>JARQOC010000004.1:60322529-60922529 GCA_033576535.1 Allobates femoralis
CCAGCAAGACTTGTTACATGGCCTTTCGGCTATTTGCGTCATCCCAGCCGTTGAGTTGTGACCTCTAGTTACCTCTTTGTTGACTTGCTCTACAGCAATGTTAATTACTGCTTGTTTGCTGCCAGGTATACGGCTTTTATTAGAACATGACATCTTATTCTACAGAAGGCTAATTTTTTTTCTTGGTGGCTATTTTCTATAAGTCCGCAGACATGGTGGCCGTGTTGGTACGGATCATATTTAACGTAATGTCTCTTTTTTTGCCAAGGTACCTATTTGTAAGTGTTTTATCACATGGTTCCTCTCTAAATATTTATCAGCAATCACTGGCATCTATACAGGTTTACTCCTTACCTCCTGGGGAGGGGACCTGTTTGCTTAATACCTCCTCCAAGACCCTCTGGTGTTTATCAATGATTAGCGGTAGTGTAACATTTACACACCCTGTAATGTTTGTACTTTCCCATGCTTACTAGTGTTGTGCCCCAGATTGAGCGATTCTTGTGTATCGTGTTTTAAATATCATTTATTGAATAGATCTTGTAAAATTACCAATATTTGCCATGAAATGTACTTACAGTACATGCTATGGCGCCACCTGGTGCTCAACTGTGTATCAATGTGCACGTCCACCAGATGAGCGGAGTGCTGGAGGACACACATGCTCAGTCAGTCTACCCACAGCAAACTCTAAAGAAATATTATCACTGCACATAGCCTATACTGGGTTTATTTTATTTTTATTTATTTTATTTTCTTTATTTTTTCTTTTTGAAGTTAGCCATGCACTTTAGATTATTTCCAGCCAGACTCTTCAGTTTTGGCTGTGCCAGACAATTATTAATGTGTATGTGACCCTTTCATCTCTCCCCTGACAGATGATGTATATGTCTAGGGGAGAGAGAAGGTGTAGCTGTCAGCCAAATGAGCTTAGTCGGCACATTGGGGACTCTTTTGGCCTTTTGTAAGGTGTTAGTTTTACATACATCCTGAAAAAAAAAAAAGTACTTCACAATCATGGTGTGAACTTTAGCCTTTTTCCTACCTTGAGGGAAGGAAGAAGAGATTGTATTGTCAGCTGCCAGAGGGAGAAGGAGACTGATTGCACTCAGAAGCTGCCACCAGCGGCACTGATAAGCATCAGAGTCCAAAAAATGATTAGAGAGGTAATTTTGTTTGTTAGAAATGCTGAAGAATATTCTAAAATGACTTGTGGGTAAAATCTTCAAACTAAGGTCCCCTTACTATCAGGGCTGTGGAGTTGCTAAGCCAAACATCCGACCCCTGACTCCTTAATTTCAGTGAATCCCACGTCAAGTCCACGAAAATAGACACCGACTCTGACCCTACAGCCCAGCTTGCTATGATAGTACTGCAAAATGTAGGATTGTAAGTAAACTGACAAATCCTTAGGTTGGCTTCACACCATGTTTTTTGGGATTGTGTTGTGTCTGTTTTGAAAAGGGCAGAACAGGATTTGTTTTTTGCCTCCCATGTATCCCTTTGGTGTCGGATTGGCCATCCGATTCTGGCAATTCAGCCCTGGATTTGTTTCTGTCCTGTTTATTTCCGGCCCCAAAATCAGAGACTGCTCCAGTGAAAAAAACGGATCAAACCGGACAGAAATGAATCCCGGGCGATCCGGCACACTTAACACGGGAGTCTATGGGCGCCAGATCTGGGAAAAAAACAGGATCGTTTCCCGGATCCGGTTTTGGTGTACTGAGCACACTCAGTGCACTAAAAACTGCTCTGTTCCTGTAATTTCACTTTAGCAGTATAACTGCATACACTGCTAAAGTGAAACTAAAGAGCAATATGGTGTAAAAAGGAAATTAAAAAAAAAAAAAAAAAAAAAAAATATGCTCACCTCTCTGCCGAGTGTCCCCGCGAGGCGTCCACCTCCGATGGCTGCTGCAGGACCTTAATCAGCTGACTGGGAAGTGGCAGCAACCCGATCAACTGATGTGTCACATGACCGCATCAGCTGAGCAGTTTAAATCGCCCGCCGAAACCGATGGCGGGCGATTTTAAACAGCTCAGCTAATGCTGTCATGTGACACATCAGCTGACCGGCAAGGGGCAGGAGCCCGAGATCATGTTGCTGTCCCTCCCCGGTCAGCTGATTTAAGGTCCTGCAGCCATCGGAGGTGGACGCCTCGCATCGCGGGACACTCCACGGAGAGGTGAGCTGTTTTTTTTTTTTTTTTTCTTCCCTCCCCCCCCCCCCCCCCCCCCCTTTATATCCATTGATTTCACTTTTGCAATGTAACAGTCCCGACACCACTTGTCTGGCTCGGCTTCCCCCAGCTCTTTGTTTCTGGATCTCCCAAAATCCTGGATCTGGACACAGAAAGACATCCGGACTTACTGATCCTGTCCGTGTGGTTCTGCAAGAAACAGTATCCCCACAGACTGGAACAAAGCCATGGTGTGAACCCAGCCTAAAGGGGGTGTCACACGCGTCAATATCGCCTGCACGATATCGGCTGCACGTGACGTTGCAGCGATATTGACGCGTGTGACATACTGCATCAACCAGCGATAAATCGCTGGTTGATGATCGCCAGGTTTCAGAACCAGCTCTGAAACCTGGCGATTGTCGCCCTGTGGACACGCAGCATCGCTGCGTGTGACACCGGGACTAGCGATATTCCAGCTCCCAGCGCCTGTCACAAGCGCTGGGAGCTGGTCTCCAAGGTACACTGCGGGTAACTAGGCAGCGCGCGCTGCCTAGATACCCGACTGTGTACCTTAGTTACCAGCCTCCTCCGCTCACCGGGTGAGCGGAGGAGGCTGGTAACTAACGTACACGTCGGGTATCTAGGCAGCGCGCGCTGCCTAGTTACCCGCAGTGTACCTTGGAGACCAGCCTGCTCCCGCTTCCAGCAGGCTGGCAGCGGGAGCAGGACATCGTGGAAACGATATTTAAATCGTTTCCATGATGTCACTGGTCAATTGATCGCTGGTGAGTCTGTCTGTGTGACAGCTCACCAGCAATCAGCCGTCAATGTCGTCAGCGATCATCTCGCTGACGACATTGACGCGTGTGACACCCCTTAAGTGTGTGTATGTATATATCTATTTATCTATCAATCATGTTTGGGTAATGCATAGTGATTCATTCTTTGTGTAAACTACTTAAAGGAATTGTCCAGTCTTCATGCCTAAAGCCCCCGTCAAACATAGCGAGATCGCTGTAATGTCACAGACTTTGACGCAACAGCAACCTCACCAGCGATTTCGCTATGTTTGGCACGTAGCAGCGACCGGGCCTCTGCGGTGACATCGCCGATCGTGTTGGAATGGCCTTGACCATTTTTTTGATCGTCGGGCTCCCGCTGGCCAGCATGCATCGGTGTGTTTGACGCCTTAACAACGACCTCGTTGGTGACTCAGAACTCATCCACGTAGGTCTGAGTCATCAGACTAGCTGCTGTGTGACAGCGTCCCAACGACCGCCGAGGTCATTATACAGGTCGCCGTATTGTTTCTGCGTCGTTGAGTAGATCTGACTGTTTGACATCTCACCAGCGACCACGTAGTGACGTTCCAGCAATCCTTACCAGGTCGTATCATTGTCGGAATCGCAGGAACGTCACCAAGTGTGACGGGGCCCCAAGGATCGGACAATTTTGTGTCTGACAATGCTCTTTCTACACAAGTAAAAACGACAATTAAAATAAAACATTTGTTCTCATGACCAAAAAGAAGCGATTTTCTGGTGTTGTCTAATCCTGACCCCAAAGAAATGGGGCACCAGAAAGTTCTAGGACAGGTGGAAAATTAGCCAAGGAAGGGAACAAATTGACGTCTGTCCTGTAAGATTTAGGACTTCTATCCTTTTAGCGTAGATCTGTATGGCGGGCTTTAGGTGAGTCGGCATGTTGTATTTGCGCTTTCGTAGTATTACCACATAGCTTTATAAAGCTCACATAATAGACACGTACTTCAGGCCTTAAAAGGGAAACACTGCTGCTAGGAATAAAAATAACCTACACTTCGAGCCCCTTCTATATCACGGATGGGACTCGTGGATTTTTGTTGTCTTCGGGGAAATAATGTGGGCGGTCATCATTCTGCAAATAGCTATAGATTCTCAGATAGAAGGAGTCTTTTCATGTGAATTCCTCGGGCTTGGAAACGCCATAGCTGCTCTTTATATTTTGCTCCCTATATGGGTGGACTTTTTGTATTGCAAAGCAGGAGGGTTTTCACACACTTTTCCTCGCTGCCCCCTATATAAACCAAGGCATACCCTTGTGTGCCCTCCACGCCTGATTCCCATACATGAGGAATTCCATACAGAGAAGGTTTAGGTCTGAAGTTTCGTTGCCGTTCTTGGAGACCTATTTCCTAAATTTCTACCACTATATTACTGATGCTTAGATAAAATCGCTATCTTTGCTTAGTATTGCTCACATTTTTTTTAATTCTACGATTGTATTTTTTTTTATTTTTTTTATTACGTTCCCAAAAGATGAGACCATGATGCTGAGCAGCTGGCAGCACATTGCAGATTCTTTTGGGAAGGGCTAGAAGGACTCCGTATCCCCCCCCCACCCGTGACCAGTTTAAAGTGGAGTTAAAGCAATGGTGACATGTGTCACAAGGGTGAACACGATGAACTTCCACATTTGTCACAAAGTCCTATGTTCTCAACACTTGAAAATAAAAGGGGATTTCCAGACGAAATGGGCAATTTGAGTCACTGGTGACAATCGTGAAGTTGCTCATAGATGTGTTTTTTTTGCATTATCCTTAGTTATCGTACTGATCCACCAATGCGTTAAACTTGCCGATTAATGAAGAGCATAACATCCATCTGGTGACAAAGGTTGAGAAATATTGGGCAGCAAGTAAACTGTCAATTTAAGGTCATATAATTGAGGTAGAAAGGTGACCATGACTGTCTATTTAAACCCCAATATCAGAAAGACCAGCTGAGCCCATTAATGTGTGTGCATGACGGGGGTGACCCTGATCTTCTTCTCAACTCTGTCGGGGATGGGGTCATGGCTGTGGCGTCAGTAAGTCAAACCCCTGATTCCTCAGATTCCCTGAATCCGACTCCACCAAAATGTACACCGACGCCACAACTCTGACTCCACAACACTTAGGTCTGTTCATTTTGCGTCTGAAGGCCAATGATGTAGTGTCTATTGATAAACACCGAGCACGGTAGTGCTCGCTCGATACTTTGAACGGGCTCGACTCAAACCGAGGACAATGGAAGTCAATAAGAATCTTGTGCATTTTTCTGGAAGATCTGGAAAGATGCTCGTTTACCATTGACTTCCATTATGTTCGGTAAACAAGTTAAAGCCCGTGTGAGGGTCAAAATGCTCGTTACAAGACCCGAGCATGGTAGTGATCGCTCATCACCAGTAGTGTCTACAGATTTCTGGTGGATCACACACATGGGTAGAAGATATATCACGTGTCCTATTTATTATTCATTCACCCCTTTTTTAAAAATTCAAGAAAGTTTGATGAGGCCAAATTGTTATAACAGAATGATTGGGTCAGAGCATTTCCAAAATGTCAAGTCTTGTAGGATGTTCCTAATATGCTTTTGGTTAATGCCTATTCAGAGTTATTCAAGGAATGGCAACCAGGAATGGGGTTCATGGCACCCAAGGATCACACATGAGCATCGGGATTGGAAGCTACAAGTTACTGTAGCATAAATATCCAAAAGTCTGCTTCTGGATTACAGTAGAGTGGTACCTGATCATACAAATCACAGTTTGTATGGGCTCTTTGTAGCTGCAGACCAGTAAAAGTGACTCTGCTGACCCCTGACCGCATCTACAATGGCTTTGTGACAATCAGACTTGGGACATGGAGCAATAGAAGAGGTCTGATAAATCATGTTGTGCCTACTGTAGATGCACGGACCAAGCCAGTGGAGGCAGTCTGATGCTTTGAGCAATATTCTATTGGGGTAACCTTGTTTTTTGGTGTTAATGTGGATATAACTCTTAAACTTTCCTAAATATTGCAAAAAACCATGTACATGGTAGTTCTCTACATCAGCAGGATAGTTCCCCCTGCCACATTGTCATGTTTCTTAATTCATTCCTGAACAATTGTGGCTCTAAATTCCCAGATTTTGAGGTGTGTCCAACAGGGCTGTGGAGTCGGAGTCGTGGAGTCGGAGTCGCTGCCCATTTTGGTGGAGTCGGAGTTGGAGTCGGTAGAAAATACTCCGACTCCTAAAATATATAATGAATTGGGTCTAGTAGTTCAATGCAGAATGTGCTGAATATTATTATTATGAATTATTATGTTCTGTCTAAATATCTTTATTATGTCATTATAATGATTAAAGCCTAATGTTACCATTGACCTACAATAACTTTATCACTTAAAAACGAGCCATGAATGAAGGAGTCTGAGTCGGAGTCAAAGGAGTCGGAGTTGGAGTCGGAGCCAGGGAAATTCAGGAGTCGGAGTTGGAGTCGGTGGTTTGATTTACCAACTCCACAGCCCTGGTGTCCAATTAGTCGTAAGTGAAACAGGGCCCCATTGAAAATAAAAACAGCTTATACACTTCCCATATCGGCAACGTTTCGGTGAGGCCGGCACCACCTGGACTCCCATGGCTCAAGGGACATAAGAATCATTAGCCATTAATGAATTGCTTCACTCGTACCTTTTGGATGAAACTTCCAGGGAAGATATGAGTGCTGGCAGACACGGTCCTGACATCTCTGGAACTGCTCCAGTCCAAGGGGTGAAGTGTATTTTGATTTTTGTTTTACATGGGCCCCCATTTCATTCAAGAAGGTGTGGACAATCCTTTCAGTCCAAAACTCATCTGTGAGATGTCATAAGAGTCCACCTCATAACCTTTAAGGACTTTAACAATCTTCTTCTAATGTCTTGTGCCAGATGACACAAGACTAGGGCTGTGGAGTCGGAGTCTCTGTCGGTTTTGGTAGAGTTGGAGTCAGCTTCAGGGAAATTAAGGTGGGGGAATTGAAGTTGGAGTCTGAGGTTTGGCTTACTGACTCAACTACCTGCACAAGACCTTCCACGGTTGTGTGTGGTCCATGCCTTGATGGGTTAAAATTTGTTTTGATGGCTCAAATGGGGTTGTACACAATATTTAGTAGACGCCGGATGGAATAGCAGATCATGACTGACAGACTAAAAATTCTTTTACATAGGTGACTAGTTTAACAGAACCATTGGGTTGCCTAAATATTTTGTCCAAGAATTTTTTTTCTTTTTTTAAAAAGGGGGCACAGAGCAAGTCTGCATTTAAGCAAAATCCCTTGTGGTCACCAGCTAAATCTCCCACTGCCACCCTGGTCTTCACAAACTGTCCGTAAAGATGTACACCTGCGTATGTGACTGCTGCTGCCATGCGAGCGGTTGGATAGGCGCTGGCGAGCAGTTGGATAGGCGCTGGCGAACAGTTGGATAGCCGCTGGCGAGTGGTTGGGTAACTGCTTCTGACTGAGGATCTAGGAGTTGAGTACAAGTTACTTTAATGCATTACTTCCTTTTGTGGAAAGTTTAAAAAAAAAATCTTGACAATCCCTTTAGCACACCACCATAAGATGTATATGGGCACCTGACCAGCGGGTTAATGTCCCTCTATCCGCTAACTTTCCTGGTTTTCTTCTTTTGTTTTTTCTTCTGTCTGTGATTAGTGCTTTATCTTCTGTATACTGTATACATGCCTCACTTGACCACTGCTGAGCTGCCAGCATGTTTATGACCTGTTATAAAAATCAGATCAACAGGAAGCCAACTTGCGTCCCCCCCCCCCCCACCCCAACGGCTTTAGAAAGGTGGAGTTCCCATTACCCTTTTTTCCATTGAGGGGGTTGCAGCATGTGTGTGGTCTTTTTTTATGTTGATGACCTGCGTATTTTTTATGTTCCTAATTTTTTTTTCCCACTGTTAATAAGAATTTCCCCACAAAATCACCCGAAAATATTCCTTTTCTACCATGATAGTCCGAGCCACTGGGTTTGATGCAGGAGGGTTAGCTGAATATTGGCTGCATAAGATAACTGGGCATACGGGCTGTGGAGAGGTTGGATGCCAGTGCAAGAGGTATCCGACAAAAACCGCTAAAGTGAGGTTTTTAGTAACCCGAAGAGGGAATGTTAGGACTCTTGCAGCACGGGGCCTGACCATGGCGAGCGTTCTTATAACTTTCAGTGCACTTTATGGAGGTTGGTAAAGGAAAAGGAAACCTCTTCAGATTAGGAAGGTGAACCACTGTGGGCTTAATCCTCCTCCACTACAATTTAAGGTCTCAATGGACAAAATTCAAAGTTTTGCAGATTCGCTCAAATTTGGACTGGAAATTCGATTCCCTTTTTTGAATTTATTCAATGCGAATAGAAGTGATTGCTGGTAGAAGGTGTAATAAAAATGATCCTGTCCTCGCCCCTTACCTGTCCAGCCTCCACAGCTCCCGCTCGATCCTTTGTTTACTTTCTCCCTTTGGACTTTACATGCCGCCAAATCGGTACCAAAGAAAAGGGGGCCTGAGATGGCGGGGAGCTGTAGGTGCTGGACCGGGAGGGATGAGGAGAGGATAATTTAACTCTTTAACCCTTTGCCAGTCCTAAAAACAACTCCAACAAAATGTCGGCCACCTGCCGCTTTACTGGATTCAGTCAATGATTCTGGCGAATGTGAAATGATCTATTTACTCACCTCTACTCGATTGTGATAAAGGGATTAATTTCTTTTTGAGTTCCTGAGATGCCATGTTTTTATACAGGAGAGATATGCTCATGATTTTTTACTTTGTCCCACCAGTATCCATATGTGGACAATTATTTGGGCCCAAGACCTTAGAGGGAACCCAACCACCTGCCGCCTGAATCAGTAACTGGCTGCATAATTACAACTGGTATATTTTTCTCCGGAACACTTGTTTTCGAGTAAATACAGTATAGTTTAGAACTAGGGCCGGGGACCTTTGGGAGAGATGACTAGTCCGGCCGGCTCCTCCCAGCGTCACTTCAGATTATTGACAGGTGTCAACCATCTGTGTGCTTAGCCAGAGAACTATCAATCACCAGAAGCGATGTAGGAAGAAGCCAGCCGCAGACTGGAAAGGACTAGTCTCATCTCTCCCTACGTTGTTGGAACTCGTTTGAGAGAAAACAGTTTAGAGTGTTTCAGGGTTTAAACATACCTGGCTGCAATCATGAAGCCGAGTCTTTGGCGGTCATGGTTTGGTGGCATGAATCGAGTGACAGGTTCCCTTTATGCACATGAATATTTTCAATGTCATGAATTTTAAGCAATTTTAACTGTCCTATTCTTGTTTGTGGTAGTAATCTGGCTTGTCAGGGAACTTTCCTGGCAATGGAGATGGGTTTGGTGCTCTAAACGCATTTTGTGGGCCCTATTTGCCTTCCATGCTGATATAGTTGGTTGGGGTATGAATGAGTATACTGTATAGTTTGATATGATGTGATAGCCCAGGGCTGTGGAGTCAGTAAGCCAAACCTCCGACTCCAAACCTTCAATTTCCCCGAATACGACTACCATAAAATTTGACTCCCGACTCTCTGACTCCCGACTCTCTGACTCCCGCTCTGACTCCCGACTCTCTGACTCCCGACTCTCTGACTCCCGACTCTCTGACTCCCGATCTCTGACTCCCGACTCTGACTCCCGACTCTCTGACTCCCGACTCTCTGACTCCGACTCTCTGACTCCCGACTCTCTGACTCCCGACTCTCTGACTCCCGACTCTCTGACTCCCGACTCTCTGACTCCCGACTCTCTGACTCCCGACTCTGACTCTCGCCTCTGACTCCCGACTCTCTGACTCCCGACTCTCTGACTCCCGACTCTCTGACTCCCCAGCCCTGGTGTGCAGTCTGTAAGCCAAACCTCCGACTCTAAATTAGACTCCTTAGTTTCTCTGAATCCGTCTCCAACAAAATGGACATGACTCCGACTCTACGACTCCTCCACAGCCCTGGTGTGCAGTCTGTAAGCCAAACCTCCAACTGTGACTCATTGATTTTCCTGAATCCAACTCCACCAAATTGGATACCAGCTCAGACTCCACAGCCCTGTAACCAATGGGGTTGAAGAGCCTTTTGTCCCTTCCTCTTCCACAAGATTTTCTCCCTCATAGGCCTCACTCGGGCGTTATTGTGGTACATTGGTAATAAATAAAAATGTCCACCAGTCCGTTACCCCCTCCATCCCCCCTGTATTTTGCTAGCAGGGGGGGTTACATATTCAGCGTTTTATACAGCATATCCTTCCACAGTGGACGACTCAGTTGCTCCAAGCCATAAGCTGCCCCTGAGCTCATGTCACCATGGTATGATGGACTACCTCCATCTAATTCCCTTTCCTCATGAAGTTACATGTTTGCCCTGTGGCATCCACTGACTACAAAGCTCCTCATCCCTCTCCTGTAGAGCCTGGGTGACACAGATAGGGCTGAGACGGGGGAGGTGTGACAGGCAACCTCAGGCAGAGGCTTTGCACAGCAGGTTGGACGGGGAGGGGGCAGGGAGAGAATTGGCAGAAGTTTTGTGGATTTAAATAATTGGGAGAATTCCAAGTATCTTGTGTGACGAGCAGGAGAATTGTTGAAGGAGGGAAAGATGGAGGGGGGATGAGAGAATTCCCTATTGGAGAGGAGATAAGAATTTGGTATGGATAGCGAGGAGCATCATGGGACAGAGGTGTGGATATTGGGGGTGGTAGTCTTGCTAGTTCAGATAGAAATCTATAGTAGAAAAACAAAGTGAATTTGATTTTTACAAATGTCTCTAATTTTTTTTTTCCTTAAAACACAAAAATAGGATATTGCATTCCATGTATGTAGTCAGTCCCACATTTTGACCAGGGCTACCAGACTGCTTTGGCTGCAACATGGGTCATGTGGCCACACATCACAGCACGTCGCTGCTACCGCGCACAGAGCCTGGTCAGGACATTGGCTTTATTTCTTTTCTTTTTTTCCGGCTTGTTACTGCACCACTACCTTGCATACAGCAATGTGACCCCATTCACCTGCAATGTGTCGCAGTCAGTTGCCGTGTAGCCCCGGATTAAAGGGATATTCTTGGGGTGCAGGAAATAAAACGGCATTCTGTAAAATTTAAGTTACTAAAAATCCCTCTGTACTCTCTATAGTAATTCTGCATGGATTTCAAGATCTCTGCTCCCTCTCATTTGTGTTCAACCAGGAGCTACAAATCTGTCCTGGTCATGTGATAGACACCCTGGGGTCGGGCTCATTACACACTATCGCTGCTGCTACACTGTAACGAACTCTGCACTGTGATCCTCACTTCACCAGATTTTGCTCCAGTGGACAAATGTTTTCAGCAATTGGAGATCTCAAAAAACGCTTAAGAATTACTCCATAGAGCGTCTATAAAGGATTACCTGAAATGATATAAATAAAAACACATTATTATAAAGGGCTTTTAAAAGTTTCATGAAGTATTACATAATCAGCTGCTCAATCTGTCAGCAGACTACAGACTGCTGCTCGTGCCTGCACCAAAATCGCAGCACCCACAGCTTTGTAATGAGTCTGTGATTTCCCAAAAACTGTGCACACGTGCGTATGTGGGTGCTACATTTTTTTGCAAGTGACTTACCTGTTTTTGGGCTGCATGTTCCCCATAGACTGTATTCTAACCCCTAGAAAAAAGCATTGCAAATAGATTGGTATTCTCACTGCCCGTTGGTGATGCTTTTCCTGCAATTTCCAAAACAAAAACTCTGCAATACTCTCCCTCCCTGGCCATCTCCGGTAATTCTTCCTCCGTTCACCGACAGAAGGACCTGTGGGTATTGTCCTAGCAGAGCCTGCGCACCAGGTGACAGGATGAGTCACATGGTACAAGGTCCTGGCAGGTAGATAAAGACATCTTCCACCGCTGCACGGAGGCAGAATCGCCGGGGAGCACTGGGAAGGGTGAGACATTTGTGTGTGTCAGTCAGTCTGAGTGTCCCCTTAATTGTGCTGTTTGTATGTGCACAATCGCAGTAGGTTTGTGCTGCTTTTGCTGTTTTTGTGCACATACAAACACAACACAAAAAAAAAAAGCACATTGTGTACTTAGCCTTAATTGATCTCCCCCCCCCCCCCCCCCCCCCCCCCCCCCCCCCCCTCACTCTCCTGTCCTTCATGCAGCAGCCAGGGCCACCTATCTGGCTAATCATCACTCACTCTGTGCCAGTCATTGCACTGACTACCCTTACATACATTATAGGATCAACTTTAAAGGGATCCTGTCACCCCCAAAACGCCTCATAAGCTACTAAAAGCTGTCCCTAGAGCATATTAACACTTATCCTACACTCCTTTTTGCTCATAAATGCATCTAGTGAAAATGTAGATAAACGTTATCAAACTCACTCATTAGGTATGTAGTCACCCAGGCAGGCTCTCCTCCTCATAATATCACGCCTTAATAGGCGTGATCTTGAACACAGAATCTATTCAGCGCCACCCCTCTCTCCTCTGTGCTGGCGGGGCTGTAATGACGCGAATCGCGTCATTTCTGGCATCGGGTGATGTGTGTATACCCGCGCCGCTCTGTTATGCCTCCAGCACGCATGCGCAGTGCGGTGCTTGAAGCTAACAGAGCGGCGCGGGTTTACACACGTCACCTGATGCCAGAAATGACGCGTTTGCGTCATTACAGCCGCACTGCAGCCCCGCCGGCACAGAGGAGAGCGGGGTGGCGCACATTTGAATCGGCATTCAAGATCACGCCTATTAAGGCGTGATATTATGAGGAGGAGAGCCCGCCTGGGTGACTATGAATACAGTAGTCACTCATTAACATACCTAATGAGTGAGTTTAATAACGTTTTTATACATTTTCACTAGATGCATTTATGAGCAAAAAGGAGTGTAGGATAAGTGATAATAAGCTCTAGGGACATGTTTTAATAGCTTATGAGGCGTTTTGGGGGTGACGGGATCCCTTTAAATTGCTTGTTCTCGCCCACAAAGCTTTCCACGGTGCAGCACCTCCCTACATCTCTGCCCTCATCTCTGTCTATCACCCCACTCGTTCTCTACACTTCACAAGCAACTTTCAACGAACATCTGCACTAATCCAAGCCTCCCACTCCCGGCTGGAAGACTTCTCCCAAGCTGCATCTATTCTCTGGAATGCACTACCCCAAGAAATCAGCACTATCCATAACTTTAGTTTTAGGCGCTTCCTAAAAACACATCTTTTTAGGGCAGCCTATCACGTTGCCTAATGGAAGTCCTTTATATACAGGCCATTCATTATTTCTATGAATATAATTCTCATTCAAACTCCACCATACCCAAAATCTCTTCAAAGATTGTCTGGTGACGGCTCATGCAGCTTTTATATATCCCCCATTTCTTTAAGATGGCTGGAACATCATTGTAAATAAGCACCCTTCACCACCACCACTGCGTTGTCGATTGTAAGCTCTTATGATCAGGGTCATCTTTATTTTTGCTTTAATTGTATTTTTTATAACTGTTACTTATGACTGTATATGAACCTCTGAATTGTAAAGCTCTGAGGAATATGTTGGTGAGATATAAATTAAGGTTGTACTGAACAGTAATCCAATTCATACAGATTAGAGCAGAGGTCCCCAACTCCAGGCCTCAAGGGCCGCCAACAGGTCATGTCTTCAGGATTTCCTTACTATTGCACAGGTGATAATTACATTATCTGCACAGGAGCTGATTCCAGCCACTGTGCAATACTAAGGAAATCCTGGAAACATGACCTCTTGGTGGCCCTCAAGGATTGGCGTCCGGGACCCCTGGACTAGAGGTTCCCTAAGGCTGTCTTCACACTTGCGTTTGTGTCTGCATGCTTATGGCATGCAGACACAAATGCAGCCCGTACTGATGTGAATGCAGCAGAGTATCTCCGCATGCGTTCACATTAGTATGGTGCCCGGGCAGCCAATCAGCTGTCTCGGGGGCGGCCGGGAGGAGGAGATCAGCGGCAGAGATCTCCTCCTCCCGGCCACAGCTGAGCTCCCGCCGGTGTGTCGGCGCGGGAGATTTGAAGACACAGCTGATCTGACAGCTGTTTAACTCTCCCGCGCCGACATCACCTATTTTGTGTCAGATCAGCAGTTTCTCCCCGCCCCGTGTCGGCGGGAGATCAGTGGAGGCTCTAGTTGATCTCCCGGTGGCTGCCGCTAATCACGGCAGCCATCAGGAGAGATTTCAATGAGATCTGCAGCGTTCTTCTGCGCTGTCATGCGGAGGACACTGCGGATCCATTGAGATCCATGCATTGTTTGTGCGCATGCGATAAAACAAGCGAACGCACAAAAGATGCAACATGCGTTCGGAGTGCGCTCGGAGGGTGCACAAATTATGCGCAGCCAAACGCAGGCACATGCATTCCCATGTTAAACATAGGAGCGCATGTGCGCAAGTGTTTGACTGCGTTCGGTGCGCTGCGTTCCAAACGCAAGTGTGAAGGCACCCTAAAGGTACTGTCACAGCTATATTGGTTGCAATTTCACTGGCAATTTGCTGGTTGCAGTGAATTCATGGACACATTGTTCTATGTTGTTGCTGTGTAGAAATGGAACAATGTCTCCATGATTTCACTGCAACCAGCAAATTGCCAGTGAAATTGCAACCAATATTTGCTGTGTGTGACGGTACCTTAAGGGTTTGCTGACACTTGAGTATAAAAAATCTGTCCCATCCAGAAAAGTTGGGCGAGTGCAATCTGTTTAGCATTCCATATGTTCTACAAGTGTACAATATTTATTTTTCCCTCTCCTAGCATCCATATACTATACAATGTGATTTTTTTTTTTTTTTTTTTCTTTCGTCTTCTCAGCAGCTATTGTACAATATCATGTATAGGACAATTTAGTGTTGCGTTACAGAATGACAATGGATGTCCATGTGCTCTCCACTTTTTTTTTTCTAGCATCTGTAGACTTGCATTTGAGACTTTCTACACTCGAATCTTGAGACTCAGTATGTGTTGGAGACGATTACCGCAGTGGTGTCCGAGGAGCTCCAGGATATCCAATGTGCCGGTTTGGCTTGGGGATATTGACGCCTCTGAGTTGCTTATAGTCTCTGCATATTAATGACGACTACTCCAGCTCTGTTGTACTAATATCCCCAGTACTCACCCTACCGGTATGGTGGCAGAGATGTTATATCACTTGCCCATATGGCAGTTTGTGGTTTCCTTCCATATTCTGGCTCCTGGTGATAGTTTTCTCTAGTGGCTGAGGAGTTGGCATGACGGCTCCACCGTGGCTGGGACTGATGAGAAATTAATATTTATATTGTACTGATGAACTATTACATCTATCTGCACAATTAAAGATGATGTATTCTCGGAGATAATGTGACCACAAGGCTCCGCTAGTATCCGAGTCTGTGATGCATGGGTGGGTCTTTACCTTTTAGGCTGAGTATTTGGGTGCAGAAATTTCTGCATCTCTTAGCAGGAAAGATGCGACTGCAAGAAAAAAGATGCGTGTTTTTTAGAGCCTTTTTCATGATGAAGTAATTGGGTGAAAAACGCAGGCAAAAACCGCTGAAAGAATTTGACATGCAGCACATTTTCTGCAACAAATCTGCAATGCGGAATATAATAATAATTATTCATTTATATAGCGCTATTAATTCCATAGTGCTTTACATACATTTGCAACAATGGAGACCCATTGGGGCTTACAATCTACACATCATGTTACTAGGTCTTTGGAGTGCGGGAAGAAACCAGATAACTTGGAGGAAACCAAGAAAATGCTGGAAGAACATACAAACTCCTTGCAGATGTTGTCCTTCCTTGGTGGGATTTAAACCCAGGACAGCACTGAAAGCCGGCAGTGCTAACCCTGAGCCGGCCGGCAGTGCTAACCCCTGAGCCACAGAATTCTCATGGACTTTGCTGGCATAAGGATTTGCTTGCAGTTTTTTGACAAATCTACACTCAAAAACACGTCAGAAAACACATTAAAAATTAAGTGTGCACACGGCCTTGGATGTTCTGTCTGAAATGGCACAAAATTGACGTTGCCAATAGGTTAATCACCCTGGTTCACCAAACCAGTCACACGCTAGGATGAGGAAAATGTTAGAAAAGCTTAAAGGGGCTGTTCATTACCGACAACTCCTTATTTACAGGACAAGGGAGGCTGGGGGGTAAAAAAGACAAAAAAACAAAAAAAAAATTCTTCCCAGCGCCAATCCTCTGTACTCATTGGCATGTTCCCCACCGGTCTCCCTGACTTCAACATCCAGCAGGGACTTTTATGTGACGCAGTAGTCAGAGGGGGCTGTGAATGAAGTATCTGTATATACTTGCATAGTGAGGTCTGTTCCTACTTCTGTTAGGATGAGGCCGTATCCCACAATTCCCGGCGCCACCAGAGCACACTGGAGGCCATATTGGGTCACCCAAGTGATGGGTGTTCCAATATGACACCTACTTGTGGTACCACCAGCTACAACCGCCCGCCAATGCTGTAGCCACTGTTCGACATTCCCCACTGCACGCACCACGCTAGGAAACTCTGCGGGCTGTCTGTACAGGAGGAGATGAGGTGCTGGCGCCCCTGTACAGGAGGAGATGAGGCGCAGCACCCCACTTGCTTCTGCACACACAGGGTGCAGACAGAGCCTCGGAGTTTCCTAGCGTGGTGTGTGCGAACACACGCACATGCATACGCACACACACACATGCATACACACCATACACATGGGGGGGGGGGGTGTGTGTGGAAGAGAGAGATGGCAGACAGGAAAGAGGCCGCGCCATCATCATATCTCCGCCCACCTAATGCGATGGCATCAGGCCCACATCTATTCTTCACATAATAACGTTTTGTCACTTTCTATCTTTATCTTGCCACTTTCTAAATCTCCTACTTTGTCAATGAATGGGAACTTTCATGCTTGCATCCAGAAGCATTAACATTATTCTTGATAAGGGGTCTTCTGATCACAAAATGAAGGTTTCTCTCTCTCCTTCATTGGGGGACACAAACCACAGGTGTTACATTGCTGTCTTTATGAGGCTGACATTAAGTAGACAAAAAAAAGTTATCCCCTCCTCTGCAGCGTACACCCTTCAGCTGAAGCCAGTTTCGGCTTAGTGTCAGCAGGAGGCAGATGTGTCTCTGAACCTTTTTATTCATAGTGCACCTGATCCCTTTTTTTTTTTTTTTTTTTTTTTTTTTTTTTTTTAATTCCACCAGATGTCAGGACAACAGGCCCCAGGTTCGAACCCATCCCCTCCGCCCGTGGCGGGGAGAACAGACTGGGCATCCCTCCGCACAGCTCCGGTCCTCCCTCTGCGGCGGCTCTTTCCGGCCGGGATGCACACTTGCGGTGAGTATCCACGGCGTGCATCCACAGCTGGGCCTTATGCTAGCGGCACCGCTGGGACCGGTGTGCTCCTGACCGGCAGGCCGCAAATCTAGCCCCTGCCTTTTGCGGCCTAGCCACACAGCTCCACCCCCGATCCTCCCCTGTCACATCCTCGGCCAACGGACCCCAAATCAAACCCTTGGCTCCTGAGGGCTACGCTGGGGAGGCTCCGACCCCTCGCACAGGACGAGCGTTCCTTTGTGCCCTTTTGCTGTCAGCACCTCCCCCAGCACACCCTCTTCACAGGGTACCAGCAACCAGTTCTTGGATGCTGGCCAGCTAACTAGCAGGGGGCAAGAGGAGCACGTTGCAGCCTGCAGTTAATCTGGGCAGAGGACCGCAATTTACAGTGCTTCTCTCATCAGGCACACATCACTGCAACCAGCACTGGAGCCTGCAGCTATTTGGGGACAAAGTGACCACAGGCACAGCACTGCTACATCTGCCTGCTTCTGGGGTTGAGCAGACCACGATCTGCAGGACTGGTTAAGGCCCAGTTACACACACAGATAATTGTGCAGAGATTGTTCGCAGATCTCTGGTTGCAGAAAAATCATGGACACATTGTTCCATTTTGTAGCCGTGTACAAATGTGACAATGTGTCCATGATGTCACTGCAACCAGAGATCTGCGAACAATCATAAGTATCATATCATAAGACTGATACTCAGCAGACACTTGGCCCTTCCCTGCAGCACCACAGCAGCCGTGCCCAACTCGAAGAGCTCTCGGTCCCCCAAGGAACACACTGTTATGTTATGTTAACTGCGTGACATGCCAGACAAGACTACCCCGGGGTGACTCCAACACTTACTGCCAGCCTTGTGCCCTGGAGCGTGACCAACTATCAACTGCTGAACCAGGGCCCAGCATACCTGTTCCCCCCCGAGTGGGTGTTGTCACAAACCCAGATGCTCCACAAACCATCACTCAGGCACAGGCACTGCAACATCTTCCCAACCCCGTGGGACTCTCCACGAGCACTCCAGAGGATCACCCCGCTCCTGGGGATCCCTCCTCTGATTGGGTTTGTAATGTAGTCGGAGTCACTGAACTGACTAGAAAAATGGGACATACAGTTAGGGCCAGAAATATTTGGACAGTGACACAATTTTCGTGAGTTGGGCTCTGCATGCCACCACATTGGATTTGAAATGAAACCTCTACAACAGAATTCAAGTGCAGATTGTAACGTTTAATTTGAAGGGTTGAACAATAATATCTGATAGAAAATATAGGAATTGTACACATTTCTTTACAAACACTCCACATTTTAGGAGGTCAAAAGTAATTGGACAAATAAACATAACCCAAACAAAATATTTTTATTTTCAATATTTTGTTGCGAATCCTTTGGAGGCAATCACTGCCTTAAGTCTGGAACCCATGGACATCACCAAACGCTGGGTTTCCTCCTTCTTAATGCTTTGCCAGGCCTTTACAGCCGCAGCCTTCAGGTCTTGCTTGTTTGTGGGTCTTTCCGTCTTAAGTCTGGATTTGAGCAAGTGAAATGCATGCTCAATTGGGTTTAGATCTGGTGATTGACTTGGCCATTGCAGAATGTTCCACTTTTTTGCACTCATGAACTCCTGGGTAGCTTTGGCTGTATGCTTGGGGTCATTGTCCATCTGTACTATGAAGCGCCGTCCAATCAACTTTGCAGCATTTGGCTGAATCTGGGCTGAAAGTATATCCCGGTACACTTCAGAATTCATCCGGCTACTCTTGTCTGCTGTTATGTCATCAATAAACACAAGTGACCCAGTGCCATTGAAAGCCATGCATGCTCATGCCATCACGTTGACTCCACCATGTTTTACAGAGGATGTGGTGTGCCTTGGATCATGTGCCGTTCCCTTTCTTCTCCAAACTTTTTTCTTCCCATCATTCTGGTACAGGTTGATCTTTGTCTCATCTGTCCATAGAATACCTTTCCAGAACTGAGCTGGCTTTTTGAGGTGTTTTTCAGCAAATTTAACTCTGGCCTGTCTATTTTTGGAATTGATGAATGGTTTGCATCTAGATGTGAACCCTTTGTATTTACTGTCATGGAGTCTTCTCTTTACTGTTGACTTAGAGACAGATACACCTACTTCACTGAGAGTGTTCTGGACTTCAGTTGATGTTGTGAATGGGTTCTTCTTCACCAAATAAAGTATGCGGCGATCATCCACCACTGTTGTCATCCGTGGACGCCCAGGCCTTTTAGAGTTCCCAAGCTCACCAGTCAATTCCTTTTTTCTCAGAATGTACCCAACTGTTGATTTTGCTACTCCAAGCATGTCTGCTATCTCTCTGATGGATTTTTTCTTTTTTTTCAGCCTCAGGATGTTCTGCTTCACCTCAATTGAGAGTTCCTTTGACCGCATGTTGTCTGGTCACAGCAACAGCTTCCAAATGCAAAACCACACACCTGGAGTCCACCCCTGACCTTTTAACTACTTCATTGATTACAGGTTAACGAGGGAGACGCCTTCAGAGTTAATTGCAGCCCTTAGAGTCCATTGTCCAATTACTTTTGGTCCCTTGAAAAAGAGGAGGCTATGCATTACAGAGCTATAATTCCTAAACCCTTTCTCCGATTTGGATGTGGAAACTCTCATATTGCAGCTGGGAGTGTGCACTTTCAGCCCATATTATATATATAATTGTATTTCTGAACATGTTTTTTTAAACAGCTAAAATAACAAAACTTGTGTCACTGTCCAAATATTTCTGGCCCTAACTGTAGGCATTAAGCCCCCACAGTCCGTCTCAGACCTCACGGGAGATACCAAATTCAGATTCTGCGTTCTATGACGACGCGGTGTCCTTGATCTTGATTCCCCTGACAACCGATCAATGGTTGACTACCTCATTACAGCCGTTACCCAGACGCTAAGGGTAGAGGACGATTCCGCCACCGTACAGGAGCACCCGATCTCTTAAGAGATCCAGGCGTGCGCACACAAGGCCTTTTCTATTTCAAGGCTGTCCACGAAGACTCTTCTGTCCTTACCGGACGGGGCATCCCGTAAGGACTCCACAGATAAACAGATTGAGACCCTTTCTCACTCTGCCTTCGAGGCGACCAGCGTGGTTCTGTCACTTGCCTTTGCCCCAGTCTAGGTGGCCAAGGCTCTAATGTCTTGGTCAGACTCTCTCTCCTTAGGGAGATGCAGAGTAGGTCCCTTCCACAGGACCTTGTTTATCTTGCGGACCAGATCTCTGTATCCGGAGATTTTCTGATCAATACTTCTCTTGATGCGGCAAATTGTGCAGCGCAAGTTGCTAGCAACCTGATTACCATCCGCAGAGCCCTCTGGCTCAGGAACAGGAACGTCGACGGGCCCTCCAAAAAATCCCTGACCAGGCTCCCTTACCAGAGCGGTCGTCTCTTTGGAGAAGGCCTCGATAGGCTTATTTCCGACGGGAGGTAAAAGTACCTCACTCCCACAACTCAAACCCAAACAGTGTGTTTCCAGATGCCAGCCAGTTCGTTTTTATCCCTTTCGATCATTTAGCCTCAGGTCCCAGAGCCGAATGTGGCCCTTGATGACTATTTTTGAGGACCCCGGGCAGATTCCTGGGAACTGCAGACGCATTTTGCCGACTGTCTGCCCTTTAAATCCATCTCTCCAGTGATCTCTATCCCCCCACCTCGGCCTCCCCAGTGAGGTATATGCTCCCAGCCTCTCCTGTGATTTCTAGGGCTCTAGCAAACCTGGAAAAAGCAGTTGAGAAGCAACGTGACCAAATTCACCCACACCAAAGAGAAGCATCTCCAGCCACCACAGTAGGTGTGAGTTGATTGTTTAACCAAGTACAGCAGGTAATTTTCAAGTTGATAATTTTGCACAGCCCCCAAAAGATTGTAGAAATCTCCAAATGGCCCCTAGAAGATAACTGGTTCCCCGCCCCTGCTTTTAGCAGGTGGAACACCCTCCAGACAACTTCCAGGTCAGATAGATCTCCTCCCAAACACAGACGGAGACAGGCGTCTTACAAGACGAACCCTTCCTGGAGCTCTGGTCCCAAACAGACCAAAAACCAGGGATCACAGTCCCGAAGGTTTCAAGCGTCATGAATCATGGCCCATCCTGAAGAGCCACACCAGAGTAGGCGGTCGCCTACTTTTTTTTCAGCCAAGTCTGGCTTTCCGTAGTAGAGGACAAGAGGGTCAGGGACCTCATATCCTCCAGATACAGGATAGTTTGCTTCTTCACCTCCAAACAGATTCTGCATCTCACGCATTCCATCGGGCAATCGGCTTCCTTCGCCAAGCTGGGGTGATCACATCTGTCCCAATCAACTATTGCTTCAAGGGGTTCTTCTCCAACATCTACGTAGTTCCAAAAAAGGACAGCTTTGTCCTATTTTAGATTTAAAGTTCCTCAACAAGTACCTCAAAGTATGGTCCTTTTGAATGGCGTCTCTGCGGTCAGTGATAGCTTCCATGGAGATCAGAGAATTCCTGGCATCAATCAACGTCCAGGACGCCTATCTCCATATTCCTATCTTTCCTAGCGACCAAATGTTCCTTTTTGTTTCGCAGTACAATCGGATCATTTCCAGTTCACAGCCCTCCCGTTCGGCCTGGCCACGGTACCCAGAGAATTCATCAAGGTCATGGCGGCCATCATGACCATTTTAAACTCCTGCAGCGTCGTAGTCCTTCGTTATGTGGACGATCTTCTGATAAAGGCCCCGTCCTTCCGGACTTGCGCAGATTACCATCGACTCTCTCTCTCTCGCTTGGGCTGGATCGTGAATCTGGACAAATCCTCTCAGACCCCCAACACAGGCGCCTTACCTTCCTGGGAATGGTCTTCGACACCTCCCAGGGACTGGTTTTTCTACCACCAGACAAATTGGCAGTTCTCCGCAGGGAGCCCTTGCCCTCAGACGTCCGACTCCGCACTCCATCCGATTCAGGATGAAAGTTCTGGGAATGATGGTGGCAGTGGTGGAGGCAGTGCCGTTCGCCCAACTCCATCTCTGACCCCTTCAGTTGGCACTTCTAGCTTCTCAGAATCCCTTCTCCTTGGACCGAAAGTGCCACTTGAGTCTTCAGGTTAAACACTCAATCTCGTGGTGCACCCTTCGGTCCTCCCTGGAACAGGGAAGATCCTTTCCCCCGGTACACTGGAGAGTGTTCACCACCGACGCTAGCCTGCTGGGCTGGGGTGCGATATGCCTTCATCACACCGCCCAGGGGAGGTGGGCTCTTCCGAGACCTCACTCCTGATCAATATCCTGGAGATAAGGGCCATTCTTCTAACTTTGCGCAGCTTCCATCACCTCCTAGCGGGTCGACCCATTCGAGTACAATCCGACAATGCCACGGCCGTGGCATACATAAACCACAAAGGGGGATCCCCCGCAGTAAGGCAGCCATGCGCATGGTGCAAAAGATCCTCTGGTTGGCAGAGAATCGCTAATCTGTAGTCTTGGCAGTGCACATTCACGGCATCGAGAATTGGGCGGCCGACTTTCTCAGCCGTCAATGTCTCGCATCGGGGGAATGGTCCTTTCATCCAGAGGTCTTCCTCCAGATCTGCGACCGGTGGGGGACTTCAGATGTGGACCTTATGGCGTCTCGGCTGAACGCCAAGGTTCCAGCATTTGTAGCACGGACTTGTGACCCAATAGCCATAGGGGCGGATGCACTTGTCCTTCCGTGGGGAGGGTACAACCTTTCGTACATCTTTCCACCCCTTCAACTAATACTGAGGGTGATGAGAAAGATAGAATGACCGTGACCAGTTCTGTTTTTATCTAATTGCCCCAGACTGACCTCACCATCCGTGGTACGCAGAGCTAGTTCAGCTCCACGTGGACACTCCCTGGCGGCTGCCAGATCGACCGGACTATTGTCTCAGGGCCCCCTACTACCAGAACTCAGGGGCTCTGTGTTCTCTGGCCTGGCTGTTGAGACCTGGGTCTTGACCCAAGGCTGGTTTCTCACCCGGAGTGATCAACACTATGACCAGAGCTCAAAAACAGTCTTCCATATGAATTTACCACTGCACTTGGAAAAAAAAAATTTTCCTGGTGCCAAGATCATGGTCATTCTCCGCTAGCCTTCTCCATTCCGGTGGTCTTGGCTTTCCTCCAATCTGTTGTGGTTTTTTTTTTTCTTTTTTTTTCTTTTTCAGAAGCTTCACGTCCCCAGGTTAAGATGCTCACTCAAGGAGTCTCATCTATCACCTCCTTATCGACCGCCCCTTGAGCCCTGGGACCTCAATCTGGTATTGAACACCCTACAGGGCCCCCCCCCCCTTCGAACCTTTGAAAGAGATTTCACTTTTACATCTCTCCTGGAAGGTAGCCTTTCTAATAGCGATCATTTCCATCAGGAGAATTTTGGAGCTGGCAGCACTTTCATGTCGGTCGCTCTTTCTTGTCTTCCACCAGGACAAGGTTGTTCTCCGACCCTCACCAGATTTTCTTCCTAAAGTGGTGTCCCCTTTTCACTTGAACGAGGAAATTGTGCTGCCTTCATTTTGTCCGGCACCGTCTCGCAGTAGAGAGGTTTCCCTACATTTGTTAAATCTTGTCAGAGCTCTTCGATGGTACATTTCCCGTACTGCCCCGTTCAAGAAGACGGACACCCTCTTTGTTCTTCCTGAAGGGCTTAGGAAAGGAATGCCGACCTCTAAGTCCATGATTGCTCGTTGGATAAGATCCTCGATCCAAGAATCCTACAAACTCCAGGGAAGAGTGGCCCCCCCCCCCCCCCCGGGTGTCAAGGCACATTCCACAAGGGTGGTAGGTGCTTGCTGGGCCATCAAGCATCATGCTTCGGCACTTCAGGTTTGTAAGGCAGCGTCTTGGTCCAGCTTACACACCTTCTCTAAGCATTTTCGGGTCCATACTCAGGCCTCAGCGGACGCAGTTCTGGGACGGAAGATCCTACAGGCAGCGGTAGCTCACTTCTGAGGGAAGTGACAACAGTTTTTTGTTCTTGGTTATTGTTTGCAGTTAATAGTTTTAAGTTTTGTTCAGTGTGGTTTTTTTTTTTTCTTGTCTCCCACCCAGGGACTGCTTTTGGACGTCCCATGGTCTGTGAATGAAGGCAAGAGAGATTTGATTTTTTTTTTTTTTTTTTTTTGTACTTGCCGAAAAATCTTTTTCTCTGAGACTTCATTGGGGGACACCGCACCCATCCCTACTTCAACCTCCTATGGGATACATTGAGTTCATCTCCGTTCATTGAGTTGTCGGTACATGCTATAATGTGATGCGTTCTTCTGTTTACCTCCTACTGCTTGGTCACCAAACTGGCTTCAACTTGAGTCAGCATGAGGGTATACGCTGCAGAGGAAGAGATTACTTTTTTTGTGTCTTTTTACTATCCACCTCCTAAAGACAGCAGCGTAACACCCATGGTCTGTATCCCCCAATGAAGTCTCAGAGAAAAATATTTTTCTGTGAGTACACAAAATCCTTCTTTTTAAGATGTTCAGTTTGGGATGTGCTACGTTGGTGCAACTCGCAATGCACTAGAAACCCTGATTGAGATTCCCAAGTACTTAAGTGTAGAAATCTGTGTAATGCTGCGTTCTGACTGGTGTATTTAATGGTCCATATACAGACCGCAATGTTTGGCGTAAGGGTATGCTCCAATTTCATATAAAACTGAGTGCAATGCGAGGAAAAGTTGCATTGTATTCAGATCCGTGTTATTCAATCAGTCAGTGCTGGTCTTTTTTACATTTTTGGCCTGAGGCCGCGTGTGTCAAGACGAGACTCGTCAATGCAAATCTGAGTGTGGGAAAAAAAAGACGAACGACATGCGGACCATCCGCATCCCATCCATTTTTACAGATTTGTTACCCTTCTGTAGTGTAGAACATTGTAAATTATTGTAGAATTTTGCTTGTCTCATCCAGAAAAGTGGGAGTGGGACCGATTTTGTTTTATATAGAATTACCATGTAGGTGGGAGCAAGCCCTAATTTTGGCTCTCAATCAAAAACGTGAAGCTTCATGGCAGTAAGTTTGGCTCAGGGAACCCTGCGGTCAGTTCGGGCATTTGCTCATCTAATCCAGGCTTAAAACTACTTGTTTTGAGAATGTGGTGGTCTCAGGGGTCTGATCCCCCACAAATGTTTATTTTATTGACCGGTCATATCTAAGGATCAGAAAATACTTTTGTAGGAAAAAATTTGGTGAGGACGCTCACGAGGGGATTCTGCTTTTCGGCCCCTGAATATACTTCTGTCCATTCATTGATGGTAAGCAGGAGGCATAGTCATTTATAGAAAGCTGTAATAATACAGAATGTACCTACAAGACTTGTCAGCATTGGACAATCCCTTTTTTTCCTCTGACAATAAACTCCTAACAGGATGTCCTGCTGCAGCAAAATCCAGCGGTCAAGGATTTTATTTCCCTCCTAGCGCCACCGCTGGGGAAATTATGCACTGCAGTTGCCAGTGTATTGGATGACAATATCTGGTCTCCCCGACACAACGGATTCCGAACTTCTTAGTGGGATAAAAATTGATTGTGTAGGTTGAGTTCCTTTTTTGGAGAAAACTCCTTAAAATAAAAAGACAAAATGTTGACTGAAGTGCCTTACAGTCCGGGTGCATCTCCAGAAGTTCTAGATCCTAGTGATAGGTGGAGGTCTGAGTGAAGAGTGGTGTAATGGGGCATGTAGACGGGCAGCCCTCTGGCTGCTCGCAAGCTCCAGACGACTATAATACACATACGTCATTCAACGCTTGTTTTCTAGCCTGTGATGATAACTGGTGGGAACAGGATGATGCGATGAGTAATTCGATTGTTCTGTCCCCATACAGCATCATGTCGGCAGCACGTCCTCAGTTACGCGGGACGATGCGCTGTCACGATTGACGCACACACGCAATGATTGCTGTAGAATTCTCACTCCAGCCCAGACAACCAGGGCTGTGGAGTCTGCAAGCCAAACCTCCGGCTCCTCAATTTCTCTTAATCCGACTTCAGCAAAATGGAGACTCCGAAGCTACAACTCCACAGCTCTGCAGGCAACGATGGTTTTGTCTACTAGTAATGAGCGAGTAGTAAGATCTTCGGGTTTGAATTGCCGAATACTTTAAACTGTTTCAGTATTCATTATGAGTAAGTAATCCAATGCAAATCAATGGGGAACTCTCTTGGATACGAATACTGAAACTGCTCAAAGTATTCGATTAGAGCTATCCGAACCCGAAGATCTTCTCTCATCACTAATGTCTACGTTTTATCTTTTCAAATATTTTAAGGACTGCGTTTGTATATACAAGCCTGTTTGTTCTCCTAGATAGATATTATCTACTAGATGGTGGCCCGATTATAATGCGTCGGGTATTCTAGAATATGTATGTAATTTATTAAGATTTAAGAATAATGCACTGAGTGATCAGTAAGGTACCGTCACACTTGGCGACGCTTCAGCGTTCCCGACAATCCAGTGATCCCGACAATGATACGACCTGGTAGGGATCACTGGAGTCAGTGGTCGCTGGTGAGATGTCAGTCAGATCTCACCAGCAATGCAGCAACGATATGGCAGTTGTTAAGACCCTGTCACTCTAGGGTGTAGTATTGAGGTCGTTGTCCCACGTGGCTTGGCGGGGAATTTGAATCCCGGCCGCCATATCGGAATACCCATAGCTTGGGTGTACCAATGTGGCGGTCGGGGTACTTCCGCTGCGTCGCCGCTGATCTCCATGTGGCAGGAGATGACCTGTGGCTACCATCGGGAGATCAGTGGCTGGCGCTGCTGATCTCCCGACGGTGGCGTGCGTGGTTCAAATCCCACGCCAATTCGCATCCAGACTGCGCCTGTCGCTGACTGGCCGCGGCGACCAATCAGCGACACGGGATTTCCGTTACAGAGAGACAGACACGATAAGGCAATTATATTATAGGATTATGTAAAATTACTACCGATAACTCATTTTAGCGTTTTTCATCTTCAGGAATGTGCCGCTCCGTTTACTGTTTCATTGATGTGTGGTACCTTCCTTTTTCACCGACCATTTTGGCCAGCGGCGTGGCTCAATATCGTCAAGTGTGTGCTTTCCAAGGCTACTAAAAGAGGTAGCTTTGTTGCAGCATCGGCTCTGAACCGGGCTAGATCCAGCCATCCGGACTGCTTCAAAGCTAAACTTGCAAGTTGTACAGCAAAGGATTTGCAAATAGAGACAAAGTGACCTGTGGAATTTCAGGTTCTGGTGTTGCAGTCGGTCTTTTTATGAAGTTCTGCTCTGGACCCAAGCTTGACCCGAACCTCATTTGAAGTCACTGGACAGTACAGCTCTCTGCCCACATACAGCCTGCCATAAACCAAGCACTTCTGGGAGAGGGAGGGCAGGGTTTTGTCACTCATTTTTTCTTATATACACTACGTCTGATAATGCTGATTTTACCCCCAGTGTGAGCAGGTGAAACACTACAAGCAACTGGGCCAAGCACCGAGTGTACCCGAGCACAGCGATGCTTGCTCCTTTGCGTACAAAAAGCACCCTAACGCAGTACGAACGCCAAACTTTAAACTTCGGTTCGCTCATCTCTTTGCAATAATGGCCTCCTGGTCATAGCCTGCATGTCCCCTCGGCAATGAGCGGTGACCTATAGAAATTAAAAATCCATATGTCCTTGAGAACAGAGAAAATTTTAATAAGAGGAAAATTGGAATGTTGCTTGTTTTTTTTACAAGCAATTTTACTGATTAAGATGATGACCATTACCCATCAAATGATGATGTGTAATATATATTTACACAATTTGTTCCCTTTTAATGTGTTTGTGTCTTCGGAGCTGAATGAATCATTAATGTATCTATTCTAGGAAGGCTCCTTTTTTTTTTTTTTTTGCGCTGTAGCTACACGAGGCGTGGAGATCCAGCCTGACGCCTACACTGGAGTCCTGACATCACGGCAGGGTCATATGTCCATGAGTCACATGAACTTCACAGCTAGTTGAGTGGTGGTGACAGCGCACAATCCAGGTTGTGTCATACTATGGCGAGTACAATCGTGTATTGTATTGCGGTCACAACACAGTATATATGGAACTTGATAAAGTCCCAGTGCTCCCCCTCCGTCAGGTACCTATAGTTTTTTGGGAAAGTAGTGTGATCTGCGTAGCTGTCATCACTGATTCCTATCATTCTGATCAACAAGTGTAATTTCCTCTCATCAGTGGGACAGTCGTATTCATTTTTTTCCGGATTTCTTACACCTAAGACGGCCATCGCCCCAATGTGCATATTTCCATAGGGGGACGGAGCAGCTTCTAATTGGTGACTGTCGGACCTCCATCTTATGTGCAATTTAGACATCGTTTCATTTGGGCAGTAGGAGCAGAGGTAGTACTAGGACCTTGACTGCGAAATCTAGAAATCTCCGACATCCTTTGACCGTTTCTGGCAGCCATCTTTACTTCCTTCACCTTTTTGTCATATAACCACAATATTGTAAATGGGAGGCAGAAGTTGCATCTAATTCTACATATAAATTCCGGTTTTAGCTCGGTCATGTTTTTCTTTCAGCACGGTGGTGCAGGTTGATGGGATGAGGTGTTGGCTCTGTGCTTATTTTAGTGGTGCAGAGGTGATGTGTAGAACAGATGCCTCTCTGGATGTGTGGGGTATGGCGGGGATGCTGCGGCACAGGAAAGAATACAATGTAGATTGCAGCCCTTTTTTTTCATTTTTTTTTTTATTTTTAAAGGAAGCATTTGGTTTGTTATGAGTATAATGTAAGGAGGGGTTGTGAGGGATGGAGGGGTACTGTGCTTTGAAGGAGGGGAGGGGGTGCGCACACATTTTTGTGTTTGGGTTGGACAGAGAGATCCTGGTGAGAGAGAACAAGACAGAACCCGATGTTCCAGGGACATGACGAGCAGGAGGAGGAGGAGGAGGGAGGGGGAGCATCATGAGGATTTGTGTAGAGATGCCAGCCGTACATACTGCAATACAGCTATTAACCCTCTCTACGTGCCTTTATGGACGTCTTCACCACTGGTTCTCTGGACCAAACTTCCAAGACTGTTCTTTGAATTCTTAATTCACTCATTGTTTCTTGGAAATGGGAGACGGTGGTTTTCTCCGATCTTATGCCTATTCTTATTTAATGATTTCATCTCGTTTACGACATGTTCATCCGTACAATCCATAAGCGTCGGTCATGTTGGCTGCCGTGGTCCAGCCTCCGCTTAGGAATCCGTTGGGGTTCATAAGGCCATCATAACCACTTCTAAGAACATTTTGGCTGTCAAAAAGGCTATTCTTGTAGATCTGTAGCAATTTTTTAAAACTGTATTACTCCTGAAGAAGCATACAGGTACAGATACAGTAGATGGCTGTTAGGCCAAACCCTCAAAGGGAATCTGTCGGTAGGAACAACCTTCCAAAGCGGTCTATACGGTTGAATAAAATAATACTTTGATATCAGGGATCTAATGTCTTAAACCTGAGAAATTAAAATGTTTCTTAATAGTAAATGCACTGTTTAGACCTATGGGCTGGACATAGATCTCCCTGAGCATGTGACTCTCTAGAGTTTTTATAAATGGCAGGGGCATTACCAGCGCAAGACTTGTAATGACTGACAGTCTGCTCCACTCTACAAGTCTTGTGCTTGTAATGCCCCTGTCATTTACTAGATGCAGATTTTCATCTGGACCATAGATGCAAGTGGCTCATTTCCAGATAAGACATTGGATCGCTTGTGTCATTTTATTCAGCTTTCTATGACCTACATGTTCATATAGATATAGACCGCTTAGGAGACATGATCCTACTGAGGGATTCCCTTTAATTATCGGACAGCTAATTCATCCAACTACGCTGTACACCTAAATGCCCTGATTGGCTGTGCACCTCCCCCATATAAATCCTATTGCCCGTGGTTCTATTATGTAGGGAGGCATTTATTGGTAGCTATATTGACTTTTCCAGAAACTGAGAAAAGTTACTTATTTTTTTGAAAGGTTTGGAAATCCTACTTCAAATAACAGTACTGTGCAAGTAAATGAAAGGTTCACATACAGAGAATATTTGGGAATTTTAGGTCATGATGTGATTGCTCAACCCCTCCCCGTGTCAGATTTGCTGCTGACTGTCGGGTTTGGGAGAGAAAAAAATACAACAATTTTACAGTTGATTTAAAGTAAAACTGGTTACCCAAGGCTGAAATCGCACATCGATTCACGGGCCGACTCATGGGTCTCCTACCCAAACTTGACAACCTCCTATATGCCTGTGAGGCTATCGAGTTTGGGTCATGAGACTCGAGGCCGTCTGTGAGCCACTGTCCGTACCGGGCCATGACACGAGTGTGGGTAGCTTTACATAAATGGCGCCACTTATCTGTAGGTTGTTTGTAGTCACTGTAATACTAGACTCCAACCATGGATAAAAGTGGCGCTGTTTATGGAAAATATTCATGCATTCAAATATCATCATTTTAGGTGTGGAATTGTAGGGTGTAAGCTCAGACTGACTTAACAGTATGAGACTGTACACCCACATCAGCGCCATGTTCTTATCCACCTTGGCGTTGCTCTCATGTATATGTCTACAGCGTGGTTGTCAATATTGACCACGGTGGATCTATAAACAAGAGGTTTTCTAAGAAGTGTCCCTCAGATGTCTTCTTTACCAGACGAACCCTCCTATTTACAGTCTGAGTAGGCCTCTGTTATGAGGTAAAAGTGGCCGCAGACTGGAGAAGAATTCTGCTGATCCAATGGGTTTCTGAATGTCAGACCCCATCCCCGCAGACGAGCGTACTGATATTGGATAAATATACCTCTGACGGGAAATGTCTGCATTGATACTCAGCACACATAAAAGTAAAAAGGGAACAGTAGGGAAAAGGTAATCCATAAAAGTGATTGATCTCTTAGTAGCAGAGCGTTTGTGCACACCAACACTAAGGAAGATGGATCTCAGGGGGAAGATAGAAGAGAAGTGGAGCATGTCCATCTTCTCCGTGAAGGTCCATCTTTATTAATGTCCTTGTCTCGATAGTGATTAGTGATCTATCCATTTCTCCTGTCGAAAATACAATAGAGGAGGGGTGAGTTAAGGCCCAGAAAGTCTTCTATTCTTTTTTTTCCCCTGATATCAGTCATGTTGTAAGGCGGACAGAAGTGTTCACAAGGGATGACTGGCAGGAGATCTGGGAAAAAAAATGCCACGTGATCACTCAATCCCTTGTATCTTCAGTTTTGAGAACCTTGCACATCAATATTGGCAGGTCTTGATGGTGTACTTCTTTTGTACAAGGCCGAAAAACTAAACACACCCCACTGTTTTGGGTGTGGTGTCTTTTTTTTTAAAGATATTCAAATGCAACGGCAATAACTACAGTGAGAAGCCTGGAGCCTTGGGGGGGTATAACAAATACGGTACTACACTGCCTCATATGAGCAGAAAAAATACTACAAGGACCTGTGACCATGTTGGATATTTTGCATTTGAGCCGTCCATAAAGTTATGCCGCTAATCACACTTTTTTGTGTAGTCAGCATACATCTCAAATTTAGCAATGAGGAGATTATTTTTCAGTCAGGGTGTGACTTTTTGTAAGCTCCTCTTGGTGGCCATATACCTCGGCGATGGGGTTATTTCAGTTTTGGCAAATGTTGAGAGGTAGAAGGATTAGGCTGTTTCAATATACCCAATCCCTATGTTCTTTGGGAAGGGAAGCTGCCAGAGATATCCAGCCGATATGCATTCCTTTTCTCTGTAGAACATATGGATGATTTGCCATGCTGACCAAGCATTGGCCTAACCAATCTCGCGCGTATGGCCAATTTAAAGGCTGCAGTATATGTGCCGATGAACAGACTCAAGGTGCATCAACTGTAGGCGTATTTTATTTATTTATTTTGGGTGGGGGCTTATAATGTGAGTGCTCACCATCGGCCGAAAACATTCCACAATGCCTGACCAATGGCTTGAACGATAATGAATCGTTCATCGCATTTCAACAAAATAGCTGATTATAATCAATCATATCATCATAATGATAATTATCATTCATTTATAAATTCAGCAATTTTTGCCAACTACCTGTATTAGCGCACTGCTTAGTCCTTTTATTCCCAAACCATTTACTCCACAAAAAATTATATTCTCTCCACCCCCCCTGCCTCCCCCCACACACACTTTTTCTTGCATTTTCATATCCGGGATGATTTTACCTTAACCAACCATTTTCTTTAAGGAATATGAATGTTGGAAGTATGAAACCAAAGTATTGACCAACCAAGATGTCCATACTGGCTACAGGTCTCCTGACCTGTACTTGATGGCATCATATGTGCCTATGAGCCTGTTTAGGTAGGTGTTCTTAATGGCAGTGGGTCTCCTGATTCTATCTCCAAAAAATGTTCAAAAGTGTGAAATCAACGTGAGCCCACCACTTCTGGTTTGATTCATGACTGGTTTCACCATCAGCAGGTGACCACTTTCAATCTCCATATTCCACCATGTTACCCCCTATAGAGCAGATGAGCTGATGGCAGATATTCATGTTCACACCACTTTATAAACCCAAATTGTAGTTTTCTGAGCACTCCATGTGGGTTCCTAGAACTCTATTGTTGCTGTCTGCATTTTTTTTAAATTTTTTTTTTTAACCACTTCAAAAGATACCGAGGCAAATGTGTCCACTCCCCTGGTGCATGGCACCAGGACTGATTGGTGTTATCTCTTCCTCCATTCACTAGATCAGTCTTGGTGAAACTACCCAGACAATAGATAACCGTGTCAGGCTATGACTGATACATGAAGAGAAAGTGACAGTCATGAGACTGAGAGAAGTTCCAGGATTAACTATAGCATCTGTCAATAAAATGATTATATGTCGGCTCTCAGAGACCATATTTTTGTTTTTTGTTTTAAATTGATAGGTCTCCTCCTTAAGGTGACACTGAAATCACCTATCGACCATCATGAATGAGGGATAAATTATGTCCTAATAAAGCAGTTACCCCAACACACAATTTTATTGTCCTAAGATACCACCAGCTATGTGACTGGATTAAAAATGGCTGCTTCCATGTCTCTATTTGGTCTTCTGCTGTTACCTGTAAATGTTGGTTAGATACTGCCTATATAACTGTTGGTATATATGTAATATATATGACTGATAATTGGTTAAAACTGACATTTCAATGGGCATAAAATGTCATTTTTATATGATGTAAATCTAGCTGTTCTGAATTCAGCTTGGTTTTCCTCTTTGTTCTTGCTCCTATCCATTGCAGCTTAGGTTAGCACCACTCATAGAGTGACAGCTGCTAGTGGTCTTAACTATGGATACCTAAAGCCCCGTCACACATGGCGAGATCACTAACGAAATTGCTGTTGCGTCACAGGTTTTGTGACGCAACAGCGACCTCACCAGTGATCTCGCTATGTTTGACACGCAGCAGTGACCGGGCCCCCCGCTGTGACATTACCGATTGTGTCGGAATGGCCTGGACCATTTTTTGATCGTCTGGTTCCCACTGGGCAGCATGCATCGGTGTGTTTGACGTCTTAACAACGGCCTTGTTGGCGACTCAGAACTCGGCCATGTAGGTCAGAGTCATCAGAACTAGCTGCTGTAAGACAGGGTCCCAACAACCACCGAGGTCCTGGGTCGCTGTATCGTTGCTGCGTTCTTCAGTAGATCTGACTGTTTGACATCTCACCAGTGACCACGTAGCGACGTTCCAGCGATCCTTACCAGGTCGTATCGTTGTCTGGATCACTGGAACGTCACCAAGTGTCACGGGACCCTAACTGTAGTGTCTAGCTTAATCAGGAGAACTATAGTACATTTCTATTTGGAGGAATTATTATTACACCTACTACATGTGGTGGGAATACTGTTTTAATTCCCACTGAGTGTGAATAGGGCCTTATGAAATTTGGTTGACTAATATGTAGTGGCTGACTACTATGAAAAAGTGCCATAAAAATAGGTCTGAACAGAACCATTATCCTTGAAGAGGTTGTCCACTACTGATTAACATGTTTTAAATGTTTGAGGCCCCCTATAAAAATTTCCTTCCTGACCGGTGCTGTCGCCTTTCGGCAGTTATGTTACATATGCTGTGACCATTGACTGTTCAGTCTGACGGTAGTACGAAGCGTGCAGGTGTTCATCGACTGTTTATTGGCGGTTAGGCTCGTATGACGACGAGAGTCATAGCACCAACGATGCTGAAATGGCGCCATTTCGACAGATAAGTGTGTGTGTGTGTGTTTTTTTTTTTTTTTTCCCAGGCCACTTTGAATTCAGTAGTGGACAATCCCTTTAAGGCTTTGGTGCTCTCTAACAGTAAATCTCGATGGTCTCCTCCCCTGGTAGTTGTTGGCTATATACGTTCCTCCACAGAGACACGAGGCAGGATATTCCTCATGAGTCACAGATGACACCGATGTCTAGTGAGTTGATATTTCCAAGAATGTTCTGCCTACAAAATGGCTGCAGTGAGTGCACTGTGACCACAAACCGTTGTCATCTCACACTGACTTCCCCTGGTAATGATCAGTGGATATTTACTGTTCTCCCTTTCTTTACTTTCTGATTATATTGTTCCTCAGGTCTCGTCCACACGGGACCGATCCCATCTCCTCCCCACTGATAGTAGCATGCAATGCAAATCACCAAGGAAAATTCACTCGGGATATGTTCACACAGGTTTTTTTGTACTACAAATTTTGCTACAAATCCATGGCAAATCCGTGAAATGGTAATCTGCATGTTAAGGCCACATGCAGACGATGAGTATTTGGTGAGATTTTGACCTCCGTGTTTGTAGACAAAAACCTTATTTTTTGTTAGGGTACGGACACACATCCGAGTTTAAAAATGCTCTGATTCTTGGATCTGAGAGTCGGACGAGCGTCATCTGACTTTTGCTCAGTGTGGCTTGCAAGTGCTGTCCGAGTGCAATCCGTTTTTTTCCTCAGCAGCTAGTTACTTTATAATAATTTACAGGTGCATTTTGTACAGTTGTCTGAGCTACAGAATGGTAATGTATCAATTAAAACTCGCATCAGACTCTGATGGTGCGAGTGTGGTCCGAGTGCAATCCGTGTTTTTTGTTGGACCCACAGACTTACATTGGCGAGTCTCGTACGTGACACGCATAGAATCGCAACATGTTGTGAATGAGTCGCAATCCGAGAATCGGATGCGGAAAAAGCGTATGAGACTCGGAATTGTGCTCTCGGACATTAGTTAACATTGGTCCAAGAGCAATGCGATTTTTCTTTCCCGCACAGTAAACTCGGACGAGTTTCTCTGATGTGTGTCCGAGCCCTTCTACTTTTCCTCTGATTGTTCCACTAAGGTGAGTTGTTTTTTTTTTTTTTTTTTTTTTTTAACCTCAGGATTTGTAAGAAAAATCCATAATACTCAATATGTGCATGTGCATGTGCATGTGGCTGTATACTGACTTCGATCCCACATTAGGCCACATGCACATGTGGAGTATTGGGTGAGTTGTTTTTTTTTACCTCAGAATTTGTAGCCAAAACCAGGAGTGGAACAATCAGAGGAAAAGTATAATAGAAACACGTCACCACTTCTGTATTTATCACCCACTCCTGGTTTTGGCTACAATTATACTTTTCCTCTGATTGCTCCACTCCTGGTTTTGGTTACAAATTCTGAGGTAAAAAAAACCTCACCAAATAGTCACCGTGTGCATGGGACCTTAATTCCACACTACAGTTCTATTTTTGTTGTTTATTATATTTTTCATTGCGTGTGAAGAAAATTTGGTTAGCCATCATCCACCTGTGATGCACTGTGTATTTTTTTGGCCCAAAATGTAATTGGGGGGGTTTGTAGGGTATCTGCCCTGTGTGAGAGGTACGGTATTCCCCTCTGATGTAGGAGAACCCACTCCCCAGCCTTCCAGCTCCTTGCCCGTAGTGAGGGTGCGGGGGGACCACCACTCATGGTTGACAGTCCAGGCTAGTGGCACCAGGGGGGCAGGGGCATTGAAGCTGGCTTGGATTTGGTGTTAATGGCACGTCCCATTGATCCAGTCAGCCTCTGTACAGCATTTTCAAACTATTGGAAAACGCTTGCAAGCATTGCCCATATTCGACTACCGCTACTACACTGCAGCGGTGGTCAGTAACCTAAGCAACAAACAGTAAACAAATAAATGGGATGGGATTTTCATAAACGCTAAATTGAAAAGTTGCTTTGTTTTTACATGCATAATATAATGATAACCATTAGTAAAGATATGAATATTCCATTATGTTGACCATAATGTAAAAGTTGGTAGACCTGGTCGATTTTATGAAATTTTAGTCGTGAACTTGGCCACGTTGCACAAGCCGACTGCGCCGTTTGATCTGCCGATTTTCCTTGGCATGGGAATGGTCGGGATCGTTCGCTGAAGAATGATTGATCGGCCAAGTTCTGCCCAATAGTAATATGTAAGAATATGATTTAGCGGTCTTGTAGAAGCGCTACTAAAGCTCAGGCACCAGGATGATAGGGTTTATGAACAGCAATCTTTATTTTCCCCTCACAGCTCCACAACATGTTTCAACTGCTCAAGGCAGTCTTCCTCAGGTAGTGTCACACTACCTGAGGAAGACTGCCTTGAGCAGTTGAAACATGTTGTGGAGCTGTGAGGGGAAAATAAAGATTGCTGTTCATAAACCCTATCATCCTGGTGCCTGAGCTTTAGTAGCGCTTCTACAAGACCGCTAAATCATATTCTTACAAGCTTCTATTCCCCTGAGGGATCAGCGGCTGGAGCAGCACAGCGAGGGCACAGAGGTGAAGGATCTGGCGTTCCCTAGGTAAAAAGCAGTGACGCACATCCGGGACCGGCGCCACGTGACCGGAAAGGTCCTGTACGGACAGCTGGGGACCAGTGAGGTCGAAGGAGCGGAGCGTGCATATTGCCGGGGGTCCCCCATATATCAGAGGCTATCACACCGGGTTGTGCAGGTCGTGCACAACCTAAACAGGTGAGTGGCCACCTGTAATAACGCCATATTAACTGAGCTATAGTGATCCTACACATGCGCCCCTTCTCTCCCTTTTTTTCTTGCAATAGTAATATGTGGCACACTACAGAAGTGACCCCGCAGGGTGTAGGGGGCAACGACTGACACCTGTTGCCCCAGGCTGCTCGTCCTCCACACATGGTTTACCTTCTACTTCCAGCTCTGCTCTTTGCTTACTCCCACCCGCTATGCGCTGTTTTCCGTTCCCTCCTCTGCTTGCTTCCTTCCTGTCCCCCCTGCGCACTCCCTGCACGGTCGCCCTCACCAGGTGCAGCTGGTACCCCACGTTTATTATGCCAGCTGTCTTCATTGCTCGGAATTTCCTTTTGTGGTCGTCGTCTTCTGATAACACCTGCACCATGGCCACTCGAGCCCCTTTTTTATTGGCTTCTAATACACGAATCTCAGAAATTGCTGCTGAAAATTCATTTGTCATTTTTGTGCTTTCCATATCTTCTCATATATGGGAGCAAACACCATTGTGTCCAGGGGTCCATCTCATCGGGACATGTCTGTTCTGTGCCACAGTGGTCATTGGTTTGGTTGCCCATGGCAGCATCGGGGTTAATCAAGGGTTGTCTATGCAACGAGTGCCAACCGCAGGCATGGTGCCAGCTTCCACGTCCTGTGTACAGAATGCAGGATCATGTGACCAAAGGGAAGGCCGGGGGCAGATGAGCAGAACGTTTAACCCTTTTCTATAGGTAGAAAAATGCTTAGCAATGCAACATTCTATATTGCGTGCTGCACAGAGATCCTGGAAAGGAGAAAGCTGCGAGTCTTGCAGGGCAATTTGAAGGTGCATGGTGACAAGCCTCTGGGGAGCCAGACATAATAGATGACTGAGGTTTTCTTTCTTCTCTCTGCAGCCACTGACAAAACAGTCGCCTGCAAATGAATTCAATGAACCCCATGAAACCATCTCATCCAGGCACAGGACACAGGTAAGCGCCTGATGGGCATGACCTGGAGAATTGGGCATTAGTGTGTTCATCCAGAACATCTGTGCTGCATGTTTTATGGCTTTTTTTTTTTTTTCTTTTCAATTCCTCGGTAGGAATATATTTTGTTAGCTCCTTTATGAGAATAAATATATTTTGTACAGTAATGTTCTCATTATAATTGCTCAAATAGTTATTAAGCCATATGGGTTCACGCTGATTTATTTAAAAAAACATTTTTATTTATTTTTTTTTCATATTGGTAGAGTACAGATTGCTTTTGGCATTATAATATATCTTTACATATAATATTTTGTTTGTGAATTCACTGCATACTGTGTGTGTATGCTTATACTAATATGAACATATGCATACATATACACACATTCTATATCTTTCTCCAGCAATCCCTAATAAATATATATTATTATATATATATATATATATATATATATATTATATATATTATATATATATATATAATATATATATATTATACACAAATGTGTGTGTGCGCGCACATGTATATAGATCTTCACATATATTCTTTTATGTGTACATTCACTGCATAGTGTGTATACGTGTGCATATGTGTATAATATGTACGCATCAAAGAATATATGTGAAGAGATATATTCTGTATCTCTATCTCCATTAATCGCCTAATGTATTGCCACATATTTCTTGCGTTATGTACGTGTGTCCGTCTCTCTCGCTCTGTATATACGAGTATGATTGGTTTGACATGTTACACATATATATATATATAATATGTGTATGTATGTGTGTATGTGTATTAATATATATAATACACATATATATTTTACTATTTATTCAGGGAGTGACATGTCAAGCCAATCAAACTTTATCGTCACATCTGGTTTAAATGTAAAAAAATTATATAAATTCAGATATATATTCACCAAATTTAAATATGAATACAAAAAGGAGAAATGTTTAATTTTTTGCATATTTATTCTGGTGGATGTATATTTGATTTAACATACTTTTTTGCATATTGTAAACTAGTTGTGATGCTATTTAAAGGCGCGTTTAGTTCGTCAGTTCCTCCCTGAATGAATGGGTGCAGAGCATTTTCCCGCATCTGTATAGGTGTAAATGATATCCGCATAATCTGCTCTCTCTGTCCCTCTCGTATCCGATGTATCTAAACATTTGTCATCCTGATGGTGCACACGCCGATAACTCCCCGCCTCTGCCCCTAAACAGTGATGGTTCATTTGCATACGACTCTGTTCCCTGGCAACCAAACACCAATCAGCCTGCAGGATCGCTCTCCGTAGTAACCACCGTCTGGGGTTTGAGCAACACGTCGCAGAGCCAGGTAACACATGACGTCACCCCGGCCCTCCCCTGCTATAGACCCGGCTGGCAGCGCTCCGGTTAACCCTTTCTGCACCCTCCCCCTGTTTACTACTCTCCTCCCTGATTTTTTTTTTTTTTCCCTTTCAATATTTGCATTGTTTGTTTTGATGAAGACAACTATTCCTTGAATTCTTGCCCATCCTGTTCCATTAGGAGGGTCTTGGAAATCCCATGGTGCCCAGCGGTGGCCCCACAGGAGGCGGAGTCATGCCAGGTCTGGCTGGCAACGGCGGAGGAATGGGAAGCCCTCAATTCATTGGTCAGCAAGGGTTTCCAGAAAGTGGAGCCGGAAAGGGTTATCTGCCACAGAACATGTACGGGCGTGGGGGTTACCCAGGGGGCTCTGCCTACACCAACAGGTAACAAATTTATGTCATTAATGTGGGGGGAGGTAGGGTGTACATTCTTTTGTATTTCAGTTTTATTTCTTTGGGCAGGCTAGAGATCACTCTGGAGACAAAGCAAGATTTCCCTTCTTTCCAATAATGCACATTACAGCTGATGCCTGATGCTTAGCAACAGGTATCCTCAAAGGAGTTGGTGTCCTTAAGACAAGTCACGGCAGATGTCAGAGATAGTATTAGTCTGTAGGAGGAGGTGACTCGGGATTTGTAGTCGTGACACTTCCATTTCATATTTTGCGCGATCCATAGAGCTCGGCCTGTGGGCGCAGACCTGTACCCCTCTAAGTGCAGTTGGTGCCACCATCCAATTTATATTGAATTATTTTTTTTGTTTCATTTTAGTTACCCGGCGGCCCCACAGCTGGCGGTGGAATGGGCATGGCTCAGCATTCAGGACGCGGTCCCACAGACTTCACACAAGCGGCCAGCGGCAGCAGCGGTGGCAGCCGCAACGGCCACAGCAACTGCAACCGCAACAGTGGCTGCACTGCAGGAGAAGCAGACCCAGGAGATGAACCAATATGGAGGGGTGAGTCGTTAATCTGTGAGTCGTATCGTCTTTAAAATGTAGAAAAGCAAAGTGTCTTGCCATACTGGTTATATCTTGGTGACCCTTAATGGGTTTGTGACACAAAAAATTGTACATTTTAATTAAAAGATCTTAGAATAAAAATAGGTTCCACAATTGGATGTGTTAATAAAAAAGTTTCTGCCCTGACATATTCTTAAATGTGCCCCTTTGTAATGTATGTGTCTGACCATGCAGGAACAAGTCAGATATATCACAGCTCCTGGGCGGGGTAGGGGGGTGGGGTTGGGGTTAGGGGAGTGAGTAAGAGGGTATACAGACATTACAGCCGAGGATCACGGCTTATTCTTTCTGTGATGTAAAGCATTTTATTGCATGTTTAAAAACTTGTTTTACATCAAAGAGAGAATCAGCTGTGATCCCCTGTTGTAATGTCTGTATACTCTTATAGTCTGTGATCCCTGGCTGTAATGTCTGTATACTCTTATATTCTGTGATCCCTGGCTGTATTGTCTGTATACTCTTATATTCTGTGATCCCTGGCTGTAATATCTGTATACTCTTATATTCTGTGATCCCCGGCTGTATTGTCTGTATACTCTTATTCTGTGATCCCCGGCTGTAATGTCTGTATATACTTCTTACTTCCTCCCCACCCAGGAGCTGTGGTATATCGACCTGTTCCTACACGGTCCGGACACATGCATTACACAGGGCACATTTATAAGAATATCTTCCAGTTGTGGAACTTATTTTTATTGTAAGTTCTATTAATTAAAATGAAATGTACAATTGTTCGTGACACAACCCCTTTAATGGATTTCCTTTCTTGTTGCAAAGTACTTGTGAAAAGCAGCAATATTGCAATTTACTTGTTCTCTTCTTTACTGATCGTTGTGTAGGTTACTGGCCACCACTGGTAGTCTGGTATGTGCTGCTCTGATACAGGACAGATCATTGGAGCTCACTGTTAATTCCCATTCTTGCCATATTCAGTGCACCCTGCTCTTAACGGATGCATTAGAGGCAAAGCTACCCTGCTTGCAGCATAGAGAACACACAGTATAGCCCAGCGATGCAACAAAGGTGCTGATCCAAGCGGTCAGTCAAGCAGGAGTGCACAGCCCCCAGTAATCAGAAACCCCGAAGAAAGGGGAGCGATGCGCTCCAGAACACAAGTTGAGACCGCTCCTTTACAGGGAAAGAACAGTCAAATGATCTTCTGACATGCCATTGTGAGAATATCATGTTGACAAAATACAATTTCCAGGATGAAATCCTGCTATAAAGTTCCTCATCAGCTTTGGAGTTGCGTGGGGATTTACCATATATCTGTGATCGTTCAGTCAGTAACACTTCACTTAAAGGGAACCAACCACCTAAAATCCCTATCTAACATATAAATATCTGTCCCTGGAGCCTAAAATTACTATTCTAACCATCCCTGACTGACTAAATCTACCTAACTAGATGCACAATAAATCACTTTTTATACTTACCAAATGCTTGTCTGATGGGCGTTCCTCCAGTGTCTTTGACCGATAAGCGGGTCTCCTCGCCACGCTCGCACCTGCCTCACTGCTGTACATCTTCTTTCCAGGATTCAAATTACCCGCCCATCGCGTCCTCGCAATGAGCGGCTCATGTGCTGCAGGCCCCGCGTCACTTCCGCCCGCCGCGTCACTGGTACACCCAGGCCGGCTTCTGAGCATGCGCAGATGGCATGCTGAAGCCGGCCTGGGTACATCATAGACCCAGCGACGCGGCGGGTGGAAGTGACACGGGGCCTGCAGCACGTGACTCGCTCATTGCGAGGACGCGATGGGCGGGTAATTTGAATCCTGGAAAGAAGATGTACAGCAGTGAGGCAGGTGCGAGCGTGGCGAGGAGACCCGCTTATCGGTCAAAGACACTGGAGGAACGCCCATCAGACAAGCATTTGGTAAGTATAAAAAGTGATTTATTGTGCATCTAGTTAGGTAGATTTAGTCAGTCAGGGATGGTTAGAATAGTAATTTTAGGCTCCAGGGACAGATATTTATAGGTTAGATAGGGATTTTTAGGTGGTTGGTTCCCTTTAAGGAGGTAGTCCCATCTTGTTGGATAGATAAATCTCTATGCTGTCCTAAAGGGACTTTTCGAGCTGTTTTAATCTGATGCCATGAACCATGATACTATTTTTTTATTTTTTTGTACAGGTGGGGCCTACTCATAATTTTGGTGGTCAGTTCATGCCTCATTCTGGCCCCCGAGGACCCTCTATTCAAGGTGGAATGACCTCTGCGGGTATGGGATCAGTCATGGGACCTGGAGGAATGGCTCAGATGGGCATGAATTCAGCCAGAGCCCCAAGTATGAACCCAGTGTACACTGGGCAAAGGATACCACCTCATGGCTACCCTGCACAGCTCCAAGGCCAGCAGATGCCACGTCAAGGAGTCAAAAGGACATACTCCAATGAGGTGAGTCTGTCCCCAGCTCTAATGTGTAATTAACGCAATATCACTTTATTGTGCTTTGTGAAGGTTGAATTATGAGTTATTTGTGAAACATTTTTGGTAACTTGATATATATATATATCATTTATTTATTTATTTTTTTATTTCATAGGGCTATGCACCTCAACAGTATATTCAAGGAGGCCAGTATCCGCCCCATGGAGGTCAGTATGCCCCATCTGCACCTCAACAATCTGCCCCATCCCCTTCCTATCCTGGGCATCGTGTACAGCAGAACATGTCGCAGTACATAACCCAGGCAGGTCCTGGAGGCCATTTTTATAAGGTGAGTGAGATGAGATTTTTTTCCATGCATTTGCCAAGTCTGTAGTAGTAGTGGAAGCAGTGGTAGCAGTGTTTTTATGCTTGGGATAGCCACTGAGCACTTTTTTTTTTTTTTATTTCTTGGAAGTATCTTTCTGATTATGTTCCTGTTAAAATTGTTGAGATGACAATTAATGTTGGAGGAATGCCACATCAACATTAGGTTTAGATCTTTGATAAGGTTGCGATTCCAGGCCCACAGGAAATTACTTGTGATTTGTCTTTTGACATGTCGGGGGGGAAAAAAAAAGCAAAAATGCAAATATAGTGTGTGACAAACTTTACCTTACAGCCCCACCCTGACATTTGATACGTCTGGGTCACATAATACGATCTCATCACTTCCGCCAACATGTGATGTTCTGCACACCCTGTGGGTACGTAAGGTCAGCTGGGAACAGTTTTACATGGACATGGGAAGGGAGAGTGTATGATCCACGCAACATTTCAGCGTGACACAACACTCGCTCATAACCCTGACAGGCTGGTAGACCTCTTTCACTGGCTGCAATGAGAGTCCTACCAGCCCAATAGCACTGCCACCAATTCCTCGTTGGATATAAACCCAGTCCATTAACAGGATTATATTGCGCTAGAAACCAGCTCCAGTAGCATGTGAAGGCCGGGTTACACACTACGATGTGGCAGCGATCCAACCAACGATGTGGATCGCTGCCACATCGTGAACTGATCGCTGGTGAGCTGTCACACAGGCAGACTCCCCAGCAATCAAGATCAGTGAGAACGCTGGTAACCAGGGTAAACAGTGAGTAACTAAGCTGAGCACGGCGCTTAGTTAACCGCTGTTTACCACGGCTACCAGGTCCTAGCGTGTGCTGTGTGGCGCTGGGAGCTCGTTCATCGTTGGTCTCCTGCTGTCACGCGCTGATGCTGGCTGCCCAGCGGGGAGACCAACGATAGATTTATGGTCCTGGCCATAAATCTACGATCAACTCATCGTTGATACGTGCCACACACAACAATGTCATTTCGACATCGCTGCAACGTCACCAAACCGGTGACGTTGCAACGATATCGTTCACGATATCTTTGTGTGTAACAGGCCTTTAATATTAAGCTGAGAAATGGGACATAAGCATTTGTGGATCAAGATAAAAGCATTTCAGGATTAAGTAATATAATTTATTACCTTAAGAGCACACTAGAGAAAAAAACACTATATTACATGGTAGACATATAGATATGATGGTCAGATATGCAAACACAGGTGGTAATGCAGAGGATATAAACAGGCATACAAGTCAGTTACCAGTTCCTTGGTTGCTGGTTACCACATGGGAGGCACTGTTGCGCCAGGGGTTTCCAGTTAAGTCCATCACGATACCTTCCACAGAAGGAGTAATGGCCACTTTACACGTCCCGATATCTGCGTCCAACTCCGATAAAAAGTCTCGTGGTTCGTGCGTTGGCCCCGATATCGTTCGTGCGTTGTATGGTGTAAAGGTCCAATGCGATGCAAGAACGATGCCAAAACGATATTGGGGAAGAATTGTGCAGGCTCTCCAACTGCCCGATATTGGATGGACGATGTAGCAGGATCGTGCTGTGTGAAAGCCCAACAATGAGTTTTAGTACAACTTCCCCTATTCTCGCCCATGTTAAATGGTCGTTCCTGGGTCGCCCGTACAAGGGGGCGTACACATCGCAGTGGCGTTGCCTGCCGATATCGCGTTGTGTAAGGCTGCCTTCAGACTTGCAGATGCCTCCGCAGCGTTTTGCAGAGGCATCTGCAAGTATCTGCATGCAGACCGCGGCCCCTATGTTTATAATGGAGCGCACGGCTGTCTGCAGATGCTTGCAGACCGCCATGCGCTCTCATTGCCCGCCATTAGTGATCTGTGCGCAGGCGGAAGCCTGCGCACAAATCACACACTCTCGTCCGCACCAGGGACGCTAGATGTTGCGTCCCTGGTGCGGGCGAGAGTGTGTGATCTGTACGCAGGCATCCGCCTGCGCACAGATCACTAATGGCGGACAATGAGAGCGCACGGCGGTCTGCAAGCATCTGCAGACCACCGTGCGCTCCATTATAAACATAGGGGCCGCGGTCTGCATGCAGATACTTGCAGATACCTCTGCAAAACGCTGCGGAGGCATCTGTAAGTCTGAAGGCAGCCTAACATCTCCTATGCGATCTTGGAATCCTGCCCAAAAAATGCGCGCTCCCGCGCCGTTGTATCCCACATCGGAACGATGTTGGGATGTGTAAACTGGCCATAAGAAACATGGTTGATACCTTTTTATCCTCTCACTTGACCAAACCCTTGATGACCATGTGGGGGCTGTCTGAAATCCCAACTTTCTGCATATATTTGTCCCAGGCGCAAGATATTACCACCATCTTTCCTATTATGAGTTTACCTCTTCATGGATAGGATAGATGATGTATGTACTGTCTTCCAGCTGCTAGATATTAATGTGGAGCTTATAGGCACGTCTCCCAGTTACAGTAAAATGTGTTACGTGCAACCCAATATCCTGTGACCAAAAAGATGCCTGTTATATTTGTGGGAGCTACGCACAGCCCAATATTTCTAACTTTCCACTGGAGCCTGCGTGTCTGATGATCTCTTTTTGATCCATTCTTGAGAAATGCCCTTGCCCACCTCAAAGTACACAAACTCCAGTATGTTTCTTTCAGAGTAAATCTTTCCTGCTTGCTCTACAGGGAGTCATTAGCTGTCATGAACATTTAATTAGCTTTGTCACCTCACCGTTTGTTAGTGGATGGAGGCATCCTATTTCTACTCGGAATAAGTTGACTTTTATAGGTTCATGTAAAGGTGCAGAAATATCTTGGATTTATGATTTATTTTTTTTATCACAGTCCAAAATCCATAAAAGCCTGTGCAGTTTTTGAATGTTTTAGCCAGTCCAGTATGTTTCATGTTTTTGATTGCCCTGAATTATCTCATCCTAACCAATGAATAGTATTTTTACATTGCATTTGGAAAAACCTTTAGTATTTAAAAGAGAACTCCAGAATAGAAACCTTTTAAGTACAGTCTCTGCCCTCCTACATGATGAAGCAGAGCTGTACACTGCAGTTTTAGGATCTATAGATCGCTTATAAAGCAATAAAATCATATCTGCTCCTCAGCACTCGCCCCTACCCCAGGGGACAATGGGTGACAGAGGAGGTTCAGAAGGAGGGTGGGTGTGGCAAGGACTTGGCCGCCAGCTGTGATGCTCACACATTATATGCCTATCCCACTCTATATGCCCTGCTGTATGTATTGCTGTACTTTCCTGAGCTAACGGTGACATCTGCACAAATATACACACTGTCACTTGGCTCAGGAGAGGCGTGGGATACATGCAGCAGGCATATAGAGTGTGGGAGGCATATAGTGAGAGCATGGGGCCAGCGGTTGCAGCCCCTGTTCATACACTACCTAGAAGTATGAGGGGGCTGGAATATAAGATGATCATGAAGCCCCTGGCGGACATGCCCCGCCACACCCCTTGTTACCAGCAGCAGCATGAATCTGCTCTGTGACGTACTGTCCCCTGAGGGCGGGGTGAGAGCTGAGGAGCAGATCTGATTTTATTGTTTTATAAGCGATCTAAACATCCTAGAACTGTTGTGCCCAGCTCAGCTTCATCATGTAGGAGGGCAAAGAGGGTACACAAAAAATTGTCTCTCGGGCATTTCCTTTTAAAAATTAAAAAAAAAACGTTCAAGATTACTGGTAATGATTGGTCATCTTAGAGTGTGTGGTAAATACTTACCAGTCTCCCTCTTCTCTGATGTCCTGCGATGTTCCGATCCTTTTCTGCATCATGTGGGCATAATTCGTGGTCACACGATGACTACTTTGTGGACCACCTGTTGCTTTGTCAACGTAACCCTACGACCACGCAAAGCTGACACTCTCCTCAATCTCTGAGGAGTCTCTGGTGCCAGGCGTTCACGTGACTACCAGTATGTGATTTGTGTACACCTGGCCACATTCCAACTAGACTGTATCCGACCACTCTATACACCTGTACTGAGCGAGGATGTTCCCATCTAGTTGGCATGTGACTGCTGCATGCATATCATACTTGCCATCATGTGCCCGCCGCTTCCATCACCGGAGAGTCTTAGTATGGGCGATGTGAGGATTCACAATTCTGCAGTCACATACAATGGCTACAGACTAACAAGTCCCTAGGCAGGACAGCCCATAGGGATGGCACTTCTTTTGGATATTGACTCTCCTGGAAATTTACTATAGTTGGTTAATGTATTGTTACCTTTATTGAAATTTTATAATGGATAAAACTAGGTCATTTTGCTAATGGTAACCAATCACTGCACAGCATTCATTTCCTATAGTGCTCTTGAGAAATGAAATCTACGCTGTGATTGGTTGCTGTGGCCAATGAATAAAGTTTGATTAATCTGCCCCCTGTGCCTTGGTAATCTGCTGGATAAGGCTATGCCATATGACCATATCACACTTTCTATTCTCCTTATCAATTCCTTCAAGGACGTCTAAGTTTCATAGTCCTGTATTGTAAGGAACAGAGCTAGTTAACGAAAAAGGAAGTGGCCCTTGTAACAGTGACTTACACATTTATTATTAGTCTTCATGTTTCCTACAGCGGAAAGTTTCTATATGTAGCTCACAGAAGCCGTTCTCTGCTCAGATCTTACAAGACCTAAACAAATCTGAAGATTAGGGAGGTCTACATAAAGCTGGCCATATATTGACGCCTTCAATCTGGGGGGATATGTTCCCATCCTCGGGGGCCCCAAGTGCTACCGACCCTCTAATCAGTGATGGCGAACTCAGGCTCGAGTGCCGCACACAGTCCTGGTTTAGGATTTCCTTAGAGTTTGACAGTTGGTAATTTGATTGCCAACTGTTAAATGCAATGAAATCTGAAACTGCACTGTGTGCGCACTGAGGCTGGTTCGCATCACTGCTCAATGATCGGTTATCACTTGTGAAGACCTTTTTATATTGTCTTTCTCATTTTTAAGTCTTGGTTGTCTTTCTCTCTTAGCTCACAGATCAATACAATGGACAGAGCAATAACTTCAATGGTGGAAACTTTGCATATAACCAGACTATGAGTGGGGTGAGTACAAAGCTGAGCTCGAGTGGATATTGCTGCATATGAAGGGGGTAGAGTTTTTGATATGTCCCACCCAAAGGAAAGGGACCTGGTAAGCAGTAATGTTGAGCGAGCATTACAGTGCTCGGTACTCAGACGGGCTCGACTCGTTTACTAAGTATGATGGAAGTCAATGGGGAACTCAAGCATTATTCCATAAGATTTTTCAGAAATAAGTTTTCTCTAACTTCCATTATACTCGCTAAACGAGTCACTCCTGTCCCATCTTCAAGCTTGTTACGAGTATCAGACGCCCTAGCATAGCAGTGCTCTCTCTACACCAGCAAGCAGATGTGTATGGATGTATCTCATGTATCTATGGGGTCAACGGGAGCAGCAGTAAAGTCATGCGACTCACCAGCAACCTCTCAATGTTTCCTTATGGGCAGTCAATCAGGACAAAATGTCTGTTCATACCAAGCACAGACGCTCAATGCACTCTATCTGTGGCCGAACAGTTCAGTGCACCTTCCCACCGACTTGTTTTTTTTTCCTCCATCTCTACTCTCCAATAAAGCCAGAGCTGTCAATCATGGAAGACAGGGCCGAGCAAATAGGTGGGAAGGTGCATTGAACTGTGGCTAAGGGTGTACAAGCATCTGTGCTTGTTTGAACGGTCATTTTGCGGTCACAGAGTCCCTTCTAATTGGAGTTGTTTGCCATTTTGGAATTTTTTTTGGGTGTTGTAAAACTTCTCACCATACAGAAATATGGAAGCTGCTCATGAATTGTGGTAATTCTGTAACTTTACCATGTACCTGTGGAGCCCTTGCCTACAGGTTACATACACCTATTGCTCCCATAACAAGAATGCTGTGATCCACAGCATGTCTAGCAACACAGAAATCTAAATGAAGTGACGGACCATCAGAGAACCTCTTAAGCATTAAAGGATTCTTACTAGAATAGAAAATGATCCTACAGCCACGGGATAGGTTACTACATTTTCATATCTGGAGGTCTGATCACTGGACCACCAGTGATCCAAGTGTTGGGCTCTGGAACCAGGAATCGGGCTCTGCAGAACCCCTTTTTGAATAGAGGTGGACGTGCTCTACCTCAAGTCTATGCATTGTTTGTGGAACTCATGGAGAAAGGCGAGCTCAGTACTTGGCTTTCTTAAATTGCCTTTTCTTCATGACAATGTAGGGTTATTCTCCATAGACTACTCTTGCCATGTACTCTGCTAGGGAATATGAATGTCCTAGAAGGAGATCCTTCACTTGAGACCTCTTTACAAGCCTAAACGGAGATCCGCCCTGTAGGAATAGTTCCCATTCTGGTGGACTCTAGCTGAATGGTCATAATATATTACCACTTTCTTTTTCGCTCCATTGGGAGACCCAGACATTGGGTGTATAGCTTCCGCCTCCGGAGGACACACAAGGCATTACACCTAAAAGTGTAACTCCTCCCCTACTGCTATACCCCCTCCTGGGAGAATCCCATCAGTTCTTAGCTTTGTGTTGAAGGAGGCACACTCTGCACTCATGCACTCTCACTTTAGTCATACCCACTCTCCCTGGAGAGTGACGGATGGAAGCAAAGTGGATCCCCGGCATGTCTCCTTCCCCACCCTCGGGCAGAGGCGGTTGAGGTACCTATTGTTGGTACAACGGGCTGGAGCCCTCATGCCGTTTTCCTTCTCCACCCCTTAGAGGCTCTGGAGAAGTGGGATCGTCGTGGGCTTCCATGTAATTTGGAGCTCAGACTCCATCCACAGCCCCTGTGGGATCTGCTGGCCGGAGTTGTGACCCCCAGAGATCGGCCCCTGCACCGTATGAGGTACTCTGTGTGGGGGTTGCGCTGCTGCTGCAGTCCGGTCTCATTCCATTCACCCTGGGGGTAATCGCTGGGCATACCTGGACACTGTTCTCCACAGTCTGTCCGGTTCCTGCTGTGCTGCGGGTTATCCGGTGCTACCTCCGGTTCACCGCCGTCTCCCGCTACGGGGCGCCGGGCGACCGCAAAAATTTAGGCCCCGGCTTGGCCGCGGCCTATTTTCTGCCCGGGGACCGGGCTCTGGGGAGGCGGGTTCGGCCGCCATTGTAGGCAGGCTCGGGCTCCGGCCACTCCCTTCTCTCGGGTGGCCCGCCTCCCGGCCTATGCGTTTGCCCTCCGGATTCCCGTGCTCCACTGGCCATGCCCCATCTCTTGGCTCCGGTGGCCATTTTATGCATTCTGCTGAGGCTGCTCTTCAGCTACTTAGCTCCTAGACCCTGCTGTTTCTAGGGGGGAGAGCGCGGCATCCGGAGGACACACAATCCACTCATAGAGGCCGGTAAGCCACCCCAGGTTCTCTGGTGGTGGACCCCATCCCTCTGTTTCCCCCTCTGGTGTATTTCCTCTTGGAGGATCCTCACTTGAGGCGACATGTCTTCCACCAGGAGCAAAGCCCCTAAGGTGCAGACATTTTATTCTTCTTGCACTGCTTGCAAGATTTTACTGCCTGCTGGTTCTGTCTTCCCTCACTGCTCTGCCTGCACTTCTCATGAGGCTCCGGCTGAGGTGGAACATGGGGCTCCCCCCAGCTCTGCTACTACAGAGTCTTCCCCTAGCCCTGAGGACTCGGCAAGGCCGCCTCCTTGGACTGAGGCTTTCACTTAAGTCCTTTTCGGACTCCTTTGCCCAGTCTATGACAGCTCTAACCAGGGTTCTGCATGAGACCCTACAGGCCAGTCACCGGGAAAGTGCCCCCGTTTCCTCTGCCTCCCGCCGCAGGCGCTACAGTGAGTCATCCCCTTCCAGGGGTATGGACTCCGGAGATAATACTTGGGTCTCTGACCTAGCTTCCTCTCCACGGCCCCCCAAACGGCCACGCAGAGCGCCCTCTCCTGCCTCCTCTCATCACACGGGGTCTCACGCTGAGGGATCTCAGATTGATGGGGATGAGGATCGGCAGAATTCTGTGAGACCTTCGGACGAGGCTTCTGAGGAAGATCTCTTAGTGGTGATTTAGTGTCTTCCATTAATACTGTGCTGGACCTGACTGCTCCCCCTCCCACGGTGGAGGCTTCGCTCTCGGAGGAACTGTATCACTTTCTTCCTCCGTCCAGGTCTCGAGGTTCGTTTTTTGATCACTCTAACTTCCAATCAACTATACAGACTCCCAGGGCTTGCCCTGATAAGCGTTTCACTAGGAAACACAAGGATTCTCGCTATCCGTTTCCTCCAGATGTGGTAAAGGGTTGGTCGGTCTCACCTAGGGTGGACCCTCCGGTCTCTAGACTGTCTGCCAATACTGTCATGTCAGTTGCGGATGGCTCTTCATTAAAGGACTCCACGGACCGACAGATCGAGCTTCTGCAGAAGTCCATTTATGAAGCTACAGGAGCCTCGTTTGCTCCTGCTTTCGCAGCAGTGTGGGCTCTGCAGGCAATTTCGGCCTGCCTGGCAGAGCTCAATGTTATAGCTCAGGATATTCCCGAGGTGACTACTCTAACATCTCAGGCCACCGCGTTCACTGACTACGCCAGGTCGGCGGTCATGGAATCCGCCAGCCGTACCGCAGTGGCTTCGGCTAATTCGCTCAGCAGAATGTTGTGGCTGCGAGATTGGAACGCTGACGCCACTTCCAAGAAATTCCTCCAAGGACTTCCGTTCGCGGGGAACAGACTTTTTGGAGAGCAATTGGACGACATCATTAAAAAATCCACAGGTGGAAAGTCCACCTCTTTGCCCCAATCAAAGGTGCAGAAGTCTGGCCAGCGTCAGATGCACGCCAAATTTCGGGCCTTTCGTCCCTCTTCAAAGCCCTCCTCCTCGTCCTCCCGTTCAGACAAGGATCAGAAGTCAAACCGGACGTGGAGGACTAAGTCTCAACAGAAGAAGCCTGCCGGCGCCTCGGCCGCCAAGGCTGCCTCCACATGACTCGCTGCCTCTCCAAGCAGCATCGTCGGTCGGTGGCGGCTCTCCCAATTTGGAGACATCTGGCGCAGCCATATCCAAGACCGATGGGTAGTAGATGTCATTTCCCATGGCTACAGGATAGAGCTAACCTCGCGTCTCCGATCGCTTCTGTCTCTCCTCACCCCGCTGGCAAGGGCCTCGGCCTTTCGTCAGGCGCTGGACGCCTTGAGACAGGACGGGGTCGTGATTCAGGTTCCCTCCGGGGAACGCTTCCAGGGGTTCTATTCGAACCTCTTCACGGTCCCCAAGAAGGACGGTTCGGTAAGGCCGGTTTTGGATCTCAAGCTGCTCAACCGTCAGGTGAGAGTCAGGACTTTCAGGATGGAGTCTCTGCGTTCCGTGATCGCTTCACTATCTCAGGGGGACTTCCTAGCCTTGGTGGATGTCAAGGATGCCTATCTGCACGTCCCCATAGCTCCTGCACATCAACGTTGGCTGAGGTTCGCAGTGAGGGAGGAGCATTTTCAATTTGTGGCTCTGCCCTTTGGCCTAGCCTCTGCACCGAGGGTCTTCACCAAGGTGATGGCACAATGGTGGCCGTCCTGCATTCCCAGGGCCACGCAGTATCCCCATACTTGGACGACCTGCTGGTCAGAGCTCCCTCTGCGGATCATTGTCAACTGAGTCTCTCAGTAACTCTCGACACTCTGCAGCAATTCGGGTGGCTGATCAACGTACGAAGTCTTTCCTCCTTCCTGCTCAGACGATAACGTATCTGGGCATGGAGTTTCACACCGCTTCGGCTCTGGTCATTCTGCCTTTAAACAAGCAGGTGTTGATTCAGGAGGAAGTCCATTTCCTTATGCAATCAGATTCGGTACCCATCAGACGTCTGATGCACGTTCTGGGAAAGATGGTGGCGGCCATAGATGCAGTACCCTTTGCGCAATTTACCTGCGTCCGCTGCAATTGCAGATCTTGCGCGGATGGGACAAGACACCTTCTTCTCTCGACAAGCACATCTCTCTGTCGCCGTCAATGAAGGAATCTCTCCATTGGTGGCTGCTTCCCATGTCTTGTCACGAGGCTGATGCTTTCTGCCCCCTCTTGGTTAGTAGTGACCACGGACGCCAGTCTCTCGGGTTGGGGCGCCGTGTTTCTCCACCACAGGGCTCAGGGCACCTGGGCGGAGCAGGAATCCACCCTACAGATCAATGTCCTGGAGATTCGGGCCATTTACTTAGCTCTACTGGCCTTTCAGAGATTCCTGGCGGGGAATCGGATTCGGATACAGTCCGACAACGCGACCGCGGTCGCTTACATCAACCACCAGGGAGGCACGTGAAGCTCTCAAGCTTTGTCGCAAGTCCAGCATATCCTTCAATGGGTCGAGGACAACGACTCGTCCATCTCGGCAGTCCACATCCCCGGGGTGGACAATTGGGAGGCCGACTACCTAAGTCGACAAGGTATGGACGCGGGTGAATGGGCCCTAAACCCAGACGTCTTTCAGTACATCTGCGACAGATGGGGAATTCCGGATGTGGACTTGATGGCCTCTCGGTTGAACCACAAGGTGCATGTCTTCATGGCTCGCTCCCGGGATCGCCAGGCCGTGGGGCGGATGCTCTGGTCCAGGACTGGTCCCAGTTTCGCCTTCCTTATGTCTTCCCTCCCTTGCGCCTGTTGCCCAGGGTTCTACGGAAACTCAGGGCAGAATGTCGGCAAGCCCTGCTCATCGCCCCAGACTGGCCCAGGAGGGGCCTGGTATCCGGACCTGTTACAGCTCACAGCGGGGGAATCCGTGGAAACTCCCGACCCGGCCAGACCTCTTATCACAAGGTCCGTTCTTCCACCACAATTCCGCGGCCCTCAGCCTGACTTTGTGGCCCTTGAAGACTGGTTGCTGACGTCTTGTGGCTTTTCTTCTGAAGTCGCCGCCACCATGAGACAAGCCAGGAAACCTGCGTCGGCGAAGATTTACCGCAGGGTTTGGAAGATCTTCTTTTCCTTGTGCCGTCTCAACGGAAGTTCTCCTTGGCCTTTCTCTCTTCCAACCCTTATCGCCTTCCTACAATCAGGATTAGATAAGGGTTTGTCCCTCAGCTCCCTCAAGGGGCAAATCTCTGCACTTTCTGTGCTGTTCAACAAACGTCTGGCTAACCTTCCTCAGGTGAAGACGTTTGTGCAAGGGGCAAGTCACATCGTTCCTCCCTACAGACGTCCAGTTCGCCTGTACGAGAAGTCTCTGCATACTTTGGACCTGGTCAGGGCTGTCAGGATTTATGTCTCCCGCACGGCTTCTTTTCGCCGCGCGGACGCCTTGTTCGTTCTCACGACAAGCCAGAAAAAAGGATCGCCGGCCTCCAAGTCCTCCTTGGCCCGGTGGATCAAGGCTCCTATCCAGGAGGCCTACCTTTCCTCTGGTACGCCCTTACCTGCGGGGATTTAGGCGCATTCGACAAGAGCTGTGGGTGCTTCGTGGGCTTTACGTCACCAGGCTACAGCACAACAGGTGTGTCAGGCGGCCACTTGGTCCAGCCTACACACCTTCACGAAACATCAAATTCATGCGTATGCTTCGGCAGACGCTAATGTGGGCAGACGGATCCTTCAGGCGGCGGTCGCTCACCTATGATTGTTACTGCCACGCTTTGGGTCTTTTCCCACCCAGGGAACACTTTTGGACATCCCAATGTCTGGGTCTCCCAATGGAGCGAAAAAGAAAAGAGAATTTTGTTTACTTACCGTAAATTCTTTTTCTTCTAGCTCCTAATTGGGAGACCCACACCCACCCTGTTGCCTTTTGGGCTTTGTTTTCTGTTTAAGTGGCTGGTGTTATACATGTTGCTTTTATGGCTCTTTTGGCCGATACTTCATGGCCGGACCTTCCGGTTTTGGTGTGGGTTTTATCCTCCTCCTGCTTGTGCACCGAACTGATGGGATTTCTCCTAGAGGGGGTGTATAGGCAGTAGGGGAGGGGCTACACTTTTTGTTTTAAGTGTAGTACTTTGTGTGTCTCCGGAGGCGGAAGCTATACACCCAATGTCTGGGTCTCCCAATTAGGAGCTAGAAGAAAAAGAATTTTACGGTAATTAAACAAAATTCTCTTTTTTTCCCCTACAATGCTTCCCCAGTGGTATTAGCTAGTTGTTGCAGATACCCCAGGTGATCATAAATCCCCTTTGTTTTGTCTCACAGCCAGGGCGCCCCATGCCTGGATATCCCAGCTCTCCCTTACCAGGAAACCCTACGCCGCCTATGACTCCTGGGAGCAGTGCTCCACCCTATATGTCACCTGGTCAAGATGTTAAGTCCCCTTTCCTGCCGGATGTCAAACCTTCACACAACTCTTTGCACCAGTCACCCACAGGTTAGTCCTTAACCCACAATCGCCTCTGTTGTGGACTTTTATAGTCGGGACTGAGATAATAAGACTGTGACTCCTATGCTTTGTCTTTTAGGCGGCTCCAATGATGAGCTGAGACTGACATTCCCGGTACGGGATGGGATTGTGCTTGAACCATTCAGATTGCAGCACAACTTAGCAGTCAGTAACCACGTCTATCATTTGCGGGAATCTGTGTATAAGACCTTAATGATGAGGTACGCTCACACACAGTATGGGGAGTATGGGACTTCATAGTGGACTGTGCTGTTAACCCTTGCATTACGTTATTCTCTTGCTTCTAGGCCTGATCTTGAGCTGCAGTTTAAGTGTTACCACCACGAGGATCGACAGATGAACACAAACTGGCCTTGTTCTGTGCAAGTCAGCGTGAACTCCACACCCCTGAGTATTGAGCGCGGGGACAACAAAACTTCCCATAAACCTCTGTACCTGAAGCAGGTTTGCCAGGCCGGACGAAACAGCATCCAGATCACCGTCAGTGCCTGCTGCTGTGTGAGTACCATCTGGGGGAAGGACATCCTAATGCCCGAGATCATGGATGTATAGTAATGAAAATTGTGATGGGCTTTAGAAACGAGAGAGGGCGCTATAATCTTATTTTGCCAGCACCCTTAATAAAATAAGGTCCACATGGAAAAGCCAATGTAGACACATGAACCCCCTTCCCCATTTGCCTACATGATGTCTACGCATTTTCTGATATCTGATCTCATTTTCAAGTGAACCTGTCACAGGTTTTTCCCCTATAATCTGCGAAACACCACCACCATTAAGGCCTTGTAGACGCATTCTAGAATACTGTCGAAAGTCCCCAGGCTGATCTGTATAACATAAAAAATACTTTTATAATTTTATTATACTTGCCAATGGGACAGGTCCGGTCTGATAGGCGTCGCTAGTTTTGATCTGGCGCTTCCTCCCTGATTGCAATTGGCGTCCTTTTTCCCTGCTTCGTGTGAATGGCACCTCCTATCCTCCATTGTGCTCAGGTGCATGTGCACTTTTTTCTGATGACGAGAGAGCAAAGTATTATAGTGTACAGGTGTTCTTTTGACCTTTCCCTGCACATGTACATTACAGTACTTTGCTCTGGGAGTACCAGAGAGGTGTGAGCATAATGGAGGACAGTGTGTGGGTAACGTAGGACACATCATCCACACAAAGCAAAGAAAGAGGACGACAATCGCAAGCAGAGAGGAGGTGCGGATCAAGACTAGACACCCATCAACTAGACTGCCTCCTAGGTCAGTAATAAAAGGTATGGTGCTTTTTTTTTTATATTGCATTACATAGATCGACCTGGGGACTTGACAGTATTCTACAATGCTGTATATATAAGGTCTTACTGGTGGTGGCCGCAGTATATAGGAAAAACCTGGTGATGGGGTCACTTTTTTTCAGCTGTTTTTCTTGCATTGCCAAAGGAGTAAATTTTGGTGCTATAGTAAAATTCCTAGATCCAGCAGACTGATAGTAAGATGACAGGATACATTCAGATGGTACAGTGGCGTTTGCTGACCAGCAGTCCAGCAGTCCGCTCACTCATACAGCCTAGTGGTATCCGGGACCCATATAGTTAGACGTTTCTTCATTTCCCGGAAACACTTATGATAGTTTTAATAAACACCCTCCAAACCATTCCTCGCAGCTGGACATGACTCTTAACTAGGTGTTGTCTCACCGACTCACTCCCATAATTAAAGGATTATCCTCCAACCTGAAAATTAGTATGAGTTCAAGAGGATCTACAACAATACAAATGCTGTTTATCTGCGGATTCTTCAGTTGTCTACGTGCCTGGATCATCGATTGTGTCCTACACATAAGATCTTAGTAACCTGGAATTGTGATTGTGACACAGAAGTATAAAAATTGTATAGACCTTGTCTCCTACAAACTTTGTAGGTATTTGTATAAAATGGATTTATTTTTTCCTTTTACAGTCTCATCTGTTTGTCCTACAACTGGTGCACCGGCCATCAGTCAGATCTGTCCTCCAGGGCCTGATCAAGAAGAGGCTGCTCCCCGCAGAACATTGCATCACAAAAAGTAATGTCATCGTTCCATGCAGAGCCCCTGTCCTACGTTGTTCACACTGAGAAGTTTTCACGTGGAAAAATACATGAATTTCCAGTGGAATCCAAATCTGAGGCTGACCTTCAGGTCTCTGCCCTGGATTTGTCATTTGAAGGGTCTCAGAGCCACATTCAATGAAGTTAATCCACACATGGTTACCTTCCGCACCTGACTCAATCTGGAAAATCCTGCTAATCTACGAACGGCAAGACAGGTCTCCCATTTAAAGGGAACCCGGTCATGTTTTGTGATATTAATCGCCCCCAATGTGTTTTAAACGAAGCAATGTGCATCATGAACATGGATTTCTTAAAAAAAAAAACACTATATGCGGAGATGATTGGAGTACACATCTTGGCTTCAGTCATATGGGAAGCTCTTTTTCTTGCTACAGTCACTGTCGCTCAAATGCAGCATGATATATTTTGTACTTCGTCACTCACCAACACACGAAGGTGCTGCAGGTGCTCAGTATAGATTAAGGATCTGTTGTGATGTCATGACCATGTGTCTGTAGTGGTCAGAGCTAAGCAGGCCCGAAGGGCTTAGCTGAGCCATTCAGTCTCATAGTTGTGACATCACCACATGTCCTTGGTTCTATACTGAGCTCCTGCAGTGATAACATTCAGATTACAACTGGGCAGGCATGAGGGATAAACTGCATTTGAGTGACAGTGACTGTAGCAAGCATAAGTGCCTCCCCTATGACTGAAGCTTAGATATGTAATGCAGTGCTCTCCACATATATAGTCTAAGATAAATACATGGAATTTTGTTTTTACAAATCCATGTTAGACCCCTTTCACATCAGCGTTTTACGCTATCGCGGCAGTTGCGGTGAAAAAAACTGCAACTGCCGCGATTACCGCATAACGGCCGCGATCGTGGCACACTTGCGGCAAGCCCCATACAATGTCTGTGCAGCTAGTGCGATTTCGGCACTTGCGGACGCGAAAAAACCATGGTATGCCGCGTTTTTCCGCGGCCGCACCTGCCGCAAGCCCCATAGACATTGAATGGGGCTTGCCACAAGTGTGCCGCGATCGCGACCGTTATGCGGAAATCGCAGCAGTTGCAGTTTTTTCACCGCAACTGCCGCGATTAGCGTAAAACGTGAAAGCAGCCTTAGTGATGCACATTGCACCATTTAGAGCACATTGGGGCAGTTTAATATCCCAAAAGAGCAGAATAATATTCTTCACTTGAATTGGTCCCCATCAATATACCCTAATGTTTTACCCTATATTAACCCTCCTTTACTCAGACTTACATATATTTAATTCTTCTACAGTTAAAAGAAACTTCAGCAATGGCAGCATCCCCGGGACTCCCGGGCCCAACGGTGAGGATGGGGTGGAGCAGACTGCTATTAAGGTGTCCCTAAAATGTCCAATCACCTTCCGAAGAATTCAACTTCCTGCCCGGGGCCATGATTGTAGACACATCCAGGTAATAAGTCTGACAACCTGAGCTTGATCCAATCCCCTCCTTTTATTTAATTTTATGGCGTGATTGCTTCTAGCCTGTCTTTTTAGCCATATTTAGGAGTTTTTTTTCTTGCAGGGGTATAATTGTAAGACTAGAATCACACATCTGTATAGCAGGATTTTATGGTCAAGGCCACAATCCTTGGCATGACCACAAGTCATCTGACTCGAATGAATGAGGTCATATCTGACTATGAAGCTCCAGGTCAGAGTCCAATAGCCGGGCCGGAATTGTGTGAATCCAGCCTTACTGATACTGGTCTACAGGCAGCATTTTACTCACAAGCTTTTGTTTTTCTCTCTTCTGCACAGTGTTTTGATCTGGAATCCTACCTGCAGCTGAACTGTGAACGTGGGACCTGGAGATGTCCTGTGTGCAAGTACGTGGCACCAATTCTCTGCCCCACCCTTCATAACACGATCTTCTATTCTGTGTGACCGTTTTCAATAAAATTCTTCTTCTTTACATCACTGATGAAAGTGTTGGCTTTAAAAGTAATTTGCAAGGATCTGATGAACATTTCCATAATGCAAATCCTTAGTCATCTCTGTGGTGTCTCCTCCAGCCAGGTGACATGCATTACCTAAGGAGCTCTTAAACTAGAAGCAGTGCCATAATGGGCTAGGATGCTGATTAAATTGATACCTTTTCATGAAGTTTGGTTGTAGAATAATCATTGCCCAAACTCCAGAAATTGTCATTGGTGCAGTGTCTTGGGTCCTCTATACTCATTCCTCCTCCTGCCTTGCCTCCTTTTCATCAATGCTGTGCACTGCTCTTGTGACATTGTCTTCAATAAAAATGGCGCTGGAATTGGTGCGTACTCTAATCTCCAGCACCATTTTACTGCAGACACTCTTATGAGCGGAGGCATGATATTTTTCTCATCTGCGCATGCGACCCCTACACTTGTAGTAGTCTCCACAGTGTCCTCAGTAAAATGAGCTGGAGATCGTGATAGGCACTTAAGCTGATTCCAGGGGCTGTTTTGTTGACCACAACGTCACAATCGCACGTGCTGCCAACAGTGGTAATGGTGGCGGCGGCACAAGAAAATGAGGAATGATTATAGAGGACCCGACCCGGTGCTCAGCCACTGCACCAATCAAGAATTGGATTTCTTATCTATAGGTATCATTTTAATTGTGCGTTATCCTGCTGGCTGTTTCCCTCTAAAGCTTCCTTAGACCTTGGCTAGCTGTCGGTTGTCTTCGATGTGGAAGACCTTCAGGTCAAGCATTTCAATTTTATATCTGAATCTGTGTGGGGAGAGCCAGGAGGGCCAATAAGATTGGCGGCCTTGGCCGACTTCATTCAATGTGTACAGGTGACGGTGACCTTTTTACTGATCGAGCCCCTGATATCACTATGGCACAATCATTTTTATCAGTGATCTCTTGCTGATTCTTTGTTGCCAAGTTTTTGTTCACTCAGCAACCGGGGAATCGTGAAAATTGGTCAGAGGTAAACTAGGTTTAAAGTGGTTAAGCCACTGAATAAAATTAATTTTTAATATGCCCATTCATTTGCTTTACTGGGTATTGTGGGCCCATGCAGACACAGCCAAAGTAATCGTGCATTGAAAGTGTTCCCATCTTCATGTAGAAGCAAGTTCCTCCTGTCAGACAGTAGATGGCGCTATATGACCATGAGTGACATTATGACGGTGTCTGGAGCAGGTTATCATTGTTGTCTGCTGTAAAGCAATATCCTGAAATCCAGAGCCTGCACCATTACTCCTATCATGAGAAAGACTGTGAATAATGTGAGTTCTATGTTTGCTTTGCAGTAAAACAGCTCTATTGGAGGGATTAGAAGTCGACCAGTACATGCTGGGGACGTTGCTGTATATCCAGAAGTGAGTATACCACATGGATCGCCTGCAGTTGTGTGACTTCTCATGTTTCTTTACTAAAGTGCATCTAATTCTGGACTCCTGATGAGATTGTTATTCTGCTCTGTGCCTTAGCTCTGATTATGAAGAGATTACTATTGATCCTTCCTGTTGCTGGAAGCCGGTCCCTGTGAAGCCAGACACCCACGTGAAGGAGGAGGCAGATGGACCCGTACTCAAGCGTTGCCGCAGTCTGAGCCCAGCACACATGGTGATGCCAAATGTGATGGAGATGATCGCTGCACTGGGACCAAATTCTTCTCCCTTCAATAGTATGCAGGCGGGCGGAGGAGTGCGGACGGACTATGGAGGCCAGGGTGGGTGATGAGATCTGCTCCTGCAGTATTGGGTTCTGTCCTTTTATATTTTAATGTGCTTTTCCTCCATCGTTAATATTGAGACCTCTGTGGGCTTCACGTTCATTGAGTGGAGGATACATCTGAATGTCTCTACAGGAACAAGATATAGGCCTGGAAAAGGGAAGACGTAATAGACAATAGTTATATGCAGGTTTAATGACCCACTCACCATACTTAAAGGGTAGTCCCATCTCCAAATCCTGTCCCAATATGTAGTAGGTGTAATAATATCAATATTAGCTAATGCCTCCAATTATAAATGTAGTCTAGTTCTCCTGATTAGTCATGCCTTCTCCTCGTGTGCAGGACCTTAGGTACTCCTGGTTACGGCCACACATATAGGGAGAGTCAGTTGCTTGTAGTTGTAGTCGATTATGACTTTAATAAGGATTGCTACCCTTATGGGGTGCCATTAGTGTTTTTCACTTCCTCACTGAAGTGACAATTGGCTCATCTCAGAGATATGACATATCCAGAAGATATAGGATAATCCTGGGAATGCCAGCCAAGAGTCACGATGCTCAGTGGTGTAAAAAAATATATATATATGGATAGTGGCAAGTCTAGACACACAGTTCCCGTACATTACATGTATATATGTGTGTGTGTGTGTTATATAGCTGGAGGTGATACAACCTCTTCATGTGGTTCTTTATCCCGTCTAGGCCCGGCCTTCCAGAACCAAGGTGGCTTTCCCGAAAGCGGCTTCCCATCCTCCAACCCCAGCACACCAACGATGAATGACTTCGCCCCTAGTGGTCCGCCACCCATCTCCTATCAGTCTGACATTCCAAACTCCATGATGGAAAAGAGTGGGGGTCCACCATTGCCTGGGCAGGTGAGGATATCATGGCAGGATTTTTTTTTTTTTCGTCCTCCATGTTGCCTAAGCTGCAAACATGACAATTATTAAAGCCAGGTGCCCAGGAATAAGTGGCAGCGTCCATTACAAGACTATATGTAGTCAGATATACAGATGGGCATTGAAATGGGGACATTATGTATCCACATGCACACACTGCGTATTTGAGTTTTTTTACCTCAGAATTTGTAGCCAAAACCAGGAATGGAACAATCAGAGGAAAAGTCTAATAGAAACACGTCACCACTTCTGTATTTATCACTCACTCCTGGTTTTGGCTACAAATACTCTCTAAATACTCCAGTGTGCACGTGACCTAAGAGTTATTAAGATTATATTGGATTGACTCTTGTAGTGAATGGGCGACCAGTGTAATGACTGGTACAGGGTGGAGGTATCTGTGTAGCAGCTGGACAGAAATATGATCCCGTCTGCTGCATTCAGGATAGATTGATGGGTGCACATGGCCTTTACTGTTATTCTTTATGCCAACACCAGACTACTCTCCTCTGCATCAAAAGAAAGTGGCTCAAGTTATAAACCAATTTTTGTGTTTCCGAAGCACAGCAGGGATGTGGTATTGAATTTATCAGGGCTTCTTATGAAACGCTGAAACTGGCAAAGCAATCGGGTGATTTCTTCTGCTTTTGACCCTTTAAAACATGTCTATCGCCTATGGACAGATTTTTTTTCTTTCCCGGATATATGCCGACCATGTATGTGCCAGATAAGTCAGAGTGGTTCGTTGATGTCCCCTTTGTTACATCCATATGCTAAAACAGAAATAAAATGTTTCTTATGTCAAACTGTGGCTCTGATTTAAATGGAACCTGTTACCTGTTTTGGGGGCTCTAAGCCATTCCACCACCTTTAACATGATGTAATTGGGGATCCTGTAACACCTTTATATCCCCTTATGTGCCCCTGCATACCTCAGAAAACTACTTTTAATCTGTTCTGCACTGTTTGCTAATGACTCTTTAAGGGTCTGATGAGGTGCAGCGCACTTGGTAAGAGCCGCCCCGATGCCTGGAAAATCCACCCCACACAGCCCCACTGCACAAAGACCCCGCCCCTCCTGTGTATGCAAGTGAATGACAGCGACGTCATTCACACATCTCGCCCCTGTACAGTGGAGCGCCTCACTGTTCCCTGTTGAAGAGCCAATGTTTCCACTGCACAGGAGCAAGACTTCATTCTCGCATCAGTCGCACAGTGCCCAAAGTCTCGCATCTGCGCAGTGGAATCACTGGCTCTTCAATAGGGCATAGTGAGGCGCTCCACTGCGCAAGGCGCGAGGCTTGTGAATGATGTCACTGTCATTCACTTGCATACACAGGAGGGGAGGGTGTTGGCGTGGAGTGTGGGATGGGTTTTCCATTGAGCGGAGAGGCTCTGACTACAATGTGCTGCACCCCATATGACCCTTAAAGTAAATTGCATTCAGCACTGGACAGATTAAAATTTGTTTTATGAGATATGCACAGGCACATTTGGGCATATAAAGGGGTTACAGGAACCTCATTTACAACATTGTTTAAGGTGGTGGGCAGGGGTAAGAACCCCCTCAAAACAGGTGGCAGGTGCACTGATCATTCCTCACCTGAGAAGGTCGTGCATAGCAAGGGAAACTCGGAGAGGGTGTGTGAGTCCACGATGGACTGCTGGCTCCTAGGTGGACATTGACAGAAGACAACATCAGAAATTCTAGACACGGCCATTGGATGAAGGATGTTCAGTAAGGAGTACAATCAAAACTCTTCATCTTCCTGACTTTGGGCATCCTTCATCCATTGGCAGCACCTGGAATATCCCACAAGTTTTTTGGGGGGATTTTTCAGATCTACGTCAAAACTGCATATATGGAAATAGGTTGGCGTTTTACGACTTCTGGTGTTTCTCATGTGAAAGAATCGGCTTTTGTGATTCAGTATAAAATGTCATGTTTTATATTGTATTAATTTTTGTATCTGTTCTAGGTTCCTCCGACAGGGCGGTTAGATGCGTCTCACAATCCCTCCCAGTCTCTTCATGCTCCAGTCTCAGCAATCAGTCACCCAGCAGCAGCTTCACCATCGGAGTCAGCAACGGCAACAAATGGCTCAGCCTGGCAATCGATCTGGCATTCAACCCAGTAGGGATGCCCTCGGCGGGCGATGTACCTGAACCCTCTCTTGATGTAAGCATTTTTAAAGGCCCTGTCACACTAGGCGACATTGCCGCTGATTACATAGGCCACGCCCCTACGTCGCCTCATGTAAAGGGGTGATGTCGGCGCCGCCGGGAGGTCGCCTGGTTTCAGAGCAGTGCACACATCACCCTATGTAACCGGCCGCTGGCGACCTGTTAGGTCATGGGCTCCCATTGTCCAGCATCGCTGCTGGGGTTTTGGGGAAACCCCAGCGGCGATGCCGCCTAATAGCTCGCCGGTGCGGCGCTGGAGGTGTTGGCACATGTAAATGGGGGGACGGCGATGCTGACAGGGCGCCAAAAACGTGCGCGCCCCCGCCAGTGCCGCCGACATCTACAGCGCCATCGCAAGGTGTGACGGCACCTTAAGTATTCTTAACCTGATGTTTCTGTACCTGTTCTGAGTCCTAATACTCCCCCCATCATCTTTACTTTCCAGCTTCTCCCTGAACTGACAAATCCCGATGAGCTGCTCTCATACCTCGGCCCCCCGGACCTTCCAAGCAGCGGAAACGACGACCTTCTCTCCTTGTTCGAAAACAACTGATTCAAGATTTTAAAATGTTTTAACTTTTTTCTGTTTTCGTTTTTTTTATTCTTCATGCCCAAGTTTTAATATAACGGATGTTGACGGGAGCAGCGCCGAGCACAAGACTTGATCTGGATATAAACAATTCACCACGGCAGATGAATACAGACTTCAGATCATTGCACTAATATAAGCCTGCGGCGCTGCTCCCCTACAAGCTTTAGAGAGATTCCCTGCAGATCGAAAGTTGCAAATTGTTGACTACGTTAAATGATATCTGCAGATCTCCATTTCAAAGAAACCAGCAATGTTCTTGTTAATACCTCCTCTACCAGGCGTTGTGTGTGTCGGCGGCGTCTGCTGACTTCTGTATATGCTCCCTTTTTGTTTTTAATCCTCCTACTTTGTTATAAAGCATAAGCCTGAGAGTAAAACAAGAGTTTGTTGCAGGGCCGGAAGCCCGTTTTATTATATGGTGACCGACAGAAGTGAAGAGCACAACGCAGGTGTGTGTGTAGGAGACTACACACAATTTTTCTTTTTTTCCCCTCCCTTTTTTTTTGTAATGTAAAGACATACTTTGTGCATACTTGTATAATATCGCCGATCCATTAGTCATAACTCATTCCTTTTGGGGGTGGGAGGGTGGTTTGGTTATAATGGACACTATAAGATCTTAGTGACACTTCATTATATTTCCTACAATCTCAGCCATCGTCTGAGGCGACTTTGCTACATATATCTATATTATTATACAGGAACTTTTCCCCCCACCTGTAGTAATGTGTCCGTGTCGTTGTATGTTATTTCCAATATGAACGCTTCAGTAGCCCGGGCAGCGCCACCCACTGTACATGCAATAAACACCGGGCCTGCAGCCTTGCAACCCCCCGCATTATTCGCTCTGCAGCAGAGCGGGAATCTGTGTACAGTATATAAATATATATTTATATATATGTTTTTTGTCTGATAATATCACATAACCGCGGGAAAGATGCAGCATGTACATAAACTTCCTTACATTACCCGGCACCGCGGGGGTCCATCCTCGAAGACCCGGGTCGGCACCACCATGGTGCCTCGTTTATGAGCAATTTTAAATGGGGACTGAATGTAGGTGAAAAAAAAGAAAAACCCTCAAGGTTGCATCCCTGCTTTACATAGACCACCTCCAATGCTGCAGAGACCACCGATCAGCCATAGTTGTGTTTTTTATTTATTGTTTTAGTTTATTTCTGGACTTTTTTTCATTTCTGGATTTTAAAGAAAATAAAAATGAATCCCGCAAATTTGTTTTTTCAAATAAGCCATGAAGGAGTCATGAGTGAGAGGCGGCCACAAAACAAAAAAGGGACCACCGGGAGTAAATGAATCCCGCCGCCTCGCTCCTCAGCGACTGAAGGACAGATTTATTGCAAAGCCAAATAATAAGAAATAAGATTACTCTTTCCAGACACATGCAAACAGGCCAGGGATATATCATACTGGTGAGTGTGGTGAAATGTCGGGTTTCTATTTAAATATCTAGGGTTTGTGCTACGTGCTGGAAAAAAATGTGCGTTTTGCATAAATAAAAAAATATATATCTCTATATATTAAAATGATGGCCTCGTGTGGTTGTTTTGCAAGTGCATATGTGTATAGTACTGTGCAAAAGATTTCAGTAGGCGTGCTGCAAAGTATAGATCCTTACAGAGTTCTCCTATGTCTTCAATGTTACATGCACACAGGGAATAGATGGCATCCTTAGACTTCGTATTGGTCCTTGTCATCCATGCGGCTCGAAAAATAAAATATCTTTGTGTGGATCACACAGATATACGGTTGAACTACTGACTTGAAGATGGCACACGTACACACGATAACCTTTGGTTATCTGTGAAAAAATGGATGTTACACAGACGTGAAGGAGGCCTTAGGTACACTCCCATATATGCCTAGTTCCTTCATAAATAAACTTGTTCCAAACGTCTTAGGCCGGCTTCACACCGTGGCAGGATCAGGTCCGGGGCTGTCCCGATGTGCATCAGACAGCCCGGACCTGATTTTGCTGTAATGCAGCCCTATGGGGCCTGATGGAGCCGGATGGCAGCTATGTGCAATCTGGTTTCCATCTGTCCGGGAGAATCCGGCAGCATCGAACACAATCGGATGCTCCTGGATCTGGTACCCCCTAACATGGGAGGGGGGGGGGCCTGATGAAGCCGGATGGCAGCTATGTGCGATCTGGTTTCCATCTGTCCGGGAGAATCCGGCAGCATCGAACACAATCAGATGCTCCTGGATCCGGCACCCCCTAACATGGGAGGGGGGGTCTATGACGCCGGATTGCGACGCATCAGACATTAAAATCGGATGCGGGAGCTGAAGGTTAGCAGCGAACGCTGCTGAACTTCCGCACCAGGAGCTGTCCCCTGCACTAATTTCAGGACCGCGGCTAGCTCCCTGCTTTTGTGCAGTTGCGGCTGTGAACAGAGGCATCCGACTGCACACCGGCCTGGAGGGCATATTTGCCCTCCGGTTCTGTTTTGCAAATCCGGTCCAGGGCTGTCTGATTCACATCGGACAGCCCCAGACCAGATCACACTATGGCGTCAAGCCGGCCTTAGGCTGCCTTCAGACTTGCAGATGCATCTGCAACGTTTTGCAGATGCATCTGCAAGCATCAGTCTGCAGACCGCGGCCCCTATGTTTATAATGGTGCGCACCGCGGTCTGCAGATGCTTGCAGACCGCCGCGCGCACCCATTCACTCCTATATGTGATCTGTGCGCAGGCGGATGCCTGCGTACAGATCACACACTCCCGCCCGCACCATGGACACAAGATGTCGCGTCCCTGGTGCGGACGAGAGTGTGTGATCTGTACGCAGGCATCCGCCTGCGCACAGATCACATATAGGAGTGAATGGGTGCGCGCCGCGGTCTGCAAGCATCTGCAGACCGCGGTGCTCACCATTATAAACATAGGGGCCGCGGTCTGCATGCTGATGCTTGCAGATGCATCTGCAAAACGCTGCAGATGCATCTGCAAAACGCTGCAGATGCATCTGCAAGTCTGAAGCCAGCCTTAGAGAACTAACCACAGATCTTGTGTTTGAGGCTTGTGCAAATCCTTCTGTATCATCTTGTTATCTCAGACAAATGCAATGATTAGAGCAGGGCTATAATCTCAATTGCAGGACTCCTCATTCTTCTTTATGCTGAAGTTGGTTCTTACTGACGTCTAAATTGACTCTGCAGCAGGACAATGACCCGCAACATACATAATGGCTAAGGCCAGCTTCACACCATGGTTTTAAGGATCCGGGACTGTCCAGTGTGCTAGTATTCCTATGGGGCCAGATGGCAGGCATTTGCCATCTGGTTCCCTGCTGTCGGGGAGTATCTGGGTGAATTCATTTTTTTTCCCCGGCCACAAAATCTCAGCTTGCAGCGTTTTTGTGTCCAGGGCAAAAATTTGACAAAATCAGATCCACCCAGATCCAATGCGATCCGGCGCCCCATAAAATGGGAGGCTATGGGTGCCGGATCGCACCGGATTCAGCTACCGGATGCTGAAGTTCAGCACATGGAGAGCTCCCAGCAGAAAGTTCAGAACCGTGGCTAGCTCCCCACAAGCCGCGATCCTGAAATTTCAGGACTGGACAGGGGCAGCAGCCACACAGTCCTAATTCTGGCAGAAACCGGACCGGAGGGTGTATTAACCCTCCGGTTCTGTTCTGTCAGATGCATCCAGCAAAACACCGGACACAGCCTGACAGCTCAAAACTGCGGTGTGAACCTAGCCTTAGTGTTTACCTGTGCTTCTCAGCATTGAGGACATAGTTATTTCAGACCAAATTCCTTACTCTCATTTTGCTGAAATTTCGTCCCTGAATTTGCAAGGACCACCCACCATACTTCACTCAGTATTGTACCTCTCTCCAGCCCTTCAATGAACCAAGGGTCCTTATTCACAGCCAAATATCCACATTGTGACTCCTCAGTCCAGAGCACCTGCAGCCATTCTCTGCACCTCAATTCCTATATTTTCATGCATAGATAAATCACTTGGCCTTGCTTTCATGTCAAAGATATGTTTTGGTTGGAGGGGGGGAAAATATTCTTCTACAAGGCTCGACTTCTATAAGCCATAGCTTGGTGTGGCTGGGTCCCACTGGTAGCTGCCAGTTCTGAGCTGATGACATTGCTGAAAATCTGATTTTGAAGGACAGTAATTGTCTTTCATCTGCTGTAATAAGTTTCCTTGGCCGGCTGCTGTCTACAGCCACTCAAAGTGAAAAAGAACCAAACAGTGGGCAACGATTGAAACTCCAGTCTACGATGAAGACTTTCCCTGTGAGAGACCTTGCTGATGAACTATAACTACCTTGTGTCTTGTCGTGGTTCTCAGTCTTGCCATGGTCTATGACCTGTAACATGAAACGCCTACTACCATTGTAGCAGTTTGGAAGTTCCTCACACAGGTTAATCCTCCTACAGGTCTGTTTATGCCACAATTCACTATATTTTGACCTATATATGAAAATGATGAATATTATCACCTGATGGGTGGAATTGGCTACTTATACTCCTGAGTATAATCTCACAAAATCCCTGACTTTGTACATGTGTACCTAGATATATTGATGGGGTTTTAAAGTAAAGTTTTTTTTGCGGCCACAAGTGCCGAAACCGCACCTGCCACAAGACTCGTAGACATTGCATGGGGCTTGCCACAAGTGAACCGCAAGTGCGGCCGTTATGCGGTAATCGCGGCAGTTGCGTTGTTTTCACCGCAACTGCTGCGATCAGCACAAAACGCTGATGTGAAAGGGCCGTTAGTCGATTGTCATTCACTTAGTTTCATTTTATCAAATAAAATGCAATTGGTGCTTCTATTTTCCACACTTGCCTAAAACCTGTTCTATATAGTGCTGTATAAGGGCCACTTCACACTGCGGCGTGATCCAGTCCAGTTCTGTCCGGGATGCCCCAGACAGCCGCAGACCATATCAGCACACAGGACTGGGGCGCCCGCGGTCCTCACCTATCAGCAGTGGGAGCTGCGTGCGGCTGCACACCATACCGGACAGAACCGGACTGGATCACGCCGCCGCGTGAAGTGGCCCTAAGTCGTTTCTAGTTTTACTTGTTCTTTGATGGATCAGTTTTAAGGGTCGATTTTTTTTTTTTGGGGGGGGGGGAGAGGGGGTTTTCTTCTGTTTCTCATTTGCAGATCATCTCATGGTTTTTTATTGTCACCATTGATGAGGGACATACTGCTTTTTGATCATTGTGTACCCTGTGCTAGTGACTTAAGATGAATGGTAACTTTTTTTCATTTATTTTTTGCATAAGTTAATGTTTTTAATTTACAATATAAAAAAAAATTTCATTCTGGAAAACAGATTTTTCACCCTTCGGTCTGTTTTTTTTTATATCCATACAGTATACATATTTATTGAGCAATAACTGACAAACAAGACCAGCTAGGATACTCCCATGTTAATAATTGCAACAGATTCTTTATAAACTGATCATTATGGGTAATCTCTGTAGAACATATGTTGTGTAGGGTTGCGTAAGGGGACAATCAGGAAAGAAGACATTGCAGCATGCACTAGTCTCCTCCATTTTTCAAAGGCAGCACACAAATGGGTTAAATCTTTAATCCCAGTGGGAACAGAAGATGTTAATTAGCAATACACACAAACTTTGACTAATTGACACTCCCTGCCTCTGCCCTCCCCCAATAAAGGGAGCAAGCAGATCCTACACCATGTATTTCTGTCAACCTCTTGACCATCTATTGGCAGTCCAGTCTGACAATGTAGCATCAGTGGTTTGTATCAACAAACCAGATGGAACCAAAAGTTCCCTATTAGCTGCAGAATGTCAAAGATTGTTCTCTGGGCAGAGAGGAACCTCCATCATATTTCAGCGGTTCACATACCCGGGGTCTACAATGTCAAGGCTGGTGGTTGAGTTGCAACAACATACTTCCCTCACAATGGAGCCTTAATGGAAAGCTCTTTCTGCAGAATACCAACATCAAGGAAGTTCCCGATCTGAATGCGATGGCCACACATCCGAAGGGGAAGTGTCATCGCTTCAAAGACTCAATGGTCTTTGGGAAATGAATGGCCTGGCCCTTTCTTGGGTAGGTCTGGTGATCTATGTCTTCTCTCCTTGAACAAAATCAGGGAAGAACAAGGACAAGCTATAGCAGTTATTCCCTTCCGGCCTCAAGGAAAGTGATCTCCTCTCGTGTGTCAGCTATCGAGGGGGAGATGCTAAAAGCTTCAACTTGTACAAGATCACCTACTTCAAGGGAATGGTCTCCACAGGATCCAAGCAAGTTGCACCTGTCCGCATGGAGATTGTCAGGACAAATCTAGCAGTTAAGGGATTGCCAGAGCAGGTCATCAACTTCCTGATGGCTGGAAGACCAGAAACGTTAAAGAGTGTATGTAAGAATACGGAACATCTATAACATATGGTATTCCACACAAGAAACCGTTAGAGGTCTAGAGCCCAAGTGTTGCAATTCCTCCAGGTTGGTCTCGATAAGGAGCTGAAGTTTATCACACTCAAGGCGCAGGTTTCAGTCACCAATGTGCATGTGGATGGCACATTTTCCAGACCGGCTAATAACCAGGGTTTTTAAGGCTGTTGGGAACAAAGACAAAAAAAAAAAAAAAAACCACTTAAAAGGATTAAAAAAATTCAGAACAAAATAGCCAAGGTCCAATATCCATTGCAATTAGCAGGACGCTGCAGGCCCCACTGAGAGGCAACACAAGTGCCTGATACCGATGCAACAATCACCTGCAACCACCCAAGCCATGGGTGAGGTGATTGGTGGTATTTATAGGCACAAGGTTACCATGAAGCATCAGTCACACAGGTATGTGCAATGCAAAGTGTCTGTATGCAGCCTATTGGTCACGCCCATACTATTAGATCAGGCGGGCTGCCCAGCACTACACTGTGTGCTAAATTATTATGTAAATGTTCTTTTTTTCTGATTCTCCTAAATGGTCGGTGCAAATGACAGTCAGTGTAATAAAAGTCATCACCCGTTACAGTATACATCGAATTTTATTGAAGAAACCTCCCAATGATAACAGTATAATCTTCAAAATAAAAAAAAACCTCTAAATGTACTGTTCCAAATTATTAGGCACAGTAGAGTTTCTAAACATTTGATATGTTTAAAAGAACTGAAAATGCTCATTTGTTGAATTTGCAGCATTAGGAGGTCACATTCACTGAAATAAAAAGCTATTTAACTCCAAAACATCCTAACAGGCCAAGTTACATGTTAACATAGGTATATAGTAACAAAGTCGCACACTCCTTTAGTTTCTGTGTTTGCTATTTTTATTCAAGAAAATGGTGCAAAGGAGCAACATACAGGTGGGCAACGTTTCGACCAAACCCTTGGTCTTTATCAAGCCTGTTGCTTTCTGTCTGTATGGTATGGTGTAGATCTAGTGGACAGTTTGTCAGGAGCCTGCCAGGCAGCTGATAGTATCAACCTTGTATATATTTCAATAGGTTCCAGGTTGCATAGACAAGTGTGGTGTATCACCTCATGTCCTCATGTTTCAAGTTGTGTGGCGGTGTGCTTGAATAAACTTGAATTTTCTTGAATAAAAATAGCAAACAGAAACTAAAGGAGTGTGCGACTTTGTTACTATATATCATTGACTGTGGGAACCCTGGCTCCCGTCTGTCTGCACCTCCGCTGTGAAATAAGTCTGTGTGCACGCCATTTTTTCCTTTAAACATGTTAACATAGGAACCCGTCTTTGATGTCACCTTCATAATTCTTGCATCCATTAAACTTGTGAGTTTCTGGAGAGTTTCGGTTTGTATTTCTTTGCACGATGTCAAAATAGCCTCCCAGAGCTTCTGTTTTGATGTGAACTGCCTCCCACCCTCATAGATCTTTTGCTTGATTATACTCCAAAGGTTCTCTATAGGGTTGAGGTCAGGGGAAGATGGTGGCCACACCATGAGTTTATCTCCTTTTATGCCAATAGCAGCCAATGGTACAGAGGTATTCTTTGCAGCACGAGATGGTGCATTGTCATGCATGAAGATGATTTTGCTCCTGTTTCGGCTTTTTGTACCATGGAAGAAAGTTCTCAATCAGAAACTCTATATACTTTGCAGAGATCATTTTCACACATTCAGGAACCTTAAAGGGGCCTACCAGCTGTTTCCCCATGATTCCAAACCAAAACATGGCTCCTCCGCCTCCTTGCTGACGTCGCAGCCTTGTTGGGACATGGTGGCCATCACCAACCATCCACTACTCCATCTATTTGGACCTTCCAGGGTTGCTCTGCACTCATCAGTAAACAAGACTGGTTGAAAATTAGTCTTCATTTATGTCTGGGCCCACTGCAACCATTTCTGCTTGTGAGCACTGTTTAGGGGTGGCCGAATAGTAGGTTTATGCACCACAGCAAGCCTCTGAAGGATCCTACACCTTGAGGTTTGAGGGACTCCAGAGGAACCAGCAGCTTCAAATATCTGTTTGCTGGTTTGTAAGGCTTTTTTAGCAGCTGCTCTCTTAATCCGATGAACTTGCCTGGCAGAAACCTTCCTCATTCTGCCTTTATCTGCATGACCATGTCTGTGCTCAGAATCAGCCACAAATCTCTTCACAATACGATGATCACGCTTAAGTTTTCGTGAAATATCTAATGTTTTCATCCCTTGTCCAAGGCATTGAACTATTTGTTGCTTTTCGGCAGCAGAGACATCCTTTTTCTTTCCCATGTTACTTGAAAACTGTGGCCTGCTTAATATTGTGGAACACCCAGTTTTCCTTTTATTGGGCTCACCTGCCAAACTAATTATCACAGGTATCTGAGAGTGATTTCAATGATCCAAAGAACTCTGAGACACAATACCATCAATGGGTTTCATTAAAAAAAAAAAAAAACAAACAACCCTATGACACCAATTTGCATAATAATTTGGAACACAGTGTATGTGTATGCATCACGCAAGGGACAGAAATCCCCTAAGGCTGCTTTCACACAGCGTTTTTGTGCTGTCCGAGGGGATCCGACTTTTTGTAGGACCCCTCGGACAGCAACGGATCCAAACTGATGCCTGCAATCGGATGCCAAATAGGCATCCGATTCCGATATTTTACAGGATCAGTTTGGATCCTATCTCCTCTCCCTGCTCCTGCTGTCTCCTCGTCCCCCTCTTGTCACCTTTCTCCCCTCCTCTCTCTGCTATCTTTGTCCCCTCTTTGTCCTCCTTTTGTCCTCCTCTTTGTCCCCTCTTTGTCCTCCTCTTTGTCCTCCTCTTTGACCCCTCTTTGTCCCCTCTTTGTCCTCCTCTTTGTCCTCCTCTTTGACCCCTCTTTGTCCCCTCCTTTGTCCCCTCCTTTGTCCCCCTTTGTTTCCAGACCTTAAAAAATAAAAAAAAATCTTTATTCTCACCTATCCACGACTCCCGCGGCGCTTCCAGCTGTCGTCTTGATCCACAGGACCTGGCGTGACGGTAACCGGTCATGTGATTGTGACATCACGCAAGGTCCTAGAAAAAGATAGCTGAAAGCTCCGGGGGACTTCGGTCATGTGACTGTGACGTCACGCCAGGTCCTGTGGATAGGTGAGGATAAAGATTTTTTTTATTTTTAACCCTTTCTTTTCACTAAATTTCACTTCTGCAATGTATGAATATACATTGCAGAAGTGAAATTAGATGGCACAGAGCGATTTTAGTGTACTGAGCATGCTCAGTACACTAAAATCGGGTCCGAGGAATGATCAGCTGTTTCCTCGGACCCCTGCTCCATAGGCCCCATGTTATTTGGCGCGGATCAGGTCGGATCCAATTCGGTCCGATTTGGTCCGCTGTGCCCAAAATCACAGCAGTCTGCAATTTTGGGCACAGCAAAAAGTCGGACAGAATCGGATACGACAAAAATCGGATGCCACTAAGGGCAAATCCGATCCAATCCGTGGCCATAGGATAACATGGGGCCAAAATCGGATCCGACGCTGTCCGATTTTCAACGGACAGCATCGGATTGCAGAAAAACGCTGTGTGAAAGCACCCTTAGAGGGTTCAGCCACATCCTGCAATAGATAAAAAAGTGCAAAAAACATACCATGATCCATTGTGTTTTTTTGCACTTTTTTATCTATTGTAGGATACGGCTGAGCCCTCTGGGGGGCGTCTGTCCCTTTTGTGATGCATCTACATCACAGGGCAAGAGTGTAAATGGAAAAGAGTAGAGGTTCCAGAACCAAATCTTTGGGGACACCGACAGATAGGGGGTGGGGTGAAGAGGAGGTGTGGGAGTGGGTGACGCTGAAAGTCTGGTGTGAGGAGATCCAGGAGAGTGCTAGGTCAGTGATGCCAAGAGATTCCAGGATCTGAAGTAGAAGGGAGTGGTCAAGAGTGTCAAAGGCGGCAGATAGGTCGAGGAGGAGGAGGACGGAGTAGTGTCGCTTGCTCTTGGCGGTCAGTAGGTCATTGGTGACTTTGGTTAGGGCTGATTCGGTGGAGTGGTGAGGTCAGAACCTGGAGTGTAGGCGGTCGAAGAGGGAGCTGGAGGAGAGGTGGGAGGACAGTTCTGAATAGACGTGCTGTTCGAGTAGATTTGAGGCGAAGGGGAGAAGAGATATGGGGCAATAGTTAGAGACAGATGTTGGGTCGAGGGAGGGTTTTTTGAGGATGGGTGTTATTACGGCGTGTTTGAAGGCTGAGGGGAAGACGCCAGAAGTGAGTGATAAGTTGAAAGGTACCGTCACACAGGGACATATCGCCGGCGATATTGGCCGGGGATCGCGGGAGCGCGCATCCCTGACAACATCGCCGGTGAGATGTCAGACTGAGCAACTTACCGGCGATGTCGCCGGCTAGTTGCCGCGGCTATCGCTCGCTGGGTTGCCCAGCAACCCAGCAAGTGATCACTCGCAATGTTGTACATAGGCGGAATCGCCCGCAACATTGCAGGTGGCCGCGTTACACAGGGCGATCAGGCAGGATCGCCTGAGCAACATCGCCAGATTTCCCAACATTGTTGGGAAACCTGGCGATGTGACTCAGGCGATTCATCCCCTGATTATCGCCCTGTCACACGCGGCAATTCGCCGGCGATGTCGCCGCAACCTGGCCACGCCCCTCGGTTGCCGGCAACATCGCCGGCGATATGTCCCTGTGTGACGGTACCTGAAGAGGTGGCCTAGGGTTGGGATGAAGACAGAGGTGAGGATGGGAATGAGGTGGGATGGGAGCGGGTCATGGGCGCTGGTGGTAAGGTGTGACTTTGACAGGAGGGAGGAGAGCTGGTCTTCAGTTATGGGGGAGAAGCGGTTGACGGAAGAAGAGGACAGTGTAGGTGAGAGGGGAAGCTGTGGGGACAGTGGGTCAAAGCTGTCTCGGATTTTATTGATCTTCTGCTTGAAGAAGGAGGCATAATCTTCAGCAGAGATAAGGGGAGAGGGAAGAGGAGCGGGCGGACGAAGTAAGGAGTTGAAAGTTTTAAAAAGCTGTTTGGGACTGTGGGATAGGGAGGTTATTAGGGATGAGAAGAAGGCTTGTTTGGCGGCAGCGAGTGCGGTCTTGAAGTTAGTGAGGGACTGTTTGAACAACTTGAAGTGTTTAGTGGAGTATTGTAGTGTATTGCTAATTAACATCTTCTGTTTAAACTAGGGATTAAGGATTTAACCCATTTGTGTGCTGCCATAGGACTTCAGGAAATGAAAATTTCAGGTAAATAAATTTTAGACTTTCTTTTACGTTCTACGTTTCCTTGTGGAAAAGACTTCATATGAGCAAACACATTGCACACAGACCACTGTTAGGGCCGCTTTACACACACCAACTTCTGTGACCAACTTCTGAACAGATCTCTGGCTGTAGTGAAATCATGGACACATTGTTACATTTGTACACAGCCACAAAATGGAACAATGTGTCCATGATTTCACTACAACCAGGCCCTTAGGGCCGCTTTACACACACCAACTTCTGTGTCCAACTTCTGAACAGATCTCTGGTTGCAGTGAAATCATGGATACATTGTTCCATTTTGTGGCTGTGTACAATGGAACAATGTGTCCATGATTTCACTGCAACCAGAGATCTGTTCAGAAGTTGGACACAGAAGTTGGTGTGTAAAGCGGCCCTTAATCCATCCATTTTTCTTTATTTGGATCAAGAGTATGTATATTTGACCTGAAAATGTGATCCTTTAATCACTTATGTACTACACTACAACTATTATTTACCATGCAAGGCTACTCTCACAGCGATTTTTGCCAAAACTGCCGGATCTGCCGCGTAACTGATCACTTACAGCAAGCCTGCGTTCAGCCCAATTCATTCTCTAGGGGACTTGAGGTCATGTGCAGTACTTGCGGTTTTGCCGGATCCGGCACTTGCGGCAAGTCAAAAACCCGCTGCTAGCAGAGCAAGAGCTGGATTTGCTGGATCCAGCAAAACCGCAAGTGCCGCACATGACCGCCAGTCCCCTAGGGAATGAATTGGATTGAATGCAGGCTTGCCGCAAATGAGCCATTATGATGCGAATGGCAAAAATTGCTTATGTGAAAGCAGCCTAAGAGGCTAATCTCTGCCAAAAGCAGATGCCCTAACATGAGTCCACTGCAAACTACATACCCAGTCATACAAACAGACTTCTTCCTATATGTAATGCTGTGGGTTCTGCAGTGTGTTGAACATGTCTGTTACATCATGTGACACATTGTTTTTTATGTAATCATTTAAAAGAATGCTTTTGTGTCTAGATATTTCTGTAATCAAAGTATTATAGCGCCCCCTAGTGTTCTGTAATTTTTTTTTTCTTCAAGGGAATCTCTATAAAATCAATCCCTGCAAATGCATGGGTATGTACTGTAGGTCTTTGAAATCTAAATCTATTGACATCTTTTTGATGTATCTGCTGCTGCATTCCTGAATAATTAGTATTTTTGTTCAAATGCAAATGATTTGTTAAGTGCTTTGGGCGTGATTGAACACTTCCCGAGGTCTCTGCCTCTTGAGGTTGTTTTCCTGTTTAGCACCAGCTAATTCAGATATCACTCAGAAATAGAGGCAGTCGGATGACGAGGAGAGGCGGGACGGACCGAGCTGCAATCAAACCCATTAGACCAGAACTGGCTGAGTATAATACTAATAATGTAATTGTGGCGCCCCTACGATCAGGAGGCCACATAGGGAACTGCAGCCAGAAAGGTAGGAACGACAGTTGAACTCCAACACCCTCCCAGCCCACAAAACCCACATACCAGTAGAGGGCAGCACCCAACCCGGAGCCTGGAACTCTAGGCAGGCAAGAGGTGGTGGGATGAGAGACAGTGGGTGGGCCAACACGTAAGTCAGGTGACAGAGGGTAGATATAGAGCAGGGGGAGGAGAAAGGAGTCAGTAGGCCGAGGTAGGCAGAGCACCACAGACTGAAGCACATGTCCTGGAAGAGTGGGGTGGAAGGAGCGCAGAATCTGGAGAGCCAGTGTGAGCCACAGAGAGAAAGCCCATCCGGAGCCAGCACCCCAGGAGTGTGAGGGACAAGAGGACCAGTGATACTGGGTCCTAGAAACACGGCTGAGACGGCAGACTGCAGGCGGAGTGGCCCTCCTATTGAACCCGAAGACACGGTTAGATAGAGCCTGGTAGAGCCTCTCCCAGGAGGACTATTGGAGGCTAGGCTGACAGTAGAGTGTCGGCTCTAGAGGGGACCGTTGCTTCACCCGGAATCCCCAGACAACCGACGGGGGATTCTAGCTACACGTTCAGGTTCCCACCCCAAAGGACATGCAGCTCAGTGGCAGCCCGGAGGGCCCACAGGGGTTCGAGCCACTGCCATACTGTCCGGAGTCACACACACCACAAGTGAGAAAGAGAGAGTCAAAAGCCTAGAAAGGACAGAGAACGAGTGAGGGGTCATAGAAGGAACAACCTGGCTGTAGGGAGTAAAGGAACCCGGAGGGGAGAGTTATGCCCGTGTAAAGACTGTAAACTGTGACTGTGAACTGTAACTGGAGCTGTAACTAAGAGAACGTTGAGAAGTAAACACGGTGAACCCTGACTCCGACTCCCTCGCATGTTTCTGCCTGCACATGATTCCCTCCACACAGGTCTGCAGAAGATCCCCGCCTGGAGAGCCACAGCTTGTCAGCTCCAACGCTGAAGGAGGATTTCTGCAGCTTCAGGACAGTAAGTGCATTGCATCCAGCGAAGGCCTGCACCATACCCTACACAATAGACTTTATCATCACTGCCCCGGGGAACCCAGTTCTGCCCACGGAGAACTATCCCATCTTAGCTGCCATTACATCATCCCTGGAGGTTCTGCGGCAGCTGTGGCCCCACTACTGGCCACACACTGTGGGTGGCGTCACGACTGACATTATCCCCTGTAAATATTCCCTTTTCACTGTCAGGCTAGGGACACGGTCCGGACCAGGACCACCTGTGACATCCCCAGTAGCAGACCCGGTCTGGTACCGAGTGCCCCGTCCTGAGGGGCTCGACATAATTATATAGGAAAAGCCTGATACAAGCTGCCCAATGCACAAACAACATGTATCAGCTGTAAGAGAGCGAGCGGTCTCCCCAAAGAATGAACATGTTATTTATTTTAACAGCTCCAGAGTTTCTGAACCCTGAAGCAGATAAAAAAAATGACAAAATACTGAACCAGTACACAGCAATGTTGTATTTACATTGCTGTGCTTTATATCCATTTTTATTAGATCTTTCAGGCCACCTAAAAAAAAAAAAAAAAAAAAAAAAAGACCAGGTGTGCACATAGCTAATTTGTGCTCCTAAAAAAATCAGCAAAAAGACTAGACTCCATGTGCACATAGCCTAAGGCTACGTTCAGACTGTGCATTTTTTGATCCATTTTGAAAGCAGATCACTCAAATGACATCCCAGCAAAGTCTATGGGTTTTCATTTTTGCCATTCAGACAGGGCACTTTGAAAGTATGGTAATGCTTTTATTCACTTTTGGAGGGCATGTCAATTTGGCTGCAGTTTTTCTGATCCCCTTTTCCCATTGTCTATGGGTCAAAAAAAAAAACACCACCCAAAAACGGATGATCTGTTTTTGGGTGCGTTTTTTTCTCCTTCGCCTCATTGGGGGACACAGGACCGTGGGTGTTTTGCTGCTGTCCACTAGCAGGCGACACTAGGCAGAATCTGCAAAATAGTTACAGTGGCTACTCCTCTGCAGTATACACCCCTGGATCAGGCACTGCAACCCCAGTTTTTACTTAGTGTCGTTAGGACATGTGGCACCCCTGCAGGGGATTGCCACAGGATCCACTGGTGCAAGGACGGAATTACACCTTGGTTCACACAGCACACAACACCTTCCACCCCAGACTTGAAGGGGGCGCTCTACTGGCTGCCTTAAGCCAGATCCCCTTTAAAAGATCCAGGCCTGAGGGGAGGAGTCAGTTAGTCCGAGGAGGGAGTTAGTTCAAGTCAGTCGGTGGAGGGAGCTGGAGTGAGGAGCTGGTCGCTGGGAGAGATCCAGGACCAGGGAACACTGACCCAGCTGTGCTGCACCCTTGGGAGAGGGTCGGAGGCCAGTGGAGTGTAGGAGAATCAAAGAAGGGAACCAGGCAAGGTTTCCTTGTAGTACACCCGGACACCGGAGTCCGTCACTGCCAGCATCCACTGTAGCATTAAAAACCCGGAAGGACCAGGAGGAGTTAACCCCTGAAGAAAGAAAAGTAAGAGACACTTGAAACTGACCAAGTACAGGAGCAGGGGGCATAGGAGGAATAGGGACCCCCAGAAGGACCTCATTGTCAGTCTAGAGCAAAGCCCTGAGAGGGAGAAGGAGTGGTGAGGTTGGGGAGCCCACTGGGACAGGGTACTCTGTACCGGACCGGGGTACTGCTGGGGATATCACGGCAGTCTTGGTCCGGACCGTGTCCCGGGTTCCGCAAGTAAATGGGGGTAACATTTACAGAGAAAGTTTGTCGTGACACCACCCACGGGTTGTGGTCAGTGAGGGGACCACCGCTGCTGCAGAAACTCCGGGGATGATGTTGGGCAGCTGGGGATGTAATGGCTCTCCGCAGGTAGAGCTGGGTTCCACGGGGCAGTGGTAATAATAGTGTATAGATGGTGCTATGGATGTTGAAGGATAGGGGTAGTAGTAGAGATGATGGGAGTTTGTGAGGGTATGCAGGGTTTGAACACAAGGATCACACACACTCACGATTTTGAAGCTTTCCAAGTCTTTACTGCAGATTTTGGTAGCAGAGTACTGTCCACGGAGTCTGTACAGGGGCCAAGTTGCTCCCACCCTGTCCAGGTCCTCAGCTTCCCACTGCTGTGTCTGTGGCCCTGCTGCCGCTTCAGCTAGGCTGCTGAACCTGTGTCTCCTCACAGGTACCCCCTTTGCTAGGCAACTTGAGTCTTTCCGTGTGCTTCTGACCCCGCCATGTTGCTTCGCTGAGGTACAGTGTAGATCTACAACCTCCACTATTCCGGTGTTTTCTGTGCTGCGTGTCTCAGTCACAGATTCGGATCCGGTATCAGGTCTCTGCGCTCCTCTGGGGCGAGTTATGAGGTAACTCAGTCTCCCAGATATGTTCCTCAGTTTCTTGTAATCCTCTCCTCAGACTCTGGCTTCAGGCCTGAAAGTAGTCAGTGGTCCCTGTCAGGAGCTCAGCAGTGCTCCCATTTACAGATCCTCCTCCTAGTGCTCCCTGCACTAAACTGAACTGTCAACTGTTAACTCACTACTTCCTCCTCAGACCAGAATATATAAGGGAGCTGCTTTAGCTCCCCCTTCTGGCCTAGAGGTGCTAGTGCAGTGTCAGGTGTGGGGAGTTAACCCTTGGATGTTACTGTGGCACATTAACCCCTGGGGTGCCACAAGTTCAGTCACAGGCAGGACTTACCCCAAACCACCACAGAGCACAGATACACAGGAGGCCTGACAACTTTCTAAGGTGGAAGTCCCAAGTTGCACCGGGGACCTGGTTATTTCTCTGGACTGGACCTGTTACCCTGTCACCAGTAAAAGGTACCGAAACAAAGATCACTGTGTGTGTGCCTGCTTAACCGCCACTAGTCACCGCATTGACTGCAGAGATGCGACTACAACTCCCCTCATCCATCCCGGCTGCCCTGAGGTAAAGCTCCACCTGTGATAACTCAACCGGATTCCCAACTTGAAAAGAATGCTCCATTAGATGCCCAACACCTGTGGAAAGAAAGAAGCAGATTATTCATCTATCAAGGTCAATTGTTCAGACGGTATATCAACCCAAGAATACATGAAATGGTATGGCAAGTTGTGGTTCCAAAGAGAGATGTCCAAATGGTGTTAGAAGCGTATGTGAGAGATTCTATTGGATCAGCATGAGAGCCTCCATCGAGAGATGGTGTAAAAACTGTGGACCATGCTCATTAAGAAGAAGGGACCGTAACAGCCAGAAAGCACCACTCAAGCCTATTATCACTAAACAACCATTAGAACTGGTAGCCTTAGGTCAAACTCACACCCAGAAAATCAGGCTACACCTATGCTCTTACCATGGTATTCCAGATTTCTTGTGGTAGCTCCGGTAAAAGACCGGTAACAGCTCAGACAGCAGCAAGAACATTTCAGGCTTATTTCTGCAGACCACATGGTTATCCAGAAAAAGTATTGACAGACCAAGGTCCTGCCTTTGAAGCTGAAATATTTCAAGAGTTTTGTCGCCTATACGGATGCAAGAAAATTCGCACCATGCCTTACCATCCTCAAGCTAATGGAATGTGTGAAAAGATTAATCACGTGGTAATTGAATTGCTGAAAACTCTGCCCTTAGAAGAACGAAACCAGTGGCCAGAGAAGTTACCAGATCTTGTTGACATCTACAACAACATCCCAGTAAGCTCAACAAATTGTACCCCTGCATATCTCATGAGAGCAAGACCAGAAAAATTGCCAGTAGACTTTGAGATAGGCATAGTAGTTCCTGAAGAAGACACCTCAGATGCAGATTGGGATACTCGTAGGAAAGAACAATACCAGAAAATACAAGAATGTGTTGAGAGAAGTCTGAAAAAGTCTAGAGGAGGACAAGAAACCAACTTCAACAAAAGTGCGCGAGGAACGCCCTTAACTAGTGATGGGCGAGTCCTAAATTACTCGGAATCGCTTGACTCTAGCGAGTCCGAGCCCGGGACTCGCTACTCGTTGCGAGTCTAGCGAGTCCAATGTTAATGAATGGGGAAGCGAGTAATAGCGAGTAATGTGTGATTTACAAATCGCAGATGTGAGAAAATCTCACCCCCATACAGCACACGGTGCGAGTTTGTAGTACCATGTTACAATAGCTAAATCATGTTTAATAGGCTCCCGCTGTTACTTCCGGGGCCGTTTTTAAGCTCATTACATATTCACTGCACTGTCAAACTAACAGCCAATCACAGGAGCTCACACTCTGTGGGAGCCTCTGTGATTGGCTGTTGTAATCAGACTTGATTTTCTCAATCTGGACAGTGATTCTGCTTGGTTGCCATACACATTAGTGTATGGCAACCAACCTGGCGTTGTAGGGTGTAAAATAATTATTTAAAAAAAAAACGTGTGGGGCTTCGCAGCATTTTTAAGTCTAGCCCGATGAAAGCAGTCAAACTGCGAGCTGCCACCCTCAGCTGCTTAATTTCCCCTTGGCTGGCAAAAAAAAAAAATGCGTGGGATCCACCCTATTTTCCATGCCAGCCAAGGTAAAACTAGGCAGCTGAGGGCTGGCATTCTCAGCCTGGTGAGGGCCCATTGTTATAGGGCCCCCCCACGCTAAAGAATAGCAGCCCGCAGCCGCCCCTGAAAATGGTGCATTAATAATAAGCGCCATTTCCAGGCGCCTTACCGGGCTCTTCCAGCGGCCCTGGTGGCGGTGGCACGCTGGGTAATAAAGGGGTTAATACCAGCTTTGTTATACAAGCTGGTATTAAGCCCGAGATTCTTAATGTCAGGCCTGGTTTGACCCGGCCACTAAGAATCTCCAATAAAGGGTTAAAAAAAACACCACACAGAGAAAAATTATTTATTAAAAATAAAGACACAGACACCATTAGGGACTCCATCTTTATTACCACCACATATCCCTCCAAAGACCCAGGTCTCTCTTCTTTCTTCTCTCTTCTGTCTTCCTTCTTCTTCTTGTTGAACTCATTCAGCTCTGCTACATCACACATCACACAGTAGGGGGCGGAAATGCGCTCCCCTGCTGTGTGATGAGTCAGTGAGGCTGTGAGCATTAAGCGGTGACGTCACCGCCGGCCCCGTTGCTATAGTAACCAAACTATCGGTTACTATAGCAACGCTACAGCAGTGCCGACAGCACAGCGCCACTACTCATTCATAAACTGTTGGCTTTAACTCCCTGCTTCCCGATCACTGCAGCGCCGGTAAGCAGAGAGTTAACTATGCTGTGACAGCGGCTGGTATATGCGCCGCTCATACTGAAGCCGCGGTTTTTTTCTGACAAATCCATAAAACAATATAAATAAAAGGGACTGCATCTTTATTAACCCCTGGACCATGAGCGAGGGGTTAATAAAGATGCAGTCCCTTTTTTAGGATTGTTTTATTGATTTTTCAGAAAAAAATGACGTGGGCTTCGCCGTATTTCTGGAACCAGCCGGACCCAGCAGGCAGCGACGGGCTGCCCCCAACCCCCAGGTGCCTATTTGTACCTAGCCGGACACAAGAATATAGGGGAGCCCTTTTTTTTATTATTTCATGAATTTCATGAAATAATAAAAAAAAAAATGCGTGGGGCTCCGCGCAATTTCTATGTCTAGCCATGTACAGTTAAGCAGCTGGGGGCTGGAATCCACAGCGCAGGGAGGCCCAAGCTTTCTGGGCACCCCCCGCTGCAAATTGCAGCTCGCAGCCACCCCAGAAGATGGCGCGTTTATTGAAGCGCCATCCTCTGGCGCTGAACCCCGCTCTTCCAGTGGCCCTGGTGGCGGTGGCTCACTGGGCAATAAAGAGGTTAGGGCCAGCTTTGTATTATCAGCTGGCCCTAAGCCCGAAATTTATGGCGGTCACGCCAATATTAGACATGACCGCCATGAATTTCTATTAAATTGTTTTAAAAAAAACACAACACAGAGAAAATTTTTCATTAGAAATAAAAAAAAAATCCATTAGGGACTCCATCTTTAATTAAAAAAATCCTCTTCCGTCCGACATAGTCCAAAACGCGATGTCCTCTCTGCTACATCCCTGTGCATAGATATAGATGTCTATGCACAGGGAGTGTCACAAAGTATTCACTGATCTCAGGGAGACCAGTCAAGGAAAACACTGCGGGCAGCCGGCTAAAGCGCTCAAACACAGTGAAAACCATGATGCATTGCACCCTGGGAATTTGAATATGCAAATGGAGTCCGTGGAGCCTCGATTAAAAGTCTCAAACACGGGACTAGCCAGATATCTCTCCAGGGAAGGACCTAGCCCTGGGGTGGAATCCTTGCGGAGACCACCATAACCACCATATTAAGTGGCCCTTTTAGTCAACATCCCACTCAGTTACGAATTAAGGATATGACAAGGGAATTAACAGAGCCAGGTATCCATCCACAGACAGCTGTTTCGGGGTATTGCCCCTCATCAGTGCGGAGTAGGATTCTGGCTAGGTGGGAGCAATGCCTGGTAGACAAACATCACAAATTATTCACTGATCTCAGGGAGACCAGTCAAGGAAAACACTGCGGGCAGCCGGCTAAAGCGCTCAAACACAGTGAAAACCATGATGCATTGCACCCTGGGAATTTGAATATGCAAATGGAGTCCGTGGAGCCTCGATTAAAAGTCTCAAACACGGGACTAGCCAGATATCTCTCCAGGGAAGGACCTAGCCCTGGGGTGGAATCCTTGCGGAGACCACCATAACCACCATATTAAGTGGCCCTTTTAGTCAACATCCCACTCAGTTACGAATTAAGGATATGACAAGGGAATTAACAGAGCCAGGTATCCATCCACAGACAGCTGTTTCGGGGTATTGCCCCTCATCAGTGCGGAGTAGGATTCTGGCTAGGTGGGAGCAATGCCTGGTAGACAAACATCACAAAGTATTCACTGATCTCAGGGAGACCAGTCAAGGAAAACACTGCGGGCAGCCGGCTAAAGCGCTCAAACACAGTGAAAACCATGATGCATTGCACCCTGGGAATTTGAATATGCAAATGGAGTCCGTGGAGCCTCGATTAAAAGTCTCAAACACGTGACTAGCCAGATATCTCTCCAGGGAAGGACCTAGCCCTGGGGTGGAATCCTTGCGGAGACCACCATAACCACCATATTAAGTGGCCCTTTTAGTCAACATCCCACTCAGTTACGAATTAAGGATATGACAAGGGAATTAACAGAGCCAGGTATCCATCCACAGACAGCTGTTTCGGGGTATTGCCCCTCATCAGTGCAGAGTAGGATTCTGGCTAGGTGGGAGCAATGCCTGGTAGACAAACATCACAAAGTATTCACTGATCTCAGGGAGACCAGTCAAGGAAAACACTGCGGGCAGCCGGCTAAAGCGCTCAAACACAGTGAAAACCATGATGCATTGCACCCTGGGAATTTGAATATGCAAATGGAGTCCGTGGAGCCTCGATTAAAAGTCTCAAACACGGGACTAGCCAGATATCTCTCCAGGGAAGGACCTAGCCCTGGGGTGGAATCCTTGCGGAGACCACCATAACCACCATATTAAGTGGCCCTTTTAGTCAACATCCCACTCAGTTACGAATTAAGGATATGACAAGGGAATTAACAGAGCCAGGTATCCATCCACAGACAGCTGTTTCGGGGTATTGCCCCTCATCAGTGCGGAGTAGGATTCTGGCTAGGTGGGAGCAATGCCTGGTAGACAAACATCACAAAGTATTCACTGATCTCAGGGAGACCAGTCAAGGAAAACACTGCGGGCAGCCGGCTAAAGCGCTCAAACACAGTGAAAACCATGATGCATTGCACCCTGGGAATTTGAATATGCAAATGGAGTCCGTGGAGCCTCGATTAAAAGTCTCAAACACGGGACTAGCCAGATATCTCTCCAGGGAAGGACCTAGCCCTGGGGTGGAATCCTTGCGGAGACACCCATAACCACCATATTAAGTGGCCCTTTTAGTCAACCTCCCACTCAGTTACGAATTAAGGATATGACAAGGGAATTAACAGAGCCAGGTATCCATCCACAGACAGCTGTTTCGGGGTATTGCCCCTCATCAGTGCAGAGTAGGATTCTGGCTAGGTGGGAGCAATGCCTGGTAGACAAACATCACAAAGTATTCACTGATTCCCTGGAGAGATATCTGGCTAGTCCCGTGTTTGAGACTTTTAATCGAGGCTCCACGGACTCCATTTGCATATGCACAGGGAGTGAGCAGACTGAGAACAATCTCAGCTCTGCTACATCATCTCTGTGCACAGACATTCATGTCTGTACACAGGGAGAGCAGGCGGGCTCCAGGACCCTGGAGCTGCGGCAGCCCGCAGCACCCGAGCCCGGCACAGAGCAGACAGCCGGACTCGTTACTGTGCGAGTTTCCCTGCGATTACTTGCATAGTAACGAGTCCAATGCAAGTCAATGGCAATCCTAGTTTGGTCAGAGTCTCTGACAAAACTAGGATTGTCATTGATTTGCATTGGACTCGTTACTGTGCGAGTAATCGCTGGGAAACTCGCAGAGTACCGAGTTCTGCGAGTCCCTTACTACTCGCAGAGTAACGAGTCCTAGCGAGTAGACTCGCCCATCCCTACCCTTAACACCAGGTGAATTGGTTTTGAAAAGAAAAAGAAGATTGAACAAACTAGATGATCAATGGGAAAAAGAACCATACACTGTGTTGCCATCCAGTTTTGATAACCAGAAAACCTGTTTAATCAGCAAAGACTATGGTGAAACAACTGCAACAGTGTCCAGAGATCATTTGAAGAAGTGCCCTCAACAGCTTCAACCAGAAGAAAAGTATCTTGTTCAGAATCAGAAGACAAAGAGAAGCCAAAGACAGTCCAAACAATCATCCCGAGTACCCCCTACCCTGTCGACCACATAATGAGCGTTTCTGGAGTCTATACGTTGCTGTGTTCCTGGCACTGCTTAGCGGAGAATCTGGAGTTCCCCACTTTCCGATGTTGACTGCCGGTGTGTTTTGACCTGCACAGTCTTGGACTCCGGTGTCCGTGCTTATGCGCTTTGTCTCCTGGGACAGCTGTATGCTGATCAGCCTCCCTGTTTGTTGTTCTCTCTCTTCTCCTCAGACCCTAGCCTTAGGCCTGGAACAATTTATCAGTGGACCTTGGGATGAGCCTAGCACAGCTCGGTTACACCCAGGCCTGGTTCTCAATTTGCACAGAACCTGTCCTCTTCACAGTCCTCCTAGGAACTGAACTACTCTTTTGCTCCTCAGACCAGAATATATAGGGGAGATCACCCTGAAGCCGGGCTTGGTCTCCCCCTTCTGACTGGGAGGTGTTGGTGTTGTTTGTGTGTTGCCTGAATGGAACACCCTTTACTGCTCTCTGGTCACACGTAATGGAGAAAGGGAGCACAGTCATTATATTAAGTGCACACACATTTTTTGCTTGCACCTGCACATTAAGGTGATGCCAGTCCTTATATATAAAATATGACTTTTTTTGACTGTGCTTCCTTTCTCCGCCCAGTAACTACACCCACACCTCCATCTTACTGTAGCCCTGGTCCTGGTACTAACCATTACCAGCTGGTTTTTTAATTGCACTACACAGGCATATAAACCTCATCCCAGCAATGTAGACCGCACATAGTGTTAGAATAGGAAGTAAGCTTGAGAGCACTTTGGCGCAGTTACCAGGCTCTTCGCAGTGACGTCAGTGATGAAGCTAAGCCTCTCAATTCATTTATTCCAGTATAGTATTTACTATGTTCACTTATCCCATATGCACAGCTGCACAGACAATCCTGCAATTCATATTATAGCCATTTAGCTTGTTCCCCTTCATATATGTGTTCATCTTCTCACATAAACCGTTTGTCTGTGGATGATATGCTATTGTCCGAATCTTATTACATCCATACATGTTACAGAATTCTTTAAACACCTCTGCTTCAAAAGCTGGACCTTGATCTGCTAAGACCTGTTCAGGGTAGCCATGAGGACTGCAAAAATATGTCTGGAACGCTTTTGCTGCTGTTCTTGCTGTAAGATCCTTTACTGGCACCACCACGAGGAAACAGGAATAGTGGTCCACGATTGTCAAGGCATAGACATAGCTGGATCTGCTTGGTGTTAGTTTGACGTGGTCGAGTGCAACTAACTCTAGTGGCTGCTTGGTGAATATGGACTTGAACGGAGCTCTCTGACTCTCTTGATCCTTCCTCCTTAGGTTGCACGGGTCACACTTCCTACAATTGTCTTCAATTGATCTTCTCATGCCAATACAGTAGAATATTCCTCTTAAGAGCACTTCCAACTTCTTTCATCCAAAATGTCCTGCACCGTCATGGTAAGCTTGTAAGACCATCTTAGTATCTTTCTTGGAAAGTATGATCTTCCAGACCAACTCATGCGTCTTGGGATTCACATGTCTTCTGCATAACTTTTCTTTATACAGGAACAATCTACCTCTTTCCTTCCAGAGTTGTTGAGCTTCAGCTGGAGCGCTCTGATCAGGGTATGCACCTTCCTGCTTCAGCAATCTCTTGACTAGTCCCACTGCCAGATCACTGTCTTGTACGTCAGCTGATCCGTGATGTGATAAGGGGTTAAGTGTCACGTGTTGGTTCTTCTGGTGCACACTTGTTACTTTAGGGTGGTGAAAGCCGGTAGCTCTATTTCTTCCAATTCTTCCGGTTCCTCTTCCACATCTCCCAAATGTGGCATCCGGGATAAGGCATCTGCATTCCCATTCTTGCAATCTGCTCTGTATTTGATGTTGAAGTCATAATTAGACAGCTGGGCCATCCATCTCTTTTCCAACGCACCTAATTTTGCTGACTCCAGGTGGGTTAACGGATTGTTGTCAGTGTAGATGGTAAACTTCGCAGCTGCCAGGTAGTGTTTGAAACGTTCTGTTACAGCCCAAACTACTGCCAGTAGTTCTAACTTGAAGGAACTGTAATTTTCAGGGTTTCTTTCCGTAGGCAGGAACTTCCTGCTTATGTTGCGCCCAGACTTTGGGGTACTAGGGTATCAGGCTCCAAGGGGTTAACGGAGTCACGGGGAGCGGTGGCCGCGCCTGATCCCGTGTCCTGGGTCTATCTTCCAAAAAGGGGGAGATATTTACAGGGGATTATGTACAGTTTTTCGTGACGCCAACTTTAGTTTCTGGTGATTTTTCACCAGCGCCGCCACAGTCCGCCGGAGGTAGATGGTAATGTGGCTAGTGTGGTAAAGTCCTCTACAGGTAGGGCTGGACCTCCAGGGCTGCATTCCTGTCTGTTCTTTCCTGCTTCCCAGTTGTGGTGTGAAGCCCAGTGACTTGAAGTCAACCTGACCTCCTTCCTTCTCTCACCTTCACGGCCGTCGGGTAACCTTCTGCTGGCTGGCCGCTCGTTCCCTTGGAGGTGCCTGGTACCCTCTTTTGGTCTATTCTAGTGCCCGGGAGAATTGTAGACTCCACGGGACTCCGGATTCTCTGTGGTCCCAAAGTATCCCACAGGTACGGGCTCCGGTGCCCGGTAAGCTGTCTGGGATAAACTTCCTCAAGTTCGTCACTCCCTTAGGCTGTCTGTTCCTGGAGAAGCTTTCTTTTCGTTAGCCCTTTCTTCTTCCTCCATCTCTCCTCCTGGTCACTCAGCCGTGAGACCCTAAGCTCACAACTAAGAGGCAAAGACCTTCTTGTTCCCCGAGAGGTGATTTTATTCCCTCCTGGGTAACCTCCCACCATGTAATCTAGTGTGGAAGTGCTGGTTATGGGTCCCACCCACCATCCTAGGGTCCACCTGCAGCTGGAGCATCTGCACCTCTTTTACGGGTGCAGTACCCCACTGTGACGCCTGCTTGGCGGGGCGCCACACTTGTGGCGCCCCTGCATCCAGGAGGCCACAGACGGGAACTGCAGCCAGGCAGGTAGGACACTTGTTGCACACCAACACCCTCACAGCCCACACAACCCACGTACAGAATGTAGCATCCAGCCCTGAGATTAGAGACTCTATGAGATTGAGGGGTGGTGGATTTAGAGGAGTGGGTTGGGCATACACGTAGTCAGGTGACTTGACACTATAAAGGAAGGGGGAGGAGGAAGGTGTTCAGTAGGCCGAGGTAGGCTCAACAGCAAAGATCAGAAGCTGAAGAGCACAGGCCAGAGAACAGCAGCAGGTTGAGCTGAAGCTGAGCAGACAGAAAGCCACACGTCCTGGAAGAGTGAGGGCAGAAGGAACGCAGAATCTGTACTGAGCCAGTGTGAGCCAGAGGAGAGAGAAAGCCTATCCAGAGCCAGATCCCCAGGAGTGTGAGAGAACAGAGAGGGACGATGTAACCTGGGCCCTAGAACCACAGCTAAAGCAACTGACTGCAGGGGGAGTAGCCCTCCTATATACCAAGAGGAACAGAGAGGAAGGAGCCTGGTAGAGCCTCATGCTGGAGGACTGCTGGAGGCTGGGCTGAAATAGAGTGTCGGCTCTAGAGGGGACTGTAGTTTACCCGGCATCCCCAAACAACGGGGGGTCTTAGTTCCAGATTGAGATCCCTACCCTAAGGACAGGCAGCTCAGTGACAAACTAAGGACTCACAGGGGCCCGAGTCACCACCATACTGTCCAGCGTTTCACACACACACCCGTGGAGACGGAGACTGTAATAGCCCGGAAAGGACACTGCAGATTGTGTGAGGGGTCACAGAGAGAGAGGCCTGGCTGCAGAGCAAAGGGAACCCGGAGAGGGAGAATGTGCCCGTGTACTAAGAACTGAACTTGAACTGTGTAAGAACCGCAAATGACTTGTGAACTGTCTGAACAACTGAGAGTAAACTGGAAAACCCTGGAACTGCTTCCCTTGTGTTTCTGCATGAAAGTGATTCTCTCCATACAGGATACAGCCTGTCAGCACCAACAGAGAGGGGAGATTCCTGCAGCGTCTGCAAAGTAAGTGTGCTACACACTCCACAATAGACTTAACCCTTACTGCCCCGGGGAACACAGTTATACCCACTGGAACTATACCACCTAAGCTGCCACTACATTATCCCCGGAGGTTCTGCAGCAGCGGCGGTCCCCATCACTAGCCGCATCAAGTGGGTGGCGTCACGACTGACAACCCCTGTAAATATCCCCTTTTATTGCCAGGGCCCGGGACACGGACCGGACCAGGACCACCCGTGACTTCCCCAGTAAAGACCCGATCCGGTACCGAGTACCCTCGTCCCGGTGGGCTCGACACACTTGCATAGGCGATAACTCTTTCTTTGCCTTCTTGCATCTGCGACAACACTGCTCCCAGCCCCACGTTGCTGGCATCCGTGTACAGAATGAAGGGTTGATGGTAGACAGGATATGCCAGGATCTCTTCTCCCGTCAAGGCTAACTTCAGCTTCCTGAAGGATTCTTCTCTTTCTTCACTCCACTGGAAAGGAGGACTTCGGGCTGAGGACTTCTTAGACTGCCAATCCCTTATTGCTGTAACCTTCTCGGGATCTGGTGCTACGCCTTCGGAGCTCACCACATGTCCCAGGTACTGCACCTTTGGTTCCAGCAGGTGACACTTAGATGGCTTGATCTTCATGCCGTAACCGGACAAGGCTTCAAACACTTCAGCTAGATGTTGTAGATGTTCTTCATATGTCTTCGAATAGACTATGACTTCATCCAGGTACATCTAGGTACAGGAGGACAGTTTCGAAGGAAACGGATCTGTCACCCGTGCAGTACCAATTGTAATTGTTACCTGTTGATGGTGCAGTAGGGCTCTTATTTCACGTTGAAGGACCTTCCACTGACCAGGTTTGGCAGTATCTGCAATGTGTTGAAGCAAAGACAAAACTTCTCCCATGCAATTGCTAACGACATTTGTACCAAGTATTATATATGGGTCATTTGCATTACTTGCGTCTGCTACGACTTTGACCCCTTGGTTCTGCAATTCCACCCTCCCCACCTTTGTTGGTACTTCCTTAACCCCCATAACAGTAATCGGTTAACCGTTAGATGCATTGAGGGTGAAGTCTAAGGCAGGCTGTTTCAGTTCTGCATCAGCCCAGTACTTTTTATAAAGGATATAGGGGATGGTGATCACCTGCGACCCGGTATCCAGCAGAACAGGTGTCGGGATGCCATCTAGTACAATTGACAGGAACGGCCTCTGTCTGATGAAGGTCTTGTACCAGGTGGCTGGGCCCTATTGAGTTACTCCTGAGGTTTGGCCCCGGTCCCCAAAGTCTGCCCATTTAAAGGACAGCTCCTGACGATGTGGCCAGTTTGGTTACAGCGGCGGCAGATGGGCTCCCCAGTGGAGCTGTAGTGGTCGGTGGATCTCCCTCGGTACGCTGTGACTTGTTTCGCTCTCATCCAGGGTGCATCCTCCGGACTGTCAGCAAGTTGAATCAGCGGTTAAGGTCGGGGCTGGGGTCTCAGCGCCGGCTGTTGGCTTTGCTGCAGCTGTAGAGCCTCCATCACCTTGGTTATGTTCTTGCTGATTTGGCGCATTTCAGCATGCATCTTAGCACGCAGAGAGTCATACTTGTCAGGTTGGGCAGATTGTACATTCTGCGTGGCTGCAGAAACGGGTACTGGTTTCAGGGTAGCCTGTGCATTACCACTGCACCACCGTTTGATGGCAGCTTCATGCGTCTCTACCGGCCGCAACCCCTTTATGGCCATGTCCTGTAGGGTGTTTTAATTCAGCTTCCGGGTTACTCAGTGACCACCAACGCACAGTCTTATTGTCCTCGGGGGATAGCAGTCCCCGGGTGAATTGTTCAATCAAGAGCTTGTTTTCATCGGGCGCACTGGCAGGGCTGACATGCTTAAGGGCTCGCCATGCTTCTTCTAGGCGCCAGGCATAAGCTCTGATATCATATATCAGCCTCATTGCACTCCTCAAAATTAGCTCTCAATTTGTCAAATATAGTGGCCGCGGATCTCCATTCAGCAGCAGACCAGGACTCACTCTATTTCTCTGCTGCTCCAGTTAACTGTCAGAGTACCACAGCAGCGCGCTGCTGAACGGTCATCGCATACATGTCCAGGACACTAGTAATTTTTCTCCTAAAAGCATCCAACGTATCAGGGCGACCGTCATACTGGGGCAACCACTTAGCCCCCGGAATGTATGGGAGTGAGATCAGCATCAGGCCCGGCGTCAGCACCCGGCGCACCCGGGCAAGTGCCGGGGCCCGACTGCTTGTGCTTGGAGGGGGCCCACCGGGCCCCTGAGGGTTAGGGTCACACTTGCATTGTGACCCTAGCCTGACGCAAGTATTGTCTGCTGCAGCGCAGAGTGTTTAATGCTATGCACTGCCAACAACGGAGCCCATAGAAACCCGATGTTTACATTGACAACCAATGGTTGGCAAGGTAAACATCGGGTTTCTATGGGCTCCAGCGCATAGCATTTAAAGCTATGTGCTGCTGCTGAAAATACTTGCATCAGGCTAGGGTCACAATGCAAGTGTGACCCTAGCCTCAGGGGCCCCTGAGCACACTGCCCCCACAGCCAGGGCCATATCCAGGGGGCAGCTGGGGGGGTCATTTGCAGGGAGGGCGCACTCAGCCTCCTGCAGCTCCGAAGATCTCCTTCTGTGGGAGCCGACAGAGCTGCACACTCTGGGCTAACAAGACCTGTGATGATGTCAATGGAGGGTGGAGTCAGGGGTCACATGACCAGCTCCTCAGTGTATGCAGGACTCTGCATCATGATGGCCAGCATAGCAATTATGTGAAGTTCATGTGTGGGGTCAGGAGGGATTTACAGTGTGAATGTAGCAGAGGTGAGTGTGTACTAGGGGTATGGCAATTTGGTGAAGTTTATGTGTGGGGTCAGGAGGGATTTACAGTGTGAATGTAGCAGAGGTGAGTGTGTACTAGGGGTATGGCAATTTGGTGAAGTTTATGTGTGTGGTCAGGAGGGATTTACAGTGTGAATGTAGCAGAGGCGAGTGTGTACTAGGTGTATGGAGCGGAGCCGAGTGTGTTACTAGGTATACGGAGCAGAGCCGAGTGGGTACTAGGTGTACGGAGCGGAGCCGAGTGTGTACTAGGTATACGGAGCGGAGCCGAGTGGGTACTAGGTGTACGGAGCGGAGCCGTGTGTGTACGAGGTGTACGGAGCGGAGCCGAGTGGGTACTAGGTGTACGGAGCGGAGCCGTGTGTGTACGAGGTGTACGGAGCGCAGCCGAGTGGGTACTAGGTGTATGGAGCAGAGCCGTGTGTGTACGAGGGGTATGGAGCAGAGCCATGTGGGTACTAAGTGTACAGAGCGGAGCTGTGTGTGTACGAGGGGTACGGAGCGGAGCCGTGTGGGTACGAGGTGTACGGAGCGGAGCCGCGTGGGTACAAGGTGTACGGAGCAGTGCCGCATGGGTACGAGGATATGGAGCAGAGCCGCGTGCGTAGGAGGTGTATGGAGCAGAGCCGCGTGCGTAGGAGGTGTATGGAGCAGAGCCGCATGCGTAGGAGGTGTATGGAGCAGAGCCGCGTGCATAGGAGGTGTATGGAGCAGAGCCGCGTACGTAGGAGGTGTATGGAGCAGAGCCGCGTGCGTAGGAGGTGTATGGCGCAGAGCCGCGTACGTAGGAGGTGTATGGAGCAGAGCCGCGTGCGTACGAGGTATGTGTACCAGTGGTAGCCCCCTGCGGATTCCGCTTCTATAGTCTCAGTCACCTTTGCCAGCAGCATTCTTCTCCATAGTCTCTTCTGCCGCTGTCTGCATTCTGCAGCTCAGCATGGAGGGGCACGATGTTGTCATCACTGTGCTGATATGTGCAGAGCGACCGGAGGAGACCGGAGTGGCAAGAAGAAAGGTGAGGAGAAAGAGAGATCTGGACGGCCAGACACTCCGCTTGGCTGCGGTGTCACCCATATGGCAGTGTGGCTCCATTGAGCTGCTTGCATTATTTGTGTGCTTGAGGATGCTTGTGTATATACCAAGCATCTTCAGACGCACAAAAATGCAACATTTTGCATTTGAAGGGTATTTTTAAAAAGCGCAAGAAAATGCAAACGCATTTTAGCCCGCTCCTAACAACGTGTAATATACTCACTGTCAGAAACAGCTCTTGCTGGTTTCGGCAGTCACTGTTCCTGTAAGGCTGCCTTCACATAGGCAGTTTTTTAAAATGTGGCAGTTGCAGTAAAAAAATCTGCATCTGCCGCATTTTCCGCCTAGCGGCTGCACTTGCTACACATTTGCGGCAAGCCCCATGCATTGTCTATGGGGCTTGCGGTAAGTTTGCGGCAATATATATATTATAGTCCATGATATGTACTAAAGGGGGCCCACTGAGACTTTTTCGCCCGGGGCCCACAGAAACCTAGAGCCGGCCCTGATCGGCATGATCGGGGTGACTGCGCCTGGCGCGCTGGTGGTGCTGGCAGTGCTGCTGGAGGCAGCCATGGGTGCTTCGGGGTAATTCCTAGGGTCAGCGAATGTACAGTCGTCGTCGCTGGAGGAGGCCAACATGCTGGAGGCCCCCTTAGTGAATTAAAGCCAGTGTTCAAACAGTTAAACAGTTCGGGAATTTCCGGACTAGGCCGCGGTGCTTGGGAATGCTCGGCTGAGCGCGGGGCAGGCTTCAGTTTCGCGCTCTACATGACCCCTTTCTTCCCGCTCTTCGGCATAGTAATGGCGGCGTAGTTTTAACAGTCACACAATATAGTTGAAATCACGGCACACAGTACCCAGTAATACCAGGCACAAGATCCTGTTTGTGACACCAGATAGATATGTCGAGCCCCAGGCCCTGGGTTACTCGGATATTAGGCTCGGTGGGTGTTTTCATGGGGATGTCACGGGTGGCAGCGCCTGAGCCCGTGGCCTGGGTGACACTTCAATAAGGGGTGTATGTACAGGGGATAAGAGTTTCTCATGTGACGCCACCTGTAGTACCTGGTGATGGGTTACCAGCGCCACCACAGTCCTACGGAGGTAGTTGGTAATGCGGCTAAGACGGCAAAGCTTCCTACAGGTGGAGCTGGTCCTCCAGGGCAGCGTAGTGTAAAGGGGCAGCTTGGAGTGGAACTTTAAGTCGGGATAGGGAGTGATGGAGCAGTCTATAAGGGGCACTGGGAGCGGAGAGGAATGACGCACACACACTGTAGAAAGTCTCTTTTACCTTTTTACTGGTGGTATTAGCAGGTAAAGACGTCCAAGGCACTGTTGGGTGACCAGGTGCACAGTGAGCTTCCAAAGCAAGTGGGTATAAGGCCTCCTCAGCTTCTCTGCAGTTACTGAAGCCCTGTCTGCGTGCAGCCAGACTGGCCTCCTTACTTCCTCTCGTCCTCTCTCTCTCCTCCTGCGCGGTCCACGGGTTACCCTCTTTGACCACTGCTTTGTGATTCCTCACTACAGTGTCTGGCTCCCTCTTTCTGAGTACTCAGGGGGACCGGGTGACTGAAGTCTCCATGGTATGACAGGGTTTTCAGCAGTCTTGGAGTAATCCTGCAGGTGCGGACCCCCGAAGTCTGGTACGTTTTGGGCGAACCTCCACTGGTTCCTCGCTCCCTTGGTTAAGCTCCTTGCCTTCTGTCCCTACTCCGAGGCTTGGCTCAACGTAGAAGGGCCACTCCGGGTCACTGGTTCGGGCCTAACCGCGGCACCGATCACCAGGTTGTCTTCGCAGCTCTCCTAGCGTCTGCACGCTCTAACTAACTCCTCCCCCAGCAGCAGTATTTATAGGGGAACTCACAAAGTCAGTGAGTCTAGCTCCCCCAACTGTGCCGGAGTGGAAGGTGTTGCATGTAGTAGGTACTTGCTGTGGAAACCCAGCTGTGCAGTAGGAAAGGCTGTGGCTACCTGCGTGAGCAGGGCGCCACACAATCACGGGGCTCATGTGAGGATGTGACGTCATACGAGTCCTGCGCCGGTTTCTCCCCCCATCTTCAGACAAATGATTAATTAACAGGAATTGAGAGCAGCGACTGCCACTAACTTCCTACTGATTAATCTTTTGTTCGAAGACGGGGAGAGAAGCCAGCTAGTGGTTGGGCGCAGGTGTGGCACCCCAAAGTTCATGTGCCACAGTAACAACACAACGGGTTAACTCCCCACACAACACAAGCACCTCCAGGACAGAAGGGGGAGACCAAGCTGCTCCCCTATATATTCTGGTGTGGAGAGGAAGTGGGCAGTGCAGTTCCTAGGAGGACTGTGTGGACGACCTGGGTGTAAAAGAGCTGTGCTAAGCTCAGCCCGAGGTCCACTGACCAGTTCCAGGCTAAGCCAGGGTCTGAGGAAAGGAGACAGGAACAGAGAGGAACACACCTGGGAGACCGAGTTACCCTAAAACTCTCCTCAGAGGAGCGCACAGAACGAATACCGGATCAGAGGCTGTGCATGACACATACATCACAGTGAACACCGGGGCAGAGAAGATTCCACATTCGTCAGCAACGCCACAGAGTTCAGGATAGATATAAAGGACTCGATTTGCCTATCAGACTGGTACCCGGGAGGAGGAACAGGGTCAGCAGCAGAGCTTATGCAGCAGCAGGGGCCACACACAGCCAGAAAGGGAGCCAAGACGATCCGGCTGGGTGGGAGAGACCCTTAACCCCAAACAGACTCTGTGGACAATACTTTACTGGATTACATCTTAAGTAAAAGACCAAAAGAAACTTCAAACTGTGAGTCTGCCTGTTAATTGCGTCATTTGACCAATATTCCACCTGCAGACCTGGAGAGTGCTTTCCTCACAGACTGACTGGAAAGGCTGCAGCAGCAGGAAAGTACGGTAAGTGATCTGCACTATTGATGAGCAAGCATGCTCGCCACTACTCGGTACTCGCACGAGTATCACTGTACTCTGGCTACTCGGCGAGCACCGAGTATTCTCGCGATACTCGTGCTGTGCTCGTGGTCGTCATCTCTGCATGTTGGCGCTCTTTTGAGAGCCAGCCCACGTGCAGGAATTGGCTGGCAGACCACTGCAAAGCCACAGCCCTGTTAGTTGTGGCATTGCAGTGATTGGCCGGCCGGCACAGCGTGACCGAGCCTTTATAAGACCCGGCCGCGCTGTGCTCTACACACAGGCATCCAGACAGTGAGTGTAGGGACAGTGTCTGCTGCTGCTTAGGGACAGATTTGCGGCCCTCATAGGTAGATCCGGAGCAGGGCTGCAAACTGCTGCTGAGCTGACCACAACAGTCCTTCTCAGGACTAATCTCGGAGGATATAGGCAGGGTGATCCAGATCGGAGTCCAAGCTTTTCTGTGACCATTACAGTCACCAGACTGTTGTACTTACTAGCTTGATCCAGGTTAGGACATAGGGACTAAAATTCTCATCTCCTGTGACCATTAGAGTCACCAGACTGGTGTACGTACTACCTTGATACAGGTTAGGGACTAAAATCCTCATCTCCTGTGACCATTAGAGTCACCAGACTGGTGTACGTACTACCTTGATACAGGTTAGGGACTAAAATCCTAATCTGTGACCATTAGAATCACCAGACTGGTGTACGTACTACCTTGATACAGGTTAGGGCCTAAAATCCTAATCTCCTGTGATCTGAACAGTCACCAGACTGGTGTACGTCATACCTTGATACAGGTTAGGGACTAAAATCCTCATCTCCTGTGACCATTAGAGTCACCAGACTGGTGTACGTACTACCTTGATACAGGTTAGGGACTAAAATCCGAATCTCCTGTGATCTGAACAGTCACTAGACTGGTGTACGTCATACCTTGATACAGGTTAGGGACTAAAATCCTCATCTCCTGTGATCTGAGCAGTCACCAGACTGGTGTACGTCATACCTTGATACAGGTTAGGGCCTAAAATCCTAATCTCCTGTGATCTGAACAGTCACCAGACTGGTGTACGTCATACCTTGATACAGGTTAGAGACTAAAATCCGAATCTCCTGTGATCTGAGCAGTCACCAGACTGGTGTACGTCATACCTTGATACAGGTTAGGGCCTAAAATCCTAATCTCCTGTGATCTGAACAGTCACCAGACTGGGGTACGTCATACCTTGATACAGGTTAGGGACTAAAATCCTACTCTCCTGTGACCATTGCATTCACCAGACTGGTGTACGTCATACCTTGATACAGGTTAGGGCCTAAAATCCTAATCTCCTGTGACCATTGCATTCACCAGACTGGTGTACTTAATACCTTGATACAGGTTAGGGACTAAAATCCTAATCTCCTGTGATCTGAACAGTCACCAGACTGGTGTACGTCATACCTTGATACAGGTTAGGGACTAAAATCCTAATCTCCTGTGACCATTGCATTCACCAGACTGGTGTACTTAATACCTTGATACAGGTTAGGGACTAAAATCCGAATCTCCTGTGACCTCTACAGTCACCAGACAGTTGTCGCTCTATACAGGCAAAATGCGCAAGGGCGTTGGCAAGGAACAAGGAAGTGAACGTGATGGTGGTGCAGGCAGAGGCTGAGGTCGTGTGCAAGCACTAATTTCGCAACATTAAAGGGCCACATCTCCTCGCTCGCACGTCCTGTCCCAAATTCTTGGGGCCCGCAGAAGTACACCGCTGTTGAACCAAGACCAGTGTCAACAGGTTGTTACTTGGATAGCGGATAATGCTTCAAGTCAGATGGGCACCTCCACAAACATCCTGTCTTCCACACGGTCAAGTGTCAGTAGCCGTGATACTGCACCGCACATTTCCCAACCTGATCCTCCTTCCTACCACCAGGCCGAGTACACGTCCACGGACATTACTGATCCCACACTAGGACACTCGGAAGAGCTGTTCACGTATCCATTCGCAGAATCTGGCCTGTCGCCACCTCCTCTTGAAGTGGGTGATGAGGAGATGGTATGTACAGATGCCCAAATATTTGAGCAGCCACATTCTCACGAACGGAACGTTGGCAAAGTGTCTCAACAAGGGGTGGACGATGATGAGACACAATTGCCAGGAAGTCAGGAGGAGGATCAGGGTGCGGAAGAGGAAGATGACGTGGTGGATGATCCAGTAGCTGACCCAACATGGCAGGAGGATATGCAGAGCGAGGACAGCAGTGCACAGGGGGAGGGAGGCTTAGCATCCCAACAGGCAGTACGAAGCAGGGTCGCGTCCGCAGGCAGAAGGCAGGCAACCGTTCCCCGGAACAACAACACGACTCAAGGTGCCTGTGCAAATGTTCGGTCTTCCCGAGTCTGGGAGTTTTTTAAGTTGGCTCCAGAAGACTCTAAAAAGGCCATTTGCCACACCTGCCATGCCAGTATCAGCAGGGGTACGAAAACTAGCAGCCTGACCACCACCAGCATGATCAGGCACATGTCAGCCAAGCACCCGACTTTGTGGGAAGTACAACAGAGTCGAGGAGCGGTGCTTGCTGATGTCACTGCTACGTCTTCGCCTGTTGTGCGTGCGAGCCAATCCCCTGTCCATGCTGGCCGCGAACAAGCCTCCGGCCCTGCACCTGAAGTTGCCCACGCACAAATTACACCACCATCAAGCACGTCCTTGTCCCAGCGCAGCGTTCAATTATCCATTCAGCAAACATTTGAACGCAGGCGCAAATACGCTGCCAACGCCCCACATGCCACTGTCCTGAATGATCACATTTCGCGACTCATAGCGCTAGAAATGTTGCCTTTCCGGCTGGTGGAGACGGATGCATTCCGCGACCTGATGGCGGCTGCTGTCCCACGTTACTCGGTCCCCAGCCGCCACTATTTCTCCAGATGTGCCGTCCCCGCATTGCATAACCACGTGTCCAACAGCATCACACGTGCCCTGAACAACGCTGTTTCAGCCAAAGTCCACCTAACAGACACGTGGACAAGTGCTTGTGGGCAAGGCCACTACATCTCCTTGACGGCACACTGGATTAATATTGCGGAGGCTGGGACCAAGTCTGAGCGAGGGACGGAACACGTCCTTCCCACACCAAGGATAGCAGGCCCTACCTCTGTCAGGGTTTCACCGACACTCTACAGCTCCGGAATGTCATGCTCCTCAGCCTCCTCCTCCTGCGCATCCTCATCCACTGTACCCTCCACACCAGTCCCAAGCTGGAAGCACTGCAGCACTGCCTCTGCAAAGCGGCAACAGGCTGTGCTGAAGCTAGTCTGCATAGGTGACAAACCCCACAATGCAGAAGAGGTGTGGACAGCTCTGAAACAGCAGGCAGATCACACCTCTGAACCTAAAGCCAGGAAAGGTCGTGTGTGACAATGGCCGGAACCTGGTGGCAGCTTTGAGGCGAAGCCAGCTGACGCATGTTCCATGCGTGGCCCATGTGCTCAACCTGGTGGTTCAGAGGTTTGTAAAGTCATACCCAGAGGTGTCTGACCTGCTGGTAAAAGTTTGCCGTCTGTCTGCACATTTTCGCAAGTCACCTGCTGCTTCAGCCGGCCTTGCCGGCTTTCAGCGCCATTTGCGTCTTCCGGTCCACAGACTGGTGTGTGATGTCCCCACGCGTTGGAATTCAACTCTGCACATGTTGGTCAGGATATGTGAGCAGAAGAGGGCAGTTGTGGACTACCTGCATCACCTAAGCCGTCGGGAAATGGGTCAAACTCCACACATAACACCTGAGGAGTGGAGATGGATGTCCGACCTATGTACCGTCCTCCAAAACTTTGAGGACTCCACCAAGATGGTGAGCGGCGATGACGACATTATTAGCGTCACCATACCACTACTCTGCCTTCTAAAACAGTCTCTGCTGAAAATCAAAGAGGATGCATTGCAGGCCGAGCGCGATGACTTGGAGCAAGACACAGTAGTGGGTGTGGGTGAAAACACACAGCCCAGCCTCATCTCATCACAACGTGCAGTGGAGGACTATGACGAGGAGGAGGAGGATGAAGACATGGAGCAACTCTCTGGCCAAATTGAGGATATGATATGCACACCAGTCATACCCTCGATTCAGCGTGGCTGGCCAGAGGACAGGGGAGATGAGGAGGAGGAGGAGGACAGCATGTTCAGTCATCGTGTTGGTCTGGATACTGAAGTGATGGCTGTTAAGAGTCTGGCGCACATGGCTGACTTTATGGTAAGTTGCCTGGCTCGTGACCCTCGCGTTCAGAACATCTTGGCCGACAATCAGTACTGGTTGGCAACACTATTAGACCCACGCTACAAGGAGAACTTTATGTCTCTCATTCCTGAGGCGGAGAGGTCAGCCAAAATGCAGCAGTTCCACAGGGCCATAGTCACGGAAGTAGGCAAATCATTCCCCTCACAAAACGCTAGCGGCATAGGTCAGGATTCGGTGGACAACCAAGGCTTACTGCCGAGAGGGGCACAAGTCCAATCCGCCAGAGGTAGGGGAACTGTCTTTACGATGTGGGACAGTTTTCTCAGCCCCTCACGTACCAAAGCCCCTGAGGTGCGGGGTAGTGCCACCAGAAATGCTAAGTTTGGGCAGATGCTGAAGGAGTACCTTGCAGATCGAACAACTGTACTGCGAGATTCCTCTGTGCCTTTCAATTATTGGGTCTCCAAGCTGGACACCGCGCATGAATTGGCTCTCTATGCCTTGGAAGTCCTGGCCTGCCCTGCCGCTAGCGTTTTATCAGAGCGTGTTTTCAGTGCTGCAGGTGGAATCATTACTGATAAACGCACCCGCCTGTCAACTGAAAATGCTGACCGGCTGACTCTGATCAAGATGAACAAGGGTTGGATTGAGCCAGACTTCACCACACCACCAGCAAATGACAACTGAATTAATATTTTGTTATGTGAATTTGCCATGTTCCTCCACTCACCCATGGGTACACACTTCAGGACTTTGGCTAATCGCTGGACTGCTCCTCCTTCTCCTCATGTGCCACCATGATGACCGTTACAATAGTTAGGCTGTTGTTTGAGGTATACCCGCAGTGGTAAATTTTTTCGCCCATTCTTTTAGAATGGGCATTACAACGACAGGAGACCCGCTCCTTTTCAATGGGAAAAATGTTTTGAGGCCCTCCTCCACGTCTCTATCCAGGGACAGTGTGGAGCCTCCCAATTTGTGGCTGCCCTGGCCATAGGGCTATACTACTATACACCCACTTCAGGTTTACAGGCCCTCCTGCATGTCTGTATCCAGGGGCATTGTTGAACTTCCCAATTTTTGGCTGCCCTGCCAAAGGCCTATACTACAATACACCCACTTGAGGGTAACAGGCCCTACTACATGTCTGTATGCATGGGTCATTGTTGAACCTCCCAATTTTTGGCTGCCCTGCCAAAGGCCTATACTACAATACACCCACTTGAGGGTTACAGGCCCTACTACATGTCTGTATGCATGGGTCATTGTTGAACCTCCCAATTTTTGGCTGCCCTGCCAAAGGGCAATACTACAATACACCCACTTGAGGTTTACAGGCCCTCCTGCATGTCTGTATCCAGGGTCATTGTAGAACCTCCCAATATTTGGCTGCCCTGACCAAAGGGCAATACTACAATACACCCACTTGAGGTTTACAGGCCCTCCTGCATGTCTGTATCCAGGGGCATTGTTGAACCTCCCAATTTTTGGCTGCCCTGCCAAAGGCCTATACTACAATACACCCACTTGAGGGTTACAGGCCCTACTACATGTCTGTATGCATGGGTCATTGTTGAACCTCCCAATTTTTGGCTGCCCTGGCCAAAGGGCTATACTACTATACACCCACTTCAGGTTTACAGGCCCTCCTGCATGTCTGTATCCAGGGTCATTGTTGAACCTCCCAATTTTTGGCTGCCCTGGCCAAAGGGCTATACTACTATACACCCACTTCAGGTTTACAGGCCCTCCTGCATGTCTGTATCCAGGGGCATTGTTGAACCTCCCAATTTTTGGCTGCCCTGCCAAAGGCCTATACTACAATACACCTACTTGAGGGTTACAGGCCCTACTACATGTCTGTATGCATGGGTCATTGTTGAACCTCCCAATTTTTGGCTGCCCTGGCCAAAGGGCTATACTACTATACACCTACTTCAGGTTTACAGGCCCTCCTGCATGTCTGTATTCAGGGTCATTGTTGAACCTCCCAATTTTTGGCTGCCCTGGCCAAAGGGCTATACTACTATACACCCACTTCAGGTTTACAGGCCCTCATGCACGTCTCTATCCAGGGGCATTGGTGAACCTCCAAATTTTGGACTGCCCTGGCAAAGGAAAATACTACAATAGACCCAGTTCCTCAAAATGGGCACATTATTTCAAGACAGGGCTTCATGTACGTCTCTTCTCAGGGATATCGGAGTGCCGCACAATGTTTTCACGTAAAATCTTTCATGTAATCACAAAAAGTAACATACACCAGCTGTATCTCACTATTGGGTATGTGCCCTTAACATTTCCACCCTAAATATTCATTTTGGTATCATTTTGGAAGGTTTTCTGGTGACTCCGTAAAATTGGCGTGAAACTCGGACAAGATTGTTCACAGCTGTGACTTTTGAGTGAGAAATGCTTCCAGGGGTCTTCCCCATGGTGTTGCCATGTCATTTCAGCACTCTTCTGAGACTTTTGTGACATTTTTAGGGATTTTCCATGCTGCCGGCAGTCATTTCATAAAAATACTCGTGTCTCCCATAGGATAACATTGGGCTCGGTACTCGGGCCGAGTACACGAGTATCTCGGGATGCTCGGCCCGAGCTTCGAGCACCCGAGCATTTTAGTACTCGCTCATCACTAATCTGCACCTAAAATAACACCACATCCAGCACCAAGACAACTGGTGCTGCAACAGCAAAGTATGTGCCTGTGTCGACTACAACCCCCATCATAACCACCATAGACTACTACCACTCCTGCCCTGGGGACCTATAGCCCTACCCGGAGAGGGCTTTTGATGCGCACCCAGGGCTGTGGGGCACTCGGCTCTTGGGCTCTCCTCAGTCTGGGAAGTCACGTGTGGCCATCCCGAGGCCGTGGCCCTGGGGGTCAACTGAAAAGGTTTTGGGGAGATATTTACAGGGATTATTTACAAGATGTCTTCGTGACACCACCTGCTGAGTCTGATGATGTTCACCAGCGCCGCCACAGTCCTCCGGTGGTCGGTGGTACTGCGGCTTGGATGGAATAGTCCCGCAGGCGTGACTGGACTACCGGGGCAGTAATGCTGAAAAGCAAACAGTTTATATTTGAAGGAATGCAGCAGAGTCAAAGCTTCACTTCACCGGGTAACTTTAATGAACACTCTCTTTCAGCCTTACAGTTTAACAGTTTATTAGATGGTATACTGGCGAATGCTCCTGGCTGCAATTGGGATTTCTGGCTGCAGATGGGACCCTCCTTTATGTTCCTTTCTTTTCCTTCTATTCTGTTCCCAGTGTGAAGCCTGATCTCCTGTAGATAATCTGGCTTCCTGCTGCTTGTTCTGTCTCCTCTCCATTTTGTACCCGTCGGGTTAACCTTCTGTTGAATGCCGCAGCTGCCTACTGCGCTTCTGGCTTCCCTCTTGTGTTGGAGCTTTGGGAGTCAGGGCCGTATTTGTAATATTCCTGTTTAGCGGATTTTCTGTGAGCCTTAGAGTACTCACAGGTGCGGGCTCCCCTACCCAGATTTCTTCCTATGGGGCAAACTCTATCCGTTACTTGCTCCCCATTCAAGTTAACTCTGCTTTCTGAGTTTCCTTGCTTTCTTTGTTCCTGTTTGGGATCTGTGCTCTCTCAGAGCCCCTCAGTTGAGATGGCCCTCTTGGTTTCCTGCAGGCTGGCTGTCTGCTCCTTCCACCTCCTCCTCCTCCGACTCTCTCCAGCCGACTCCTCCTGACTGACTGCCTGAGCTCTCCCGTTCCCTCTAGAGGTCGCTAAGACCCTCCCGGGGTTCCTCCCACCCACTGTCCTAGTGTGTGAGAGCAGCTCTAGGGCTCCATCTTGTGACCATTGTCCCAATTGCAGTGGAGTACTACACCGCTTTTCTTGGTGCAGTACCCCTTCTGTGGCACCTACATAGTGGGGCGCCACACTTACCACCTCAGCTGCCCCTAAGTCACCGTCCCTAGCTGCAACCAAGCAGCGGTGGCCCCCAACCTTTTCACATACTTCTAGTCACATGTCCTCTCACTCCTGGCCCCAGAGAATCCTGACACGCTGCGAGGATTCAGAACTCTGCAGAGTGACTTCTCACTTTTGTGCCAAACTTGGACAACCCCTCTAAAGCCATAATACTTTTGCTAGTATATGCCCTCATTGCTGCCTCCTGAATGAGGATGAGGTTTTTATTAGTTTACGTAGTTGGGGTCATAAACACAATCAAACCACATTTTATAAGTAATCAAGGCTGAAGTTCTGAAGACGCACTGCATAATGCTGCATTCAGGCAGCAAATAAGCCAAAAGCTTTCTCTGCTTGTTCGTAGCTAGATTGCAGAATGAACACAAGTAGACATTAGGGATGACAGAGGCCGGAATGGTGCAAGTCCAAGTCCATATAGGGCCAAGACATAGACAGGTTTTTTCTCCTGTTTACATATTTCTGGCACGTGTATAGAGAATGTCTGCTAACTGCCAGCATCTCTGCTGCTCCTGGTCTTATCATTGCTCTCTCCTGTAGTAGATGGAGAATGTAGTAGGCATTCATTTATATACTATGCTGATGGGGTTATCAAGGATTGGAAGAACATGGCTGCTTTCTTGAAAAAGGAATGTCACATCAATCCAGACATAAATTTGATATTGCCATTTGATTCCATTGAAGTGATTGGGGCTGAGTTACAATGCTATTGATGCACCCCCAGGGCCTTGGGATACTTGGAACCAGGCTTTGGGTACTTCTGGGGAGTTACAGGGGTCGAGACCCGGCTCCGTGACCCTGGGTATTAACTTTAAAGTTCAGGAATGGTGGTCGTGATGCCACCCGTGGTGTTTGGCTATTGGGGCCGACGCTGCGGTGCGGGACCTCTGGGGATGATGGGTTTGCAGCTAGAATGTATCTCTCACCATGGACGAGTAGAGCAGTTCCCCAGGGCAACCAGTATAGCCTATAGCGATGGTAGGGCGTTGGGGAGCAGGACTGAGGGTGCAGAATAACGGACAGACACACAGTTGTAGTCTCCTTTACCTTTACTAAAGTTAATTAAAAAACAAATAATCAACTAAAATATTTTCATTGACATATCTGTGTCAAAGACTGCAACCTGTCCAGATATACAGGGATAATTGGGCTTATCGCTAATATACTAACTCTCTCCAACCAAAAATAAACGACGTTCCAGCCCAAATTTATGAAGAGTGCAATTTTTTAGTAAGTGGATAACAAAGGAGGAAGATACAAAGACACTCAATATTCAACAATATAACAGGACAATTGATCACCATATCATAAGTATATAACAATAGCGCAGCATTACATATTTTACTTATGCTTATACAGTGGATATTCAAACCAATTAACACTGATTAGTAAATGCAATTACTGAGTTAAACGAGTTCTGATAGCAGAGTATATACAAAGTGCTTAGTGCTTGTAGTTCATGTATATATAATACATCACATTATGCTCAGGCCACCTGTGCCAATAGCAATGTAGGTAGTAGATAACGGCGTTATAAAAGTGCTTAGTGCTTAATTTGTGTATAATTTGATTCACTATTTGCCTAAGCAACCTGTGCCACTTTGTATCAACATAGATCTACCACTACAGTGGATGTCAACAGGAGGCATATACCTCAATTATAACTGCAACCATTAGATAATGATGTATCACAGGTTATAGCTAGCGAAGTATAACTAATAGCCAATCAACTGCAGCCACTCTACCATCTATCACTACCCTTCAATCAGGACAATAATTAGATGATGCAAATATTAGAGCCAGTGGCGTAGCTGGCCAGCTCCGGGCCCCGGGGCGAGATCACCACCCAGGCCCCCCATGTGAGGACCGAGGGGGTGCTGGTGGAGAGATTTGAGGCCCGGGGGGGGGGGGGGTGCTGGTGGAGAGGTGTGAGGACCGGGGGGGGGAGAAGGGGAGAAGGGTGCTGACACTCACCACGGCCGCCGTGCGTGCGTCTGCTGGAGGAGGGGCGGGCAGAGCTGCAGGAAGTCCCGTCCTCACTCATCTCCGGTCGCGCGGGGGCGGGCAATGGGCCCCTCAAGCCGGGGGGGCCCGGGGCCATTGTCCCCCTGCCTGCCCCCCGCTAGCTACGCTACTGATTAGAGGGTATCAGTTGACATAACTATTCATAGCACATCCATAGGACTAGATATCATTATTTACACTAGGAGAGCATGTGCATCTACACACTAGAGAATGCAAGGTGCTTACAGTTGGTATAGCTTACCCACAGCAATCCTCTGGCACTAGAAATCAAAATTACCATATAATTACATAGTAGTAATTTAAGATATACTACTCACAAAAAGGCGCTGTTGCCCTATGGAGATAAGTCATAGACTTTAACTCACAGTCCATATGGGGACCAAGCAGCAAAGCTTATTCAACTCACCGCCGCTACCCACAACAAAATGCCATATGCCTATAGGGAAAAGCCAAGTCACAGGCTCAGACTACCATTTAATAAAGGGACCAAGCAGCCCATTTTTGAGCTCAACACCGCTATCAGCATTAAATCAGCACCGCTATCAAAGTAAAGACATTGTGAATATATTACCTCGGTAACTCTGTCGGAAAGGGCTCCATTCCGACAGTTACCGAGGTAATACTGTATATTCACCATGTCTTTACTTTGATAGCGGTGCTGATTTAATGCTGATAGCGGTGTTGAGCTCAAAAATGGGCTGCTTGGTCCCTTTATTAAATGGTAGTCTGAGCCTGTGACTTGGCTTTTCCCTATAGGCATATGGCATCTTGTTGTGGGTAGCGGCGGTGAGTTGAATAAGCTTTGCTGCTTGGTCCCCATATGGACTGTGAGTTAAAGTCTGTGACTTATCTCCATAGGGCAACAGCGCCTTTTTGTGAGTAGTATATCTTAAATTACTACTATGTAATTATATGGTAATTTTGATTTCTAGTGTCAGAGGATTGCTGTGGGTAAGCTATACCAACTGTAAGCACCTTGCATTCTCTAGTGTGTAGATGCACATGCTCTCCTAGTGTAAATAATGATATCTAGCACTATGGATGTGCTATGAGTGGTTATGTCAACTGATACCCTCTAATATTTGCATCTTCTAACTATTGTCCTAATTAAAGGGTAGTAATAGATGGTAGAGTGGTTGCAGTTGATTGGCTATTAGTTACACTTAGCTAGCTATAATGTGGCACCTAACCATGTAGGTGCCACAAAAGGGGGTACTACACCCATAAAAGCGGTGTAGTCACCCCACTGCAATTGGAACTATGGCCAGTAGGTGGAACCATAGAACTAGCAGCCACATACTAGATCAGTAGGTGGGAGGGACCCCAGGAGGGTATGTAGTGGCCTCTAGTGGGAACTAGTGAGTTAGTTTAAGTCAGGAGTGGAGTGAGAAGAGGGTTGGAGCCAGGCAGCCGGCCTGGAGGGAGCAAGGGGGGACTCCTCGGCTGAGGGGCCCAGGAAAAACAGTATAGAAGGAACCAGGTACCGGAGCCCGCAACTGTGATTACCTTCACGGCTCACAGAGAATCTGATGACCGGGGATATTTTAGATACAGCCCCGATTGCCAAAGAGCCCACAAGAGGGGAATCAGTTCTGAAGTAGGATCCTGCGAAGGACAGTAAAAGATTCACCCGACGGGTACAAGGGAGAGGAAATTAAGAGACACAGCAGGAGGTTAGACTATCTTTAAGTAGTCAGACTTCACCGCCATTGGGAGGCAAAAGGAAAGAAAGGAATAAGAAAGGTACACAAAGAGGGATCCATTTAATAACTAGAAGTTCCACTTGCAGCATTCGTAGCATTTGTCATTGAAACATCTTGCTGAACTGTAATGACTTTGGAAAAGTTCTCAGTAAAGTACCCGGTGAAGTGAAGTCCCGACTCTGCTGCATCCTTTCGCGCATAAACTGTTTTCTCCCACAGATTCGCTGCCCCGGCGGTCCAGTCCCACCTGCGGGGGACTATACCATCATTGCCGCAATACCAACGAGCATCGGAGGGCTGTAGCGGCGCTGGTGAGCCTCACCAGACACTGCAGGTGGCGTGACAACGACATTGTATATACTTTATTTAACCCCTTATTCATTGACCCGCCAGGGCCACAGCCTCGGGCAGCCACCCGTGACATCCCAGACCGAAACCGCCTGAGAGCTGAGTACTCGGCCCTGGGGTGCGTCAAAAACCTGTGATACATCATTATCTAATGGTTGCAGTTATAATTGAGGTATATGCCTCCTGTTGACATCCACTGTAGTGGTAGATCTATGTTGATACAAAGTGGCACAGGTTGCTTAGGCAAATAGTGAATCAAATTATACACAAATTAAGCACTAAGCACTTTTATAACACCGTTATCTACTACCTACATTGCTATTGGCACAGGTGGCCTAAGCATAATGTGATGTATTATATATACATGAACTATAAGCACTAAGCACTTTGTATATACTCTGCTATCAGAACTCGTCGAACTCAGTAATTGCATATACTAATCAGTGTTAATTGGTTTCAATATCCACTGTATAAGCATAAGTAAAATATGCAATGCTGCGCTATTGTTATATACTACCGTGTGTCCCCGAAAATAAGACAAAGTCTTATGTATTTTTTGGGTCCCAAAGATGGACCATGTCTTATTTTCGGGAAGGAAGGGGGGGGGTGATGTCTTATATACCGTACACCCACTGCAGCCTCCCATACACACCACACACCCATACACACACACCTATACACACCTATACACACACACATACCCATACACACACACATAACTATACACACACACATATACTAATACACACAAATCGATTTTTATCGGTTCAGTGTTCCCGCTCTCTGGTGTCCCTGCTCTCTGGTGTCCGCACTCTCCAGTGGCCCCCGCTCTCCGGAGGCTCCTGCTCTCCGGTGTCCGCGCTCTGCCTGCCCCCTGGTGGCCTCGCTCTCCGGATTCCCGCTGTAGCTGCCGATCTCCGCCCAGGTCAGGAGCCCTGCGCCAATTACAGCGCAGGAACCGTGAGCCAATCAGTGCCCATGCACGACATCAGCTGGCCGCGGTTTGGCTTGGGGTTCCTGGGCTGTGATTGGCTCACGGTTCCTGCGCTGTAATTGGATACAGCGGGAATCCGGAGAACGGGGGATCCACTGGAGAGTGGGGGGCCACTGGAGAGCGGGGCCACCAGAGAGCGGGGGAGAGCGCAGACACCGGAGAGCGGGGGCCACCGGAGAGCTGAGGAGGTACGCCTTATAATCGGGAGGGTGCCTTATATTAGGAGGTAAGGCGCCCCCCCAAGCATGCCTTACTTTCGGGAGGCGTCCTATTTTCGGGGAAACACGGTATGATATGGTGATCAATTGTCCTGTTATATTGTTGAATATTGAGTGTCTTTGTATATTCCCCTTTTGTGATCCACTTACCAATGAATTGCACTCTTCATAAATTTTGGCTGGAACATCGTTTATTTTTGGTTGGAGAGCTTTACTAAAGTTAGCAGGTCTAAACCTAGGTACTGTCCACAGGAGATGTTGGGAATCTCCACAGTAGATTTTAGGAATCTGAAAGCAAGTTGGAGATCTCCTCACCCGGTGAGTTCTGAGGCCTTCTTGCTGTGCATCTTTGTGCTGGTCTGAGCTGCCTGTAGCTAAGCTGCGACCCTCTCTCACTCTGATATTAAGTCTTTGACCTGTATGACCGGCAGCTTGAGCTCTTCCTGGTCTTCACTCCTCTGGCTCTGGCCCTGAACTCTCCGGTGTTGCTGTGTCTCCAGGTGTTGTGGCCGGGAGACTTGGAATCTCCCGTTCTCCGGATTTGGCTGCTGGACTTGGAATCCCTCACAACCACGGACTCTGGTGCCTGCTGCTGATGCTCTGCACTGGGGTGAGCCGGATCTCTAGTTCCACTCCCCAGGCCTGCTTCTCTCCTTCCTCAGACCCTCTCCTACGGGTCCCTGACGCTGCTAGTCTCTGTCCTGGGACGAGCCTTACACTGCTCCAGTCTATAGGACATCTTCATAGCCCTCCTAGGAGCTGAACTGACTAACCCCACCTCCGGGCCAGAATTTATAGAGAAGCTTCCCTGAACCCGGGTTAGAGCTCCCCCTTCTGGTCTGGAGCTAGGAAAGGTGTTGTATGCAGTTGGCATACCTGGTGTGGATACCCCTTCCTGCTCTCAGGCATATCATCACCCCCCGAGGGAAACAATGACACTGTGGCTACCGGACTCTGGGGTGCCACACTATGTTCACACATTGCATTTTTTGCTGTGTTTTTTTGTAGCAAATTAAAAGCAGCTTTTTACAGAATCAGCAAAAGCTATTGGATTTCAGAAATCTCATCCGCATGCTGTATGGAGTTGACCTCCACCACTCTATCACACTGTGTAGTGGCCCTTGCTGAGTATTGCATGTCAGATCATATTCATTTTAATAAGAGCTCCATTCTTTATGCAAATACCTGAGGTACCCCCAAATTTTACTTAATAAAGAAAAATTGGTATCTACTTTTTTTTCCCTTTTACTCCAGCTGGAAATCATTGAACAATACCAGTCACAACACCAGATGAATCCAAACTGTTTTCAGAAACGCAATATAATAGTGTAACAGTATATCCCGGGCATACACTATATCATCCACAGTACTAAATGTGTGGTACTCTACATGGTACAGGTTGCTGTTAAGGCCGGGGTCACACAAGGGTATGAATCGGGTGATTGCAATGCGCTCTGACCAATGTTATTCAATGATGCTGCTCAGATCCACAAGTTTTTCCTCTGCTCTAATCGGACTGAAGAAAAATGGAGGCTGTGATTGTCATCGAATCTCGGGTCACTCACACCCATACAAGTCTATGGATGTGTGTGAAACATCAGACTGCAATGATGTCATCCTAGTGCACTGCGATATATGCCAACACAGACAATGGAGAAGACGGAGAGATCAAGTTCTTCATCTTCTCCTTCTCACTGACTCGCCCCAGGGCCGTGGGGTACTCGGAACCGGACTGGTTTGGTTTCTCGAGAGACGCACGGAGATGGAGACCCGTCTCCGTGGCCTTGCGGAGTGGCTGAAAAATGTGGGGGGAAATGTTTTAGGGATAATGGATCGTGACACCACCTGTGATTTACGGATATGGGTAGCCGCCGCTGCTGCAAAACCTCTGGGGACGATGGAAGGGCAGCTGGGATGGAGTGGCTCCCCACGTTGTTGAGCGAGTCCCCAGAGCAGTGGATATTGGAAGGTCGTTGGGGTGCAGGATGGAGGGCACAAAGTAACAGACAGACTCACGGTTGTTGGTTCCTCAGGTCCCCAGTCCTGATGTGGACTGATGATACTGGTACAAGCAGGGACACTGACAGGTGATGGTACTTGGGAGTCCGTGCAACCTGGGAGTAACTCGGGGTTCTCCTCACCCGACAAGTTCTGAGGCTTCCCTGCTGCGCTTACTGTGGGTTCCTGCTGCTGCTTAAGCTGTGCTGCGGTCCTCTCTCTTGTGGTGTGCCGGTATGGCAGGCAGCTCGAGTCCTTCTCTAGCCCTACTTCTCTGGCAGCTGCTCCTGGACTTTCTATGCTGATTTGCCTGCAGACACTGTAGTGTGGCTAGGGGACTTGGAATCCCCCACCCTCCGGTGTTGGCTGCCGGGACGTTAGGCCCTGCACAGCCTCAGACTCCAGTGTCCAGTTCTGGAGCTCTGCACTGGGGTGAGCTCGACACCGTTCCACTCCCCATGCTCTCCTCCACTTCCTCAGACCCTCGCCTACGGGTCCCTCAAGCTAAGCTTCAGCTATCCTGGGATGAGCTTAGCACTGCTCAAGTCCACAAGACAGTTCCTCAGACCTCCTAAGAACTGAACAAACTAACGCCGCCCCAGACCAGAATTTATAGGGGAGCTGCCCTGAACCCGGGTTTAGAGTTCCCGCTTCAGGCCTGGAGGCAGAAAAGGTGCTGTGTGCTTGGCTCACCTGATGTAGATACCCTCCATTACTCTCAGGTATGACACTAACCTCCAAGTGCGGCAATGACATTGTGGCATTCGGACTCTGGAGTGTCACATCACCTATGATCTGATTTACGCTTGCGAGAGGATTGGATCACTATGAATGACACTTGGTCAGGCTTGCTGTAGTTTGAACCGAGTGCTATTAGCATAATTCAATAATCCATAATAAGCAAGAAAAATGAGCTGCAACTCACCGGTCAGTATAGTCAAATTTATTGTGCAATTATCGGTTACATCAGTGCAAGGAGGGGGTGATGGATCCACGGACTACGGTGCCGTTTCACACCTCAGCGCTTCTATAGGATAGGACCTGTATTATGGATTATTGAATGCGGCTTACAGCTTTGAACGAGCACCCCGGTATGGCGTCAGCGCCCCGCTGTCAGTAGTGTTCAAGCGCAAAGTGATGACCCTGAAGGTTGTAACGAAGCGATTGGTATATTTCTCCTGTATATTTTAGCATAATTCATCCAATTCTCTCACATCGGATGCCATACACCGGTGGGACTCTGGTCTAGGTTGTGTGTGGTATGACAGTCCGTATCAATCACTTTTTTTTAATCCTGGACAATCCCTTTAAGTTTTACTGTGACACTAAATGTCAGCCTATACTATACACGATATCACACATTCAGTATTGCAGATTATATTTCTGACCATTAGTGCCGTGGATGAGGAACAAGAGCTACGATTGTTTCTGTTAACAGCTTGGCTTCATCTTGTTTTGTGAACAGCAATGTGCAGTGATTTGCAGCTTGAGTAAATAGGTCAGGACAGTCAGCGGGGAATACAGATGCCATGGCGGGGTGGAAGCACGATACACAACCCTCAGAGCCTCCTATCTAGATCACGCTTTCAAGCTTTTCGCCTGTTGAGGCGGTGTGTATGATTATATCATAGAAAGTGCAAAAAAAAAAGGGCATCACAGAACGGTGGGGGACAGATGGCTTTAAGATTCTGCTGGAACGGCTTGCATGTCTGAATTGCAATCGTTTGGCAAGGCTGGATCCACAGAGATGGGATATTACTTACCATTTATTTTGCTTATTTAGTGCTATTCAGACATTGTCCTCTTCCCTTATGAGCAGGGTCGGACTGGGGTGTCTGGGGCCCACCAGGGAAATTGACTCCGGGGGCCCACTCACCCGCTATATGCAAATACCTGTTAGCCGTTATACCCATTATAGCGATTACTCCTGCACATCACTCTACGCTCACCATTACTGCGATGTACCATTACTGTAGTGTGCATTAAAGGGATACTTTGGTGAAAACAAGTTACCAACAATCGTCAGGTTCGGCAGGTGATCACTCAGTTATTGGTGGAATCCGACCAATCAAAACCACATTGTCAGATGGCTCAGTGGTTAGCACTGTATATGGTGGCTCAGTGGTTAGCACTGTATATGGTGGCTCAGTGGTTAGCACTGTATATGGTGGCTCAGTGGTTAGCACTGTATACGGTGGCTCAGTGGTTAGCACTGTATATGGAGGCTCAGTGGTTAGCACTGTATATGGTGGCTCAGTGGTTAGCACTGTATACGGTGACTCAGTGATTAGCACTGTATATGGTGGCTCAGTGGTTACCACTGTACACGGTGGCTCAGTGGTTAGCACTGTATATGATGGCTCAGTGGTTAGCACTGTATACGGTGGCTCAGTGGTTAGCACTGTATACGGTGGCTCAGTGGTTAGCACTGTATACGGTGGCTCAGTGGTTAGCACTGTATACGGTGGCTCAGTGGTTAGCACTGTATATGGTGGCTCAGTGGTTAGCACTGTATATGATGGCTCAGTGGTTAGCACTGTATATGGTGGCTCAGTGGTTAGCAATGTATATGGTGGCTCAGTGGTTAGCACTGTATATGGTGGCTCAGTGGTTAGCACTGTATACGGTGGCTCAGTGGTTAGCACTGTATAGGGTGGCTCAGTGGTTAGCACTGTATATGGTGGCTCAGTGGTGAGCACTGTATATGGTGGCTCAGTGGTTAGCACTGTATACGGTGGCTGAGTGGTTAGCACTGTACGGTGGCTCAGTGGTTAGCACTGTATATGGTGGCTCAGTGGTTAGCACTGTATAGTGGCTCAGTGGTTAGCACTGTATACGGTGGCTCAGTGGTTAGCACTGTATATGGTGGCTCAGTGGTTAGCGCTGTATACGGTGGCTCAGGGGTTAGCACTATATGGTGGCTCAGTGGTTAGCACTGTATATGGTGGCTCAGTGGTTAGCACTGTATATGGTGGCTCAGTGGTTAGCACTGTATACGGTGGCTCAGTGGTTAGCACTGTATATGGTGACTCAGTGGTTAGCACTGTATATGGTGGCTCAGTGGTTAGCACTGTATGGTGGCTCAGTGGTTAGCACTGTATACGGTGGCTCAGTGGTTAGCACTGTATATGGTGGCTCAGTGGTTAGCACTGTATATGGTGACTCAGTGGTTAGCACTGTATATGGTGGCTCAGTGGTTAGCACTGTATATGGTGGCTCAGTGGTTAGCACTGTATATGGTGGCTCAGTGGGGAGCACTGTATATGGTGGCTCAGTGATTAGCACTGTATATGGTGGCTCAGTGGTTAGCACTGTATATGGTGGCTCAGTGGTTAGCACTGTATATGGTGGCTCAGTGGTTAGCACTCTATGGTGGCTCAGTGGTTAGCACTGTATATGGTGGCTCAGTGGTTAGCACTGTATATGGTGGCTCAGTGGTTAGCACTGTATGGTGGCTCAGTGGTTAGCACTGTATGGTGGCTCAGTGGTTAGCACTGTATATGGTGGCTCAGTGGTTAGCATTGTATGGTGGCTCAGTGGTTAGCACTGTATATGGTGGCTCAGTGGTTAGCACTGTATATGGCGGCTCAGTGGTTAGCACTGTATATGGTGGCTCAGTGGTTAGCATTGTATGGTGGCTCAGTGGTTAGCACTGTATATGGTGGCTCAGTGGTTAGCACTGCGCAATGTCTCTGTGGTTAGCAAAGTATGATGGTTCAGTGGTTAGCAGCACAATATATGGTGGGCAGGCGGTTAGACCAGGATGAAGGCTGGGGGGGTGAGCGCAGGAGGACGGAGGCTGGAGGGTGAGCGCAGGATGACGGAGGCTGGTGGGGTGAGGGCAGGTGGACAGAGGCTGGTGGGTGAGGTCAGGAGGACAGAGGCTGGAAGGGTGAGGGCAGGAGGACAGAGGCTGGAGGGGTGAGGACAGGAGGACGGAGGCTGGAGGGGTGAGGGCAGGAGGACAGAGGCTGGAGGGGTGAGGGCAGGAGGACAGAGGCTGGAGGGGTGAGGACAGGAGGATGGAGGCTGGAGGGGTGAGGGCAGGAGGACGGAGGCTGGAGGGGTGAGGGCAGGAGGACGGAGGCTGGAGGGGTGAGGGCAGGAGGACAGAGGCTGGAGGCCCCCATCACAAGCACAGTGCAGCCAACTTTATCTTTATTTACATTACATTTATTTTACTTTCACTGTGATCCTCCCGGCTGTTCTGTCTCTGCACACACATTGCACACACACACTGCACACACACACATTGCACACACACATTGCACACACACACACACATTGCACACGCACATTGCACACACACATTGCACACACACATTGCGCACACACACACACACATTGCACACACACACATTGCACACACACACATTGCACACACACACATTGCACACACACATTGCACACACACATTGCACACACACACATACACATTGCACACACACACACATTGCACACACATTGCACACACACATTGCCACACACACACACACACACATTGCACACACACATTGCGCACACACCACACACACACATTGCACACACACACACACACACATTGCACACACATTGCACACACACACATTGCACACACACACATTGCACACACAACCTGGCTGCACAACACACTGCACCTTCTGCTGTCCTCTCTTCATCTCAGGCTGAGGGCCCCATCGGCCGTAGTGTTCCTCCACATTATCTGTGGGGTGACAGTCCCCCAGTCAGTGTACTCCAGTGCAGTGCAAATAACACGCAGTACACCGTGTTCCTCCCGCAGAACACCATTACCTCCTCCTCTATGATCAGTGCCGGACATCATCTGTATGCAGTAACTGGAGCACTGTGCCCGGGGCCCTGACGGTGACTCTGCACAGCGGCCGCTCACAGCCCCGGTGTCCGGATCCCGTGCCTCGGCTCCTGACTGCACACATTCCTGTGACTGTCACCCACCGAATCTCCCTGGAATTACGCCACCACTGACGGCCCCACCAACCCGGCAACCCACCAATCAGCACAGGCGAGGCTTGTCTGTGTTTTGCCGTTGCTCCTCCCCTGCCCCGCCGGTATTTGATGCTCCTCGGCTCCTCCGGTCCGGTGTCCGCTCCATCATCTCTCCCTCTGCAGCCGCTGAGCTCCGTGTCATCATTACTGGCGGGCGGCGGCAGGCAGCAGGCAGCAGATATTCCGTTCGGGCCTGTTGGGGGGCGGGGCTAGGGGGGCGGGGCCACAATGCCTGGGGGCCCACCATCACTTTCAACTGGTTACCCGGCGGCCCAGTCCGAGCCTGCTTATGAGATTCACAAACCAATTTTCCTATCTCAGGTATGCACTAATGTCATAGGAAACAATATCCTGGTATGTATTTCAGAGTGTGAAAAAAGCCCTACAAGGATGTTCAAAATCCACGCAGATGGATTACTTGACCAGTTTAGAAGCTAGGGTCCCAGTGGTATAAGGCAATAGTGTAGCCACCAGGGGCATAACTACAATAGGTGCAGAGGTTGTGTGGCGCCACACGTAGTCAGGCATCACAGTGGGGTATTGCACCCGTAAAAGAGGTGTAACTTCCCCAGCTGCAAGTGGACCCTAGGTTGGTGAGTCGGACCCATTCCTGTGTAGCGACCGGTGGTAAGGCCGCGGGTGTGTGTGTATGATCTTTCTCAACAGAATCCCCATACTTAGGTTTAACCGATAATAACGTTTCTTTACTGGCAAACATGTTTATATCACAGTCAACCGAACTATATGCGCACTGGTATATATTAGAGTCTCTGAATCTTCACTTCTGCCGGGTACGCAGCAAGCAAAGAAACACAACAATGAAGGTATCTTTCCCTAACTTTCCCTAAAATCACGTACCAGCCTATCACAGAAGAAGATGTCGCTCCCACGTAGCAGGCCTGGGGGTCTCCTCAGTCTTCTTCTTTGGTCTCCTTCCGCAGGTAACAGAATTTTTGTTAGTCTCTCTCTTTGTCCACACCGATCAGCAGCAGAAGGGAGATCACAACAGCACAGAAGTCTCCCTTATGTCGGTCACAGCCCCTGCACATGCACTCTGGGTGCTCGGCGGGCAAGGTTTTGCAGAGCGGCCAGAGTCACAGCACCAAAGTCCAGTGGCCCAGGATCAGTCACAGGGGCTTCTGCGGGATGATTTTTCCGGCAAGGTGTAGCAAAGTAGTCCACTTTGAACACACATCCGCAGGCAGATCTTCTCTGGTTCAGCTCTGAATCTAGACTGCACTGTTTCTCTTCCCGGGTAAACAAAAGAGAGGGTGGGGGATTTCCACCCTCTGTGATTGTACAGTCCACTAATGCCCCCTGGTGGACAAGTGCGGACTGTGCACGGTTCATTTCAGTGTCAATTTCAATAATACAATCTGAATTATTCACCTCATTACATACCCCCCCACTTAAAGGTTGACAGTCCCTGTCAACAACCATCGGCTCCAAGGCAGTGATGGCCGTTGATATCACAGGGATTGATCTCCGGCGGAGTAGGGACCTCTGTTGGGGGAAACCGTCATCCCCCCGTTCACCTTCGCTCCCTTGTTCAGGGCTCACAATATCTCCAATAAACTCAGTCACGTTTTCTACCCGGGGAGAGTAGGATCGCCGGCGGTAGCGGCGCCGGTTGGGGGCAAATCTGCTTCCTTTAACGGGAACACCCCAGGACCGGTGACGTCGGCGGCCTCTGTACCCTTCTCTCCCTTCACAACATCAAACTGTACCACCTCCCCATCACCAACGCTGCGGAGGCACTTGCGAGGATTGTTACGCTTTATGGCAGTCTGATGTACAAACACGTCATCCTTTGTGTCATTCCTGTTGATGAAGCCATACCCATCGCGGACATTAAACCACTTCACCGTCCCCTGGACCCGAGTGGCCAGCACTTGCTTATCGGTCTGGCTCTGTTTTCCTACACCCCTCTCTTTGGCCTCCCCTGCCGAGTGAGCCTCTTTGGCAGGGGCGTCTAGTTTAAAGGTGGCCGCTGTTGTGGGGCATGACTTGCTGGTTCCGGTATATCGGCCCGTGGATGAACTTGAACGTTCTGGGGGCAACGGTTTGCTCTATGGCGGGGATCACCGCATGTCCAGCATCTTCCCATCGGCCGGCTGGGTTGTTGTCTCGCTTGCCTGTCCGCCTGTTGGTCCAGGGTGAGCTGCAACACCTGTTTCTGCAACTCTGCCACCATCTGCTTCAGTTCTTCCGTGTCACTGTTCGGAGTGCTGGCACCGGATATGGACCTGCAGGCCGTAGTATAAGTCTGGTTATAAGCTACTACCGGGAGGAGATTCTGTTGATCACACATCCTGCCGACTACGCCAGATGTAGAGACCGGTGGTAAGGCCGCGGGTGTGTGTGTATGATCTTTCTCAACAGAATCCCCATACTCAGGTTTAACCGATAATAACGTTTCTTTACTGGCAAACATGTTTATATCACAGTCAACCGAACTATATGCGCACTGGTATATATTAGAGTCTCTGAATCTTCACTTCTGCCGGGTACGCAGCAAGCAAAGAAACACAACAATGAAGGTATCTTTCCCTAACTTTCCCTAAAATCACGTACCAGCCTATCACAGAAGAAGATGTCGCTCCCACGTAGACCTGGGGGTCTCCTCAGTCTTCTTCTTTGGTCTCCTTCCGCAGGTAACAGAATTTTTGTTAGTCTCTCTCTTTGTCCACACCGATCAGCAGCAGAAGGGAGATCACAACAGCACAGAAGTCTCCCTTATGTCGGTCACAGCCCCTGCACATGCACTCTGGGTGCTCGGCGGGCAAGGTTTTGCAGAGCGGCCAGAGTCACAGCACCAAAGTCCAGTGGCCCAGGATCAGTCACAGGGGCTTCTGCGGGATGATTTTTCCGGCAAGGTGTAGCAAAGTAGTCCACTTTGAACACACATCCGCAGGCAGATCTTCTCTGGTTCAGCTCTGAATCTAGACTGCACTGTTTCTCTTCCTGGGTAAACAAAAGAGAGGGTGGGGGATTTCCACCCTCTGTGATTGTACAGTCCACTAATGCCCCCTGGTGGACAAGTGCGGACTGTGCACGGTTCATTTCAGTGTCAATTTCAATAATACAATCTGAATTATTCACCTCATTACACCTGCACTCCCACATTAGAATAGGAGTGGGAGGTTACCCGGGAGGGAGATATATTCACCTCTAGGGGGAACAAAGGAGCTCAGTCAGTAGGACAGAATAGTTAGACAATGGACGTCTGAGAGTCGGGACAGTCGGAGGAGGAGAGGAGAAGGAGTGTGGAGCGAGGCGGAAGGTTTACCCGGACAGCTCTACGCTGATCCGAAGGAAAGGAGAAAGAGGATCCTGAGGGGATCCTGGAAGTGGGCACCTGACGTGCGGATTCCAGGCCCTAGAGAGAAAGGGGGAACCCCAGCGTGGAGCGACCATACTCCAGGGAATTCCCCAGTCCACCACGGGAAAGCCGTGTACGCCAGAGTCTACCTCCGCAGTCATCAACCGGCTGCTGCAGTCCGTTTACCGGCTGCAGGACCCTACCAGACGGAGCGGTCTGCCTGCTTCCTCACCACGAGGGAGGGGAGCCCCAAGTCTACCTACAAGGAGCCATTGGGTATAGATACATCCTAGGCGGGGAAGAAAGGACACGGGTTCATCAACTAAGGTTTACCATAGGTTCCACCATACCACCTGGGATCCACTTGCAGCCACCCGTAGAGCTACCTGTTTGCTTACCATCTTGCTGAACTGTGGACTCTGTATTCTACTGCTGACGTTTACAGTAAAGTACCCGGGAGAAAGTGACATTGCGTCTGTGTTGTTTTCTCCGTCAACCTGTTTGCTTTCAGGAACGCTGCCCCGAAGGATCATCTCCACCTGTAGGGAGCTTTGCCATCTCAGCCGCATTACCATCGACCTCCGGAGGACTGTGGCGGTGCTGGTGACCCATCACCAGATACTACAGGTGACGACACATGACAAACTATAATCCCCTGTACATACTCCCCTTATTGAAGTGTCACCAGGCAGGGGTGAACCTAGCCTCTCTGCTGCCTGAGGCGAACTGCAGAACGGCGCCCTTCCCTTCCCCCCCCCCACATAGTAAATGCTTTAAAATCGGTAGAAATAAATCTGGTTTGTACAGAACTATGTATATCCTGTAAAAATGAGAATAGTGGCCATTTTAATTTGGAGAAATTGAAAAAAAGACGTCCAAATACAAGGATGTCAGCACCATCATACACACATACAAGAACCACAAAGACGAATCCAGAACAAGGATCATTAATGGTAGTGGCAGCTTGGCAAAAGCAAACAGACACACAATGATGGTGGCAGAGTGGTGGTCTTGAAGGCAGATCCAGTACTGCATCATTATAGCACAGGAGGCAGCACTGATTGCCAACATATTGTCTGACTAGTCAGACATGTCACCATGCGGCACCGTCCACACATACAACGACCTGCAGTCTGAGCATCAACAAGCCGCCACTGCACTAAGCTGGAGAAATGATGCGTCTTCCCCAACAGACCACACCTCCTTCTCCCGAAACACTTAGCCAATCACAAGCGCAGCACATGGGGCTGTCCAGAGCTAATAGCAGGGACTTTCGTATTGGGTTAAGGGATGCGGGAGTGGGAAGGGGGACGAGCGCCACTGAGCAACCACCACTCAAGAGAAGCATGGCTGGATGCCTGTATGTACAGAGGGTCGGCACTGGATATCAGGGGAGGACCTACCGTGGTGCAGCTGGTACAGCTGCACCAGGGCCCCAACCGGGTAGGGGGCCCCTCAAGCCTGCAGGGGGGCCCCCAGCCGACCCCCATGTCCCCGAGTCAGATGAGAGGGGTTCCCTCAGCTGATCCCGCCCCTCCTCTCCTGCCCCGGCTCCCAGATTCACAATGCAGTGCACGCTCGTTCCCCCCTGCCAGCACCCGCACCCCCTCCCCCGGTCCTCGCCCGCATCTGCTAGCACCTTTCCCCCGGTCCTCACCTAAGGCTGCTGCACCAGGGCCCAGCGTGCTAAAGGTCCGCCACTGCTGGACATGGTGTGTAATTATAGAAAATCAGTCCTGCAGCATATGTGAAAGGGACAATGCATCCTGCACCAGGGGCGCACATAGAATTTCTGCTATGGGGTCCAATGATTTCTATGTGCGCCCCTACCCCCACAAAAAATATTTGTCTTATGCTGGATCACTCTCTTTCAACTTTGCAGCTGTTACAAAGTCATTTTCCTCCTATTGAAGTCCCTAGATTCCTCTGTCATTGCCCTTATAATGTACGATGCCAACAAAAGTGCCCCCCAAACACTGATCCCCCAGTGATTCATCCACCTGCACAGTATGATAACCTGACTGTACCACCTCAACTATCCTGACAGAGTATGATCTACAACTGTGAGCCCCACACAGTCTTCCATACAGTATAAAGGACGTATGTACAGTACGGTATAATGGACCCCAACACAGCCCTCCATAAAGTATAAAGGCTTCTTTGTAGCCCTTCATGTATTATCATGCCCCCCACTGAGCCCTCCAAATGTTATAATTAATTCCATATAGTATAATTGGCTCCATTAGTCCTCCATATATTATAATGCACCCTCATATTCCTCCATATATTATAATGCGCCCTCATAGTCCGCGATATAGTATAATGCACCCTCATAGTCCGCGATATAGTATAATGCACCCTCATAGTCCGTGATATAATATAATGCAACATCCATAGTCTTCCACATAATGTACCCCCTCATAGTCCTCCATATAGTATAATGCCAGCATGCAAGCCTGTATCAAAGGCAAGGATACAACCTTTGAAGAATATGTCAAAGTGTGGTGAAGGGGTTAAATTACATTATATATAGCACACATATACTGGACAACACCTGTTCATTACAAACATCATACAGACACCATATCATACATGTCCTTAGTACATACATGCTATATAACATATACACAGCAGGTACACATCATATACACAGAACAAGTGTATATACTCACAAGATATCCTAAATACACACAGACACAACCCACAGACACACACAGGCACAACCCACAAACAGACACAACCCATACACAAACACAACCCATACACAGACACAACCCATACACAGACACAACCCATACGGACACAACCCACACACAAATACAAGCCACACAGTTACAACACATACACAACACACAACCCACACACAGAGAACCCATAAACAGACACAAACCCACACAGACACAAACACAAACCCACACACATACATGCAAACAACCCACACAGACACAACCCACACACACACAGACAAGCCACACACACTCCACACACACACACACAAGCCACACACACTCCACACACAGAGAGACACAACCCACACACACTCCACACAGAGAGACACAACCCACACACACTCCACACACACAGAGACACAACCCAAACACACTCCACACACACAGAGACACAACCCACACACACTCCACACACACAGAGACACAACCCACACACACTCGACACACACAGAGACACAACCCACACACACTCCACACACACACAGAGACACAACCCACACACACTCCACACACACAGAGACACAACCCACACACACTCCACACACACAGAGACACAACCCACACACACTCCACACACACAGAGACACAACCCACACACACTCCATACACAGAGACACAACCCACACACACTCCATACACAGAGACACAACCCACACACACTCCTAATTTTTATCTGCATACCAGACACTGCTTAGAGTCTACTCGGGGATAACAACTTGCGAACTCTGTATAGAAAAGTCCACATACCCTTGTAGAGGTTAGGAACTTACATTTAGACTCCACTTCCAAGGTTTAGTCCATTGCCACATCTGTTAGTGACCCAGTAGGTCCACACCACCAGAAGGCCAATGTTCCAGAGTATCTGTCTTTAGAATTGGTTATGTAGAAAATTATTATTACTGCCGTGTGCTACATTGCACCATTGCAATCAGTACTTTTCCAAGTGTCATAAAGTTTATAGGCACACACGATGATTTTCAGGTTAGGGAAAATAAAATGACGGCATTTGTAGCTGGCACAGTGTATGCAAAGTCTAAAGTCTCACAGGCAAAAAGCACAATAGGAATTCTCCATAGATCTCTACTATGGTAATTAAAAGCAAAAATAGTGTGTGCCGAAATCATTAAGGTTATTTTCTATTTACTCTTTGGTTTTTATGCCAGTGAAACAAAAGAATCAGGATCACTGTAATTCAGCATTCAAGATGCCTCTCTCGTTTTGCATCATCTGTCAGGGGAGGGATGGAGGCCCCGTATATAATAGTTGGTCAGCCATTCAATCCAAAATTGGCAGGTTTGACCGACTTTAATTAAATAAGTGATAGGACTTCAAGGGTCATCATATCTACTACATTTATGGCATATCCTCAGTTTGTATATAAGTTAGAACCTGCCCTTTAAAACAGAATACTGTAGACGTGTATACTCTGCCATTAACGAACTATCATATTCAGGGTAGGGACAAGGGGCAGGGTAGTCACCTGCCTATGGCACTACCTCTTGTGCTCCAGCCTTCGCTCCATTCTTGCACTCAATTGTATTAGTTTCTATTAGACATATGTGGCGCCCCTGCGTCCAGGAGGCCACAAAGGGAACTGCAGCCAGGCAGGTAGGACGACAGTTGAACACCAACACCCTCACTGCCCACACAACTCACGTACAGTAGAGGGCAGCACCCAACCCGGAGCCTAGGAACTCTATGCAGGCGAGGGGTGGTGGGTTTAGAGCAGTGGGTTGGGCACACACGAAGTCAGGTAACAGACAGTAGAAATAGTGAAGTGGAGGAGGAAGGAGTCAGTAGGCCGAGGTAGGCTGAGCAGTAAAGACTGAATCACACGTCCAGGACGAGTGGGGTGTATAGAGCGCAGAATCTGAACAGAGCCAGTGCGAGCCACAGAGAGAAAGAGTATCCAGAGCCAGCACCCCAGGAGTGTGAGGGAAGAGAGGGACGGTGATACCCGGGCCCTGGAACTACAGATGACAGACTGCAGGTGGAGTAGCCCTCCTATGACACTGGAAGACACAGTAGAGAAAGCCTGGTAGAGCCTCACACGGGAGGACTGCTGGAGGCTGGGCTGAGTAGAGTGTCGGCTCTAGAGGGGACCGTAGTTTCACCCGGCATCCCCAGACAACCAACGGGGGACCACAGCTACACGTTAGGGTCCCTACCCCAAAGGACAGGCAGCTCAGTGACAAACAGGAGGACCCACAGGGGCCCGAGTCACCGCCATACTGTCCGGAGACGCACACCAAAGCGAACACAGAAACAGAGAGAGTTAACAGCCCGGAAAGGATACAGAGACAGAGTGAGGGGTGACAGAGAGGAGAGACCTGGCTGCAGAGAGTAAAGGGAACCCGGAGGGGAGAGTGAGCCCGTGTACTGAGACTCAAACTGAGACCAACTGTAATAACTGTGTTGAACTGTAACTTGAACTTGAGAACTTGAGAAGTAAAGCACGGTGAACCCTGAGTCCGACTCTCTTGTATGTCTCTGTAAGAACCCTAATGCTTCCATACAGATTGACAGCAGTCTCCCACCTGCAGAGCCACAGCTTGCCGGCTCCATCGCTGAGGAAGGATCCCTGCAGCATCTGGACAGTAAGTGTACTGCAGTCAACACCAGGCCTGCACACTACACCACAGACTTTAACCATTACTGCCCCGAGGAACACAGTTCTGCCCATGGGAACTATTCCATCTACGCTGCCATTACATCATCCCCGGAGGTTCTGCAGCAGCGGCGGCCCCATCACTGGCCGCACACAGTGGGTGGCGTCACGACTGACAATCCCCTATAAATATCCCCTTATTATTGCCAGGGCCCGGGACACAGTCCGGACCAGGACCACCCGTGACTTCCCCAGTAGCAGACCCGGTCCGGTATCAAGTACCCCGTCCTAGTGGGCTCAACAACCTTGCGTCACGAACAGGATCTACCTGGTCCAAAAGAATTGGACCCCGTGCGCCTAAAGAAACATGTTCTGGACTTTCCCGCCAAAATCTGACCTTAATGGCGGCCATAGAAGCTTAACGCCATGTGCAGAGGAGGCGTAACCAAAACTCCCATCGTGGGCTGGCCCGCTCCAAGGCACGAAGAGAAGGACCCGCCCTGGCTCCCCTTAACTCCGGGAGAGCCAGCCGTCACTCTGAAAGAAGAGCCTCCGCCCCTAGACCCACCTACCAATGAGGAGCTGGCGGGAGAAGAAACGGAAATCGTCATCAGGAAGAGGCTGGATGAAGAACAGGAAACGAAGCAGTCGCCATTACAGTACACGAGGACGGAAGCGGAGGACACTGAGAATAGCGCTGCACACGAATGACCCGAAGTGATCTCGGAGGGCCCACGGAACGTATTGGTGGAGGAACCCGGCCAGGGAGAGAGCAACGGTGATCGAAACGAGATGGCAGAAGGTGGCAGAGAACGTCCCCACGTCCAAGACACCCGACGAGGTGTGCTAAGACTGCTACCCCAACAGATGACACGGGCCCAGGAGGAGCATCGGACCCGGATTCAAATTGATATTGAACACCGCCAAGCTTATGAGACTCTGTCCATACAACCCGGCTGGGTTGGAGCTACACGTGATCGAGCCGAAGGCGAAGTAGAATGCCGTACTGCGACCTTGGTGGATCTGACTATCCCACGAGCTGCACCGCGCCTTGCAAGGAAGGAAGCCGACTCGCTCGGAGCCCTGGAACAGCACTGGTTATCCCTACTGGAGCCCCTGATACCACCACCGACTACTACTGAGGTGAGAGGGGAGCAGCTCCGCTGCTGGTGGGAGCGAGATAAGAACTGTGATGACTTGATGGGCTTCTTAGGAGATGCAGATAGTGAAGTGGGTCCTGCAGAATTGATCACCCGTGAAGAGTACATCCATAGATGTGTTAGAAAGTGGGAGAAAGAGGAAACAGAACGGCAAGTGCAGAAGCAGATCATGATCGCTCGTGCCAAAGAGGCCAAGAACATAGCCCGAAAAGATAGAGAAATTCAGAGATCCCCACGGCATGAGGGCCAAATAGTAAAAGTAATAGAAGAAAGAGGTTTTGCCTTTGCACGTGAACCTGGTACTAGACAGGATATTTTCATTAATAAAAGAGAGGTGGAAGAACAATTGCCATCAGACCACCCAGACAGACAAGTTGAAGTTGGAGAGTGGGTATCGTACCATATAGTTGAAGGTGAGCGTGGCCCATTCGGCATAAAGGTCAAAAGACTTCGTTTGAGTGCAGAAGAAGATGACATCCCAGCACTAGAAGACCCAGAGAACAACACTGATCCAGAAATACCCCAGTACAAGGATACGGCAGTTAACATGGATCCAGTAACCATCCTAGAGACAGTTGCACCTAAGATCCTGAAGGATGCTATTACTCAGTCCCCGGAAAGCTACCTACTAGTGACTGCATTGCAAAATCTGAAGGTTTACCCAAGAAGGAAGACGTCGCAGATGTTACCGTGGAAGCAGCAGACAAAAGAATGAAAACACGGGTTCTGCATCTAGAGGAAGAAACTGTAAGTGTGACTGTGGTCTGTTCCTTATTGACCCCATCCCATACCTGAATGAATGCTAGCATTCCCCTGTTTGTTTTATGTGTTATGAACATTAGAGATCAAGGACAATGACTTGGTACGAACTTTCCTGTAAATAGTTGAGCACCTTTGTGTGCTCCCCTTTGGTTTTAAGACCAAGTTTGCACATGAGAGATAGTGCATGTGACTGTTTGAATCGTGAAGTTTGAACTTTGAACTGCTTTTTGAGACTTTTTGAATTTTTGCACTTTTTGAAAGAAGAATGTTTTTATACTTTTTGATAGAAAGTAACGTTTATTATGTGTTTTATACTGAAAGTAAAGTGAAGTGAATGCGTTGTAGCATTAGACCCGGCAGAAGTCCAGAAGGGTAGAGATGTAGGTGTACCCATGCACTTGTATATAGTTAATTTAAGTAACGTTTGAAAAATCGTACATCCCGGACGGGAAGAACCAGGAATTCGTAATGTTTAATGTTGCTTGCAAAATAAAATGTTTTCAGGGGGATCCAAGACGGGCAGCACGGGGACGTGCTAGTTTAACTCCGGGAGAGTGTGGCGCCCCTGCGTCCAGGAGGCCACAAAGGGAACTGCAGCCAGGCAGGTAGGACGACAGTTGAACACCAACACCCTCACTACTGCCCACACAACCCACGTACAGTAGAGGGCAGCACCCAACCCGGAGCCTAGGAACTCTATGCAGGCGAGGGGTGGTGGGTTTAGAGCAGTGGGTTGGGCACACACAAAGTCAGGTGACAGACAGTAGAAATAGTGAAGTGGAGGAGGAAGGAGTCAGTAGGCCGAGGTAGGCTGAGCAGTAAAGACTGAATCACACGTCCAGGACGAGTGGGGTGTATAGAGCGCAGAATCTGAAAAGAGCCGGTGCGAGCCACAGAGAGAAAGCCTATCTGGAGCCAGCACCCAGGAGTGTGAGGGAAGAGAGGGACGGTGATACCCGGGCCCTAGAACTACAGCCGAGATGACAGACTGCATGCAGAGTAGCCCTCCTATGACACTGGAAGACAGAGTCGAGAGAGCCTGGTAGAACCTCACACGGGAGGACTGCTGAAGGCTGGGCTGAGTAGAGTGTCGATTCTAGAGGGGACCGTAGTTTCACTCGGCATCCCCAGACAACCGCGGGGGACCACAGCTACACGTTAGGGTCCCTACCCCAAAGGACAGGCAGCTCAGTGACAAACAGGAGGACCCACAGGGGCCCGAGTCACCGCCATACTGTCCGGAGACGCACACCAAAGCGAACACAGAAACAGAAAGAGTTAACAGCCCGGAGAGGACACAGAGACAGAGTGAGGGGTGACAGAGAGGAGAGACCTGGCTGCAGAGAGTAAAGGGAACCCGGAGGGGAGAGTGAGCCCGTGTACTGAGACTCGAACTGAGACCAACTGTAATAACTGTGTTGAACTGTAACTTGAACTTGAGAACTTGAGAAGTAAAGCACGGTGAACCCTGAGTCCGACTCTCTTGTATGATTCTGTAAGAACCCTAATGCTTCCATACAGATTGGCAGCTGTCTCCCACCTGCAGGGCCACAGCTTGCCGGCTCCATCGCTGAGGAAGGATACCTGCAGCATCTGGACAGTAAGTGTACTGCAGTCAACACCAGGCCTGCACACTACACCACAGACTTTAACCATTACTGCCCCGGGGAACACTGTTCTGCCCACGGGAACTATTCCATCTACGCTGCTATTACATCATCCCCGGAGGTTCTGCAGTAGCGGCGGCCCCATCACTGGCCGCACACAGTGGGTGGCGTCACGACTGACAATCCCCTTTAAATATCCCCTTATTATTGCCAGGGCCCGGGACACGGTCCGGACCAGGACCACCCATGACTTCCCCAGTAGCAGACCCGGTCCGGTACCGAGTACCCCGTCCCAGTGGGCTCGACACATATATAAAATTGTGATCTGCACGTTGCCCAGGACAGAAGCAGAGGATCTGTAATCAGTTATCTGCCCGCCAGGAACTCCAGCAGAACATAGGAAACTCTGGCCAGTCAGAAATGGCGCACATAGGGGATGCTGGTGTCGAGCCCCAGGCCCTGGGGTACTCGGGTATCAGGCTCGGTGTGTGTTCTCACAGGGATGTCACGGGTGGCAGCGCCTGAGCCTGTGGCCTAGGTGGCACTTCAAAAAGGGTGTATTTACAGGGGATAAGAGTTTGCCATGTGACGCCTCCTGTAGTACCTGGTGATGGGTCACCAGCGCTGCCACAGTCCGCCGAAGGTAGATGGTAGTGCGGCTGAGTTGGAAAAGCCCCCTACAGGTAGGGCTGTTCCTCCGGGGCAGCGTTTCTGGAAGGGAACAAGTTGATGTAGGAAAACACACGCAGGCAAAGTCACTTTCTCCTGGGTACTTTACTGTCAACTTGTAGCAGCATCACACAAAGTTCACAGTTCAGCAAGATGTTATAATAACAGGTAGCTCTACGGGTGGCTGCAAGTGGATCCCAGGTGGTATGGTGGGCGAACCCGTGTCCTTTCTTCCCCGCCTAGAATGGGCCTATACCCAATGGCTCTGTGTAGGTAGTACTGGGGGTCCTCTCCCTTGTGGTGAGGAAGCAGGCAGACCACTCCGTCTGGCAGGGTGCTGTGGCGATATACGGACCACAGCAGCCGGTTGCCAACTGCAAAGATGAGCTCTGGCCGGTTCCTCGGGCTCGGCGTTCCCGTGGTGGACTAGAGAATCCCCTGGAGTATGGTCGCTCCACTCAGAGGATCTCCCTTCCTCTCTAGGGCCCGGACTTCTCGCGTTGGGTGCCCTCTTTCAGGATCTCCTCAAGATCTCTTCTTCTTCCCTCCGGATCGGTTTGAAACCGTCCGGATAGCCCCTCCGCCTTGTTCCACACTCTTTCCAACTTTCCTCCTTCTCAGACTGTTCCAACCCTTTCCCCTCTCACTGACTAGAGAGAGAGACTATTCTTGCTCCTAGTTAGCCATTCTGCTGACAAAGACCTCCTTGATCCCCCTAGAGGTGAATATATCCCCTCCCGGGTAACCTCCCACTGCTCAGGTAATGTGGGAGTGCTGGGAATGGGTCCCACCCACCAACCTAGGGTCCACCTGCAACTGGGGAAATTAACCTCTTTTACGGGTGCAATACCCCTCTGTGACGCCTGACTACGCAGGGTGCCACATTGGGTGGTGTACAGGGAGCCTGGATTAGGCGAGTTTATGTTTTTTCTTATATTATCTGGCCAGTAAATGCAGGACATTACAAAAAGAGTTGCGGGGGACATGATATGAGGGGTTGTGAGTGGACTGTGGGACATTATACTGTATTTGAGGCTCTGGTGACCATACTGGATAGGGGGCTGTGGTTAGGGGTGGCCATTAATTCCACAGCACTTTACAGACATCATCACTGTCCCCATTGGGGCTAACAATCTAAGGTCCCTATCAGTAAGAAGAAAGAAACCCACACAAACACAGGAAGAACATACAAACTCCTTGCAGATGTCATCCTTGGTGGGATTTTAACCCAGGACCTCAACAGTGCAATACTTCAATGCTAATCACTGAATATACAGTGTGTGGTGTTGTGGAAGACATTATACTGTATATAAGCTGTGGTGGGGGCCATTATACTATTTTGAGAACCGTAGGACCATCATACTGCATGGGGGCGCTGTGATGGTGATCATGCGGTCTGGTCCCCACAGAGGGGTACTGCACCCATCCCACAGGTGTGGTATTCCTGTTCTCAGTAAACCGGATGGTAAGTCCAGACACCCACAAAAACACTCAACACACCTGAGTCCCTGGGACGGCAGGCAGACTCAATAGAGGGAGGGCCCAGGTAGTCAGTGGGACAGCGAGGAGAAAAGTGGAGGGTGGGAAGTTAGTTAGAGCAGTCAGAAAGAAGGTGTCAAGAGGAAGAAGTGGGAGGAAGAGGATCCAGAGGACTTGAGCGGAGAGGATCTCATCCTGGGTCCTGGAACAGCCAACTGCAGAAAGGCAGAGGGAGCCCTAGGGGCACAGGCAGTGAGCGATCCACTCGTGTGCCCATATCTGAAGTGAAGCGGAAGGACAGGTTGAGAACCAGGGGACCGGTCCTGAAGGTGGCGAGGAGACTCTACGCTCCAACTATGGAACCGGAGGCCACGAGATCTAGAGGAGCTGTGGCCAACTCCCTACACATCCACTGAGAGGGCAGCTGTACTAGGGTCAGGGGACAAGGCTGGTCGCCCGACAGGACCCGTGGCTGCTGGATTAGGGCACTGTGTGCGAAGGCGCGAGCAGGAGTTAGGTGGACAGGCAGCGCTGAGAGAGAGCAACCTGAGAAGAAAGGAGCATAAAGGGGTGTCTTGAATGAGCTATCCCGGTTGTTCAGGACTATCTGAACTGAGAATGTACAATGACAGCCGCCTATAATATTGCTAAGTGATAAGTTAAGTAAACCGGATTTAGAACTCAGAACTGTGTGTGAGACTGTTTATTTCCCGCCTGCGGAGCGGTAGACTGATAAGATGCGCAGGCCACCGGAGACCTGCCAGTGAGTCGTTCCAATTCCCCTATCCCACCAAGAACAACCCTGCTGGCCCTCCTTTATCCAAACATTACACCGGTTGCTCTGGGGAACCGCTCCACCCATGGGGAGTGAAACCACCACAACTACACTCCCATCATCACCAGAGGTCTACTAATTCCACGGGTGGCTTCACGACAACTATCCCCAAAACCCGTTTCCCCCTTAAAACTTTTATTGACACCGCCAGGGCCATGGAGCCAGGTCTCGACCAACGTGATCCCCCGTAGCAGAACTGTTAGCCTGGTTTTTGAGTACCCCACAGCCAATCATAGTATACAATAAGGTACTGTAATGGACATCATATTGTATAGGTTGTAGGAGGACAGTGTAAAGTGGGGGTTCAGTTTGGAGAGGGCAGCATGAACTAGAGTACATTAATTTCCATGACTTACTATCCTCTGACATTTAAAATATAGGGTGCAAGAGATGAATATTGTATATCTAGCGATGAAATGAAAAAGTATCAAGTCTAGTGGAAATGGTAGTTGGAGCTTGTTACCTGACCCTTAAGAGGCGTGGGGTGTTGTGTCCTGTTACCTTAGCTTCTGACCCATTCTTTTGCTTGTGGGAGGAAGTGCAATTTACTTCAACTGACTAGGGCACCAAAATACCTTGTCCCGGCCCTGATCTCATTCATGTGCATTGCTTTAATATTAAGGGCCCATTACACGCAACAATATCAGTAACGATATCGTTGCAACGTCACCGGTTTTGTGACGTTGCAGCGACCTCATAGCGAAGCTGCTGCGTGTGACATGTACCAGCGATCAGCTCGCTGATCGTTGGTAAATGTCCGGGACCATTTTTCCATTGTTGGTCTGCCGCTGTCACGCATGCATCGGTGTGTGTGACAGCGGAAGACCAAGGATCAACGACCTCCGGACCGATGCCCAGTGCCGCACACTACACGCTGGGACATGGTAACCAGGGTAAACATCGGGTAACTAAGCACAGCGCTATGCTTAGTTACCCGATGTGTACCCTGGTTACCAGCATTCCCGCTGGTTGCTGGTGAGTCTGCCTGTGTGACAGCTCACTAGCGATCATATAGCGATGTCCCAGCGATCCCGATCGTTGGTCGGATTGCTGGGACATCGCATTGTGTAACCCGGCCTTTAGTCTAGCCAGACTGACCAATACACATTACATTAATATTAATACAATTGGATGACTATAATCATAACGTTTAGACCAGATTATAAACCTGCAGCCTAGTTCTGATGTGATCAAAGATCTGAGGAAGCCTCTTTTGGTGATCTACCATGTGGGTGGAGTTTATGTGCCCCTTCCCCTCCATACCTGATTGTAGTATATTGGTCTCATTACTTATTCTTGGGTATACTTGGATGCTCTGTTTTGCTATCTTAATAGGTATACATCTATTGAAGGCAGTGACGTAACTTGAGGCTCATTGGCCCTGATGCAAAAGCTCCAACAGGACCTCCAATTATTGCAAATCTTTAATAGCACTGGTCATTTCATATGGGCCAAAGGAACTTTTGGGGCCCCCTACGCTCCAGGGCCCAGTTGCAAGCACAACCCTGCACCTGCTGTAATTACACCCCTGTAGGGTCTCATTCTTCTTATTATTTCATGTGTTGGGGGGTTGGGGCACCTACCAGGCTACAGCTCCTTGGGTATAACTGGAACTTATACCTACTTTATAACTTCTTTTGTGTTATTTTGAATAAAGATGATTTCTTTTGGTCGTTTACATGTGCGTTCACTTTACTTTCTCTTGTTTGGCTCTGGATTTTGTCAAAGACCACAAGAGGTTGACAGCACACAAGAACAAGCTTTGACAGTAAGTTTCTGATCACCTGGCATTACTGTAAAGAACCTTCATCAGATTTATTCTAGCAATGAACAATCGTTTCAGCCATGCGATGACACACAGTCATGACACGATGAAAGTGACACGTGTGTGAAACTTTCAGCCGACATCATTCCTTGAAATACCTTTCATCCTCACGCAAAAGCCATTAAAGGAGTTTACTAATTTCCAGGCTAAAGTTTGTTTTAGAATAAACTGTTCTCTACTCCCCTCCCTGGGTCCAGCGATGTGCCGCTGCATCTGGAGTCTGTTATTGCCTGCAGCGTTGACGTCACATTGACAGCACCGCAGCCAATCACAGCTCAGCATCTCCGCCTAAGTTGCCGCCATAAGCTGCAGAGCTCACTGATTGGCTGCAGTGATGTTAACGTGATGTCAACACTGCTGACACTAGAATCAGCGGTGGAGAACTCAGCACTGGACCTGGGAAGGGTGAGTAAAACACAATGTTTACTCTGCAGCTGGGGGTGTTTAATTACTTGCTGTAATTGAACATATTATAGTCTCATTAAATGACTGTAATGGCCCAAAACAACTAATATATGCATGGTTCTGGCCATAGAAGGACCATTAACCATCTTCCATCTAAAGCGAATGCTATGTTGAGTGGGCTCTGGTTATAATTACTTGATATAAGATATCTAATGTAAAGGGGGCTAAATATGGAACAGGACATGTATAAAGTGTAAAATAGATAAGTAGCGGGTCCCACAGTGAATGTATTATGTTACACTCGAAAGCACAGCAGTGAAACTTTGTAATTGTTGCAAACTGGGTAAAAAAATATTAGGGTCCTTCACAGCTGACATGATATCAGGCATGTACTAATATGAGCATGTCTATTATTAACCCCAGTATACAGACCCCTCACTGCTTATTCAGTATATAGCAGCTGCTCTGTCAGTTGCCATATGTCAGCAGCACACACATAAATACTGGAGAATATATGGCCTGATCGTATCACATCTGTGCTATAAAGATGGTGCTTCAAGTTGCAGAAAAGCAAATATCACCCCCCCATCCCAAGCAAAAATAAATAGAATAGCAGTACCATATTCAGAGCCCAGTACAACTGCAGAGCCCCTATGGCCCAGTATGTTCTGTACTTGTTCTCCGAGGCTGGGGCAACTCACTGACATGTTGTGCAAGAGCGGTTCTCATCTCCAACAAAAAAACCTTTCTGCAAGATGCTGTTACTGTTGTGAGTTTACTGTAAAAAAGTAATATACAGGTGTTGGTGGCTAAGAGGACAGGGGGGACCTGTTAGGTTCCCTTCAAAGGCGTTGTCCAGGTTTGTCGTGAAAATCAGCAGTTCAAGGCCTACTGTCCATGGAGGCAGTCCACGTGCCGCTCAGCATCGGGTCCTCTCCCCTCACAGACATCACAATTTCAGTAGTATCCATATCCTCGGGAAGTGGATATTGTTGAAAGATCAGTGATCCACCATTCAGCCAGTGCCTGTGTGGCGCCCCTGCGAGCAGGCGGCCACAGGGGGAACTGCAGCGGGACAGGTAAGACTGTCAATTCAAATCAACACCCACACATACACACGTCAACTCTTTGCCAAGTTACTCTATGTCAGGCAAGGGGTGTTGGGAGTAGCACAAGTGGGTGGGAAGTAGACAGAACCCGGACAAAGCGGTGGAGACAAACAAACAAAACCCAGAAACACCAAGTTAGAATACACATGTGGAGACCAGTTAGAAAGAGACCACGACAATGAGTACTGCAGCAACATCAGCACCTGACTGCAACCCCCCGGGGCCCGGCAGCATGCACCACTAATGGATGGCCAGGAGCACAAGCTGAAACCGGTGAGAGACTGAGGGAGCCAGGAGATCCCGGCTAACGTGGGTCACTGGTGGCTGGGCTAGAGAACCAGAGTTCCGGCTCTGTAGATGTGGCCAGAACCGCTTTACGCCCCTAACCACAAGACATTCCGGCAGGGTGCGGGAGCTCCATGACCGGTAACCCAACTACCGCTACGGAGTAGGACAAAGCCATTGGACTAGGGCTGGTGACCCTAAGGTATGACACACCATAGAGCCCGTGACAGCCAGACTGAACCCGTATATGAGGGAGAGAGAGCAGAAAGGCCCGAAAGGTACACAGAGGGGAATGATGCAGAGGAACTGTTCCAGCTGCAGTAAAAACCCAAGCCCATGACTGCTAAGAGGACCCAGTACACCGTAAAGTGCTAGAAAGCTGTGAACTGTAACTGTGAGCGTTGGAAGTAAAGTCTCGGGCCAACCCAATGGACTGTGTGTGTGCTTTACTGGGATGATAATTACAGCGGCTTACCGACGGAGCCATACTCCTACTTACTGTGCGTGCTGGTTGGAGGAGCTGCGTGAAGAGGAGAAGTGCAGCATCCCGGGCGCGCAGGACATCTCCCTCTGCCTGGGGAGGGCTCACAATCCCAGCTGCCACCACTACCACGCAGATTCCACGGCAGATTCCACGGCAGAGGTGGCCACATTGGCCATGACCCACGAGTGCCGTCACAAATTACACCTTATAAACTTTATTAACTTTTTCCCAAACCCCTTTTTTGTTTGGCACACCTGGGACCATGGAGCCGGGCCACACTACCGTGGCAACCCCCGTGACAGCACGGGTACCCCGGTCCCTAGTGGGTGCAACACCTGCGAGTCTGAGACTTTGCACAGCAGGCACTAAGATGCCACTACATCATTGAGACTCAGTACTCAAACTTCACAGACAGGATCAGTGTGCCGTTGCGAATGGGTTGAGATGAGTAGAGGGGTATTTTTGTCAGTAATTGTGGGGGCATCATACTAAGTAAGGGGCTGTAGAGGACATCATACTGAGTGAGGACCCTAATATTAAATGAGGGATGACGTGTGCCATCATTCTGAGTGAGCCATTATACTGAGTTGGGTGGCTGGTGTGGGCAATTATACAGAATGAGTGGTTGTGAGGGCACCCATACTGATTTAGGGACTGTGGGGGCTCCCATAGTGAGGGGAGTGTTGTAAGGGTTCTCATTCTGTGTGAGGGCTGTGGTAGCCTTCAACTGATGAGGAGCTGTTAAAGCCATTATGCTAATTGATGGGCTATGGGCCATCACACTATGTGGGGGGCTGTGGAGGTTATCACACTGTGTGAGGGGCTGTGGAGGTTATATATTCTGTGTGGGGGGCTGTGGAGGTTATCATACTGTGTGAGGGGCTGTGAAGGTTATCATACTGTGTGAGGGGCTATGGGGGATATCATACTGTGTGAGGGGCTGTTGGGGCCATCACACTATGTGGGGGGCTGTGGAGGTTATCACACTGTGTGAGGGGCTGTGGAGGTTATATATTCTGTGTGGGGGGCTGTGGAGGTTATCATACTGTGTGAGGGGCTGTGGGGACCCTTAAACTATGTGAGAGGCTGTGGAGATTATCATACTGTACAAGGGGCCATCATACTGTGTGAGGGGCTGTTGGGGCCATTACACTATGTGAGGGGCTGTACATGCAATTAACTGATAAATAATTTTAATATGTTCCTATTTATTTTTCATATATTCCTATTTAATAGGAAAAGCATCAAGGCAAAAAAAGGCTACTTGATGAAGATGAAGAGTCACTTGATATTGTCAACGAGACACTAGTTGCGCTTGTTCAGGAAAACCAGTGTCTATGGGATCAAGTGGATAGTAGTCATAATGACTTGACCAAAACCAGGCATTTGTAGGAAAATAATAATCAAACTGGATCGCTGGCACATCGCTATGTGATCGCTGGTGAGATGTCAGACACGCGGATCTCACCAGCGACCCGTGTAACGACCTGAACATTGTGGAAAAGAATATAAACTATTCTTTTCCACAATGTCGTGTTCCCGCTAATGTATTCAGTGGGAGAACGCTGGTAACCAGGGTACACATTGGGTTACTAAGCACAGCGTGATGTCCTTAGTAACCCGATGTGTACCCTGGTTACCAGCGCACTGTGCTTAGAAACCCGATGTGCACCCTGGTTACCAGGAAACACATCGGGTTAGAAAGGCGTCACGCACGCCGATGTCTGCTGCCCAGCGGCAGACCAACAACCAAAAAATGGTCCTGGCCATTCCTCAGCGATCAGCTCGCTGATCGCTGGTCGCTGCGGCATGTCACACGTAGCGACATCGCTGGGAGGTCGCTGCAACGCCACAAAACCTGTGACGTTGCAGCGATATTGTTAGTGATGTCACTGTGTGTAACAGGGCCTTTAGTGCATAGCCCATAACCTGTTTACTAATTAGATATTCCCAATAGGGTGAAACACATGCGGTGTCACCCAAGGCTTATAGCAGCAACTCAAACATATATCCTAGCTCGGTGTATAATCCAAATACTTTATAACACTTGAATTACTGAAATAAATGAACCTTTTGATGATATTCTAATTCATTGAGATGCAGCTGTACATAATAACTTTGGGTGTATATGTAACATAAAGAATCGGTCATAATGTTGAAGTTAATGTTTCAGGTTCTGATGGTGTTGACATTTTCTAAATTTCATCTGGTTACCACTGATGTGATTGATGCACACACAGAGGTAATGTCTAATATACATAGAAATCAGTAAAGTTAAATCTGGAACCTTGTTTTAGCTTTGTAAGGTATTGTTTGTAAGAAAACAAATTGTAAAAATATTTGTCTCTATATTTATGCGACCTCTACTAAGTTTGAGAGTAATACTGTATCGTTTTCATGACGTTAAAAATAATTTAGATTAAAAAAAGTATTTCAACCTGTTTCTGTGTCTTGGAAAATACTTTGCATATTGACCTTGCATATAATAACACATTGTCACAAATGGTTATCCTGCCATGGAATCCGACCTTGTTCACTCGCAAACTACTGTGCAAATTGTTCTCGAATATGCATAATGGCGGTTGTTGATCGAATAGCTCTGTCCTCTATGCTACTCAAGCTCGAGTCATAGTCATTGGATCAACATGTTGAGACACACAATTATATAGGCAGACACAAGCCTTTACCACATTGTCCACATGTTGAGGTTGTAGCTGGATGCAGGTTGGAAATACACAATATTTAGATGTCAGTATTCCAAAGGTGCATTCTACATAATGCCTTGCCCTACTCAACCTGTAATTAAAGGGAACCTGACCTCCACAAATGACCCCCCAGCCTGTTTTAACCTGTCCCTGCACCATAGTAATCCATTTGTAACCATCCTTTTCTGTCCCTAAAGCGCTATGTGAAAGTTTTATAAAAGTAGTTTATTCACCTCTTATTCTGCAGCTTCTCATTACAAGTGAAGCCACAAAAGGCTGGCTTATGCGCTTCTCCCCGCCGGCGGCGTGTTAAATATGCACGCCCATATGGGCGTGCTATAGAGCAGAGACATTGCTTGAGCTGCAAGGGGGCAGTACAGGCGATATGACGCGATGTTCGTGATATCGCCTGTACCGCCCCCTGGCAGCACAAGTAATGTCTCTGCCCATGTGGGCGTGCATAATTAACACAACGGCGGCGGGGAGAGCCACATAAGCCAGCCTCATGTAATGAGAAGCTGCAGAATAAGAGGTGAATAAACTACTTTTATAAACTTTCACATAGCGCTTTAGGGACAGAAAGGGATGGTTACAAATGGATTACTATGGTGCAGGGACAGGTTAAAACAGGCTGGGGGTCATTTGTGGAGGTCAGGTTCCATTTAAAGATCCGATGGCTGGAGTTCAGATTCCAACTGGAGTATGGCTTCATAAGATTTCTGCCAAGTTGGAAAGCCTTATTCCCATGTAAGAGCAATGGCAAGCTTTAGGCTTCTGTTCCTAGAAGTGGTCGTGATTGGGGGATGTTGAACCAGTTTTTCTACAGACATTTACCCATGTTGCTGTCTTTGAAGACTCTTGAATCATTGGTACGCCCATATGTGACAATATCAACAGTCACAAACCGGTATCTGGCATCCACAATAGCCATGAGAACAATGGACAAATATTTTTAATAGTTGCAATACAGGGATCCACTATTCTCAGGTTTCTTAACACGAATGTGTTTCCCATCAACCGCACCGATACAATTAGGGAAATTAGTCACTTCTTGGAACTCTTCTGTGATGGACATCCACAGAGCAGGTGTTGGTTATGGTAAAACTAGTGGCTGTACCCATTCCCAAATCATTTCACACGTTTCACAAACAAGTTCACAAATTATAGATTTTCCCAACCGGAAAAGGCAATGTAATGAGGCGAAGCTTTCTCCCATAGCCAGGTATCTATGAAAAAATTCAAATACATTTTTTGTAAGAGAAATCACATAATGTTCTAAATATTGTGGGGCAGTGCCGGGATTGCAAGACAGGAAAAACGTTGAGCCCGGTAGTAGTTCATACAGTGCACGGATTTATTACTGAAAACACAGCGGTGGCACAATATGCCAGAATCCGGGTCGCAGCCGGGTACAATGGATACAGTTCACAGGTAGTAACCCAGTCCCTTCCGGTTATGAGCTCACTGGCTGAGGTCCCACTGAGCTCCCAGCCCTCTCGGGCTAGGCCGTGTTATTACCGCACACGGCCCCTGGAGCTCTTGACCTGTCCGGTTGATAGATTCTGCTTCTTCAGCTTCAGGCCAAAACTGTCCACAGGGAACCCTGCCCTGTCTCCTAACCAGGTTTTTAACCCCGTGTTTCCTTCCGGGGAAACCTGCAAGATCCGGAGCGGAGGGAGTGGACCGTCCCTCTTTCCTACACCCTATACCGGGTTCAATATGTGACAGTGCGCATTCTGGGGGAGACATAGCGCCCCTCACATATGATCCCCCGCACTGTCTCACAATATACAGAAGTGGAAAGAGAGAAGCTGGAATTAAACAAGTGCAATAGGCTGTTATCCAGTAAAAGCTTGTCAGATCCCTATGGGCTATGAAGGCTCACCGGGTGTGGTTGTGAAAGTCACAACCACTATCAAGGCATATCACAACTGCTGCGGACCGACGGTAGAAAGGGCTTAACATCGCCCTGTCGTATAGATTAAAGGACATCCATAGCTCATCCACCTGGCCCCTTCCTCAGGACAAATCATATTGATTTGGACTGAGAAAAGGGCCAGGTGGCCTTGAAACACGTGGACAAATAAATTAATATTATTATTTATACCTCTGGATGTCCTTTTATCAATATGGAAGTGCGGTTTTAACCCCTTTCTACGATCGGCTATCGAAACATACATGAATCCCAAAATGAACAAATGGGTTTAACCGAGGTCACCAATGTGCCAAGAAGATATCTGGTGAAAGAACCCAACTTCCCAGTCAATAGTATGTTGTAAAAAGAGTGATAATTTATTCATGGAAAGATTGAGTACAGCATGATAAAATTACAACATATGAATATTAGCGAGTATTAAAGGAAAAGATATAAAGTGCCAAGAAGGATAAATTGAGAGGAATATAAGCAGCTGTAATGATAAATAAGAGGAGATCAAGGATCATCCAGGAGTGCACCCATAAAGCCCTTGTCAATCAATTGATCCAGGGCACAACTCCCAAATACCTCAGTCTAGTAACAAAGTATTTCAAGCTTCAATAAGAAGACCACTATACTAAACTGAAGTTCTAAGAAGAATATTAATAAAAGTCCCCACTAGGCAGTCATTTGAAAGTGAAGAAACTCATCTATATGTATAAGAACAGCTGATCACGGTCCCGGGGGCCACCCCTACATATGTTTCGTGTAGATCACTTCTTCAGGGGCAGTAAGAAATACAGATAGTTAACTAAACTAGAGTAAATCGATGCCAATATAATCTACAGGACTTAATTATTAGCATTTTATAAACCAGCAGGCAAAGGAAAAGAAAAAATATGTACAATAAACAAATCAATATAAAATGTACCTTCTGGTCACCAGTAATCATTCTTCTGGGGGAATGCATCTTCAGAACGTTATGTCCTGACGCCAAATGTCTTTCTGTATATCAGACAGAAGAGAATCAAAGGTTTCAATGGACATTTGAAGATAGCATTGACATTTCTCCGGAAAAGACCACAGTTGAATGTTTGAGAAGCACCATAAGTTTACCGAACAAAGTTGACTTTATGAACCCAAAATCTACTTCTGGGAAAACTTATTCTCTGCCTACATCGTAATTGTATTAACAATATTTTACAAGCAGAGACATAATCATCTTGCTGCCTTTACAACCCCTGGCAGAAATGATGGAATCCCCTGGCTCGGAGGATGTTCATTCAGTTGTTTAGTTTTGAAGAAAAAAAGCAGATCACAGATCTGACACAAACTAGTTATTTCACATGGCAACTCTCTGCCTTCAAGAAACAGTAAAAGAAATATCTTGAAAAAAAATGTGCTAGCCAGTAACGGTTACTTTTGTAGACCAAGCAGGGGTAAAAATTATGGAATCACTCAATTCTGAGGAAAAATTATGGAATCATGACAAACAAACAAACAAAACAACCAGGGCCATATCTAGGGGGGCTGGCGGGGCATCTGCCCGGGCGCAGCAGGCAGGAGGCGCCGTCAGGCCTCCTGCTGCCTCGCCCGAGGTCTCTCCCCTGCTCCTCCATTTGCCGCATCCCCGCCCGCAGTGTGAGCCACTGTTCTCTGCTCCCGGTGTCAGGTGACAGCAGGAGCATAGGATCCGCCATGCGCCGCCTCCAGCATTCCATAGTACAGAGCGTCTATCAGACACTGTACCATGGAGCCCTGATAGTACCTGGCACTTCTGGGTCGGGAGGACTTCAGCAGCATGATCAGGTCACCTGATTCACGCTGCTGACGTCACTCGGCGACCCGGCAGAGAGAAAACTGGTGACAAGTGCTCCACCTACAGGAGCTGAAGACACAGAAGACCAATGTAACTTGGGGAAGTGGAGAGGGTGGGAATGTACAGTAAGAGGAGCAAACTGGGGGAGGGGAGTATGGGGGCAGTATTAGAAATAAGTATGGGGGCAGTATTAGGAACAAACATGGGGGAATTATGGGGGCAGTATAAGGGACACACATGGGCATATGAGGGCAGTATGAAGAACAAATCTGGGGGGGTGTATGAGAACACAGAAAACGGAGTGAGGGGTTCATAAGTATGGACACAGTATGAGTTGGACAGTATGGGAAACAATGGGCTAAGTTTAAGGATCCAGTATAAATAGTGAGATGGAGATGGCTGCTGAACAGTATGTGAAGTAAAGGGGGATGGGTGTGGATACAGTATAACAAGTGAGGAAGGGATGGCTGACACACAGTATGTGGAGTAAGGGGGCATGGATGCGACACAGTATGTGGAGTGAGCAGGATGTCTGCTGAGATAGCTGTAGACATAGCATGTGGAGTGAAGGAGATGTCTGCTGACACAGTATGTGGAGTGAGGGGGGATGAATGTAGACACAGTATGTGGTGTGAGTGGGAGATAGGTGTGAACACAGTATGTGGAGTGAGGGGAGGAAAGTAGTGAAGAAACTTTAGGGCATGAGAAAAATGTAAGGGGGCACAGAATAGAGAGTGAGTAGTGTGGGGCTGTATGGAGAGGGGGCAGCATGCGGGGACAGTGTGAGGCCACAGCCAGGAGAGGGAGTGTGATGAGAGAAAACAGTATAAACAGTGGTCAGTATACGAGGACACAGTGTGAGAGGACAGCGTGATAAGGGACTTCACTATGGAAAGGAGAGGGCAGTGTGATGAGGGGCAGTGTGGAAGACATGTACAGAAAGAGGGACAGTGTGTAAATCATATTTTGTGCAGGGAGCAGTGAAGTACAATTATTATTCCGGGATCAGTGTAGTTTTGCCATATTCACCTGAAGGCCAATAAAGACATAAGGAAAACTACAAAAAGAGTGCTGCAGTTCGTTTTTTGCATATATTTATCTATCTATCTACAAAGAAAAAAAAGCTAAACAGCACTCAAGGCATAGTTTGAACTTGTGCAAGCTGCAATACTGAACAATACACAGAAAAAATTCACAGCAGCACACAATCACTGCTAATCATGTGTGAATATGGACATACAGATAGAAGTAAAAGCACCTCTGCATTTGAGAAAAAATATAAAAACTCACTTTTTTTAAAAAAAACTCAATTTTTGGATTTTTTGCCTTAAACAGGAGTGAATTTCGTCACACTGACTGACAGCCTTGTAAACAGGAGTGAACTGCGTCACACTGACTGACAGCCTTGTAGACAGGAGTAAAGTTTGTGACACTGACTGACAGCCTTGTAAACAGGAGTGAAGGACGTCACACTGAATGACAGCCTTATAGACAGGAGTGAACTGTGTCACACTGACTGACAGCCTTATAGACAGGAGTGAAATTCGTGACACTCACTGACAGACCTTGTAGACAGGATTGAACTGCGTCACAGTAACTGACAGCCTTGTAAACAGGAGTGGTCAATACAAAAACCCGGCACTCAAAGGTATGATGAGAAAAATTGAAAACACATCAGACGGTGTGTAGAAAGAATGAACTGTGTTTTTATTATTTTCTTGCAGTCGAGCACGGTGTACAGTGTAACGTTTCGGCTTTTATAGCCTTCTTCAGACACTGATTTTACACTAGATTCAAGTACAAATAACAAAGAAATGTCATAAATCAAATAACAAAGAGGTATCTCTTCACATAAATGAATACAAGAGTCGAAAATAAAAAACACAGATACAGCAAATCAAACAAGAGTATCCAGAACGTTTCACAATGGTGCATAGAACACATGGTAAAGCAAGACTAAGCATACCTAGGTGCGTTTTTTGTGCTAAAAGGAAACTGCAACGAGGATAAATGAAAACAATGTCACAACTCTGTGTGTAGAAAAAAACATACAATTATTACCACATAATTGAATGTACATCCATGTAAACATCGTGCTGTCGCAGGTAAGCTATAGCATGCAGGGAGTGAAAAAACTACGTAACAAAAGACCATTTGAAATAAATTATGAGAAAAAATGCAGAAAAAGGGGGGGGGGGGGGGTTGGACAAAGGAAAGTAAATCTCCCAAAACCTCACCATTGTGTATAATATGGTATTTGACCATTTTCCTGCTCTTTGTATTATACCACCACATCTCCATGCACTCAGTGCATTGCTTTTTTTCTTTTGTAGCTCCTATGCTTCTTCATTTTTTTGTTATTTGTACTTGAATCTAGTGTAAAATCAGTGTCTGAAGAAGGCTATAAAAGCCGAAACGTTACACTGTACACCGTGCTCGACTGCAAGAAAATAATAAAAACACAGTTCATTCTTTCTACACCGTCTGATGTGTTTTCAATTTTTCTCATCATACCTTTGAGTGCCGGGTTTTTGTATTGACTATTGGACTATTTTCTCCCTGGGCACCAAAAACACGGAGTAGCCTGACCTTTATTGCTATTTGTAAACAGGAGTGAACTGTGTCACACTAAGAGTGGCAGTTCAAATTGCCCACCAAAATACCAAGCGGCGTGCCGACACAGGATTCAAACCATGCACCAAGCCGTGCTACTTCTCTGATTGGTCGCTGCAGCGACCAATCAGTGAAGCGGTGCGGCTAGGCTGGAAATATGAATCCCGCACCACTGATTCGTTGCTGCTGAGACAGGCAACCAATCAGTGGCGCGGGATTCATATTTCCCACCAAGTAGCGCGCTTCGGTGATTGGTCGCGGCGACCTGAACGCGGCGGCCAACCAGAATTGCGGCGCGCGCCATGGCACCATATTTGAAATACACTGAGCACATGTTTTTTCAAATATGGCGCCTTGGCACGCGCCGCTCCTCTGAGCGACCAATCAGAGGAGCGGCGCACAGTTTGAATGCCGCTCCTCTGATTGGTTGGTGCTGAACACGGCAACTAATCAGAGGAGCGGCATGCTCCAAGGCGCCATATTTAAAATTATTTTAAAAGCATTTTAAATATGGAACCTTGGCGCGCGCCGCTCCTCTGATTGGTCGGCCGCAGCGACCAATGAGAGACATGGCATTCAAGCCGTGCGCCAATCCACACTACTTCTCTGATAAGTCGCCGCGGCGTCGGTCATCTCACAGCTGGCTCGCTGCGGACCTCTGTGCGGCAGGTGGCTGTGGCTGAGCTACTGCTGCACAGAGGTCAATGGCTCGCCAGCCGGAAGATGACCGGCTGACGCCGGTCATCTCCCGGCTGGCTCACGCGTGCTGTGGCCACCGTTGGGAGATCCCGCTGTTGCCGGGTTTCAGCTTGGCGCGAATTTTGAATGCGCGCGGCTGTTTTGCATACTCCTTGCTCATTGGTGGCCACTGCTGGCGGCCACCAATACGCGCCCTGGCGCTGACGCGTGATTTACGTGACAGAGAACATTAGGCAATTATATAGTAGATGTAATGACAGCCGTCTCCCCAGTGCCTTTACCTGACATATAGCCCCTTATCATCAATGACTGTGGAAATTTGCATGTTCTCTTCAGGCAGTCATCTTTATAAATCTCATTGGAATGACACCAAACAAAGGTTCCAGCATCATCACCTTGCCCAATTCGTGATTCATCACTGAATATGTGTCACATCGCCGTTGGACTCAGTGGCTGGTGTTCCTGCCTCGGCCGCCGCAGGGTGCCCGAATTCCTTCGGCTGATGGTGTCGGTGATAGGAGGGCCATGTCCTCATATGGACCTGCTCTTTCGACGTCTGCCTCTGTCGCTGGGCGCTGCCGTGTTTCTTCTGTGGGTGATGTTGGTTGCAAAAGAGAGAGTCCTGATAGGCGCAGCCTTCATTTTTCTGTCAGAAGTGGGGTGGTTGGTGCCTGTCGTGCATCACCGTCTGGCCTGGTTCTAGGGGCAGTCCGGATGAGATCATCAGGCTGTGAGGTCCAGCCTATTGGTGGTAACCGCGCCCTTCAAATACCTTGGAGCTTGTCTTGCAGGCTGCCAGATATAGTCTCGGTTTCCCCAGCGATCTAGTGTGTGTGTTTGGTTTTTACTCTGACCTTTGCTGGATTTTTGACCCTGCTTCAGCCTGACAATTTGGTACCTTAGCTGCCCTCCCGGTTTTGACTCTAACCTTTGCTGGATTTTTGACCCTGCTTCAGCCTGACGATTTTGTACCTTAGCTGCCCTCCCAGTTTGACTCGGACTCCTGACTATGTTTTCGAATCCTGGTTTTTATTCTCTTCCTGACGACCTTCCTGCTCCAGCCCGCTGCTCATCTCAGGCAGCTACCTCCTGGGCTCCACTGTAATTCCAGATCCCTGTATAGGAGTAAAGGGTCTCAGGGTTTCTCGTGGTGCTGCCTTGCCAGCAGCTTGGCCTCACAGCGGATGGTCTTCACAATATGAATTTCATCCAGTCATCCACAGATTGCTTTTCCTTAGCCAATTATAACCTTGTTTATTCTGTTTAGGTGTTAATGATGGCTTTTGTTTAGCTTTTCTGTATGTAAATCCTATTTCCTTTAGGCGGTTTCTTACAGTTCGGTCACAGATATTGACTCCAGTTTCCGCCCATTCTTTCCTCATTTTGTTTTGTCTTTGGCAACATTGCATGATGATTTACCCTCTTTTAAGAGTTTGATAATCCTCTCCTTTGTTTCAATTGACATCTCTCGTGTTGGAGCCATGATTCATGTCAGTCCACTTGGTGCAACAGCTCTCCAAGATGTGATCACTAGGGATGAGCGAGTCTACTCGCTAGGACTCGTTACTCGGCGATTCTTAAGGGACTCGCTGGACTCGGGAATCGGCGAGTCTTTTAGCGAAGACTCGCCTAGTAACGAGTCCAAAGCGGGCGAGTCGGTGTGCGGCAGGCGGGCTGTTTCGCGGCTGGAGGAGGTAAGGTTCGGACCTGACAGCACCCCCCCCAACGGTTCTCAAGGCTGTCCGGACCTGATAGCACCCCCCCCCCCCCGGTTCTCAAGGCTGTCCGGACCTGACAGCACCCCCCCCCCCCCCCCCCCCCCCGGTTCTCAAGGCTGTCCGGACCTGACAGCACCCCCCCCCCCCCCCGGTTCTCAAGGCTGTCCGGACCTGACAGCACCCCCCCCCGATTCTCAAGGCTCCAGCCCAGCCCCTGAGCCAATGCTCCGAATCCTTGCGAGTCTGCGATTCCGAGTCCTGTATTATCTATACGGGACTCGCGAATCCATATTCCCTATTCTTTAACATTGGACTCGCTAGACTCGCCACGAGTCCCGAGTCCTGGGCTCGGACTCGTGCGGGTCTAGCGATTCCGAGTAATTTAGGACTCGCTCATCCCTAGTGATCACTCCTTTTTATGGCCACTTTACACGTCCCAACATCGTTCCAATGTTGGATACGCATTTTTTGAGTGACATCACCAGCAGGGAGTGATCACTCCCCCTGTCTTGATTTGCAACAGCTCATCTAAATACAGGACAAGCGATCGGTGTGTGCAGCACTGAAGCCCTCTAGTGGCCAGTGTAAAATCTAAAAAAATAATATGTTTTCAAAAGTATGAAAAGAAACCATAAAAGTTCAAATAAATAGCAGACACTGTCACATTTGAAGCAGGGCTGTGGAGTCAGAGCTGGATTTAGGGAAATTTAGGAGTTGGAGTCGGAGTATGTGGCCCAGTGACTTCACAGCCATGGTTATAGAGTCGGTGTCCATTTTGGTGGAGTTGGAGTCAGATTCAGGGAAATTGAACAGTCAGAGTCGGATATTTGGCTTAAGCCCCCTTCACATCACCTTTTGTTCCTGTCTCTGGGGATCCTGTTTTTTGCAGGACCACATGGACAGGAACGGACAGTCCCGGATTTCTTACTCCAGATGCCATTTCTGTGTCCGGATCCAGGATTTTGACGGATCCGGACACAGAAAGAGCTGGGGGGAGTCGAGCCTGCAAAGCGCAGGCAAATGGTGTTGGGGCTGTTACACAGTGAAAGCGAAAGCAATGGTTAAAAGTAAAAAATATACACACCTCTCCACCGAGTGTTCCGCGATGCGAGGCATCTACCTCCGATAGATACAAGACCTTAATCAGCTGACCAGGCGGGGCAACCTGATCAGCTGATGTGTCACATGACAGCATCAGCTGAGCAGTTTATGATGCACCTGTGGGACACTCAGAAACGGGCTTTGATGCTTCTGGGGAGTCACAGGGGTCGAGACCCAGCTCCGTAACCCTGGGTTCAGCGTCAAAGAGTTTTTGGGGAATATATAGGGAGAGGGTGGTTTGAAGGGGGAATTATTTGTGACGCCACCCGTGGTTTGCGGCTATGGGTAGCCGCTGCTGCAGAACCTCTGGGTATGACGGACGGCAAACTGGGATGGAGTGGCTCCCCATGGGTGGAGCGGGTCCCCAGGGCAGTAATAGGTGATTGGTAGGTCGTTGGGGTGCAGGATGGAGGGTGCAAAGTAACAGACAGATTCACGGTTGTTGGTTCCTCAGGTCCTTTACTGTTGGTACTGGTGCAAGCTGGGACACTGACAGGTGATGTTATTCTGAGTCTGTGCAACCTGGGAGCAACTTGGGGTTTTCCTCACCCGGCAGTTTCTGAGGCCTCCCTGCTGCGCATTTTCAGCGGGTCCCTGCTGCTGCTTAAGCTGAGCTGCGGCCCTCTCTCTTCTGCCATTATGGCAGGCAGCTCAAACTAATGCAGCCCCAGACCAGAATTTATAGAGGAGCTGCCCTGAACTTGGCCTCTAGAGCTTCCCCTTCAGGCCTGGAGGCAGAAAGATGTGTGCTGTGGTTTGCCTGGTGTGGATACCCTCTGTTGCTCTCAGGTATGACACTACCCCCTGAGAGCGGCAATGACATTGTGGCATCCGGACTCTGGGGTGCCACATTTAAACCGCCCACCCACCTATTGGTTTTGGCGGGCAATTTAAAGGGATCCTGTCACCTCCAAAACGCCTCCTAAGCTAGCAAAACATGTTCCTGCAGTATCCTATCACTAATCTCACACTCCTTTTGTCTCCTAAAAGCATCCTGTGAAAGTGCATAAAAACGTTTTAATACTCACTCATTAGTGATTATAATTAGCAGGGGCTATATTCTTTAGTCACCAGGGGGTGTCGTTTTGCAGCCTCGAGGATCCACCCCCTCTCTGTCTGTGCTGCTGTCATGTGCAGCTGAAGGCAGGACTAATGATTTGCATTCTGTGAGTGATAGAGAGGGGGGAGGGTAAAGCCTGCACAAGGAAAGCAAACAGACAAGAGAGAGGGTGGATCCTGGAGCCTGCAAAACAGCCCGCCTTGGTGACTAAAGAATATAGCCCCTGCTAATTATAATTACTAATGAGTGAGTATTAAAACGTTTTTATGCACTTTCAGAGGATGTTTTTAGGAGACAAAAGAAGTGTGAGATTAGTGATGGGATGCTGCAGGGACATGTTTTGCTAACTTAGGAGGTGTTTTGGAGGTGACAGGATCCTTTAAACCACTCAGCTGATGCTGTCATGTGACATATCAGCTGATTGGTTGCCACCAATCAGCTGATTAAAGTCTTGCAGCCATCGGAGGTGGACGCCTCGCATCGCGGGACACTCAGTGGAGAGATGAGCATTTTTTTTATTTTTAACACATTGCTTACTTTAATTTCACTTTAGCAGTGTATGTAGTTAGTATACGTAGATACACTACTAAAGTGAAATTACATGGGAACAGAGCAGTTTTAGTGTACTGAGCATGCTCCTTACACTAAAACAAGATCCGAGAAATGAACCTGTTTTTCCCCGAATTCGTGCTCCATAGGCCCCCATGTTATTTGCCGCGGACCACGCCGGATCCAATTCTGTCCGATTTGGTCCGCTGCGCCCAAAATTGGAGCAGTCTCCGATTCTGGGTACATCAAAAAATCAGACAGAATCGGATCCGTGACAATTTGGAACCAATCAAGTAGCAATATAGGACCAATCCGTGTCCATCCGTGCCCACAGGGATACATGAGAGGCAAATCGGATCCGTGGCTATCTGTTTTACAACGGATTGCCACGGATCCCCAAAAAACGTGATGTGAAGGGGGCCTTACCGACTCCACAGCCCTGATTTGAAAAGCCCCTGAGGTGCCAAAATAACCTCCCACAAGAAACCCTATTTTGATAACTTTACCAACTAAGGAAGCCAACCTTGGTTGTGGAGAGCATCTTAAACCCACAGAACCCTCAGAGAATTTTTAGAACATTGGGCAGTGAAAATAAAAAAAATATGTTTTTTCAGTGAAATGTTGCTTTAGCCCCAAATCTTTCCTTTTCGCAAGGGAAACAAAAAAAATGGACCCAACAAGTTAGAAAACAATTTTAATTAAGTACGCTGATGTTGTATATGTGGCCAGAAACTACTGTTTGAATGCACATCAGGGCTCCGATGGGATTGAACACCATTTAAGTTTTGGCACTCAGTTCTCTCTGGAATAGACTGTTGATACCATTACTGTCACACTTAAATTGTGCTGACTTTGCTGGATGCTGCATGAGGTATGGATGTGAAGGTCTTGTGCTCAGTTGCTGGTTGATGTGAGGGTTGGGTGTGACTCACCTGAAATCCCCTCCACCTAGCCTTTAAGTAACCTCTCCTTCCACCACGTGTTGCTGCTGATGGAGTTTTACTCTATACCTGAAGCTGTACTGTGCAGACCTGTTTTGTTTGTGCTGAAGACCTTTCTTTTGGAGTTGTTGTATCCTGGTTCTGTGTAGGGAGGTGGGAGGGGAATAGAGCAGGGCTGGTGGAGGACTTTAGGGAGAGGTTGGAGGCCCAAACCTTCTCACCATCAGAGATACCTTCGGGGTCAGGGCCATTCCGGGTTCCTAGTCTAGGGCCAGACTAGTCTTCCCTGGTCACCCTGCCCGTAACTGCCATTCCCTCATCAGCATTCTCACTACACCATGACAATTACACATTTGAAGACCCCCCCAGGATCCAAAACAGCAGGTTCCATCAGATTCCATTTTGGAATCTACACTCCTTAAGAAATTCATCTAGTGATGTAGTAAGCATCTTGAAACCAGAAGTAACAAGATACTAAAAATGAAAAATAAATTCTTTATTACATGTTTTATAAACTTTTTTTTCCACTAAAATGTTGATTTAGCCCCAAATTTTACATTTTCACTTGGGTTAATAGGGGAAAAAGGACACTTCAAATTGTAACAAAATTTCTCCCTAGTATGCCGATTGCCCATATGTGGTCAAAGATATTGTTTTGTCACACTACAAAGCTCAGAAGGGAAGGAACATGATACTGGAGTGCAGATTTTAAATGGTATGTCACAGACCATATGACCACATGGGCCATGTCACAGACCACCTGAGGTGCCAGAGGAGCAAAAACCCATACGTGACCCTATTTAACTAACAACCCTCAATGAATATATCTGGTGGTGTAGTGAGTATCTTGACACCATAGTTGTTTCAAAGAATTTAACACCATTGAGCCCTAACAATTAAAAAAATAAACATTTTCACCACTAAAATATTGCTTTGGCCACATATTTTTAATTTTGAGCAGGGGTAATATCTGAAATGGACCCCACAATTCATTATACAATTTCTTCTGAATGTAGCAATGCCCAATATGTGGTCCGAAGCTACTGTTTAGATACATTTGAAAGGGCAGGAGCTACTGTTTGGGCAAGAGCGTTATTTGATTTTTTTGGAATGTAGATTTTCTTGGAATAGCTTGAAGGCACCAGATGCAGAGCCCCAATTGTGCCAGAACAGCAGATTTTTCCCACTTGTGATCCCATTTTAGAAATTACACCCCTCCTGGAATTCAACTAGTGGAGTGACTAATTTGACTTCCACAGGTGTTTTCCAGAAATAACGAGCAGTTGGTGTTGCATAGCGAAAATTACAAATTTGCCAGCTTAGTGCCTAATATATTGTACTCAGTCTCTGGAGATAGCACAGTGTAAATTGTTAATCCTGCTACAGTAATGCCAAACATGTGAATGCTGCTGTACTCAAGACACACTGTACACTGTAATGTTCCCATTCACAGATGACAGACTTGAGTGGGACTGAATTGAAGTAGCATTTTGGGGAACATAATATTTTGGATCAATTTTATGGTTCAGTTAACATTTATTCTGAGCTCAAGACTGAGCACTTCCATCAAGGTTTCAATTTAGATCTGTAAAATACGTAATTCAGATGGATCCCTTCACTATATTTTGGCAGATGGAGTCACTTTATTTCTATATAGTCTCGGATCTGGAGGTGTCGTCTCTTTTTAGAGGTACACAAAAAGTGTGGTCAACTGTGCTTTTGTGCATGTCTAAAACTATGGGACACCACCAGGAAAGAGGCCAGACAGAGTTGAGAGTGACTCACTCACCCCGAAGTTGATGCACAGTACAGAGAACAGGACATGTGTGAACAAAGCTTTATACTAATTTTTTCAACTACACTTGGGCCACTACAATGGACACTCACTATGAGGGATAGATGTGGACTGCCCTCATCAGGGCGGGTGCTATGAAGCAAGGAACAGTAATAGTCTTTTTAGAGTGAGCATCCTTGTGTTTAAGCTCACCCTGCTGGACTGGGTGTTGGAGGACTATTGATTCTGAGAGAACATCATCCTATTGAAGAGATGACAATGGGTGAGATTTTTCCATATATGTCCTCTTAAATTTACACCTAAATCCTGTGAGCTATAAACCATAGCTTTCAATGAAAATAGTGGCACTTGTCCGGGTGAAAGTAAAATAAATTTTGTTGTAGCTCTTGTTAAAAGCAAACACAGGGTAGCAAAGTGTTCAGGGGAGAGGAAACGGAAGGTCCCTCCATCTGGGATTACAAGTGAGCACCGCCCGTGGTATCCCTTGGATAGCGTCCAACCGAAAGAATAATCTCGTGGTAGGTGATTACCCTGCCTTTTGGTTTTGTGCTGGTGGTGCCGTCTATTGCCCTTATGTTCTTGGCTGTTTATAAACCACAGCTTTCTTTGGACCACTGTCTAATTTGCCCTATAATTGTGGTATGTGTCACATCCCCAAATTCTGCTCTTGTGATTCTGATTCTGCCACCAGGTGCCACTGTGTTCACTCCAAAGTTGGGCTGGTAATGTAGTAGTCTGACTTGTCGATGTATTTGTATGGCTGCCCAGCTGCAGTCATTAACTCTGACTTCAGCCAATTAAGAAGTACTGCAGCCCATTTAAATATTGTGTGTGTTGCTGCTAGTTGCCAGATATATTCTGGTTCACTTGGTATTCCTGCTTAACATTATTGATTTTCTGGACTGACCTCTGCCTATTTTTGTACTATTCTCCAGCCTCCAGATTTGTACTTTTCTGACCTCTTTGCTTTGACCCTGCTGGGCGACTTCCTATTCCTGACTGCAATCCACCTATAGGCAGCAACCCCCGGACCTTGCAGCAAAGCCAGATCTCTATATATGGGATAAAGATTGTCAGGGTATCTCAGGGTTCTGTGGTTTGCATTTAGTCTATCTGGGATTCCCTTTTTACCTGTAACTTGGACGGACGTTACAGTATGCTCCTGTTTATAGGGTTAGTTAGTGGGTGCTACTAACCGATCCTGGTTAAGACCAGATGTATATCGTAGTCACATAGTAGTGTGAGACATTGGTTTCCTTTTGGTTTCCTGTGGAGGAAAACATTTGAGCTTTGGCCCCCCTCCACAGGTTTTTTTATTAATAGGTATCATACTTTATACATTTTTATCCTGACCATGTGGGTATACTCATCACACTTTTTTAGTTTATTTGTTTGTGAACTAATAAAAGTTATATTTTGAATTCTACTTTAATCACAGTGGTGCATATTCTATATTGATTTTCTGTGGCACCTTTCAGTTGAACACTAAAGATCTATTTTTTCAGCTGCCTATTTTCCTTGTCCTGTCAGATTCAGTGAACAAAGGAATACATGTTCTGATACCTGACAGGACGCTGCCCTCACCTGGTGTCTGTATCCAGCAGACATCTTTACACAGCAAGTCCTAAAACATGAGATGGCTGGGAAACTTCTGAGGGCTGACCTATTTCAAATCCTAAATAAAGATTACTAAAGATGACCTTTTGTTACAATTTTGCTAAATAAAAGTACTTAAGGCTATGTTCTCACATGAACTTTTGACCATTTCTGCACCTAATTTTTATGCTGCTGGGGTTTTTTTTGTCTCTTTTTGGATTGTCATGTTTTAAAGAGGACCTGTTATCCCCCCTGGTGCATGGCAATCTAAATGCACCACTGATTGTAGCATGAATGCTGCATTCAGGGAAGGGGTTCCCCATGGCTCTAGCCACCCTGTGCGCTGAGAAATAGACTTTATAAATCTTACATATAGTGAGTCCTTAGGGCATTCCTTCTTATGGAGTTAGCACTGGCACAGAAGCTTTTTCTTGCCTCTGGCCGCTCTGCGCCGCCTCCTGCTGCTCTGTTCCTCCTCCTTATTGTGTCCGCCCCCCTCCTTGACTGCGCCGACGTCTAAGCTTCTGTTCTCACGCAGGCGCACAGCGAAGACGGGAGCCGGCGGCTGACATCACGGCCTCGCTATGCGCATGCATGAGATCAAAAGCTTAGACGTCGGCGCAGGCAAGGAGGGGGGCGGGCACAATAAGGAGGAGGAACAGAGCAGCAGGAGGCGGCGTAGAGCGGCCGGAGGCAGGTAAAAACCTCCATGCCAGCACTGACTCTATAAAAAGGAATGCCCTCCGGACTCACTATATCTAAGATTTATAAAGTCTATTTCTCAGCCCACAGGGGGGCTAGAGCCATGGGGGACCCCTTCCCTGAATGCTGCAGACATGCTGCATTCAGTGGTGCATTTAGATTGCCATGTACGAGGGGGGGGAAGTGACAGGTCCTCTTTAAAGCAGCTTTGTTTTTTATACTTTCCGGTACCGTATTATTCGCTTTATAAGACGCACCAACTTATAAGTGGCACTCCAAATTTGGTGAAGAAAAAGAGAATTTTTTATGTTAAACGATGTCCATCGTATAATGCCACTGTTCGTCTTACAATCAGTATACATGTCCCTCGCCCTTGTACATGCTCCCCCATCCTGGTATATATATCCCCCATCCTGGTACATAACTTCCCGATCGTGGTATATATATACCGTATCCTGGTACATGGCCCCCCCATCCTGGTACATGGCCCCCGATCCAGGTATATATATCCCTCATCCTGGTACATGGCCTCCCCATCCTGGTATAGATATCCAATATCATGGTACATGGCCCTCCATCCTGGTATATACAGTCATTTGAAAAAGTTTGGGCACCCCTCTTAATCTCACTCATTTTTTTTGTTTAAAATTGGGTTTTTGCAACAGCTATTTCAGTGTGATATATGTAATAACTGATGGACACAGTAATATTTCAGGATTGAAATGAGGTTTATTGCACTAACCAAAAATGTGAAATTTGCATTATTTCAAAATTTGACAGGTGCAAAAGTATGGGCACCCTTCTGATTTTCATGATTTGAATACCCTAACTACGTTTTACTGACTTACTGAAGCACTAAATTGGTTTGGTAACCTCATTGAGCTTTGTACTTCATAGCCCGGTGTATCCAATCATGAGAAAAGCTATTTCAGGTGTCCACTTGCAAGTTGTTTCTTCTATTTGCATCTTCTCTGAGGAGTGGCATCATGGGCTCCTCAAAACAGCTCTCAAAAGATCTGAAAAAAAAGATTGTTCAACATAGTTGTTCAGGGAAAGGATACAAAAAGTTGTCTCAGAGATTTAATCTGTCAGTTTCCACTGTGAGGAACATAGTAAGGAAATAGAAGACCACAGGGATAGGTATTGTAAAGGCCAGAAGTGGCAAACCAACAAAAATATCAGAAAGGCAGAGAAGAAGAATGGTGAGAACAGTCAAGAACAATCCACAGACCACCTCCAAAGACTTGCAGCAGCATCTTGCTGCAGATGGTGTCACTGTGCATCGGTCAACAATACAGCGCACACTGCACAAGGAGAAGCTGTATGGGAGAGTGATGCGGAAGAAGCCATTTCTGCATGCACGCCACAAAAGCACATTTGGACAAGCCAGTTTCATTTTGGAAGAAGGTCTTGTGGACTGATGAAACAAAGATTGAGTTGTTTGGTCATACAACAAGGCGTTATGCATGGCGCCACAAAAACACAGCATTCCAAGAAAAATACTTGCTACCCACTGTCAAATTTGGGGAGGGTCCATCATGCTGTGGGGCTGTGTGGCCAATGACGGCACCGGGAATTTTGTTAAAGTTGAGGGTCGCGACCTGGGAAAAACACAAACAGCTTTGGTCTCCCTGGTGGTATTACCGGGATGGCCCTTTACTTGAGCCTCTTCTGCGAAATGCGCAGACATGACCTGGACATCTTGAATACCGCTTCCCCACTCATCCCTCCATCCCTCCCTCCTCTGGTCCCCTGTGCTCTTTTCTACCCCTCCTGGTCTTTTCTCTTTTCTGCATCTCAAACTAGTACTCTTCTGATTATTTTACCCGCTGGAGTACTGGGAGGCTCGCGGGATTACGCCTCTAGTGGCCCCGGCATGCTCTGATGTCTGCCCCTTCCTTAGCCTCAAAAGGGCGGGTCGCTTGCCGTTTGTACTGTGTGCCTTCATGTATTCTGGCCTCACTATTGTAAGATATTTTCATGTATTATTTTTATTTTCTTTTTACTTTATTATTTCCTTCCTACTTTACTATGTATTACCATTCTTATTGCTGAATATTTGTTATGCTAAACTTTAATAAACAATATTTTCTGAAAAAAAAGTTGAGGGTCGCATGGATTCCACTCAGTATCAGCTGATTCTTGAGAATAATGTTCAAGAATCAGTGTCAAAGTTGAATTTACGCCGGGGATGGATCTTTCAGCAAGACAATGATCCAAAACACCGCTCCAAATCTACTCAGGCATTCATGCAGAGGAACAATTACAATGTTCTGGAATGGCCATCCCAGTCCCCAGACCTGAATATCATTGAACATCTGTGGGATGTTTTGAAGGCGTCCATCAAACTTAATTGAACTGGAATTGTTTTGTAAAGAAGAATGGCCAAAAATCCCTTCATCCAGGATCCAGGAACTCATTAACAGCTACAGGAAGCGACTAGAGGCTGTTATTTTTGCAAAAGGTGGATCTACTAAAAATCAATGTCACTTTTCTGTTGAGGTGCCCATACTTTTGCACCTGTCAAATTTTGAAATAATGCATATTTCACATTTTTGGTTAGTGCAATAAACCTCATTTCAATCCTGAAATATTACTGTGTCCATCAGTTATTAAATATATCACACTGAAATAGCTGTTGCAAAAACCCAATTTTAAACAAAAAAAAAAATGAGTAAGATTAAGAGGGGTGCCCAAACTTTTTCATATGACTGTATATCCCCATCCTGGTACATGGCCCCCCATCCTTGTATATATGTCCCCCATCCTGATATATATATCCCCCATCCTGGTACATGTTCCCCCCATCCTGGTTTATATATCCCCCATCCAGGTACATGTTCCCCCCATCCTGATATATATATCCCCCATCCTGGTACAAGGCCCCATCCTGGTATATATCCCTCATCCTGGTACATGGCCCCCTCATCCTGGTATATATGTCCCCTATCCTGGATCCACCATGACTTACTGAGGGGGGTTGCGGTGCTGGAGCGGAGGTGCAGGAGGCAGGTTTCATGGGTCCACAGAGGGTGGGGGAAAAGCTTCGGAACTGGAGCTGGGGCTGTATCGAACCGGTATGCGGTGGGAGCAGTCATTTTCCTTTAGCCTGCCTGCTCCAATTGGGCCTCTAGTGTCCTGACTTCCACAAAATGGCCGTGGAGGCAGCGTATACACAGATCGAGATCCGTGGCCAATTTCTGGAGGTCTGGACTCTACAGGCCGTATTGTAGTCTAGCAATGCAGAAATGCATACCTGCGCAACACCTCCACAGCTGTGGGCTTTACCTCCATCCTCTGTGGACCCATAAAACCTGCCTCCTTCACCCCACTCTATCCCCCACTCGGTAAGTTATTTTTTTCTCAAGATTAGGATTATAAGAAAAATTCCTGTTTCCCTCAAATTTGAGTGGGAAGGGGGGGAGTGGATTTTATAATCTGAAAAATAAGTTATTTGGATTTGACAAAACTTTATTTATACAGTGATGTGTGGATTACATTCAATTTTGGTGCGCTTCCACTTTGGAAAGACGCTAAGACAGGTAAGATTTTGCTGCAGCAAAAAATGAAAGCAAAAATGTAGGGGTTTCTACTCTAATATTTCCTGATTTCTGGGCAAGAGATTACCTGCGTTTTTGCTATAGAACGCTGCAAAAACACAGAAAAGAGTTGACACGCTCATTCTTTTCAAAATGCAGCAAAACCTGTACACCTGCAAAGACATTAAACCAATGTGTGTGGACAGATTTTCCCTGAATCACCTAGGTTTTGCTGGGAATCAAAAAGGTTAAGATTACCATAAAACTGAGGTAAAAACTGAGTGCAAAAACGCAGTGTGTGAACATAACCTAAAAACAAATGTGTTTTTTACTTGAAGACTTTCTGCAAATAATGTAAGTCTATGGGAAAATTCTGCACCCAAAACTCAGCGTACCACAAGAGACATTGATATGTTGCAGATTTGAAAAGTGCATGGCAGGTCAGTTTACATTGAGCAAAATGAAGGACAGAGGGTATCAGATTTCTATATCCCATCCATTGTGCTGGAACTGATGCATTTTTGACTATGTGAAAATACACTGCATCAAAAGCTCACCGTGGGCACACAGCCTAAGAAATCGGGAGTCGCGTATATGCAAAACTAGCAAAAAATACTAAGCTAGCTGAGAAGAGAAACAGAGGCTAAAGCATTGCCGCAATACAGAGGGACGAGGCAATCAGAGAAAACAAAAGTTTGCAACGTAGATCAGGGATCTCAAACTCCAGGCCTCGAGGGCCACCAACAGTGCAGGTTTTTAGAATTTCCTTAGCATAGCACAGGGGTTGGAATCATCACCAGTGCAGGTGATTCAATTATAACCTAAGGAAATCTAGAAAACCTGCACTGTTGGTGATGCTCAAGGCCTGGAGTTTAAGATCCCTGACCTAGAACCAGGTAGTGAGATAAAAGATAGTAACTAAGGGTACCTTCACATTAGCGTTTGTGTCTGCATGCTGATGGCATGCAGACACAAACGCAGTCAAAAGCAGTGTCTTTTTGATGTGTCCGCAGCGGAGAATGTTCGCCTGCGGACACATCACTGTGCAGCCCGGCCAGCCAATCGGAGGTGTCTGGGGGCGGGCCGGAGATCAGCGCCGGAGATCTCCTCCTCCCGCCGCCGGTAAGCTCCGGGACGTGACAGCGGGGTTAAACAGCTGATTTGACAGCTGTTTGAATCTCCCGCGCCGACACCGAGAGGAGATGCGCTGGGACATTCAAACAGCTGTCACATCAGCTATTTCTCCCCGCTGACATGTCCCGGAGCTTACCAGCGGCAGGGAAGAGGAGATCAGCAGAGGCTGAGCTGATCTCCCGTGGCCGTCGGTGATCTCCTGTGACATCACCGGCGGCCACCGGGAGAGATTTCAATGGGTCTGCAGCGTTCTCCTGCGCTGTCAAGTGCAGAACACTGCGGACCCATTGACACCAATGCATTTTTTGTGCGCTTGGGGACACTTGCTGAATTTCCAAGGTCCCCGAGCGCACAAAAAATGCAACATGCTGCGTCCCGGGTGCGGTCGGGAGACCCTGGAGGGAGCAGATATCTTCTGCATCCGCACCCGAACGCAGCAAACGCAGGCACTATGCGTTCCTATGCTAAACATAGGAACGCAGTGCGCATGCGTTTGACTGCGTATGGGAACGCAGCATACGCTGCCTTCCCATACGCAAATGGGAAGGCAGCCTAAGACCAGTAAAACAATTCTAGTAAACCAGAGGCAGAGCTGATAAACAGCACTTCTTGTTCAAGAGAAGCAAAATGTAAACTGTACTTACATATCTAATATAAATGTGCATGGACTATGTGCAATGGTTCGAAGCCCCTGAGAAGTGCCTCATTTACCTACTCTATGCTGAATGTTCTTTGATTAAGGTCAGACTGCAATATAACTAAGGCGGCTTCACACCACAGTTTCTTGCTGTCAGGCTGTGTCCGGTGTTTTGCTGGATGACAGGACACAGCCTGACAGGTCCGGACAAACAGAACCGGAAGGCGAATATGCCCCCAATCCTGTTTTCTCCCAGAATCGGCACTGCCCGGCTGCTGCCGCTGTCCAGTGCTGAGACTTCAGATTCGCGGGTAGCGGAAGCTAGCCGTGGTTCTGAAATTTCAGCCGGGAGCTCTCCAGGTGCTGAAGTTCAGCGCCAGCCGCCGCTGAACTTCAGCACCCGGCCTCCGGATCCGAATTTCTAGCAAGTCCGGTGCGATCCGGCGCCCATAGACTCACATGTTAGGGGGCGCCGGATCGCACCAGATCCAGGAGAAGTTAAAAAAATGCTGGTGTAAAACCAACCAACCTTACATATAAATACTGAAGGAAAAAACTCTACAAACACTCATTCTGTGCACGTGGCCAAATTGACATGGTGTGGATTTGAAACAGGTCAGAGTAAAAACAAACAAGCACAGTGGGCATGAGATTTCCTTAAATCTCATCCACTTTGCTAGAACTGTAAGATGTTGTGATTTTGTACAACATCAAAGACTAATGGTGGGAACTTAATCCAAAATTGCAAAAAATAAAGGGGTGTCTCAGGCCATGTTCCCTTCAGTGAACAGTCACACTAAAATACACAATAGCAATCAATATTAGGCTAGTTTCACACTAGAGTTTTTTGGAATTCTCTGCAATGATGCAACTGTATGCACACGCATCAGAATTATCACTGATTAGGGCTCACAGATCAGTGATAATACTGGTGCGGGAGTAGACAGTTGCCTCCATTAGTGTACCTGTTCTTCCTGGATCCGGGTCTAAATGACATGCCCCTACGGGGGGCGTGTCATTTAGAACAGGATTCTGGGCAGCCGCAGTTTTAAAACTAGGATGCAGATCCCGTATTCCAGCAGAATATGGAGTCCCACGGATCCAAGTTCAATAGAGCCACCTGTAGTGCCCCGGATCCAGATGGATACAGGTGTTCACGATTTTGGTCACGGAGACCAAAACTGCAACAAGATGCAGATTTTATCTCTGTGAAAAATCACAACTGGATGCACCTGCAAATGCCTGTGGCCTCATTGTGAGTCAATGGGGCCGAAAACTGATGTGGGGTGCATCCAGTTGTGTGCAGTTTCCCCGTATATTGTAGGATTTTGGTTAGTAATGAGGTGATGTCAGGTCCACAGATGTGTGTCATCAGCACAGAGATGATACTGAAAGCCGTGGGACTCTATGAGCTGTCCCAGGCCAAAGGTGTAGATGGAGAAGAGCAGGGTTCCTAGAACTGAACCTTGAGGGACACCGACAGCTAGGGAGCGAGGTGAGGAGGTGGTGTTGGAGAGGGAGACGCTGATTGTCCAGTCTGTTAGATATGAAGCGACCCAGGATTAGGCCAAGTCTGTAATACAAGCAGATGAGAGAATCTGTAACAACAGGGAATGGTCTACAGTGTCGAAGGCAGAGGACAGCTCCAGGAGAAGGAGAACAGAGTAGTGTCAGTTGCTTTTTGGCCAAGGGAGAAGTGATATGGGACAATAGCTAGACACAGAGAATGGATCAAGGGAGGGTTTTTTGAGGATGGGTGTGATTGAGGCATGTTTGAAGGATGAAGGGAGACACCAGTTGTTACTGATAGGTTGAAGAGATGAGTTAGGGTTGGGATGAAGACTGTGGCGAGGTTGGGGATGAGGTGGGACAGATGCGGGTCAAATGCACAAGTGGTGAGATGTGATTTTGAAAGTAGAGAGGAGAGTTGATCTTCTGTCATGGTGCAGAAACTGGTTTTGGAAGAAGAGGGTTGATTAGTTGTGAGGAGGGGCTGTGGGTACTGTGGGCCAAAGCTTTCTCTGATGTTATCAATCTTCTGCTTGAAGAAAAAGGCAAATTCTTCAGCTGAGATGAGAGGGAGGAGGTGTTGGACAGCGACGGAGAGAATTAAAAGTGTAGAATAGCTGTTTAGGGTTGTGAGGCAGGGAAGTTATTAGAGATGAGAAGTAGGCTTGTTTTGCGACAGTGAGTGCGGACTTGAAGTCAGCGAGGGATTGTTTGTATACAACAAAGTACTCAGTGGAATGGGATCTCTTCCATCTCCGCTCAGAAACCCTGGAAGCCTGCCTCAGTCCTTTAGTCAGGCTGGTATGCCAGGTTTGACTGTTGATTGTGCTGTGTTGATTGAGTTTTGCTGTGTGTGTGAGGGGGGTGGCTAAATCGAGAGCTGTAATTATTTTGGAGTTATATAATGTGGCAGCAGCATTGGCATCGTCTAAGGAAGCTATGTCTGTGAGAGGGAGAAAGGATTAAAAAAAATGATACTAAATCAAGGTGTTTGAGATTTCTGCAAGGATGAGTGTGTTTGTGGAGTGGGAGTTGTGTACTAGAAGAGGAGAGAGAAGAGAATATCAACAGGTCCTAGTCAGATAGGGGGAGAGGTGACCATTGATTGAGATCAAAGGAGGAAGTTAGTGTGAAACATTTAGAGACAGCTGGGTGGGAAGTATCAATGGGGATGTTGCAGTCACACATGAAGATAGTGGGGATGTCAGCAGAAAGTAAGTGAAGTAACCAGGTGGTGAAGTGGTCAAGAAAAGCTGTGGCTGACCCTGGGGGGGGAAATATATGACAACCAGCTGAAGGTTGCAGGAGGAATAGATGCGAACGGAATGCACCTCAAAAGAGGAGAGAGTAAAGGAGGGTGGCAGTGAAATGGGAGGAAAGGAACACTTATCAGACAGGAGCAAGTCAACTCCTCCACCATGCTTATTGCTGAGACAGGGTATGTAAGAAAGATGGAATCTACCATAAGGAAGTGCAGCTGGAAAGGCTGTGTCAGAGGAGGTGAGCCAGGTTTCAGTGATGCCAAGGAAGGAGAGCTTGTTAGTGATGATGAGGTCATGAGTGTATGAAAGTTTTTTGCAGACAGAGCAAGTGTTCCATAGGGCTCCTGGTAGTGGGACTGGGGGAGTGTGGGCTGGATGAATGGGTATGAGGTTATTAAGTTTGCGAAAATTTGCAATGGATCGTGGGTGGTGGTTAGAAACAACTGTGGAGATGTGGTGAGGAGGGCCAGGTTTTGGGGATATGTCACCAGCAATGTGAAGATGCAGAGAGAACATTAGAAGGTGAAAACAGGAGAGGGCATGAGATGGCCGTGCATGTCTGGAGACAAAAGATTGTATGTGGGGGAAGAGTTCTGAGGAGGTGAGATGGGTGAGGAGGAGTTAGTAAGAAATGAAGTAGTATGGGGGTGAAAGTGAAAAGAAACTGAACCATTGTTTATAGTAACTCTCAAGTGCACTCAGGATGAGGAGGGGCACCAATGCTGCCGGCTGCACGGCAGAACAACGTGGGAGCGACCGGTGTCAGAGCCGGAGGTGCCAGTAACAAAGGCAACATGCAGGTAAATCTTGACAAAAGAAGGACGGCACTCACCGGTTCGTGTCTGTGCTTTATTTACGGTACGCTATTCACAAGGTGCAGGGAGGAAGAAGAGGCTAAGATGACAACGGCACCGTTTCGCGCGAAACGGTGCCGTTGTCATCTTAGCCTCTTCTCCCTCCCTGCACCTTGTGAATAGCGTACCGTAAATATAGCACAGACACGAACCGGTGAGTGCCGTCCTTCTTTTGTCAAGGTTTATAGTAACTCTGTATTCTATTACCTTGAGGTCCTTTCCAGTTCAATTCTGGTCTAATTCATTATATTGCACTTGAAAGGTTAAACTTATAATGGTTGCATTGATCATACTAAAGTCTGAACAGACATAACCAACACAATATATTCATAAACAAGTGCAACCAGCTGTGACCAGGGGGGTGACATGCAGAGACAGATGTACTAGAACACAGAGTTAAACAGGAGACATAAAGAGAGAGGGGCTGGAGTGACCAGTTAGATGCAGTTAGTAGTAGATGTACCACAATGAACGAAGCGTGAGGAAAGGAACAGATCATGGTAAGGTTGGTTAGGAAATCAGTCATACAAGGTTCAAATAGTACGAACTTCACATACAGGGGTCAGATGCATAAGAAAGCTGTGTGCAGTGAAGTCAATGAAGTCATACTTGTCGGAAGAGAATACCTCACAGCTAGATGATACAGATGATGATACAGATGATGATACAGCTGCGATGATTATGATGGATAGACAAATGCATCATATTAAATTCATTATATTGCACTTAAAAGGCTAAACTTATGGCGGGTTTACACGTCGCGATATCGTATTACGATTTCAATCAAAAGTCACGTGGTTCAATCGTTGGAGGCGAAATCGTGCCTGTGTTGTATGGTGTGAACGTCCAATACGATGCAGGCACGATGTCAATGCGATATCGGGGATTGAATGAGCGTGCTATTCAATGCTCCGATATTGCATAGCGATTGAAGCCGGATCGTGCTGTGTAAACGCCCAATTACGATGCGATTTGATACGTCACCCATTCACTCCCATGTTAACTATGCGATCCTGGGTTGGGAGGCGGAGACATCGCACGGACGTTGTATTCCGATATCGCAGCGTCTAAACATTCAATGCGATGCGGGAGGAACGTGCACTAAATGCGCGCTCCCGCGCCATTGAGTTGCGATATCACAACGATATTGAAGCGTGTAAACCCACCATAAGAATGGTTGCACTGATCAGACTAAAGTCTGCGCAGACTTAACCAACACAATTTATTTATACACAAGTGCAATCAGGTGTGACCGGAGGGGGGGGGGAAGGAGGGTATGCAGAGACAAGATGCAGGAGAACATAGAGTTAAATAGAGGTCATAAAGGAGGAGGGGTTGGAGTAACCAGTTACAGATATACCACAATGAACTAGGCATGAAGAATGGAACAGATCATGAAAAAGTTTGGCAGTAAATCACTCATACCAGGATCAAATAATATGTCTTCACAAACAGGGGTCAGATGTATAAGAAAGATGTGTGCAGTGAAGTCAATGAAGTCATACCTGCGGGAAGAGGATAACACACGGTTAGATGATATAGATGATGATACTGCTGTGATGATGGTGATGGATGGCTATATGCATCAGACTTGAACAACACAATATATTCATAAACAAGTGCACTTAGGTGTGACTAGGGGTAAGGGCATGCAGACACCAGATGCAGAGGCACATAGAGTACGGCTGGTTTCACACTGGAGTTTTTTTCTCTGATCAGGTTCGATCAGGTTTGTGTGTCAAAACCAGGAGTGTCTCCAAAACTCAGAACAGGCGTCAATCTTTCAATTATAGTTTGTCACTGCAAGTTCCTCTGCTGGTTTTGGCACACAAACCTGATCGAACCTGATCATGGAAAAAACGGCAGTGTGAAACCAGCCTTAAATAGAGGTAATAAAGGAGAAGGGGGTTGAAGTGAGCAAATAGATATACCACAATGAACTAAGCATGAAAAATAGAACAGATCATGGAAAAGTGGATAGGAAATCAGTCATACCAGGTTCAAATAATATGCACTTGACATACAGGGGTCAGATGCATAAAAAAGCTGTGTGCAGTGAAGTCAATGAAGTCATACCTGTGGGAAGAGGATACATCAAGGTTAGATGATATGGTACCTTTACACGCCGCCACAGGATGGTGGCAACAACCGGGTACATAAGAGAAATGTATCTTGCACCGCCAAATCAACCCGAGGTAGCGGCGTGTGAAGATGGTTGTTGCCACCCACCAGTGGCGGCACCTGTTTCAGAGCACTGCCCTAAAACAGGTGGTTACCAAGCCGATGGTTGCGGCCTGTATCGGCGTGTAAATAAGGAACAGAAGGGTTGTTTCGACACTATGCTATGTACCTGGTATGTACCTGGGGCGTGACACAGGCTTCGGGTTACCGCGCCCCATCAGCGATCATTGGTGGAAGATGCTGCGTTCCGATTGGCTCTTTCTTCACAGGCCGCCATCTTGGACGAGCTGTCACTTCAGCACTACAGATACGCGCCGTATGCACGATCATACACTAGTACAATTACGCGGACACACACTTGCGGAAGCCAAAAGTAGCAATGCGCCATGGTCCTTATATAGTGTGCACATTCTCTTAACATAATAAGGAATAATGCTGTACACAGCGCACAAGTTTGTTTTACGCACCGCCCTGGCTTATTGTACTGCAGATGCCATAGAAGTGGTTCTGCCGTGTCACTGCGCACACTAGCTAATGTGCACATTGTCATACCACATGCAAAGGAATAATTCAGTGCACAAGGTTTCGTTATGCACCGCTCTGTGGGGTCTTGTTCTGTAGGCGCCGCAGAAGTGGTTCGCCCGTGTCACTGCGCGTAGGGCGACTTTGAATGGTGCGTGACCCCGCCAGCGGCCGTAATGACGTCATGACGTTGGTTTCAGTTTCACTCTGCCTGCAAGGTGCCAGCCCCTCCTCTGCACACAGCATTGCAGTTATGGCGGCTGCACAGCGCGCTGCAACGTGGGGGATGGCAGAATTACTGGTCCTTATAGACCACTGTGACCGGTACGATTACTGGGGTCACCATCCCCACCGGCATCCCAAGTTGCGCAATCGGCGCACGCCGCTATGTCACAAGCGCTTATTCAGCGTGACAAGGCAAACACTACTACTACGCACGCATGGCCCAGCACTGATATTTTAATACGCACGGAGTATTTGACTGTAAACCGCTCCTGCGTGACGCATAACCATCCCGTTAGCTGAATCCGCCACACTCCGCCATGTCACAAGCGCTTATTCCGTGCCACAGTCCGAACACTACTATGTCATGTCTCCACCATCCGCCCTTCGCGTCGTGCCCAATCAGAACACTCTTGTGTTGGCCAATGGTTGTGGTTTGGGCGCGGCGTGATGGACTGTGGCACGCCTATACGTTTTACCTGCTGCCTTTGTTCCGCCCATATTACCTTGTTGTTGCGGCGTGTAAATGTGGTAAGGTAAGCTACAGATGGGAACTTGTGGCACCCGGCGGTGTATCCAGAGATAGATGTAACCTACCGTAGCGCACCTTGTTGCGGCGTGTAAAGGTGGTGCGATTACCGTTTGCAACCGTTGCTGCGTGCTCGTGCACGTGAAGTACCCGGTTGTTGCCACCATCCTGTGGCGGCGTGTAAAGGTACCAATACATATGATGATACAGCTGTGATGATGGTGACAGATGGCCAAATGCATCAATTTAAATTCTATTCTAATTCATTATATTGCACTTGGAAGGTTGCACTTATGGTACCGTCACACGAGGCAATCTCTGCGGCGATGGTGCCGGCAACTTAGGGGCGTGGCTAAGTAGCGGCAACATCGCTCATGAGTTGCCGCGTGTGACAGGGTGATAATAAGGCGATAAGTTGCCTAAGCAACATGGCCAGGTTTCCCAACATGTTGGGAAACCTGGCGATATTGCTCAGGCGATCTGCCTGTATCGCCCTGTGTGACGCCGCAACTGCGATGTTGCCGGCAACTTCCCCCATAGACTCCCATGTTATGGATCGCTGCCAGGGTAGAGTTTAATCCTGGCTGCGATAGTTGCCGGCAAGAACACAGATGCGTTGCCGGCGATATCGCTGCATGTGACATCGCAACAGCAACCATGGCAGCGTGCCAAAAAAGTGTGCGCTCCCGTGAGTTGCCGGCCACATCGCCGCAGAGATCTCCCCGTGTGACGGTACCATTAGAATGGTTGCACCAATCAGAAAAAAATACCATTGTTAAATTTATATTTTGAAAAAAATTAATGTAAGGCCCCTTTCACATCAGCGTTTTTTTCAAATTGCGGCAAATGCGGAGAAAAAAACGCATCTGCCGCGATTACCGCGACACTTGCGGCACGGTTGCGGCAAGCCCCATACAATGTATAAGCGGGCTTGCGGCAGGTGCAGCAAGTGCGGTTTTGGCACTTGCAACAGGTGCGGTCGCGGAAAAAAACGCGGTCAGCCGCGGTTTTTTCGCGGCCGCACCTGCCGCAAGTGCCAAAACCGCACTTGCCGCAAGCCCGCCTATACATTGTATGGGGCTTGCCGCAACCGTGCCGCAAGTGCAGCTGGTATGTGGTAATCGCCGCATCTGCCGCGATTTGAAAAAAACGCTGATGTGAAAGGGGCCTAAGGCTGCTTTCACATCAGCGTTTTGCGCTGATCGCAGCAGTTGCGGTGAAAAAAATGCAACTGACGTGATTACCTCATAACGGCCGCGCACACTTGCGGCAAACCCCATACAATGTCTATGATGCTTGCGGTAAGTGTGCGGCAGGTGTGGTTTCAGCACTTGCGGCAGGTGCGGCCGCTATTTTTTCACGCCCGCACCTGCGGCAAGTGTCGAAACCGTACTTGCCGCAAGCCCCATAGACATTGTATGGGGCTTGCCGCAAGTGCAGCCGTTATGCGGTAATCGCGGCAGTTGCGGTTTTTTCACCGCAACTGCCGCGATCAGCGCAAAACGCTGATGTGAAAGGGGCCTAAGGCTGCTTTCACACAGCGTTTTTGTGCTGTCCGAGGGGATCCTTTTTTTTGTAGGACCCCTTGGACAGGAACAGATCCAAACTGATGCCTGCAATCGGATGCCAAACAGGCATCTGATTCTGATATTTTGCAGGATCAGTTTGGATCCTCTCTCCTCCTGTCACCTCGCTCCCCCTCCTCTCTCCCTCCTGTCACCTCGCTCCTGTCACCTCTTCCCCCCTCCTCTCCCTTGCTCCCTCAGCCTCTCCCTCTTTCCCCCCTGCTCTCCCTGCTCCCTCAGTCTCTACCTCTTTCTCCCCTCTCCTCCGGACCTTACAAAAGTTTCCCGGAGGCTCCAGCTATCGTCTGATCCTTACAGGACCTATGGTTGCGTCACAGTCACATGACCGCAGTAACCGGTCATGTGACTGGGTTGTGACATCATGCCAGGTCCTGTAAGGATCAGATCATAGCTGGAGATGCCGGGAAACTCGTGGACAGGTGAGAATAAAGATTTTTTAATTTCAACCCTTGCATTTACTTAATTTCACTTCCGCAATGTATTTATATACATTGTGGAAGTGAAATTAGACGGTTAGGAGCAGTTTTAGTGTACTGAACATGCTCAGTAAAATCGGGTCCGAGAAACCATCAGCTGTTTTCTCGGACCCGTGCTCCATAGGCCCCCATGTTAAAGGCCTCGGATCATGTTGGATCCGATCCTGTCAGATTGTGTCTGATGCTCCCAAAATCGCAGCAGTTTGCTCTTTTGGGTGCAGGAAAAAATCTGACAGAATTGGATGTGACAGAAATCGTATGCCATTAAGGGCAAATCCGATGTGATCCGTGGCCCATAGGGATGCATGGGGGCCAAATTGGATCCGTAGCGGTCTGTTTTACAATGGACAGCTACGGATTGCACAAAACGCAGTGTGAAAGCACCCTAAGACAAAACCTGCCATTTTTAATAGTGATGGGTGAATCCAAACTGTAATGTTATAGGACTTTACCGAAAACCTAGCTTGCGAGCATGAACTCCAAACATGGACTTCCTTGAGAAGCCCATGTTACTTTTCGGATTAAAGTCGCAATGCTCCTCTGGGAAATTGCATATGCAAATTGTCATTTCAGTGAGGAAGTAGACTAACTCTAATGTCACCTAATATAGGTAGCAATCCCAAAAGTCAAAATTGACTCATTAACAAGCCTTTTAATGATTTAGGATTTGTGACAGATTAGAACCCCAAACTGCAGACGCTGCGTTTCGGGGTGATTACCCCTCATCAGTGAAGTGTGTGGGAATTCTGATCTGGCAATTTCCCAGAGGAGCATTGCGACTTTAAGTATCCTTACTGCCGGCAGGCAGAATACACTCCACAAGGAGAATAGCTGTTCCCCCAGAACTCGTCTTAACCTCTCATACAGCCAGATCAGAATTCCTACACACTGCACTGATGAGGGGCAATCACCCCGAAACGCAGTGTCTGCAGTTTGGGGTTCTGATCTGGCACACATCTTAAATCATATTAAAAGGCTTGATAAAGAGTTAGATTGCTACCTTGATTAGGTGGCATTAGAGTTTGTCTACTTCATCACTGAAGTGACAATTTGCATATGCTGCAGCAAAAACGCAGCAGACCCTGGGGTATTTATATTTGTAAATAGGGATGGGCGAGTCTACTCGCTAGGACTCGTTACTCTGTGAGTAGTAAGGGACTCGCAGGACTCGGTACTCTGCGAGTTTCCCAGCGATTACTCACACAGTAACGAGTCCAATGCAAATCAATGGCAATCCTAGTTTTGTCAGAGACTCTGACAAAACTAGGATTGCCATTGACTTGCATTGGACTCGTTACTGTGCAAGTAATCGCATGGAAACTCGCACAGTAAGGAGTCCAGCTGTCTGCTCTGTGTCCTGCAGGCTGCCGCAGCTCCAGGGTCCTAGAGCCCACCTGCTCTCCCTGTGCACAGAGATGATGTTGCAGAGCTGAGATTGTTCTCAGTCTGCTCATTCACTGTGCATAGACATTTATATCTATGCACAGGGATGTAGCAGAGAGGACATCGCGTTTTGGACTACGTCGGATGGAAGAGGATTTTTTTAATTAAAGATGTCCCTAATGGCTTTTTTTTTTTTTTATTTCTAATAAAAAATTTTCTCTGTGTTGTTTTTTTTAACCCTTTATTGGAGATTGTTAGTGGCCGGGTCAAACGTGGCCTGACATTAAGAATCTCGGGCTTAATACCAGCTTGTATAACAAAGCTGGTATTAACCCCTTTATTACCCAGCGTGCCACTGCCACCAGGGCCGCTGGAAGAGCAGGGTTCAGCGCCAGAGGATGGCGCTTCAATGAATGCGCCATCTTCTGGGGCGGCTGCGGGCTGCAATTTGCAGCGGGGGGTGCCCAGAAAGCTTGGGCCTCCCTGCGCTGCAGATTCCAGCCCCAGCTGCTTAGCTGTACCTGGCTAGACATAGAAATTGTGTGGAGCCCCACGCATTTTTTTTTAATTATTTCATGAAATAATAAAAAAAAAGGGCTCCCCTATATTCTTGTGTCCGGCCAGGTACAAATAGGCACCTGGGGGTTGGGGGCAGCCCATCGCTGCCTGCTGGATCCGGCTGGTTCCAGTAATACGGCGAAGCCCACGTCAAATGTTTTTCTGACAAATCCATAAAACAATGTAAATAAAACGGACTGCATCTTTATTAACCCCTGGACCATGGGCGAGGGGTTAATAAAGATGCAGTCCCTTTTTTAGGATTTATTGATTTTTCAGAAAAAAAATGACGTGGGCTTCGCCGTATTTCTGGAACCAGTCGGATCCAGCAGGCAGCGACGGACTGCCCCCAACCCCCAGGTGCTTATTTGTACCTGGCCGGACACAAGAATATAGGGGAGCCCTTTTTTTTTTATTATTTCATGAAATAATTAAAAAAAAATGCGTGGGGCTCCGCACAATTTCTATGTCTAGCCAGGTACAGCTAAGCAGCTGGGGGCTGGAATCCGTAGCGCAGGGAGGCCCAAGCTTTCTGGGCACCCCCGCTGCAAATTGCAGCACGCAGCTGCCCCAGAAGATGGCGCGTTCATTGAAGCGCCATCCTCTGGCGCTGAACCCCGCTCTTTCAGCGGCCCTGGTGGCGGTGGCACGCTGGGTAATAAAGGGGTTAATACCAGCTTTGTTATACAAGCTGGTATTAAGCCCGAGATGCTTAATGTCAGGCCAGGTTTGACCCGGCCACTAAGAATCTCCAATAAAGGGTTAAAAAAAACACCACACAGAGAAAAATTATTTATTAAAAATAAAGACCCAGACACCATTAGGGACTCCAACTTTATTACCACCACATATCCCTCCAAAGACCCAGGTCTTCTCTCTTCTTTCTTCTCTCTTTCTGTCTTCTTTCTTCTTCTTGTTGCAGCGCCGGTAAGCAGAGAGTTAACTGTGCTGTGACAGCGGGAGCCTATTAAACATGATTCAGCTATTGTAGCAGATAGAGCCTGAAGCTTCCAAGACACATCTGCGATTTGTAAATCGCACATTACTCTCTATTACTCGCTTCCCCATTCATTAACATTGGACTCGCTAGACTCACAACGAGTAGCGAGTCCCGGGCTCGGATTCGCTAGAGTCAAGCGATTCCGAGTAATTTAGGACTCGCCCATCACTATTTGTAAACAAAATCACTGGCAAACAATTTGCAGCATTGTTTGTGCAGTTTTGGTGCGTTTGTTCTCAAATGAGGATGTACATGTACCAAAACAGCTGTAAAAATGCAAGATTGCATGTTTATTGTGTTTTTACAGCGGATTTCCTACTTCTCATTGCTTTCAATAGGTGCTAAAAATGTTCACCCGCAGCAAAAACATAAGAAAAGAATTGACATGCTCATTCTTTTGAAAATGCACAAAAACATATACAGAAAAATAAATCTATATGTGTGGACAGCTGTGATGAATATTGGTAAGGAATATTGCCATATCCCCCATATTCCATCCAGAAAGCAGTTGATAAGGCATCTCACTCACAAAGAGATAAGCCCCCACCTTTTCTGGCCAGAGGCAATTCCTCTCTGGTCAGAAGTAGATCAATTAGCACCTAGATGGAAGCAAACTGGCAACACAAAGACACTCTCCCTTAACTTTGATATGGTAATCAGGTAGGTTATTGGAGCTTCCTCAGGACTGGGGTTATGCCAAAAGGTGACACGTCCAATTTAAGTCTCTTTCTTCCCAGGCAGACTGGAAGGCACCGTGACTATAACATTAATATTTCATGAGCCGTGCTGTCTATGAACATGGCAAGCGTAGATCCATGATCGTGACATCTAGACGGAAATAGGGCTGGTATTCACATGGATGTAGGATAACTGTAAGCCATCTAAACAGGATATTGGCTACTAGGCTGCTACCAGAGTAGGCATGTTTCATATCCAGACGAAGATAAAATCATAACTAAAAATATGAAAGTATTATCTTCCGTCTGCGATGCCCACGGACACGGCTAGGAAACATTATGGAATCTGGGTGTCCATATCTCCCCTCAGAGGGGTGGGAGTTGTGAGACATCCCAGAGGTGTGAGATGGGTGGAGACAGGGGCAGCCATGATGTATAAAACTCATCTGCCCCATCTCCACCTCGTATTTCTTCTGAATGGGCATTTTTCCACCAAGGCCAGAGATTACCCAAGGAACACATTGGTGCCACGCCGCCCTTGTGGTGCCATCAGCACTAAGGTAACTGCTCACATGTGTATGTAATTTTGTGTATTCCATTCCTCCTTTTATTGGCATATCTGACTGTAATATTTGTAACATCTCAATAATAACTGTAAATATTAATATCTAGTGTACCATTAGGGTGATTAAATATATAAATTTAATCTTGAGTTGCTCTTTTTATCTTGATCACGATTCCCACGTCCATGTGCTCATATAACGCTACCTGGGTTGGTTTCTGACCCAATATAAGCCCGACCACGGGACGGACTTATATTAAATGAGAAGCTGGTGGCAGCATTTGTGCTTGGGGTTATTCAGGGCCTCTGGCAGTGACGGGGTGGAGGAGATTATATGTGCTTCTGGCTGCGGGCTAGAAGACATATACCACACTCACTGAGAGGTGCCTTAATAAACCAGCACAGGCAAGGCAGCTGCGGCCCTTCTTTATCCTCAGGCAGTTCTCTTACTGACCTTGGTTTAACAGGAGGCGCTGTGGAGCTGCCAGGTTCAGGTCACGATTCACCACAACAGCTTTTTCCAAAATCACAAAAGTTTGGCTGGGAATCAAATCCGCAGGTTTAGATGAACATAGATTAGAATAAAACCATGGTAAAAAAGCATTAAAAAACTTGATACAAAACTCCCTGTGTAAATGAAGCCTAGCTAAAGCTATTTCATAGAAATAACACCGAGGCAGTGTACCAAACTCCAGGGGTTCCTACCTTACCCAAATTCTGGAGGCCTTCTCTTCATAGCTGTTTGGTAATGCACCAAGCTGGCAGACTACAGCAAACTTCACATCATAGGTCCGGGAGCCACATGTGTAAGGTCTGCTTCTCCCAGGGATCATGTGACATTTTTATGTCATGCGATCCTTACAGCCAATCAACAGCAGCTTCACTGTTTTCCCCCAAATCAGACATCCGGAGAAAGTAACCACAGCTTTCACTTCCCTGGATGTCAATTACATCAGAAGAAGGGGACAGTGATGCGGCTGCTGATTGTCCACAGGAATAGATTGACATAATATCTCACAAAAACCGTCATTGAAGTTCCGACACCGCGGGAACAGCATTGGCACTGGAAGTGTGTAATTATTTTACAAGAGGGAAGCATATTGATTATGGTCTGAGTAGTAGACAACCCCTTTAAGTAACATCAGGCATAAGCGTTTATGAACTCCATATGGAAAAAATACTGCACGTCCATGACACAATTTGACATGCACCGCACAGGGGGATCAAAAATGCTGCAAACACTGGATGGGCTGCAGTGAGAAGTGGAAAGTCCAGATAATTGAGTGGTGAGGTGAGTAAGGGGACTTTTTAACCTCTAGAAGGCCCATTACAGTTCAGAAAAAATGCTGAAAGCAATGAAAGCAAATTCAGATTTTTGAAAAATCGAGTAGGATTCAATTCCACCTGAATGAATTTGCTCATCCCTAGTGAGAATGTATGATATCATATTTTAAGCTATTACGTTTTCATATATTTTATTACAGAGCTCTATGAGGCATTGTTTTTCTTTTTTTTGTTGTGTAACCAGCTGTTACTATTCATCAATACAATTTTTTGGGATACACTACTGTAGTGTATTGTATCATCTCATGAATGTTAGACAGGTAGCCTATTAGACCATGCCTAAGAGAAGATCTCATTGGCTATGTACACATCGCTCCTCCTTTGTCAAACTCTTTACATGAGCGAACAATAAATAATGATTTGTGCAGTTAGGGATGGCAAGGGCAATGCTTCTGTGTCTCAGGAGCCATTTGTCAATGCGACAATCCTAATCCGCGTGTTGCTTCTGTTACTGTGAATTGCCAGCATGGCTTATATATGCTACCATGGCCTGCAGCATCTCTGGACTTGTCTCACTTCGACATCAGGAATGTCATTGGTCGACAATTGCAAAGCGAGCTGCCAGCAGTGGATCTTGATGATTCTCAAGAAGTGCATTCGGAGCAGAAAAACATTCCTCAGATGACCGTTAACAACCTAAGTGATAGCAGCTGAGGCTTTAAGTGCGGATAAGCCTACTCTCATACCCGATACTGAACAAATTAACATCTTTTCAAAATCATGTTTTCATTTATATTAATTTCTCTGTTAGAATTGGTGAAAAATACCCTGTAATTTAAATGTTCGTAAACTATCCCTGGATTAAAGCTGCGAGTAAATCCTGTCTTACCAGGAGGCTGTGGATGCCTGCTTTACTAGGAGGCTGTGGGGTGACTCATGCTTTACTAGGAGGCTGTGGTGTGACTCATGCTTTACTAGGAGGCTGTGGTGTGATTCCTTCCTCACCAAGAGGCTGTAGTGTAATTCCTGACTCAGCCAGAGGATGTGGTGCGATTCCTGCCTCAGAGACTATGGTGTAATTCCTGCATCACCAGGATAGTGAGGTGATCCCTGCCTTACCGAGAGGTTGTGGGGTGATTCCTGATTCACCAGAAGGCGGTGGGGTGATTCCTGCCTCACCAAAAGGCTGTGATGTGATTCCTGTCTCACCAGAAGGCTGTGGGGTGATCCCTGCCTCACTGAGAAGCTGTGGGGTGATTCCTCCCTCACCAAGAGGCTGTGGAGTGATCCCTGCCTTACCAGTAAACTGTGGAGTGATTACCGTCTCAACGGGAGGCGGTGGGGCGATTCCTCCCTCACAGGCAGGCTGTGGGGTGATCCCTGCCTTACAGTAAACTGTGGAGTGATTACCGTCTCAACGGGAGGCTGTGGGGCGATTCCTCCCTCACAGGCAGGCTGTGGGGTGATTCCTCCCTCAAGAGCAGGCTGTGGGGTGATTCCTCCCACACCAAGAGGCTGTCGGGTGATTCCTCCCTCACCAAGAGGCTGTGGGGTGATTCCTCCCTCACCGGGAGGCTGTGGGGTGATTCCTCCCTCACCGGAAGACTGTGGGGTGATTCCTCCCTCACCAGGAGGCTGTGGGGTGATCCCTGCCTTACCAGTAGGCTGTGGAGTGATTACTATCTCAACGGGAGGCTGTGTGGTGATTCCTCCCTCACCGGCAGGCTGTGGGGTGATTCCTCCCTCACCGGGAGGCTGTGGGGTGATTCCTCCCTCACTGGGAGGCTGTGGGGTGATTCCTCCCTCACCGGGAGGCTGCGGGGTGATCTCTCGCTCACCGGGAGGCTGTGGTGTGATTCCTCCCTCACCGGGAGGCTGTGAGGTGATTCCTCCCTCACCGGGAGGCTGTGGGTGATTCCCCCCTCACCGGGAGGCTGTGGGGTGACTCCTCCCTCACCGGGAGGCTGTGGAGTGACTCCTCCCTCACCGGGAGGCTGTGGAGTGATTCCTGCCTCACTGGGAGGCTGTGGGGTGATTCCTCCCTCACTGGGAGGCTATGGGGTGATTCCTCCCTCACCGGGAGACTGCGGGGTAATTCCTCCCTCAACGGGAGACTGCGGGGTGATTCCTCCCTCACCGGGAGGCTGTGGGGTGATTCCTCCCTCACCGGGAGGCTGTGGTGTGATTCCTCCCTCACCGGGAGGCTGTGGGGTGAATCCTCCCTCACCGGGAGGCTGTGGGGTGATCCCTGCCTTACCAGTAGGCTGTGGAGTGATTACTATCTCAACGGGAGGCTGTGTGGTGATTCCTCCCTCACCGGCAGGCTGTGGGGTGATTCCTCCCTCACCGGGAGGCTGTGGGGTGATTCCTCCCTCACTGGGAGGCTGTGGGGTGATTCCTCCCTCACCGGGAGGCTGCGGGGTGATCTCTCGCTCACCGGGAGGCTGTGGTGTGATTCCCCCTCACCGGGAGGCTGTGAGGTGATTCCTCCCTCACCGGGAGGCTGTGGGTGATTCCTTCCTCACCGGGAGGCTGCGGGGCGATTCCCCCCTCACCGGGAGGCTGTGGGGTGACTCCTCCCTCACCGGGAGGCTGTGGAGTGACTCCTCCCTCACCGGGAGGCTGTGGAGTGATTCCTGCCTCACCGGGAGGCTGTGGGGTGATTCCTCCCTCACTGGGAGGCTATGGGGTGATTCCTCCCTCACCGGGAGACTGCGGGGTAATTCCTCCCTCAACGGGAGACTGCGGGGTGATTCCTCCCTCACCGGGAGGCTGTGGGGTGATTCCTCCCTCACCGGGAGGCTGTGGTGTTATTCCTCCCTCACCGGGAGGCTGTGGGGTGAATCCTCCCTCACCGGGAGGCTGTGGGTGATTCCTCCCTCACCGGAGGCTGTGGGGTAATTCCTCCCTCACCGGGAGGCTGTGGGGTGAATCCTCCCTCACCGGGAGGCTGTGGGGTGAATCCTCCCTCACCGGGAGGCTGTGGGTGATTCCTCCCTCACCGGAGGCTGTGGGGTGATTCCTCCCTCACCAGCAGGCTGTGAGGTGATTCCTCCCTCACCGGGAGGTTGTGAGGTGAATCCTCCCTCACCAGGAGGCTGTGGGGTGAATCATCCCTCACCGGGAGGCTGTGGGGTGAATCCTCCCTCACCGGGAGGCTGTGGGTGATTCCTTCCTCACAGGGAGGCTGCGGGGCGATTCCCCCTTCACTGGGAGGCTGTGGGGTGAATCCTCCCTCACCGTGAGGCTGTGGTGTGAATCCTCCCTCACCGGGAGGCTGTGGGGTGATTCCTCCCTCAACGGGAGGCTGTGGGTGATTCCTCCCTCACCGGGAGGCTGTGGGGTGATTCCTCCCTCACCGGAGGCTGTGGGGTGATTCCTCCCTCACCGGGAGGCTGTGGGGTGAATCCTCCCTCACCGGGAGTCTGTGGTGTGAATCCTCCCTCACCGGGAGGCTGTGGGTGATTCCTCCCTCCCCGGGAGGCTGGGGGGTGATTCCTCCCTCACCGGGAGCCTGCGGGGCGATTCCTCCCTCACCGGGAGGCTGCGGGGCGATTCCTCCCTCACCGGGAGGCTGCGGGGCGATTCCTCCCTCACCGGGAGGCTGCGGGTGATTCCTCCCTCACCGGGAGGCTGCGGGGTGATTCCTCCCTCACCGGGAGGCTGTCGGGTGATTCCTCCCTCACCAAGAGGCTGTGGGGTGATTCCTCCCTCACCGGGAGGCTGTGGGGTGATTCCTCCCTCACCGGAAGGCTGTGGGGTGATTCCTCCCTCACCAGGAGGCTGTGGGGTGATCCCTGCCTTACCAGTAGGCTGTGGAGTGATTACTATCTCAACGGGAGGCTGTGTGGTGATTCCTCCCTCACCGGCAGGCTGTGGGGTGATTCCTCCCTCACCGGGAGGCTGTGGGTGATTCCTCCCTCACTGGGAGGCTGTGGGGTGATTCCTCCCTCACCGGGAGGCTGCGGGGTGATCTCTCGCTCACCGGGAGGCTGTGGTGTGATTCCTCCCTCACCGGGAGGCTGTGAGGTGATTCCTCCCTCACCGGGAGGCTGTGGGTGATTCCTTCCTCACCGGGAGGCTGCGGGGCGATTCCCCCCTCACCGGGAGGCTGTGGGGTGACTCCTCCCTCACCGGGAGGCTGTGGAGTGACTCCTCCCTCACCGGGAGGCTGTGGAGTGATTCCTGCCTCACCGGGAGGCTGTGGGGTGATTCCTCCCTCACTGGGAGGCTATGGGGTGATTCCTCCCTCACCGGGAGACTGCGGGGTAATTCCTCCCTCAACGGGAGACTGCGGGGTGATTCCTCCCTCACCGGGAGGCTGTGGGGTGATTCCTCCCTCACCGGGAGGCTGTGGTGTGATTCCTCCCTCACCGGGAGGCTGTGGGGTGAATCCTCCCTCACCGGGAGGCTGTGGGTGATTCCTCCCTCACCGGAGGCTGTGGGGTAATTCCTCCCTCACCGGGAGGCTGTGGTGTGATTCCTCCCTCACCGGGAGGCTGTGGGGTGAATCCTCCCTCACCGGGAGGCTGTGGGTTATTCCTCCCTCACCGGAGGCTGTGGGGTGATTCCTGCCTCACCAGCAGGCTGTGGGGTGAATCATCCCTCACCGGGAGGCTGTGGGGTGAATCCTCCCTCACCGGGAGGCTGTGGGTGATTCTCTCCTCACCGGGAGGCTGCGGGGCGATTCCCCCTTCACTGGGAGGCTGTGGGGTGAATCCTCCCTCACCGGGAGGCTGTGGTGTAAATCCTCCCTCACCGGGAGGCTGTGGGGTGATTCCTCCCTCAACGGGAGGCTGTGGGTGATTCCTCCCTCACCGGAGGCTGTGGGGTGATTCCTCCCTCACCGGGAGGCTGTGGGGTGATTCCTCCCTCACCGGGAGGCTGTGGGGTGAATCCTCCCTCACCGGGAGGCTGTGGTGTGAATCCTCCCTCACCGGGAGGCTGTGGGTGATTCCTCCCTCCCCGGGAGGCTGCGGGGTGATTCCTCCCTCCCCGGGAGCCTGCGGGGCGATTCCTCCCTCACCGGGAGCCTGCGGGGCGATTCCTCCCTCACCGGGAGGCTGCGGGGCGATTCCTCCCTCACCAGGAGGCTGCGGGGTGATTCCTCCCTCACCGGGAGGCTGCGGGGTGATTCCTCCCTCACCGGGAGGCTGCGGGGTGATTCCTCCCTCACCGGGAGGCTGCGGGGTGATTCCTCCCTCACCGGGAGGCTGTGGGGTGATTCCTCCCTCACCAAGAGGCTGTGGGGTGATTCCTCCCTCACCGGGAGGCTGTGGGGTGATTCCTCCCTCACCGGAAGGCTGTGGGGTGATTCCTCCCTCACCAGGAGGCTGTGGGGTGATCCCTGCCTTACCAGTAGGCTGTGGAGTGATTACTATCTCAACGGGAGGCTGTGTGGCGATTCCCCCTTCACTGGGAGGCTGTGGGGTGAATCCTCCCTCACCGGGAGGCTGTGGTGTGAATCCTCCCTCACCGGGAGGCTGTGGTGTGATTCCTCCCTCACCGGGAGGCTGTGGTGTGATTCCTCCCTCACCGGGAGGCTGTGGGTGATTCCTCCCTCACCGGAGGCTGTGGGGTGATTCCTCCCTCACCGGGAGGCTGTGGGGTGATTCCTCCCTCACCGGGAGGCTGTGGGGTGATTCCTCTCTCACCGGGAGGCTGTGGGGTGAATCCTCCCTCACCGGGAGGCTGTGGTGTGAATCCTCCCTCACCGGGAGGCTGTGGGTGATTCCTCCCTCACCGGGAGGCTGTGGGGTGATTCCTCCCTCACCGGGAGCCTGCGGGGCGATTCCTCCCTCACCGGGAGGCTGCGGGGCGATTCCTCCCTCACCGGGAGGCTGCGGGGTGATTCCTCCCTCACCGGGAGGCTGCGGGGTGATTCCTCCCTCAACAGGAGGCTGCGGGGTGATTCCTCCCTCACCGGGAGGCTGCGGGGTGATTCCTCCCTCAACAGGAGGCTGCGGGGTGATTCCTCCCTCACCGGGAGGCTGCGGGGTGATTCCTCCCTCACCGGGAGGCTGCGGGGTGTTTCCTGCCTCACCGGGAGGCTGCGGGGTGATTCCTTCCTCACCGGGAGGCTGTGGTGTGATTCCTCCCTCACCGGGAGGCTGTGGGTGATTCCTCCCTCACCAGGAGGCTGTGGGGTTAATCCTCCCTTACCGGGAGGCTGTGGTGTGATTCCTCCCTCACCGGGAGGCTGTGGGTGATTCCTCCCTCACCGGGAGGCTGTGGGGTGATTCCTCCCTCACCGGGAGGCTGTGGGGTGATTCCTCCCTCAACGGGAGGCTGTGGGTGATTCCTCCCTCACCGGGAGGCTGTGGGTGATTCCTCCCTCACCGGAGGCTGTGGGGTGATTCCTCCCTCACCGGAGGCTGCGGGGTGATTCCTCCCTCACCGGGAGGCTGCAGGGTGATTCCTCCCTCACCGGGAGGCTGCGGGGTGATTCCTCCCTCACCAGGAGGCTGCGGGGTGATTCCTCCCTCACCGGGAGGCTGCGGGGTGTTTCCTGCCTCACCGGGAGGCTGCGGGGTGATTCCTTCCTCACCGGGAGGCTGTGGTGTGATTCCTACCTCACCAGGAGGCTGTGGGGTTAATCCTCCCTTACCGGGAGGCTGTGGTGTGATTCCTCCCTCACCGGGAGGCTGTGGGTGATTCCTCCCTCACCGGGAGGCTGTGGGTGATTCCTCCCTCACCGGGAGGCTGCGGGGTGATTCCTCCCTCACCGGGAGGCTGTGGGGTGTTTCCTGCCTCACCGGGAGGCTGCGGGGTGATTCCTTCCTCACCGGGAGGCTGTGGTGTGATTCCTCCCTCACCGGGAGGCTGTGGGTGATTCCTCCCTCACCAGGAGGCTGTGGGGTTAATCCTCCCTTACCGGGAGGCTGTGGTGTGATTCCTCCCTCACCGGGAGGCTGTGGGTGATTCCTCCCTCACCGGGAGGCTGTGGGGTGATTCCTCCCTCACCGGGAGGCTGTGGGGTGATTCCTCCCTCAACGGGAGGCTGTGGGTGATTCCTCCCTCACCGGGAGGCTGTGGGTGATTCCTCCCTCACCGGAGGCTGTGGGGTGATTCCTCCCTCACCGGAGGCTGCGGGGTGATTCCTCCCTCACCGGGAGGCTGCGGGGTGATTCCTCCCTCACCGGGAGGCTGCGGGGTGATTCCTCCCTCACCAGGAGGCTGCGGGGTGATTCCTCCCTCACCGGGAGGCTGCGGGGTGTTTCCTGCCTCACCGGGAGGCTGCGGGGTGATTCCTTCCTCACCGGGAGGCTGTGGTGTGATTCCTACCTCACCAGGAGGCTGTGGGGTTAATCCTCCCTTACCGGGAGGCTGTGGTGTGATTCCTCCCTCACCGGGAGGCTGTGGGGTGATTCCTCCCTCACCGGGAGGCTGCGGGGTGAATCCTCCCTCACCGGGAGGCTGCGGGGTGATTCCTCCCTCACCGGGAGGCTGCGGGGTGATTCCTCCCTCACCGGGAGGATGTGGTGTGATTCCGCCCTCACCGGGAGGCTGTGGGTGATTCTTCCTCACCAGGAGGCTGCGGGGTGATTCCTCCCTCACCGGGAGGCTGCGGGGTGTTTCCTGCCTCACCGGGAGGCTGCGGGGTGATTCCTTCCTCACCGGGAGGCTGTGGTGTGATTCCTCCCTCACCAGGAGGCTGTGGGGTTAATCCTCCCTTACCGGGAGGCTGTGGTGTGATTCCTCCCTCACCGGGAGGCTGTGGGTGATTCCTCCCTCACCGGGAGGCTGTGGGTGATTCCTCCCTCACCGGGAGGCTGCGGGGTGATTCCTCCCTCACCGGGAGGCTGTGGGGTGTTTCCTGCCTCACCGGGAGGCTGCGGGGTGATTCCTTCCTCACCGGGAGGCTGTGGTGTGATTCCTCCCTCACCAGGAGGCTGTGGGGTTAATCCTCCCTCACCGGGAGGCTGTGGTGTGATTCCTCCCTCACCGGGAGGCTGTGGGTGATTCCTCCCTCACCGGGAGGCTGTGGGTGATTCCTCCCTCACCGGGAGGCTGCGGGGTGATTCCTCCCTCACCGGGAGGCTGTGGGTGATTCCTCCCTCACCGGGAGGCTGTGGGTGATTCCTCCCTCACCGGGAGGCTGCGGGGTGAATCCTCCCTCACCGGGAGGCTGTGGTGTGAATCCTCCCTCACCGGGAGGCTGCGGGGTGATTCCTCCCTCACCAGGAGGCTGCGGGGTGATTCCTCCCTCACCGGGAGGCTGCGGGGTGATTCCTCCCTCACCGGGAGGCTGCGGGGTGATTCCTCCCTCACCGGGAGGCTGCGGGGTGATTCCTCCCTCACCGGGAGGCTGTGGGGTGATTCCTCCCTCACCGGGAGGCTGTGGGGTGATTCCTCCCTCACCGGGAGGCTGCGGGGTGATTCCTCCCTCACCGGGAGGCTGCGGGGTGATTCCTCCCTCACCGGGAGGATGTGGTGTGATTCCGCCCTCACCGGGAGGCTGTGGGTGATTCTTCCTCACCAGGAGGCTGTGGTGGCGGCTTCCTGTTATATGTGAGGACAATGTCGGAGGTTGGTGATGTGTTGTGAGCTCCACATACCGGTGGATTACACGGTACACGTGTGTGGTGCACTGAGCGGTGTCCGGGCTGTGTACAGTGAATAATATCACGTATTGTACAGTGGATCTTCTCCTCCTCCGCCGCAGACAGGACGTCCATCACCGGCTGCGTCACTGCCCTCATCCTCCTCGAGCACCGCGCCCTTCCAGACCACGCCCACTCACCTTTTACAGCACCACGCCCTCTACCGCTATCCTCTGATTCGATTGGTTACTAGACCTTTGATTTTCCGCCGTCGACCAATCGGCGGTGGGCGTGTTGTGGGAGGAGCCAGCGCTTTATATAAGAGCCGCGGAGCCGCCCTCTGTAGGTTCTTTTCGGTTGTTCTTTCGCACCGAAAGCTCTCGTGTCTGCTCCCGGGTCCCGCCGCTGCTCCATCCGCGATCATGGCTCTGCCGAAGGTCTTCTTTGACATTACTGCAAACGATGAACCCTGTGGTCGCATTGTTATAGAGGTAATGACGCTGTGTTCACCCTTCCCCATAGCCTGGTTATGCGGTGACACAATGGGCGGTCACGTGGTGTGAGATTTGGCGCTATTTTCCCTGATTGCCTCCTCTGGGTGATCCCGTTGGTGTGTTGGTCGCGCAGGTTGTTGTGTCGGCCGATCTGGCTGCTCCTCGCGTTCTCCGCAGTGATGGCGGGGTATGACATCTGTCCGCGGTTGTTTCCCGGGACTCCTGAAGGAAGGGGGTGTGGCCTGGGCACTGTCGGCTCCGCCCTCCCTCATCCGGTGGGCGGGGCCTGGGATGGACGCCATTTTGGGGCCGCGCGCTGTATAAGATGTCTGCTCCCGTGACTGCGGCCGGTGCCATCTTCAGCAGGGCCGGGCTGTGTGGGGGCAGGATGTCACCTGTGAGTGCTGCTGTGACCTTGAGTGGCCGCTCTGCAGCACCGGTGATGGTTAATGCAGCTGAGAATCCTCCCCTGCTCCATGTACAGTGCTGGACTACAACTCCCAGCATGCACTATGTCGGGCATAGTTTCCTGAGGTGACCTGACCTACTTGTACAACTCCCAGCATGCATGGGGCAGCTGAGGATGGGCAGGGCATCCTGGGAGTTATAGTAATGCAGCAACTGAGGCTGTAAGGTGCTGGACTACATATCCCAGCATGCTCTGCGGTCGGGGCTGTATATTAGGCCGCCAGTTTACTGAGGACCTGAACTTTCTACCTGCAAGGGGATTCCGGCCTTAGTTGTTGCTGAACTGACTCCCAGCATGCCCTGCCTAGCCATCAGCTGCTTTGTGCATGCTGGGAGTTGTAGTTCTGCTATAACAGGTTGAAATCTTATTGCTTGTAGAAGTACTTCAGGTCACATCAGAGGCAACTGGGTGCCAGGTATACTGCCTTGACAGCGGTGCATGCTGGGATATGTAGTCCAGCAGTTGCTGCAGAGCTGTAACTCCAAGCATTTGCTGCCCCATGCATGTTGGGAGTTGTAGTTCAAGGTTGGTAACTGCAGTTAGAAGTAGGTCACATCAGCGGTTCCTATTAAAGGGTCAGCTGTCAGGGTGTTACATACTGTCCTGATGGCACTCACGCTGGGAGTTGTAGTTCTGCAGCACCTGGGAGCAGCCTTCCTGCTCTGCTTGAATCTCAAGTCTGTAATAAATGGTGCTCCCATTAGTGTATACTGTCTGAGCGCGCACCTCTCCCCATATCCTGAGGCATCTAGCACATGGCGGCGGCCCCTCCCTATCTGGGATCGCCTTTCTCCAGGTGCCGTCTTATCTTTTGTATTTTTTAAAGTAAATTGTTTTCTTTCTTTACAGTTGAGGCCAGATGTGGTCCCAAAGACATCAGGTAAGTTGTCATACTGTAACCCTGCGTGCCATTCATATGCCTGTACACAGGGCTGATCTTGTGTTTTCTGCTTTAAATTTGTACAAGTTCAGCCTCATAGTTCATGCCATAATGAGTTTTGAGTGATTCTGTCAGTGAGCTCCATCTGACAGTTTGTCTCCTCCTGAATGGCCTGTGTTTTGATTTGGCATAAACCAGCCTAGCAGTTTTAGTAGCCAGTGATAGACCAGTACAGCCAAATCAAAATGGGCCATCACTGGCTACTAAAACTGCTAGGCTGGTTTATGCCAAATCAAAACACAGGCCATTCAGGAGGAGACAAACTGTCAGATGGAGCTCACTGACAGATTCACTGTTGGATGAGGAAATGGCTGTGAATCAGTTTCGTCTTCCATTGCCCCCTCCTGTGAGTGCCTGCTATCCTGACAGTTGTGGGCAGCAGCCCCGATGTAGCTGACATAGCGCTGCTCATGTTCAGCCACCATGGTTCAGGCCACTCAGCCTGCACACAATTATACCTTTTATCATAGATTACTATAGTGGACCTCTGTCTGCCCACAGGGCATTAGTGCAGCCCTATCTATCCACCCCATTTAATGGGGGATGTAGATGTCTTACATAATCACTCATGCTTTGTGGCTGCACTCCTTTCAATAACTTGCTGCAGCTGACTTATCAGAAGGGTTAGTGTTCCCACAGTATGTGCAACAAGCAGGAGGTCTGCTGTGACCCCCAACAATTAAAGCAGGACACTGAAAGAGGACCTGTCACCCCCCCCCCCCCACATGCTGATCTAAGGCAAGGGTCCCCCATCCCTTGAGCCGAAGATAGTTGAATTTAAAAACTTGCAATGTGGAGGTGGGGTGTTCTCTTCACAGGGCAATTTCACGCCCCCTGTATGTATTATCCTCCTTCCCCGCTGCCCTCCTGTCACTCATGGTCTCCCTCTCCTGAGTCCTTCATTAGAAGCTGGATGCAGGTGCAGAGGAAGGGATTGTTTTTGCAGGTGCTGGCTGCCCTGCCCCGCCACTTCCCCCTCCCCCCTGCTCTGTGGATAACATGGAGCAGGGCGGGTAAAGGAGCGGACATCACCGCAGGTAGGCGGGGCAGGAGGCCAGCACCTCCAGAAACAATCCCTCGCTCTGCGTCCAGCTTCTCATGCAGCAAGGGAAGACGACCATGAGTGACAGGAGGGAGGATAATGCATAGAGGGGGTGTGAAATTGCCCTGTGAAGAACAGTGGCTCCAGCTGCTACACCCCACCTTTTTGGCTCCACATTGTAAGTTTTAAAATTCCATTATCTCGGAACATGGGAGCTTAAGGGATGGGGGACCCATGCCTCCATGCAGCAGACGTGCTGCAATTAGATCAGCATGTATGGGGAGGTTGACAGGTCCTCTGAAAGAGGCCTCCACTACATCTTCGGCTGACCCAGTGTTGTGTAACCAGTGTAGGCAATCAAACTCACAAAACCCTGTAAGGCGGCCGTCACACGGTGAGATATCCTTAGCGATATTGTAAGCGATCACGTGCACGCGCAATCGCTTACAATATCGCTCACATCGTTGGTGAGATGTCACACAGACAGACTCACCAGCGATGTGGACCAGCGAGATTGCTGGTAACTATGGTAAACGTCGGGTTACTAGGCGCCACGCGTCGCTTAGTAACCCGACGTGAACCATAGTTTACATCTCCCAGCATAGGGCGGTCGCTGGAGATGGATCATCGTGGTGTCATACACCACGATGATGCAGATCGTTGCATCGTTCATCGCTAGATCTGAGAACCGAACCTCAGATCAGCGATGTCACCGATCAAGCATTTTACCACCCGTAAATCCTGATTAATGCAACGATATCTTGCCCGATATCACTTAAGCGATCAAAAAGGAGATCGCTTAAACGATATGGGCAAGATATCGTTCCGTCGTGCGCCCCCTAAGAGCTCAGTTAAAATAACTGATGTCTGGTCTTCATACTAAACCCTCTGGCAATAATCAATCCCCTTCTCACTTATCCTGCTGCTTTGAGGGATGTGTCACCTACTCACTTGTGACTTGATCAACTTCGATTGTCATGTCAGGTTTTTTTTTTTTTATTTAACTGCCCCAATGTGTTAATGATGTAATGTGCATCACTAAGGGCCGCTTCACACTGCGGCATGATCCGGTCCGGGAGGACCCAGACAGCTGCGGACCCGGGATCAGCACACAGTACTGGGGGCTATTATGCCCTCCGGTCCTGTGTATAGCGTGGGTGCCGTGGTCCTGACCTGTCAGCAGCAGCGCAGCCCCTTAATTTAACATAATGGCGAAAGCTCAGCATTGCGAAGTGGTGGTTGCATTCAGTTAGGCTACCTTCACATTTGCTTTCCCCTCCGCAGCACTGCAATCCCCTATGTTTATAATGGGAGCCCACAGTGCTGCGCTTCATTGCGTATGACTGTGCGCACCCATTCACTGCCATATGTGATCTGTGAACAGGCGGATGCCTGCGCACAAATCACCCAGTCTTGTCCGCACCACGAACGCGCCATGTTGCATTTCTGGTGCGATGAGACTGGGTGATTTGTGCGAGGTGGATGCCTGCGCACAGATCACATACGGCAGTGAATGGGTGCGCACAGTCATGCGCAGCACCGTGTGCTCCCATTATAAACATAGGGGCTTGCGGTCACATTGGGGATCCCCTCCACAGAACACTGTGGAGGGGAACGCAAATGTGAAGGCAGCTTTACAGCTACAGGATATTGCATGTCCTAGGAATGCTGTGACCATAATGGCCAGAGCTCAGCATTGCAAAAGTGGTTGTGGGCGTGACTGTTAAATATTGTGACTACCAAGGAAAGTGCCACCCCCTACAACTGAAACCATAGGCATGTACTGCATTTGCTTAATGTGCTGTCGGTATCACTGCAGCCTGTGCCACATCAGCTCCCCCTAGTGATGGCTGCCTGTAACAAGGAGTCCAGCATTTAAAGAGGACCTGTCACCAAACCAGGCATGGTGATCTAATTACAGCACTGGATGCAGCATGCCTGCAGCATGCAGGCAAGGGGTCCCCCAGCCCTTAATCCACCCTGTACACTGAGTAAATACACTTGGAAAACGTACATCCTGCAGCCAGAAATGAGGTGGCTAGAGGCTGGAGCTGAAGGGCAGATTCACACCCCCTGCATGTTTAATCTGCTTCCCTGATGCCAATCATTGTCTCCCTCTTCTGCAGTGTGTGTCTGTGTGTGTGTGTGTGTGTGTGTCCCCTGTAAAGGCTCTTGTCACTGGTAAAATTGTGCTATTTGAGGCTTCATAATGCTGCCCCTAAATGTCTGCAGACTTGTGGATTTAGACTACATGACACCTTTAATCCCATTCTTATCTGTCGCTAATGGCTTTTAGACTCCTCAATAAGTGCAGTGAATGAGCAATCTTGCTGTTCAGATTCACTCCAGTGGCAATTACAAAGTATTGATGCACAAGTTATAACTTAAGGCCCCATTCGTTAGTGCGAGACCATGAACGATATCGATAAAACAGGGTTTGGAGTTGTTGAAACAACATTTTTAGGGTGTTGCGTGTAACACCCCGATAAGACTACAATAAATCGTTGATCGCAGATTTGAGAACATGTTCTGAAATCAAACAATCCTCAATCAGCCAACCTGCTGCATCGTTCTGTGTGACACCGCAATAACTGTCATTGACTACTTCGTCTATTCACAGCAATGAGCAGGTATTGTTTGCTGGGTTGTGCAATTGATATCTTAAAGGTACCGTTACACGCTTCAATATCATTAAGTTTTTCTTACAATCCATATTCGATGCACTTGTCACATTGCAAGCATCTTGTTATAGAGCAGGAGCCATTTTCATGGTTACTGGTTCCCTCTATCTGTCCATAGTCACTGACTTGAGCTTTGTCATTGGTATACTTGCAATGGATGTATTGTCTGGCAGCAGATTTCTGTATTTGTCTGCTGCATTTGTGCCAGGGCTGTGTGAAGTCAGTAAGCCAAACCTGACTCCTAAATTTCCCTGCATTCCCCCCCCCACTCCAAAATGGACAGACTCCAAATACACAACCCTGTCTTGTACCAAATCAGAGGGAGTCCAGTGTTTGTAGATACTTACTTGTCTGTCAGATGCTTTTCAGAGTACAGTTGCACATTTCTTAAAAAGCTATAGGTCACTTGAAGCCCCCAACAGCACCTCTTATACCCTACAAAGATCAAAGCTACCATAATGCTGAACTGGAAGTCCCTACTGGCACATGTGCCTCTAGTAGTAATGTGCAGCTGCTAATCTTATGTCCATTTTTCTTTAGAGAACTTCTTGAAGTTGGCCACTGGGGAAAAAGGATTTGGCTACAAGGGATCCTGCTTCCATAGGATCATCCCATCCTTTATGTGCCAGGTATGTATTGCATCTAAAATTCTCAGCAGCATTCTAGACTGGGAAATTAAAGGGGTGGACCATAAATAAACACCCTCATCTAACCTGTAGTAGAGGTGGTGTGCTGCTCAGTGGTTGGACCCTATAGATCTAGAGTTGGGGTGTGAATGTGCATAAATGGGGCCCTGACCACATGTTCCAAGGTGACTTGATGGATGAATGCTCTGTAGGAAGACTGGTCTTGCATGAGCCTAGATAGGTCCACCAGGGTCTTGGCTTGATGCACTCAAGATAACAGCAATCGGCTGCTGGTCTTCCTCTTCACCTTGTACCTTCTATTTTTCTTACTATGATGTCCTTCTCTAGTGTTTGACTACATAAATTGTAGAGGGCATAGCTTGATGGTGTTCCTTCAAGTGACTTATCTGGCTTGATTTGTTCCAAACAGTTCCTATCATTTTACACTAGTCATTTTGCATCATGATTTTTCTTAAATTCAGAGCCTAAATGTTGTCTACGTGCACCACATTATCTCCTAACCCAATGATTGGCAGAGGGTACACATGCTTCAGATTTCTTAGTGATGTGCCTCTGTTTATCATGAACCTCCAAATATTTTTCTCTGTAGGGAGGAGACTTCACTCATCACAATGGCACTGGAGGAAAGTCAATTTACGGCTCCAAGTTCGCTGATGAGAACTTCACCCTGAAGCACACTGGACCTGGTATCATGTCTATGGCAAATGCTGGCCCTAACACAAATGGCTCCCAGTTCTTTATCTGCACTGCTAAAACTGAGTGGTGAGTCTCTTCACTCCTAAAAGCTTTTTGATCTAGTCAGTCAACAGTCCCCTTTGGATACTTAGATGGGATCCCATCTATGTTCTTAACCCTTTAGCAGACATTGTTTCATGTGCTAGATGTGAGATTCTAGTATGAGAACATTTATATGGGACAGTTTGTTCAATGTGTAACCATGTTCCTCCTTCAGGCTGGACGGAAAACACGTTGTGTTTGGCAAAGTGGTTGAAGGCTTTGACGTTGTAAAGAAGATGGAGTCATGTGGTAACAGCAGCGGGAAGACAACCAAGAAGGTGGTCATTGCCAACTGTGGTCAACTTTAAGGAACTCATCCCCGGTCTTACATCACAAGCATTCCTTACTCCTTTGACTGCTTCGGATTCATTCGGTTATAACGAGGCTTTGTGGACTGCTGGAGCATAACAATTCACACTGTATGTTTTTTGTTTTTTTGTTCATTTTTCCATTAGTTCTGTGATCTGCAGAACACAATCAGATTAAATAAAAAACAAGTAATGAATTTGCTGTGACTTTATTGTGGGGGCAAGTGGGTAATTCAGGCTCTGAGTTAATGGGTGACTGCTTTTCTCAGGACATTTTCCAGCTGTCTGCAGATTACACAGATATTTTGCACTTGTCTCTGTAAAATCTTGGTGTCTGGCTGCAGCTGTTCAGGTTTATGCAGTCAGACTGGCTTTAGTTATATGGGTCTGCAAGTATGTGAACAATGTGCAATAAAGACTATATACTGCAAGCAGAACACAACCGTATTACACATCCTGCTGGCTGTACAGTTACAAAGAGCTTTTATCACAAGCAGGAGGTGGGCAGTTACCAAAGAAAGCTTAGGTAGGATCCCAACAAGACTGTTCAGGGTTTACTGGAAATTACTATATCAGGAGCCTCGTCTGACTTTAATACACGGGATATTATTGCTCACCAGTGGTGGTCTGCTCACAGGAGGGGGTTTCTACAGACATTGACTTCTGTTAGCTTTAAGAAAAGTCAGTAGGGATCCCAGTGAGCTGAGTATTTACATGCCTTCCAGCTTCTGCACTAGTGGGATGAATGGCCCTAGACATATTGGTGTGCCCGCCCCCTTGTCCTTTAGTGTACATGCTCAATTAAAGACTTGGGACTGGTGGGTGTTTGCAAACTGATACATATTACCTCAGGAATCCCTTAAATTGTCTAAATGCCAGTGGGAAGACCAATGGATATTTGCACGCATGCCCCCTTTTTTTTTTTTTCTTAGCACCATTTTTTTTTTACATGTGAGGAGGGGCATATATAGACAAATTCAATATTCATGAACAGTACAAAGGTACAGGAAGGACCCTGCCCCAAGGGCTCACTGCCTATAAGGGATGAGTGAGGAGAGAAGGCCCTGCCTATGAGGGCTCAGTCTGAGGCATAGGAGAGAGTAGAGCTGGTTGAAAGTAGTTGCATTTACTCATTTCACCAGCAGACTAATCAGTATCTTTGCGTGATGGTCCAATTCCTACTCTATAGGATTATGTATTAGCAGCCAAGGACTAATACCTTCTTCGTTTTAGAACACAAAGGTACAGACCCTCGTGAGGCCAATCTTTACAGACTAGGTGCAAAATTTACATTGCCTTAATGGGAACTTTTTTTTTTTTTTTGACCGGACAACCACCCCCCTTCTTCCCCGATGCAAAGTTCCAAAGTGAAAGCACCCCTGAATGCAGTCTATCTGCTACATTCGGGGAATGGATCCCCCATGTCTCAAGCCGCCTCCCCCCCCCCATCTCCCGTAAGTTGTACAAAACACTTCAGAAAGTGTACAGATGAGTCTGGAGAGACTTAGTAATGAGTCCTCGCTGTTCCCTGGTGTCCTCCGTCTCCAGGCCCCTCAGTAACTCCTCCTTAAGTGTCTCCTTGGCTGCTCATGCTCCTCTGCGCCTGCGTGATTTCAATGGGCTGGAATGGGTCCTGGCAGCTGAAACGCCTCCTGCCAGTGATGTCACTGCTGGAGCTTGCCCTGCTGTACATGCATAATGTGGAGCAGGTCGGGTTCCCACGTTGACGTCACCTTGCAGGAGGCATTTCGGCTGCCAAGACCTGCTCCAGCCCATTGTTTGCTATGCGCCTGCGTGACTCCAGACAGGAGCACGAGCGGCTGAGGGGAAAAACAAGTGTTACTGAGGTGGCTGGAGGCAGGGAGGACACCAGGGAGCAGCAAGGACTTAACAAGTCCAGAGGGACTCTCATTGATAACTACCATATTTTCCAGCGTATATGACTACTTTTTTAACCCCCCCCCCCCCCCCCCCCCAAATCGTCAAAGTCGGGTTGTGCTATACGCCGGGTGCAAGGCGCCACCCATTGTCAAAAAGAGGGTGGCATCTGCAAGGGGCCTGCCATGCTAAATTGCTTTAGCCCCCACCCCACCCCCTGAATGAGCCAAGGCAGGCAAAATTACCCGCCTCTGCTGCCACCATTGTTCATTCATGTCCCCTGGAGCTTGCCGCCGCTGCTTGATATCACCCGGTGTACGTAGCTGCCTGGTGCCGTAGATGTATGATAATAAGCCATCAGGCGGCTGGTTGGCTGCAGCATTACTGTACATCTCCTGTACAGATGTCATCTGCTCAGCATAGATGTACGGTAATGCCACGGCCAATCAAGCCCCAGCAGAAGCCTGTGGCTGATGGATCACCACTGTAAATCTATGGTGCCTGGCTACGTGCAGCGGTAAGGCTCTGATGATACCGTAGTGTGTGCGTGCCTCTCTTAAACACCCCCCCCCCAATCGATCTGCAGCTGGCACATTACCCTCTCTGTCACCTACACTTTCCACCCATCCCAGTGCTGGCACCTTATTCTGTCACCTACCCTTTCCACCCATCCCAGCGCTGGCACATTACTCTCTCCGTGCCAACAGTATATGGAGGACTATGGGGAGTGCATTATACTATATGGAAGCCATAACCATAATAATATATAGAGGGCTCTGTGGGAGCATGATGATACTTGAAGGGATATGAGAGCCTCTATACAGGACTATTTTAGGGCTGTGTAGGGGGTCATAATACAGTGTGAAGAGATGTAGGGGTCCATTATACTGTATGGAAGGCTGTGTGGGGGGGTTTAATACCGTAGAAGAGTCTACTCATACGGCAAGTATATTACAAATGTATATTTACTAAAAGGATAGGGAAGTCACGGTATTGACCCTGCTGTTTGGTCAAAAACGAGCAAATTTGACATTTTTGATTTCGTGTTTATGAATAACCATGTTCACATACAAGACTTCAATAGGTCCGGTCAAAAATGACGAACATTATAAGTGTATAGTAGACCCCAACAGAACAGCATAGTTAAGGAATGGTAAAGGAATCACAGGTTTTTGTTACCTTTATCAGCATGATTTGGAGGAAGAGACCCTAATGTTGAAAAAAAAATAACTTAAATTAGTCCAGTCTTGTCCTCAATACTTTATGTAAATTGCATAGGTAGAAAGCTGCCAATCAGTGGAGTTATATATCCGCATTCAGCACTGGTAGAAAATGAGAGCAAGTAGCTCAGTAAGTGACACATTAAGGATTTGGGTTACATCAAGTCCAAATGGGGGGTAGCAAAAATCCTTGTGACAGATCTCCTTTTAAAGTGACCCTAAACCCGGAAGCCAACCCCACATCCCCTTCATACCTATATACATGCAGCTTGTAAACCTGCTGCCATCGATCCCTGTATCTTGCAAAACCGCTGGGGCATTCTTCATAATTCATACTTTTATAATGTCATTTCTGGGCGTTTCACTGAAATTTTAAAGCCGTAGCAGGCGTGCCTGTGTGCCGCTCTCCCCCTCCCTGTCCGTATGTATGCACGCAGCCATGGGCGTGCTAAACAACAGAGAGGCGGCTCGTCTCATAGTATGGGCGGTGAAGCCGATATGACGCGTATTACGTCATATCGGCTTCACCGCCCATACTATGAGGCGAGCCGCCTCTCTGTTGTTTATGCACGCAGCCATGGGCGTGCAGAATTACGGAGAAGGAGGGGGAGAGCGGCACACAGGCACGCCTGCTGCGGCTTTAAAATTTCAGTGAAACGCCCAGAAATGACATTATAAAAGTATGAATTATGAAGAATGCCCCAGCGGTTTTGCAAGATACAGGGATCGATGGCAGCAGGTTTACAAGCTGCATGTATAGGTATGAAGGGGATGTGGGGTTGGCTTCCGGGTTTAGGGTCACTTTAAATGGAGTATGTTGGCTGGTTTTTGCTACCTCATCCGAGAGCATCATGATGCAGAAATCTGAAAAAGAAACCAGGCAATACCAACACAAATAAAACTTTCCGTTTTAAAGGAATATGCTCACCTGGTATGGTTGTGAAAGTCACAACCACTATAATCGTCAACACTTTTACTTTGGCTGCTGCAGTCTTCCCCTTAATAAAATGATTTTCATAAAAATATAAAAGTTGGGGTTTTTAAACCGCGCTAACAATCATTCCAATAATATTCAGAGTTGGCATGAAGGTGATTTTTATTCTACGCGTTTCAAGGTTCACAGACCTCTCCATCAGGTACATCGGTGGTTTTCCTGATGAAGAGGTCTGTGAACCTTGAAACGCGTAGAATAAAAATCGCCTTCATGCCAACTCTGAATATTATTGGAATGATTGGCAGCGCAGTTTAAAAACCCCAACTTTTATATTTTTATGAGCATCATGATGTAGGCAGAGAATCTGGATCCAATGATGTATTAGTTGACTGGGTGCAGCATGTGTCGGATATTAAAGGGAACCTGTCACCTAATTTTAAGCCCCTACACTATCTCTAGCTGTCCCTACACCTTCCTAGCAGCTCCCTATCTCTCCCTTTCTTATCTAAAGTCTCCCTATGGCGTCCGTCACACGGTGAGATATCCTTAGCGATATTGTAAGCGATCACGTGCACGCGCAATCGCTTACAATATCGCTCACATCGCTGGTGAGATGTCACACAGACAGACTCACCAGCGATGTGGACCAGCGAGATCGCTGGTAACTATGGTAAACGTCGGGTTACTAGGCGCCACGCGTCGCTTAGTAACCCGACGTGAACCATAGTTACCATCTCCCAGCATAGGCGCGGTCGCTGGGAGATGGATCATCGTGGTGTCATACACCACGATGATGCAGATCGTTGCATCGTTCATCGCTAGATCTGAGAACCGAACCTCAGATCAGCGATGTCACGATCAAGCGATTTACCATCGTAAATCGCTTGATTACATGCAACGATATCTTGCCCGATATCACTTAAGCGATCAAAAAGGAGATCGCTTAAACGATATCGGGCAAGATATCGTTCCGTGTGACGGCCCCCTATGAAAGAAGTGTAAAATAAGATAAAACTTACTGCAGTCCCTGTAGTTAGGGGACTGGGTAGGCGTGGCCACGCTTCCACAGCACTCCTCCATGCTGTAATGCACGCCCCGCTGGGCGGCATTATTCAGGGCCCTCTCTGCCCCCATGTCTTTGTAATCTGCCACCATGTTTGTAGTTCTAAGCACCGGCCGGACGTCACTTCCGGCGCGGTGCATTATGGGGCCGGTCACATGATCGGCCCTAGTGCATTATGGGGCCGATCACGTGACCGGCCCGGCTTCAGTAAGCGCATTGCGCATGCGCGAAACCGGCCCGGTCACGTGATCGGCCCCATAATGCACTAGGGCCGATCATGTGACCGGCCCCATAATGCACCGCGCTGAGAGTGACGTCCGGCCGGTGCTTAGAACTACAAACATGGCGGCAGATTACAAAGACATGGGGGCAGAGAGGGCCCTGAATAATGCCGCCCAGCGGGGCGTGCATTACAGCATGGAGGAGTGCTGTGGAAGCGTGGCCACGCCTACCCAGTCCCCTAACTACGGGGACTGCAGTAAGTTTTATCTTATTTTACACTTCTTTCAAAGGCGGCCGTCACACGGACAGATATCTTTAGCGATATTGTAAGCGATCACGTGCACGCGCAATCGCTTACAATATCGCTCACATCGCTGGTGAGATGTCACACAGACAGACTCACCAGCGATGCGGAGCCGCGATCTCGCTGGTTACTATGGTACACATCGGGTAACTAGGCGCCGCGCGTCGCTTAGTTACCCGACGTGTACCATAGTTACCATCTCCCAGCATAGGCTCTGCCGCTGGGAGATCGTTCATCGTGGTGTTATACACCACGATGAAGCAGATCGTGGCATCGTTCATCGCTAGATCTGAGAACCGAACCTCAGATCAGCGATGTCACGATCAAGCGATTTAACATCGTAAATCGCTTGATTACATGCAACGATATCTTGCCCGATATCGCTTAAGCGATCAAAAAGGAGATCGCTTAAACGATATCGGGCAAGATATCGTTCCGTGTGACGGCCCCCATAGGGAGACTTTAGATAAGAAAGGGAGAGATAGGGAGCTGCTAGGAAGGTGTAGGGACAGCTAGAGATAGTGTAGGGGCTTAAAATTAGGTGACAGGTTCCCTTTAAGATTTAGCATAGCAGCAGAGCTCACAGTAAACCCACCCACACCAGGCTGAACGTACAATGTCTATAGACATTGAACTGCTAATCAGAGGGGTGGTCAACTAGTTGATTCCAGGCAAAAATAATCCTAGGTGATATAGTGAAGGTTTTCATTAAACAGCACAGCAGGGTAAGAACACATTAAATTGTCAGTCTATCTTATGCTGTCTTTAGATTATATAAACTAACAGATTCTAATAACATTATGTTCCAAAAATGCACAAAACATGAAAAAACAAATGTGCTAGGAGCCAAATATTCGTTATTGCTGAAAAAAATCATAACTGTGTAATACAGACACCAGGTTATTAATATTGGTGAGTGAGGAGCTGTAGGAACCATTTATTTTGAGGCGCAAATTTGCACATGGATTACAAAATACACTTACCGTATATACTCGTGTATAAGCCGAGTTTTTCAGCCCAAAAATTGGGCTGAAAAGTTCCCCCCTCGGCTTATACACGGGTCAATACGGTAACTCAGGCTGGAGGAGGCGGGGGGAGGCTGCTGTATGAGCGCCCCATCACGTGGGGCCGCTCATTATATATGCACTGCTTCCCCCTGTCAATCAGTGGCAGGGGGAAGCAGTGCATATATGCCCCAAATGCTGGCACTCGTCCCCCTCCGTTATAAGCATCTCCCCCCTCGGCTGCTTAAGTTACCATCCCTGTATGCTCCGTCCTCGGCAGCATCCGGGGTGATGTGACCGGCCGGTCGCATGATGTCATCGCTACTGGCCGGGGACCCCGGATGCAGCAGAGGACGGGAGCGTGGAGGACCGGCGCGGATCAGAAGACCAGGGATGGTAACGTAAGCAGCCGAGGGGGGGGGATGCTTATAACGGAGGGGGACGAGTGCCAGCATTTGGGGGCATATATAACTCACTGCTGGGGCCTGTATATACCTGTGGGGCTGCTGTATACCTCTGGGGCTGCTGTATACACCTCTGGGGCTGCTGTATACACCTCTGGGGCTGCTGTATACCCCTCTGGGGCTGCTATATACCTCTGGGGCTGCTGTATACACCTCTGGGGCTGCTGTATATACCTCTGGGACTGCTGTATACACCTCTGGGGCTGCTGTATACCTCTGGGGCTGCTATATACCTCTGGGGCTGCTGTATACCACTGGGGCTGCTGTATATACCTCTGGGGGCTGCTGTACATACCACTGGGAAGGCTGCTGTATATACCACTGGGGAGGCTGCTGTATATACCACTGGGGCTGCTGCTGTATACTACCTCTGGGGCTGCTGTATACCACTGGGGCTGCTGTATACACCTCTGGGGCTGCTGTATACACCTCTGGGGCTGCTGTATACACCTCTGGGGGCTGCTGTATATACCACTGGGGAGGCTGCTGTACATACCACTGGGGAGGCTGCTGTATACTACCACTGGGGCTGCTGTATATACCTCTGGGGCTGCTGTATACTACCACTGGGGCTGCTGCTTTATATACCACTGGGGCTGCTGCTGTATACTACCACTGGGGAGGCTGCTGTATACCACACTGCTGGGGGCTGTATACTTGTGCTGGGTCCACCCTCGGCTTATACACGAGTCAATAGGTTTTTCCAGGTTTTGGGGGCAAAAGTAGGGGGGTCGGCTTATACACGGGTTGGCTTATACACGAGTATATACGGTAAGTATATCAATTCATGTACAGTAGTCCGATATACACTGTGTGCAGAATTATTAGGCAAATTAGTATTTTGATCACATGATACTCTTTATACATGTCCTACTCCAAGCTGTATAGGCTTGAGAGCCAACTACCAATTAAGTAAATCAGGTGATGTACATCTCTGTAATGAGGACGGGTGTGGTGTAATGACATTAACACCCTAAATAAGGTGTGCTTAATTATTAGGCAAATGCCTTTCCTAAGGCTGCCTTCACATCACGATTTTGGCATCCGAGTGTATCCATGTCAAATTGGATACACTGGGATGCGATTTTGTCTCCCATATATCCCTATGGGGCTCGGATGTGTCCTTATTGCCATCCGATTTAAGCACAATCTGTAGCCTTCCGATTTAGTCACGGAGGCAAAATCGCAGTCTGCTGCGATTTTGGTGTCCGTGACTAAAGTCAGACACCATGGATCCGTGATGGTCCGGAGTAAGATGCAATGGAAGCCTATGGACATCGGATCCGATGTCGGCTCTGTAGTTATGTACTGAGCATGCCCAGAAGCAGTGTTCAGTACATAACTCCCCTCTCCCTGCATCTTCCCTGTCTCTTCCTCTCCCCCCGCTCGTCTTTCCTGTCCCCTATCCTATAACCTATTCTGTTCTCTGTCCTGTCCCCTCCGGTATGTTAAAAATAATAAAAGTCCTCCCAGAGGATACTTTACCTTTTCGGCGGCTCCAGGGATGCGACCGTATTCATCTGGCTGTAAGGACCTCTCGAACAGGAAGATGCAGAGAGAAACAGGGACCACTGGATCCACACGGATCCTGCATAACACGGATACGGATGGCAAATAGCCATCCGATTGCAGGGATCCGTGGCTGTCTGGATCCCCACAGACAGCCTCAAAATCGTGATGTGAAGGTAGCCTTAGGCAAAATGGGTTAGAAGAGAGATTTGACGGGCTCTGTAAAGTCCAAAATTGTGAGATGTCTTGCAGAGGGATGCAGCAGTCTTGAAATTGCCAAACCTTTGAAGCGTGATGATCACCGAACAATCAAGCGTTTCATGGCAAATAGCCAACAGGGTCGCAAGAAGCGCGTTGGGCAAAAAAAGGCGCAAAATACCTGCCCATGAATTGAGGAAAATCAAGCGTGAAGCTGCCAAGATGCCATTTGCCACCAGTTTTGCCATATTTCAGAGCTGCAACGTTACTGGAGTATCAAAAAGGGCAAGATGTGCTATACTCAGGGACATGGCCAAGGTAAGGAAGGCTGAAAATCGACCACCTTTGAACAAGAAGTATAAGATGAAACATCAAGACTGGGCCAGGAAATATCTTAAGACTGATTTTTCAAAGGTTTTATGGACTGATGAAATGAGAGTGACTCTTGATGGGGAAGATGGATGGGCCAGAGGCTGGATCAGTAAAGGGCAGAGAGCTCCACTCTGACTCGGACGCCAGCAAGGTGGAGGTGGGGTACTGGTATGGGCTGGTATCATCAAAGATGAACTTGTGGGACCTTTCCGGGTTGAGGATGGAGTGAAGCTCAACTCCCAGACCTACTGCCAATTTCTGGAAGACAACTTCTTCAAGCAGTGGTACAGGAAGAAGCCGGTATCGTTCAAGAAAAACATGATTTTCATGCAGGACAATGCTCCATCACATGCATCCAACTACTCCACAGTGTGGCTGGCCAGTAAAGGTCTAAAAGAAGAAAAAATAATGACATGGTCCCCTTGTTCACCTGATCTGAATCCCATAGAGAACCTGTGGTCCCTCCTAAAATGTGAGATCTACAAGGAGAGAAAACAGTACACCTCTGGGAACAGTGTCTGGGAGGGTGTGATTGCTGCACGCAATGTTGATCGTAAACAGATCAAGCAACTGACAGAATCTATGGATGGAAGGCTGCTGAGTGTCATCATAAAGAAAGGTGGCTATATTGGTCACAATTTTTTTGGGGTTTTGTTTTTGCATGTCAGAAATGTTTATTTCTAAATTTTGTGCAGTTATATTAGTTTACCTGGTGAAAATAAACAAGTGAGATGGGAATAGATTTGGTTTTAATTAAGTTGCCTAATAATTCTGCACAGTAATAGTTACCTGCACAAACAGATATCCTCCTAAATCTAAAAAAAAAACACTCCAACTTCCAAAAATATTAAGCTTTGATATTTGAGTCTTTTGGGTTGATTGAGAGCATAGTTGTTGATCAATAATAAAAATAATCCTCTAAAATACAACTTGCCTAATAATTGTGCACACATTGTATGTGTGTAATGCAAGTATGCATTGTACATAAGTAAATATGCAAATTATCACTTCAGTGAGGAAGTGAATAACTAACGCCACCCAATAAGGGTAACAATCCTTAAAGTCATACTCAACTCTTTAACAAGCCTTTTAATATGATTTAGAATTTGTGCCAGATCAGAACCCCAAACTGTATACGCTGCATTTTGGATTGACTGCCCCTCATCAGTTCAGTGTGTGGAGTTTTGATCTGACTGTATGAGAGGCTAAGACGAGGTCTGGGGGAATAGCTATTCTCCTCATGGAGAGGAATCTGCCTGCTGGCATAAGGAGACAGATAAGCTGATAAGGAGACTTATAGCCACAATGCTCCTCTGGGAAATATGCAAATTAAGTAAATAGAAATATTCAGGTAAGTACAGTATATTAAAGAAGACCTGTCACCCCACTGGTGCTCTCCAAAGGGAAAGCACCCCTGAATGCAGTGTCCGCTGCATTCAGGGAAGGGGTCCCCCTTGTCTCGGGCCCCCCTGTAAGTTGTATAAAACACTTTAGAATGTATACAGATAAGGAGTCCCGAGGGACTTACTCAGTATGGAGTCCTCGCTGTTCCCTGGTGTCCTCCCCGCCTCCAGCTCTCTGTGCCACTTCCAGACCCCTCAATAACGCCTCCTTTATGTGTCTCCCCTCCTCGGCCGCTCATTCTCCTCTGCGTCTGAAGTCACACAGACGTAGAGCGAGCAATGGGCGGGAGCAGTCCCGGCAGCTGAAACGCCTCCTGACGGTGATGTCAGCACCCGGCGTACCCAGGCAAGTGCCAGGGCCCTGAGAAGCTGGGGGGGGGCACTTGCCATCAGGAAAAGGCAGCCCCGACAAGAGGGGCCCATCAGGAGCACTCAGCTGGACCCTCAGCCAGCGGCTGAGTGCTCCCGCAGCTCTGCCAGTACACATGGCTAATTTGCATGCGACACAAATTAGCCATGTGCTGGAGCAGGGGAGCTTCCTCCTCTGCCGACTGCAGCAGCATGATGAGTCATCTCCCTGTGACCTCATCACTTTGATGCAGCCTGCAGGAAGGAAGCACAGACCGGAGGAAGCATCTGAGGAGGACACAGCTCCGGGGGAGCGGAAGGAAGGTGAGTATGATTAATATGGAGGCTACTGCAGGCTATGGAGGCTGGACTGAGCTGTATGGAGGCTCCTGCAGGCTATGGAGGCTGTTCTGGACTATAGAGGCTGCTGCTGGGCTATATGGAGACTGTGCTGGGTTATATGGAGGTTGTGCTAGGCTATATGGACGCAGTGCTAAGCTATATAGAGGTTGCTGCTGTGTTTTGGAGGATGCTGCTTGGCTATATGGAGGCTGTGCTGGGCTATGGAGGCTGTGCTGTATATATATTATGGAGGCTGTCTTGTATATATTATTTGGAGGCTGTGATTTATATATAAAATGGAGGCTGTGCTGTATATATTATTTGGAGACTGCTATATATATTATTTGGAGGCTGTGATGCGTATATAAAATGGAGGCTGTGATTTATATATAAAATGGAGGCTGTGCTGTATATATTATTTGGAGGCTGTGCTGGGCTATATATATATTTATCTGGAGACTGTTGCTGTGATGTATATAGTATTTGGATGTTGTGCTTTATATATAATATGAAGGCTGTGCTTTGCTGTATATATAATATGAAGGTTGTGCTTGGCTATGTTTATTATTTGAAGGCTGTGCTGGACTGTATATAATATTTGGAGGCTGTTGCTGGGCTGCCACCACCTCCACATAAGATATACAGCCCAGCAAAGCCTCTAAATATATACAGCCCACAGCCTCTATAGTATATACACAGCCCAGCAGCCTGTATATTGTATATTCAGTCTAACAGTTTCCATATTATATACACAGCCCAGCAGCCTCCATATTTTATATATGCAGCCCTGCACAGGCCCAGTATTATATATACAGCCCACCCAGGAACCTTATTATTATATATCCACCGTCCGCAGCTTTTATATTAAATTCATGAATCGAGGTATGTGTTAAAGGGGCCCACGGTGACTGTTTTGCCCGGTGCCCTCCACCTCAGTCTCATCCCGTTCGTGGAGGCTGAGGAAGCAATGTGGACAATGTGGACAACCTTCCCCGCGATGACTCCAATTTTTATAGGCTGTTCAAAATTCTGCCGTTCATCGAGCACTTCAGCAACAAGTTTGCTGAAGTGTACGTTCCGCAAAGGAAAATTCCCCAAAGGGAGGCTGCATTTCCGGCAATACCTGCCCAGTAAGAGGGTGAGGTACGGAATAAAACTCTACAAGCTGTGCAAGAGTACCTCAGGGTACACTCTCAGCTTTAGAGTGTACCAAGGAAAGGATTCCGGGATCCAGCCCCCAGAATGCTCACCTGCTCTGGGGGTGAGTGGGAAAATAGTGTGGGATTTGATCCACCCACTGCTTGGTAAAGGTTATCATCTTGATAACTTTTACACAAGCATCCCACTATTTCAGTCCCTCTCTGCCAGAACTACCGCCGCTTGCGGTACTGTGCGCAGAAACCAGAGGGGTCTCCCTTTGACGCTAATTGAGCAGCCTCTCCCAAAGGGCGAGAGTCGAGCCCAACGTAGCGGAAACATGATTGTGATCAGGTTCAAGGACAAAAGGGACGTCTTTTTCTTGACCATAATCCATGGTCCCGGCACCACGGCCACCACCGTTAGAGGTACCCCAGCACAGGTCCACAAATAGACTGTGCTCTGGAGTACAACAAATACATGGGGAGAGTTGATCTTTCTGATCAAGTCCTCCAGCCCTACAGTGCCATGCGGAAGGCGAAGGTTTGGTACAAAAAACTGCATATCGTTCAAATGGCACTGTATAACGCATACGTACTATCACGATATCAGGCCAGACCACCAACACCTTCCTTCAGTTTCAGGAGGCCGTGATAAAGGCCCTGATGTTTGGAGGCGAAGAAGAAGAAGCAGGCTCCAGCATCCCTGGAACTGAAGTTTCCCCGAACATTTTCCCGGTTACAGCACATCACAAAAAAGATGCCGGGTCTGCTACAAAAGCAGGGTAAGAAAGGACACACATTTCCAATGTGAAACTTGTCCTGGCAAACCTGGACTGTGCGTGAACGACTGCTTCAGAATTCATCACACGTCCATGGAGTAAAATCCTGACCTTCCCTCCACAACTCACCCACACCAGCCTGACATACACAACACCACACACAGCAACCTGACATAAACTACACCACACCAAACACACAACCTGACGTACACTACATCACACCACACGCACCAATCTGATGTACACTACACCACACCAACCTGACATACACTACGTCAGGTTGATGTGTGGTGTGGTGTAGTCTACGTCAGGTTGTTGTGTGTGGTGTAGCATACGTCAGGTTAGTGTGTGTGGTGTATACTACACCCGCATACACCACACCACAAACACGGCAACCTGATGCGCACTACACCACACACACACTAACCTGACATACACTACATCACACCGCACACACCAATCTGATGTACACTACACGACACCAACCTGACATACACTACGTCAGGTTGATGTGTGGTGTGGTGTAGTGTATGTCAGGTTGCTGTGTGTGGTGTAGTCTACGTCAGGTTGTTGTGTGTGGTGTAGCATACGTCAGGTTAGTGTGTGTGGTGTATACTACACCACACATACACCACACCACAAACACGCCAACCTGATGCGCATTACACCACACACACACCAACCTGACATACACTACACAACATACACACCAACCTGTATGTTGGTAGTGTATGTCAGTTGGTGTGGTGTAGTGTGCGTCAGGTTGGTGTGTGTGCGCGTGCGTCAGGTTGGTGTGTGTGGTGTACTATATATCACACACCAACTTGACTTATACTACAGTTTAAACGAAGAAAGAATTAGGCAGCACTCACCGATCCATATACCATCCGTGCTTTATTTTCTTTTTTGCGGAGTGTGGAGGCAGTGTTACAGGGGGTGCAGGGGAGAGGAGGGGGGTCGTTTAACAACGGACCGTTTCGCGCAGCAGTGGCGCAGTTGGATGCAAAACGAACCAAAACTTGGACAACACTCTTCCAACTCTCGGATACCAGCCTAAGGCTATGTTCTAACTGGACATTTCTGCTACAGTGTTTTTTTTTTTTTAAACTGCATCAAATACGAATCGGTAAAAACATCTGCAAAGTGAATGTGATCTTTAATATGCTGTGCAGTTTTTGACTGCTGCATTAATGATGCAGAAAGCGCATCCAGAAAACAATGAGCGTCAATTATTGTCCCATTTTTCTGGTGTGCTTTCTGCATCACTAATATCCAATTACTTACCCTTCCTGGCGATCCCATGGTGAGGTCCGGTGAAGTCTTCCTCCCAGGTATCGGCAGGATCTGTGAGTAGTCTGTGCAGTACGGACAAGACCTGTCCATGTGACTCATTCACATGGTCAAGGTCCTGAAAGTACCGTATAGACTACTCACAGGTCCTGCCGATGCCCGGGAAAAATGAAGACATCATTGGAGCTCACCATGGGATCGCCGGGAAGGTTAAGAAAGTGTGTGTGTGTCTGCCTGTGTCCCCCGAAAACAGCAAAAAAGCAGCACAAATAAATGATGCGCCAAGTGTCAGTTTACTGTGATCTGGTTCTCTCACATGAGAAAATTGTATGACAGGTGCGGAGAAGACAGACAACTTTTTAAGGAGTTGTAAACTACTTGGACAACCCTTTCTTTATTCCCATATTTGGCCCCATTAAAATAGAAAAAGGTTATGCTCACTTCCGGTGCTGGTGCTGGTGCTGTTCCAGCAGTGTCGGCACTCGCATTCACGGAACTCACAAGACGATGTTATGTCACACAAACATTGCACCCAATCGCTGCCGACTTCCCTCTCGCCACCCTCAGATTATAAGTGATTAAGAACAAATGATTGGCAGCCGCAGCTCTCACATGTTGATTACTTATACATCTGAAGGCTGGGACGAGTCGGAGGTTATGGGGCACCGGCTTGCATGATGTAACATCCTCTCGTGAGCCCCTAGAACGCGATTGCGAACACTGCTGAAGCGGCGCTGACATGGAAGGCGAGTATAACTTTTTATTATTTTAATGGAGCCAACCATGGAGAATGAGAAGGGATTGTCCAAGTAGTATGCAACCCCCTTTAATTTCTTTATCTCCATTGTCTGTAGTCAGCATAAATTGGACTGACATCAGAGTTGACTAATTAAAATATCATTTGCAACCCCTCAATCGGAGTATATGGGGTCCAATTTCACCCCCTCAGTGGCACACGGCACTCCTAATGAGTCATCTTGAAAAATACATACGTCTAAACGAAGACAGCTCTCCACGCAATCGGTATTGCAAAAAACAATTTTTTATTACACCATTTCCTGTGCAATGTTTCGATCTCCAAGAAGGAGATCTTTCTCAGGGTACCTTCACACGCCGCAATGTCTGCTGGCGATATGAGGCGATCTAACGTGCGCGTGCATGTTTTTCATGGTCGCCTCAGATCGCCGATGGCGGCATTACACGCCGCAATCTCGCCCTGATAGTAAGGTGATGTGTCGCTCCGGAAATCACCGCACCCACAGCGAAACCAAGCTTGCCTCATTCCATCGCTGCTTCACACGCCGCAATTCCAAAGGCAATGTGGGCGTACATGTTCAGCGGTGCTAGGAGATAGGCGTGCCACAGTGGTTTACACCGCCCCATACATGCTCATTGGACAACGCAACAGCGTTACGATTGGTCAGCCTGCTCTGGGAGGCTGGCTAATACATGACTCCATTGAAGATGTGTGTGTTGCTGAACGGACAGCTCATCAAATATGGCGCCCTGTGAACTGACAGCCAATGGGAACATAGTAGCCACCACCAATCATCGCAAACGGGGCGCGGACTCCAGCACGCTGTGGCACGCCTACGGGAAATCATAGGCGACGCAGATTCCATCACTATCGCCCGTTCACACGCCAAAACCCGGAAATCTCGCCTTCATGATTGCGGCTGATTTTAGAGCAGTGCTCAGGCGAGAGGCGATTTATCGCCACGAAATTCCCCAATTACACGCCGCAACTGGAAGGGAATTTGACGGCGATTGTTCCAGGGCTACATATCGTCATCAGGATTCCCAGCCGCGGTTGCGGCGTGTAAAGGTACCTTCAAGCAGATCTGTACTGCCCCATAGCATAACATTGGTCCAAGTGCTATCTGATAAAACATTGGATATTAGTCACCCGATCAAAAAGCATCTAAGGTTCCACATTCCAATGTTATCTTGAGTTTAATTTCTAACAAATAAGATAATAGTGTCTCCTATCCTAAAATACACATTGGTCCTCCATTGCACAGAGCATAAATACTTTGAAACAAAAATACAGACATTCACAAAATGGATTCTACATAGAATAAATTGGATCCTGCTATCACACTTTGTGATCAGTATAGTAGCATTATTTGGTAGTAATATGTAGTCTGGTCATAATGTATTTATACCTTTGAGGGACATCATGCTATTTTTTGATGCCATGGGGTCAACAAATTGTGTGTGGAAGCTATGGGGAATCATACTTTTTTGGGGGGTCTGTGAGGACACAACGTGTTGCGTGGACTGGGGGCATCATACTGTGTGAGGAACATGTGTTTCGGTCTGTGGGGTCACCATGTTGTGTGTGTGTATCTTTGAGGGCATCAAACTGTTGGAGCATCACACTGTATTATGGGGACATACTGTGTTGTTGGACTATGCTGTGTGAGGGTGAGGAACATCAAATTGTGTAGGTTTGGATCTGTGGTGTCTTACTTTTGGGGGCATCATTCTGTGTGTGTAGGAAGGACCTATGTTTCACAATGTGTCTAGAGGACATTGTGTGGGAATATTGCATGGACTGGCGAAAATTAGGGTAGTAGCTTAAGAGATGGATGCAATGTTTTGTACACGCCATAGTATATGTGTCTCTACCATTATCTAGCTCTTGGTTGCCTAATGGTGAATTTACAGTAAGTTAATAATAGCTCTACCTCTCTTGCTTTTGTTTGTTATGCCTTTTTATGGTGACAGCTCATTTCTAGTTTAGATGACAGATTTATTAGTATTGGATAGGGGACATAATATGGGATTTGTTTAAGGAATCCCATAATCATGTATTATGGGTAGCAAAAATTTTAGGAAAGAAAAATTGCCCTCTCTCCCATTCTGAAGGGATTAGGTTTATATATATAGAGAGAGAGGTGCAAATAACTTGGCAGACATCTGAATGTAGGGTATCATGCCCAAATCAACACATAAAAATACCTGAAGAATTGTAGCCACATAGTCAAATGAAAAGCATTTAAAGGTTTAATTCATTTCATTGTGAACACAGTAGTCTAAAATGTGTAAAAAAAAGATTAATAAGGAATTACATCAGGGATTGCCCCCTGCAAACATGGACACTCGGGGGCTATTTGGAGCCTGAACAATACAAGTTCAGTTGTCAGATGTTCTTGAGGTTACTGAAATAGCTTTGTGTTCATTGCGTTCACTACCCCCACCCTAATCACACAGCATTTGGTGCTACCCATGATATATCCAACAGGATTAGAAAGGGAATATACTGAGCTGGTATCAAATATTCCTGGGTTCATTGCTTCAGGGGGAAGGGGAGGGCGGTATTATGTGTTATTGTGTGTGATGGACATAGCAGGCAGTAGTACATCTAGGTATATAAGGCAGTGGACACAAAGACCCCAATGCAGCATCTCAGAGACTTCACAAGGTGCCAGACCTCATGATGGAGAATAAACGGGTATTCTTTACCATATCGGCAGATGAGATCCCCCTGGGTCGGGTGGTGATTGAGGTACGATGGGTATACTTTGTGGGTCTTGGCGAAGCTGGGTTTAGGTATGAAGATAAGTTGTGGTTAGGTTTCAGTCCTTGGGTTTTAAGAACTATATGGACCACTGTATATTTAGATCACTGGCGGACAGAGACAGAAAAGGGCCCCTGTGCAAGAACAATATATGGGCCCTTGATCCACCCAATAGTTCTTCAAAATTTGCAATTCCAACTGCTTTGGAGGTAGAATTGAGACCCCTTCCCCCTTGGCCCCCTGTGCGGCTGCACCAATGATATGTCCGCCCCTGATTTAAATATTCAAGTACTTTATATGTCTGCATATATGTTGCAATTGAGCTTACTCAAAGATATGGGTACTGTTCAGTATATATGGCTAAGCTTTCAAAGTCATTGTTCCATAAGCTCAGTCTCTGGTTCTTTTTGCCTGGAGAAGTAATGTAAGCTCAGTCATGGTGTGTTCAACACATATTTTGGGAACCTCAACGCAGTGCCGAATCCATCACAAGATGGACATCAATGGCGATCGATGGACCACACTGACATATAACAGAGTCCTTTGGGTGCGGTCATGGCTTCTTTCTTTTCATCAGAAACAGGCTATTCTACCCATCCAAACTGCGATGGATGTGCACGTAGCCTTCCTGACAACACACATCATGCATTCCTCATCAGCTTATCTGCGTGCCATGCATAGCCTAGGCCCTTCTTTATGGATTACACTACTTGAGTGCTTTTGAAGAGTCATTAATTATATTGCAATGTTTTTAATCATTACTGAGATAAATCTACATCAGGCACTAATTCCTAAACCAAGTACCCAAATCAGATCCACGCAAACCGTGTATATATAGACACTGTGTATATGTGTCATAGAAGTAATTTATATATGAAGGCTACATATTTGCTATATACTCTGAAGGCACAACATATATACTTCCCAATATCCCCACCATGTTTATTAATTTCAAAGATTTCATAATTAGTTCTACAGTTCTGGGTGACCTACATTGAAACGAAATGTTTTAATACATTATAGGTCCCAATATTTAGTCATAAAAGAGACAGATGACAAAACTGCTTCAATCAACAAGAAGCCCAGGACTGGAGGGTCCACTTTTCTAGTGTCCCTTATTGGGTTTGCTTGTGCTAGTCCTCCTGTCAAGCCCTATAATGCCACATACTCTGCCTATATGACCATTTCTGGCTAAGGCTAAAGTTGAGCAAAAATATTCACAAGACCCTGATGTAGCGGCCATCTTGATCGTCCATGGCCACCAAATCACATACCAGCTGGCATTTTTAACATTTTTACTGATTAGTACACTTTGAGTGATGTGATGTGCATCATGCTGCAATGATGACATTGTATCGGTCCTACTAATAGGAGTCATCAGGGATTCCATCAGGAATGAGGTGGTTGCCAAGCTCTGGTCCGGCAGCCATGAACTACTGGCTATAGGATCCCGCAAATCTTTTTACTCAACTGTATTAGGTGTACTACCTTTTATGTTCTGAAGGCCACATTGTCAGACTGAGCCAATCACTAGGGTCGCCATAGAACTAAATGGGGTATATTTATGGAATATTGAAAATATATGTCATAATTGCCTAATAGGTGCTGGTTTTACTTTCAGTACTCACACCAACTGAGAGCCTGTGGCTTCTCTTCTCTCCCTATTCACGCTCAGATCATGTGTGGCTCTCCATTGTAGCTCATGTGAAGTTAAGGCAGTCTTTTTATTTTTTTAATTAATCAGATTGCAGGTTTTGGGTATTAGATTTTCGAGATGGGACGCTGATTAGTCTGATTGCCATATGTGGTGCCTGGAAGAAATTTTTTTTCTAATGTGGGGCATTTAACATCTGCCTTATCGTTTTTTGCCTTCCTTCGGATGTTACGATGAACTGAATTGATTATGCAACTTTAAGTTTTTCACTCTTCTGTTGCTGGACCCATGTATGGACCCCTCTCCACCTTGACGGCTACTTTACGGACTGCCAAAGTTGTCCTCAATTTTATGAATATATGATGAATACCAAAATGTCCACACAGTGTGCCATAAGCTATCACCAGAACCTGCACTAGTGCAACGCACTGCTCCTCTCTGGAGTGGGAAACAAGTGAGCAGCCACTACACACAGACAAGCATGTCTATGTGGTTGGCAGCTGCATAAAATGGCATAATGGAGCACCAGTGGCCCTTGCACCACAAGGTGTACACTTACCCTATGATGTCTCTTGCCTTCAGGCCCCCAGCATATCGAATGCTCTAGCTATATGCCATGCTTATCTTCGGTCCTCTAGCTACATGCCATGCTTATCTTCGGTCCTAACAGCTGCCAAGTGATCTGCCACCATGGTGCCAATGGTACATCTACCCTTGTCTCCACCTGTTACCTTATATCACAAACTTGACAGACCAGTCATTATCACAGCTCATTCTTGTTGGATCTCATAGTCTGCCTTGAGCTTTCCAATTGAGCTTTACTGTTTACATAGGAAGGACTTATGGTGATTCCTTCATAAGTAACAGGGGATAACTGGAATAGTTACATGGGCGCTGTTAATTTATGAAGCAGCTGTCCAGATCCGGATGATCCATTCATCTATGTCACATGACTCATCCTTAAAACATCCCATGGAAGAATGCATAAGCAGTACAGGGAACGTCAATGGGAGGAAAGCTCATAGAAGCAGCTTGTTTTATACTGATTATCTACACAATGTGCTCTTTATACCGGGTGCAATTCTCTCTGTTGAGTCTCTATAATCTGGTTTATGGTGTGGAGCAACGTACCACAGTACCTCTGCATTGATGAGCATGCATGCCTCCTACTCAACCATTATGAGCATGCAGATAGACAGCTCTTTAGTGAGGCCAGATGGCCACAGAAGTGCATTGCATTAACTGGACTGAGTAGATCAGCAGAGCCAGTAAGGCTGGGGTCCCCAAGCTATGGCTCAGGGGCCAAATGTGGCTTGTGGTATGTGGTTCGCAGATGTCTTTTAGCTTGGTGCATTAGCATCAGGTCTAGAAAACAGATGAAGAGAAGGTCTTCAGGTGGTGACTTTTGTAAGTAGTCCCACACACAAGAGCAGATCTGGATGCCAATATACTGGGGGGAGGGGGGAGCGAGAGAAAAATATGGTAACCCCTTTCACATTAGCGTTTTCGCTGATGTGCAGCAGATCCGGCATATTTACCGGATCCGGCAAACCCCATTCATTGTTTATGGGGTTTGTGGTCGGGTGCGGTTACACCAGATCTGGCACTTGCGGCTGCGAAAAAAAAAAGCTGCAAGCAGAGGGTTTTTTTTCGCGGCCGCAAGTGCCGGATCTGCCACATCCGAAAGAACCGCACTTGTTGCACCAGACCACAAGCCCCATAGACAATGCATGGGGCCTGCCGGATCTGGGCCGCAAGTGTGGCCATTAGGCGGCCGATCCAGCAGATGCGGTGCCACCTTCCGAATCGGCCGCACATCAGCGACAGTGCTGATGTGAAAGGCCTCTAAAATAGGATGATAATGTAGTTTAGTGCTTAAAATTGGATGCTTTATTTATCAATATTGAATGGGGGTAAAGTGGGCAACCCTGGATGTAAGCATATTGCCAACAAAAGAGGAGGCAAGAGGTGTCAATGTACTTTTTGTGAAACTTTGAATGTCTTCATACCATGCTCCGGGTGTCAGTGCTGGAGGGGGATTGTTGCTTAGTGTAGCTTAAGGACATCTCTCAGAATTGAATGTAGCTATCATAATTGTCATGAAAACTAATAAGTCCCTAGATATGTCTATAAAGGGGGTGGTGTGTAGAATATAGCAACATGAGCCCATGCGTCCTCTGGGTTACATGAAGCTATGCATCCTCTGAGCCTTAAACAGGATGCCTCCATCTCACTGATGAATGGTTCCAACAGCAGATATGAAAGTGAGAAAGTTAAGGAAAGGAAGACCCATACAGAGTCTAAAGGAAAGATTGCTCTCAGAGACAGAAGGACTAGATTGTACGTTCTTAGGGGCAGGCAACTGCAATTCTCAGAGATTGTTCCAGCAATATCCTCATACATGTCGGCACCCATGGGAAAGTATATATATTGGGGTGTGAGTAGCTCCCACAAATATAGCGGTCATATCTTCAGCCTCAGGATATCTGAAGGAACATATGCATACTTTCCCTGAAACTGTGTGACATGCATATAAGCCTCAAATTAATAACTAGCCACTGGAAAACAGCACACACAGCTTTACTATCTATAAACAAGTGAATTCACAGTAGGAAACATAACGGTAATACTTTTCATCTGGCAGAGTTAGGGGCAAAGATGTGAGAAAAGCTGAAATTTCATAATTCTCTGTAGTTCAAGACAACTACAGACAACCACCACATAAGGTCACCAAGGGTTGGGTCAAGTGAAGGACTAAAAAGGTGTCCATGTTTATTCAGTGTTCACTTCTGAGTGGCCATGCTGTGAACGCAAGTGTTGGAGGTAAGCAAGGAAACTCCTGGCTCCACATCACCTCTGTGTGGTAGCCAGCAACCAAGAAACGGGTAACAGACGTATGCACGTCTGTGTATACATTTTGTATATTCACTGCCTGTATTTCTATATCTGACAACCAAATCAGTAAATCCATCATGTAAGTAGTGTTTTTATCAAGTGTTCCATAAAGGCGATTAAATATAAAATTAAATCCTGAATTGCTCTTTTTTCTCGATCCATGAATTCCCATGTCTGTGTTAAGGTAAAAAATGTTTATACAGTGCCATGTTAGCCAGTAGATAGAAAAATATTAGAATCTGAGAGTCCTCAGTGGTTATTATTATTTATTTTTATAGCGCCATTAAATTCCATGCGGCTTTACAAGTGGAAAGAGCAAACAAAGACAAGTACAGTATGTATGGACAATCAAGTCACACAGGTACAGGAGGGGAGAGGACCCTGTCCGCGAGGGATCACAGGCTACGAGGGATGGGTGAGGATACAGTAGGAGAGGGTAGAGCTGATCGTGCGGTGGATTAAGTCTCAATGTAGGCTGTAGGCTTGTCTTCAGGCTTCTTTTGAAGGTTTACAGGGTAGGCGAGTTTCAGATATGTTGGGGGAGAGAGTTCCTGAGTATAGCGGATGCACGGGAGAAGTCTTATATGCGGTTGCGAGAAGAAGAGATAAGAGGGGAGTAGAAAAGGAGCTCTTGGGAGGATCACAGGTTGTGTGAGGGTAGGTATCGGGAGACCATATCAGAGATGTATGGAGGGGACAGATTGTGGATTGCTTTGTATGTCATGGTTAGGGTTTTAAACCGGGGCCTTTGAGAAATGGGGAAGCCAGTGAAGGTCTTGGTTGATACCTTTTAATGGCTAACTTAAAAGATGGTAAGCAAAGCAAGCTTTCGAGACACTATGGCATCTTCATCATGCTAATAATGAGACAAATTCTGAACACACACACATATATACAAATGCAGGGTAGGATGAATACGACAGGTGACGTAAAGCAGAAAATAGCAGTCAATCTTGGGAGGGGGAGAGGAGCTGGGGAGGTAAAATCAAAATTCCGAGATAAGTGACACAGATTGTATTATCGCTCTATAATTAGTGGTTGGTAGAGAACTGAAAATTCCTCAGTGAATGTAGAAAGCCATAAATCCATGCGAGACAGTTCACGTAAGAAGTGTCAAAAGTTCATTGTCCTCTAAGTGGGGTCTGTTCAAAGATGTGATATCCCCAAATGCCCTTTCAATTGATGTAAAAATGCATGAATCAATGTGAGACATTTAATCCTGGTTTGAATGTGTGAAAGGTCATTCGTTATCAATTTGTATTCCCAAATTCTTTCTGAGATTTGAAGTTACTTTTTAAAATGAGCAGACTCATGTCTGTTACACTGTGGTCAGAGCTGCAAAAATGCTTGGCTACAGGTAGGTCCATACGCCTTTCTATCATTGTGTGGCGATGAGAATTCATTCTTGTTCTGAATTGTAGTCCAGTCTCCCCTACGTATATGCATGTCTGTGTTCTCAGTTTGACACTACATGCTACCTGGGCTGGTTTCTGGCCCGACATCACCTGTCAACAGATCGAACTTATATCTAACAAGGAACTGGTGGTAGTTTTACTGGACTGGCAAGACTCTGTTTCACTTGGGCTAGTGAAGAGGGTCTCCCTGCCTGTCAGGGTTGTGACTGAGTGTGGTGTACCGCTGCAGGCTGTGTGGATCACTCACTCTCACTCCGCGTGCCTCCCTGTGCCCATGTGAACAGGGGGTGTCAGTGTAAAACTGTGCCAAGTCGATGCAGGATGTCACGTTTTGGCAGAAGTGATGGTACTGTATTGCGTGATCCCGTTGTATTAGAGATCTCAAGGCAGGGCTGCGAGGTGCGATTTCGTCACAGTAATAAGGTTGGGGACCATTGCGGTAAGGTCTCTTAGTGGGTCTACTGAGGTGACTGAGTTCGACACAAGTCACTGCTTGTTTCCCGGCACCATTTAGTCCATTATAATCTGTGTCTAATGTAGCAGATGACATACTAAGAGGGAAATCCCACTATTAGGCTCACATTACACTGCAGCTATTTATTCTAATCTCTGTTCAATATTTGCCAAAATTGTAACGTTACCAGACCAGAATACAATATGGTAATAAATATTTCTTCTCCTCTACACTTTTAAGAATTATAAGATTATTATTATGTTATGTGTTAGCATAGTTATAATAATTACTACCATATTTATTATTCTTAATTACAGCGAATATAAAAAGTCTATACATCCCTGTTAAAAATAGGTTTTTGTCATGTAAAAAAAATAATGCTAAAAATAATTTCAGAATTTTTCTAACTTTAAGGTCACCTATAATCTGTACAATTCAACTGAAATATAAACTGAATATTTTTTCAGGTTGAAAAAGAAAAATGAAGAATTAAAGTAATATGGTTGCATAAATACGTACATCCTTAAGCTAATACTTTGTTGAAGTACCCTTTGATTTTATGACAACATTTTGTTTTTTTGGGTTGGAATCTATCAGAATGGTACATCTAGAATTGGCGATCTTTGCCACTCTTCCTAGTAGTACTGCTTCAAATCTGACAGATTGCGGGGGCATCTCCTGTGTACAGCGCCCTCTTCAAGACACCCCAGATTTTTATTTGGATTCAGGTCTGGGCTATGGCTGGGCCATTCTAAAACTGATCTTCTGCTGGTGAAGCCATTCTTTAGTTGATTAAAAGGAATGCTGAAAGGTCATTTTGGTACTGAAAGGTAAAATTCCTCTTCATATTGAGCTTTTTAGCAGAGGCCTGAAGGCTTTATTGCAAAATTGTGGTAGCAAAATGTACTGATAATGTTCTCCACCTTGACTAAAGCCCTAGTTCTGGTTGCTGAAACAAAAGCATATTCCTGCCTCCACCATGAATAACTGTGGGTATGGTGTTATTTTGGTGATGCACATGGATGGTTTTGTGCCAAACTTACCTTTTGTAATTATGGCCAAAAAGTTCAACTTTGGTCTCATAAGACCAGAACATGTTTCCCACATTAGAAAATACTTCTGAAGTGCCATCCTACCCCACAGGCCAGACATGTGAAGAATACTGGAGATTCATGTCAAATGAGATCCCTTGGCTGTTTTATACGCAGTTTACGGATCATGACTTTTTCTGTAAAATGCAAACTATGAAAGTGTCAGTAAAATCCTACTAGCATAGGTAAACGTATTACAAGGGTTATCAGAATCACTGTAAATGATAGCAGCTGTGTATTGACTAGTCTTTACACGAATGTAAATATGAATGGCTAATTCTGAACATAACCACATCTGCTACTATAACAGCTTGTTCGCACTTATGCTACCAAATTATTTGCGTTTTGTTACTTGTATTTCTCCCCCCAAAATGAATCCAGTTTGTTTTAAATGGATTTGTACATATCAGGGGGACATTAAAGTTGGAAAAAGGTATGAAATTATTCTTCTAGGGGTTTGCACAGGAGTGAATATTCTCTCATGAAAAAGAATTGGGTGGATTAGGCAAATAACTCAGCTCAAACTCTGTTTCAACTCTCAGTTTACTGTGATCCTATCGCATGAGCGAATCAAAGAGAATTCTGAGAATCGAAGCACAGGAGAGAAGACGGAGAGTCTAATTTCTCCATCTTTTCCATTGATGACATCAGAGTGTAATCCCATGTTTTGCATGCACCCATTGACTAGAATATGTGCGTGCCATTCAATATACGTTGCCATTCGCAGCATGCTGCATTTTTTTTCTCATGCCGAATCATCATGAGAAAAAAAGCGCTGGGCGGCACTGCCCCATAGTATAACATTGGTCCGATCACTATCAGATAAAACATCGGATAGCACTTGCCTGAGTTAAACGTTCATGTTCATGAGCCCTCAGGCCACAAACACGGTATTTGGTGAGTTTTTTAACTCAGTATTTGTAGCTAAAACCAGGAGTGGGTGATAAATACAGAAGTGGTGACGTGTTTCTATTATACTTTCCCTCTGATTGTTCCACTCCTGGTTTTGTCTACAAATACTGAGGTAAAAAAACTCACCAAATACTCAATGTGTGCACGTGGCTGGATCCAACATCAGGCCATGTGCACACATTGAGTATTGGTTTTTGGCTACAAATCCTGAGGTAAAAACCTCACCAAATTCTCAGTGTATACACATGGCTGTATACTGACCTCGATCCCACATTAGGCCATGGTCCTATATTGAGTATTTGGTGAGTTTTTTACCTCAGTATTTGCAGTCAAAACCAGGAGTGGAACAATCAGAGGATAAGTATAATAGAAACACGTCACCACTTCTGTATTTATCACCCACTCCTGGTTTTGGCTGCAAATCTTGAGGTAAAAATTTCACCAAATAATCAACGTGAACTTGACCTTAGTATGATTTTATTACATGACAAAACCCTGGCATTTTAACAAGGTTCAGTTGTAAACAAACACGATCAAATGTCCAATTATTGCAAAAAAACAAGCAATTTTTAATGACAGGTAAAAAACAGGGATTACAACCACAGTACACGCAGCAATGAGGCAGGCTGCACCACTGACACACACAAGATGTATATACAATAATAAATGGTATACAGGGCTAGTTCACACCAGAAAAAAATATACACATAGCAGTTGGTACTAGTACAAAGCATAATCAATACCCACATTATGTCTTGAGTGCTGTGCAGTTTTTTTTCCTGCTTTATGTCTAATATGTGGAGTTGCTGGCTCCATGTCTGCACTTAGCACCCTCATCACCTGCAGGTGGTCTGAGGTTGAGATGGTGTCCACCCACTTAGAAGTGGGACAGGGAGGACAAGGAGGGCAGGGATGTCAGCATAGGACTCATCAGACCTGGGGTCACCGTGGCGAGGTTGATGAGCAAACAGACATTGGCCAATGTATGTATGTAAGAAATTTGAGTTTTTTTTTTAAAAAGCGTAAGTTTTTTAATTTTTTCCTCATATACCGCTTGTTAGCATGTGTGCATTTATTGGTAGTAGCTGTGTGCTGCAGAGACAATTTTTCTAGTTATTTGATCCAGCGTCGCTGCTGGCACTAGTTCACATTATGTCTTGAGTGCTGTGCAGTTTTTATCTATCTATCTATCTATTTATCTATCTATCTATCTATCTATCTATCTTTTAAAGGATCCTCAAACAGATCAAGAAAAAAGTGGAAAAAAACCTGATGCAGCTGGAGATGACCGCACTGGCATTATTCCAGATCCGGCTAATGGATCTGTTATACTGGTGCGGTCATCTCTGGCTGCATCAGGTTTTACAATTGAAAACTGATGCGGTGGGATGCAGTTTACGCCGGATCCCCGGCAGATGAAAAAACACAAAAGTGTAGACACAGCCTTAACAGGCATAACATACAGTGTTCTGCTCACCAGAGATAATGCAGGGCTAAGGGAACAGTAAACATAATCAAGATTGTTTTCCAAAATTGAATATTTTTTTTATTTAATCTCTATTGGCATTAATTTACGTATAGTGAACTTGGACTATAAATGGTTTTTATAGTGAAGGTAAGTTATTACCTGTCCTAAGGATCGATGAGGGTCCAGCCACTGGGACCAGAACTGATCAACACAATGGGGAACTTTTATCTTCATTGGAATCGAGCACTCACACTACCACTCTGTGCTAAGGGTATGTGTACACATCTATTTCGGGCAGATTGTGCCTGAAACCTTCCAAAAAAAGCATCACGAAATGCAAAAAAAAATGGTAAAATGCCTAGATATGTCAATCAATTAGCTTCAGGCAGCATAAGTTGTGAAGTGGCTAAAAGAAGTGACTGATCCACCATTCTTCTGGTGGCCTCCAATATCTTATATATGAAATAATAAAGAAAAAAGCCCATTGTAAAAGAGGTCAAGGAAGACGCTTCAGGAAAAACACAGCGGGCATTTTCCTGCGGCATTTTCCTATAGCAAAAGCAGTGCTGGTACGCTACTGTCTAAAATTCAATGAGTGCACACACCCCAACAGAGATAAAAGAGCCCCATTCAGCAAATTGGTGCAGGCCCCAGAGGTTGGACCCCTACCGATCAATATCCTATAGATGAATGATAAGTTAGGCCGGCTTCACACCACGTTTTTTGTGATCCGGGCCAATCCAATGAGAACCGGATAGGCCCGAATCATATTTGAGCCCAATAGTTTGCCTATGGAGCCGGATGGCAGCTATCTGCAATCCGGTTTCCATGTGTCCGGGTGAATTCTGGGAGGACTCGGATTTTTCACCTGGACACAAAAATGATGCATGCACGATTTTTATGTCTGGGGAGAAAAATCCGGGAGGATCCGGGCACCTGCGGCCGCATGCCGCTGTTATTTCAGGACCGCGGCTAGCTCCCCGCGAGTTGCGGTCCTGAATCAGCAGCTTCAGCTGCATGCGGCTACCGGACCGGAGGGCATATTAGCCCTTCGGTTCTGTGTGCTGATCCGGTCCAGGGCTGTCCGGTCCATAGCGGACAGCCACGGATCGGATCACAACGTGGTGTAAAGCCGGCCTTATCTGTACTGGAGAACTCAATAGATAATAAGAGTATGAACACATGGGGTGACTATTGGGTGGTGGCTAAGACAGAGCCACAATACAGACAAAAACTGCACAGCCAGAAAAATCTGCAGTTTGCTAACAAATCATTAAAATTGCAGAAGCATATGGGCATTACATTAAGCAATGAGATATCTATTATTTTTAACAATGTAGTAGAATAAAAAGAAAAATTAAAATGATGCATAATTTTTGATTGCCCCGTGTGTCCTGCATTATTTACCATTGCTGCTTCTGGAAGAACAGATTCATAAATCATGAATATGATGTATGCGAAAGTCCTGGACTGTCCATAAAAACAAGGCACTTTTTCCTTTGTCTGTAAAAAATATATAAAAGTAATGTGTATGTGATACATTTTGAAGCTAGATTATTATGACAGTAATTATCATCTTTATACAGTGAATGTAACTGATGTCTTTGTATCAGAAGTACTGGCTGTAGATATTTATCACCTACAATATTAGTTTGCATTCAGATGCCCATGTGACACGGTCCATGTACGGGCCATGATTAAAGCTGGGCAGATTGAGTTGCGTGACTCCCATCCATTGGCTAGGTCAGTAGTCTCTGGCTGCTAAACGAGAAGCTCGCAAAACTCTTACCTTCCAGGATCCCCGATGCAGATCTTGATTAGCCAGCATGATGTAGGGTCAGGGGCGTAACTACAACAGGTGCAGGGGTTGCGATCACACCCAGGCCCTGCAGCCTAGGGGGGCCTCATAAGTCCTTTTGGCCTATAGAAAAAGACTAATGCTATTAAACATTTGCAATAATTGGGGGCCCCGTTTCGCATCGGGGCTCCTGGGCCTGAAGGTACACCACTGCGCAGCGTCATCTATGTGGCGTGACACACAGATAACGTTGTGCCATCATGGCTATCTAAAGCTTCTCCAGGATCCTGGGAGGCAAGAGATTTGCGAGCTTTCCGTCTAGCAGCTAGACTACCGAACTGGCCGATTGACCGGAGTCCTGTGAATTGATCTGCTCAATTCTAAGGGCTTGCTCACATGAGCATATAACATGGCCGAGTGCTATCTGATGTTTTGTCAGATAGCACTCAGCCCAATGTTATACTATGGGGCAGTGCCGACCAGCGTTTTTTTTTCTCATGCCGATTCAGCATGAGAACTAAAAAATATGTGTATTTATATGTTTTATAGATGGCGTGCACCCAGTCAAGTCTAAGGGTGTGTGCAAAACAATGGACTGCACTCAGATGTCATCCAAGTGCAGTCCAATATACGTTGACATAGGCCTAGTTCACATCTAATGCAGGTTTGCGTTTTGATTCACTTGCGTTTCTATGCGTTTTTACTGCTAAAAACGCATCCAAAACGCATGCGTTTTTGCCCCCATTGATTTCAATGGAAATGCATGCAAAAACGCATGTGCATTTTCCAAACGCAAAAACGCAGCCAAAGACGTCGGCCAATGTGTCTAGGGCTGCGTTTGCAAAAACGCATGCATTTTTGCATTTGGAAAATGCTCATGCGTTTTTGCATGCGTTTTTCATGCATTTCCATTGAAATCAATAGGGGCAAAAACATTAGTTTGTATGCGTTTTTAGCGATAAAAACGCATAGAAACGCAAATAAAGGAAATTGCTGACCAGGCTTAGATGTGAAAAGGGCCATAGTCAATGGAGAAGATGGAGAAATTAAGTTCTTCATCTTTTTCTCACCTGTGCTCTGATTTTTGCATGCGAGAGAATCAGATCACGATAAATGGATCCTCAGCTCACTTTATGATCAGCGTTTGAGCCAAGTGTAATTGGCCCAATTCTCTCACATTAGAGACTATAGGCCAGTGTGTTTCCAGCCTTACTGTGACGCATGGACTGACCCTGGGTTTCCTGACCCAAACGTCATAGCCTCATATTTATATATGAAGCTGTCAGATTTGGGACGGAAGACCTGAGGTCAGTGTTGCATTGATGTCTGAATTTCAGCATTAATGTTTTATTGTGGTTTTCCAATAACCCTGTCAGAAAAAAATATTTTTGCCTGTAAAATTTTGATCAGATGTCCACAAAAAAAAAAAAAAATTTAAAGTTGGCAACCCTGATATACTTACCCGGAAAGTAAGGCAGTCATGAAAGTGATCACAGCTCTGCAGATACAGAGAACACAAGCTTATACCATATAATGAATCACAAGATATAAATATCCACATATTATACATATACAATGCCTGAAGACAATGGGATTCCAGACCACACGCTGCCCAAATAAAAAGGGTCTGTAAATACCTTTGCATTATCTAATAATAGTAGCAGCGTCGGCTCCAATGATCCATAGCGGCACCGACTTAACACAAAGTCATACGTGTCATGAAGACGATGCCAGCGCCCTAAATCCTATAACGCTACAGAAGACAAAGAAATTCCATCCTTTATCGGGATGTCCCTGTGGATGGTTAAGCCATGAAATAATGGAAATACATTCTTTTCAAGGATCAAAGGCATGACAGTGTGAACTGCGTGATACCTCCACCTCTGCTATCCGTTACACAGTGCTAATAAATTGTAAGCTCCTGGGGACAGGAATCTGAGCCACTTCTCTTTTATCTAAATATGTCCTCTCTGCTTTTGTAGTCTATAGTATAAGGTATATAGATGTGAAATCCTTGTGTCCTGTACATTCACAGGAGGAGGAGGGGGGACTTGTCTCATAAAATGTCTCATGAAGTAACAGGAATATGTCACATATGGTGTTAGTTTATGACTACATGAAAGTGTAATAAATAGGGATGAGCAAATGTAGCAATCAGTTTATAAGACTCGCTCAAAATCACCAATCGAATTGCTGGTAAAAACCTTTTATCTCTTCAGACCCCACAGGATAATAAATGGAAGCGTTAATGTTCAGGGAGTCTCCTGACTTCCAATCCATAGGATATTCTGCTGGCTCCAGATTTATCAGCCCTTTCATGTCTCCTCTTTATACACCCCTACCCTCCTTACTTCCCAATTCCTCCCCCCTCCTTTTTTTCTCTTTCTCTCTCTTTCTCTTCTCTCTTCTGTATTTTTACATGTCTTATATTGTCCTCAACAATGTGGTTCATGGTACCGAACCGTAGTTGATGTTTTGCTATAAGTGGATCAAGTTAAGATGGAACCCATTTGCTACTTTCAGCATAAAACTACCAGGCACTATTGAAAAAACTAAGCAATATGGCCCTGTACCCACGGTACATTGCTTGATGCTATTTGGACACAGATTATGCAAATCTGCATCAAAATCTGCATGTCTATCCTGAAGCCAGCTAAGGGCCTTTTCACACTGGGTTTTTATTAAAAATACGGCAGTCGCGGTAAAAAAAAAACTGCATCTGCCACATTTTCCGCCTACTGGCAGCACTTGCGGCACACTTATGGCAAGCCCCATGCATTGTCTATGGGTCTTGTGGTAAGTGTGCGGTAAGTGCAGTTGCGGCCGCGAAAAAACTGCGGTCAGCTGTGTTTTTTTTCGCGGCCGCAATTGCCGGAACCGCACTTGCCGCAAGCCCCAAAGATAATGTATGGGAGTTGTCGCAAGTCTGCCGTTAGGCGGAAAATGCGGCAGATGCATTTTTTTTTACCGTGACTGCTGCATTTTTCAAAAAACCACAGTGTGAAAAGGCCCTTAGCTGGTTTCACACAGCCATTTTTTGGAATCTGGGGGAATGCGGGAAAATCCTGTAATCCCCTGGATTCCCCTGCAATTGGATGCACCCTCACCGGATTATCACTGATCCATCCCACGGACCAGTGATAACACCAGAGCGGGAGCAATCTGTTGTATCCGGTTGATTACCTTTCTCCACAGGATCCGGTGGAAAAATTTAGAACTGTGTTCTGGGCATGTGCAGTTCAAAAACCCAGATCTGGCCTCCAGATCCAGCGGGATCCAGAGTCCACCGGATCCGGGTTACATAGAGCCACATTTGAAATCAACCCGGATTGCCCCAGATCCAGGTGTTCACAGTTTTTGACACGGACACCCAAAGTCGCAACATCTTGCGATTTTGATCTCAGTGAAAAAAGACGTGGACACCCGGATCAGGAGGAACCGTACAGAACTGGATGCACCTGCAAGTACTTGTGGCCCCATTGAAAGTCAATGGGGCCGAAAATGGATAAGGGTGCACCCAGTTAAGATAGATTCACACGGATTACAAAAAACAGCTGTGTGAAAAAATGTTTGTTTTCTTTTCATCTCGCTACCAATAAAGAAAGATTACACATAAATGGAGGGGTTAAAAAATAAAAAAAAATATTTTATTAACCTCACCACTAATCTGTTGAGATCTCTGGGATCTCCCTTCCTTCCTGTGGGTCCAGTCTTCTAATCCATCTCCATTCTTCCTTTCTCTTTGGAGCTCGCATGATGTCATGTTGGCACCAAAGAGTGAAGACAGAAGAGAAGACTGGAACCGGAGGAAAGAAATGACCCAGCAGAGAAACAGGGAGGGAGCTGGGGTAAGTATAATGTTATTTTTTAAAAATATTTTTAAACATTACCAGACTTAAAGGGATTTTCCCACGAAGAAAGTTGATATCAATCAATAGATCTTGGAATAATAATATTTTCCACAATTGGCTGTTTTTAAAAAATGTTCCTGTGCTGAGATAATCTTATATATGTGACCCTGCTATGTACTGTGTAATGGATGTGTCTGACCATACAGGGACATGATCTGATCATACCACATCTCCTGTGCTGAGATAATCTTATATATGTCTCCCTGCTATGTACTGTGTAATGGATGTGTATGACCGTACAGGGACATGATCTGATCATACCACATCTCCTGTGCTGAGATAATCTTACATATGTGTCCCTGCTATGTACTGTGTAATGGATGTGTCTGACTATACAGGGACATGGTCTGATCATATAGGCACACATATATAGGATTATCTCAGCACAGGAACATTTTTTAAGCACATCCAGTTATGGAAATTATTATTATTCCAAGATCTATTGATTAAACTCATCTTGAACTTTGTTCGCATGGAAAACCCCTTTAAAATAGATTTGAGGAAATCATATGAAACAAAGTTCTGGTAAATGTGATTTCTTTGTGAAATTTGAATGTGATTCTCCTCAAATCGATTCTGTCAACTTTAATAGCAAAAAAATGGTATGAATAGAGCATATGGTTATAGGTCAATAAGGTGAGAATTAGCCAATCCCTATATGCTGTAATAATAGGATTGTTTATGGTGATGAAAATAGTAATGTAAATTAAGGGTATAGAGGTACAGAAGCAAGGGTATAACTACAACAGGAGCAGGGGTTGAAATTGCACCCGGGCCCTGGAGCCTAGGGGGCCCCAAAAGTCCCTTTGGCCTATAGAAAAAGACTTGCTGTTAAAGATTTGTAATAATTGGGGGCCCCGTTGGAGCTTTTGAACCGGGGCCCTTAAGCTTTGAGTTACGCCACTGCACAGAAGATTTTAGGAGGAGCAAGAATCTATTGTTAGTGTATGCTCAATGTAGGTATGAAATGAGAATCGCAATGATATAGGAGCAGACGTCAACTGATTAAAACGAGGGACAAAGGAATTACGTCCCAAATCTGACTAATCCTTAGACAGCCGTATTGGAGCCGCTTTAAACTCCTACTGCCTGAAGCATGCCTCATTACAATCCCAGGATTATTATACTAGCAGATTGAGGGTTAAACAATAGCCTTCCCATCCAGCCGTGTGTGTCTAGGTCTCGGTGGCATACGTGCTCATGATGTCTGACTTTTATATATTCTACCCATAGTTCAAAGACATAGTGACGGGTCTTTTGGCTTCCTATGAGCCTGGTTTGTTAGCCCTACTGGGGACAGGAACTGATGTGGGTGAATGCACCATGTGTAGGGCTGCAGAACCTAAGAGAATAATGGAAATAATGAAATAAATCAGGGCAGCATGAAATATCTCTGCAGAGAGCAGGCGGCTGCTCTTCGTTTTCTGCAGGATGTAGGCCGAGCACGCTGCAGTCTGTCGCCCCAGGGATGCTGATGCTATGGCACAAACTGTCAGCGGGTGGAGTTATGACATCACCGTGTGTGGGAGCAGAACGCCGCAATGCAAGATGTGCGAGCATCTGACAATGCAAGACCCAGAATATGCCATCGCCAGGGAGGCAGCAAGCCCCCTAATTGTGCAGACAAGTAATAAGGTCAACACTGAGAATATTGTGAAAACTTCTTTATTGTAATCCATATAAAAACATGTGCAAATCATGTAAATCAGTGCATATGTATAACAGGGACAACAAGTCCCAGGAAGGCATCAGATAAGGCTGACGCACTTCAAACCTTCCTGCTCATATCATGTCGTACCAGACTGCATGTTAAAACCCATGTTTCACTACAGTCCTAGTCCGATGAACCCCAGTGCGAAATGTGGACCTGCCTCTCCCTTACACACACATTGGTCAGATGTATGGGCCCTTGTAATGTTCTAAATCCTATAAAGACTTATGACTTGCCCCCTCCTCCTTTTTCATTATGTATTAATTTCCCCCATTTTGGTATATGTCACCATCCTGGTATATATATCATCCCCATCTAGGTATAAATGTCCCTCATCCTGGTATATATGTCCTCATCCTTATATATATGGTCCTCCTCCTGATATATATGGTCCTCCTACTGGTATATATGATCCCCATCCTGGTAAATATGTCCACTATCCTGTGTATATGTTCCAGATCCTGGTATATATGTTTCCATCATGGTATATGTGTCCCTCATCCTTGTATTTATGTCCTCCATCCTGGTATATACAGTCATATGAAAAAGTTTGGGCACCCCTCCTAATCTTACTCATTTTTTTTGTTGAAAATTGTTTTTTTACAACAGCTATTTCAGTGTGATATTTGTAATAACTGATGGACACATTAATATTTCAGGTTTGAAATAAGGTTTATTGCACTAACCGAAAATGTGAAATATGCATTATTTCAAAATTTGACAGGTGCCAAAGTATGGGCACCCTTCTGATTTTCATGATTTGAATACTCCTAACTACTTTTTACTGACTTACTGAAGCACTAAATTGGTTTGGTAACCTCATTGAGCTTTGTACTTCATAGCCCTGTGTATCCAATCATGAGAAAAGCTATTTCAGGTGTCCACTTGCAAGTTGTTCTCCTAGTTGAATCTTCTCTGAGGAGTGGCATCATGGGCTCCTCAAAACAGCTCTCAAATGATCTGAAAAAAAAGATTGTTCAACATAGTTGTTCAGGGGAAGGATACAAAAAGTTGTCTCAGAGATTTAACCTGTCAGTTTCCACTGTGAGGAACATAGTAAGGAAATGGAAGACCACAGGGACAGTTCTTGTAAAGGCCAGAAGTGGCAGGCCAACAAAAATATCAGAAAGGCAGAGAAGAAGAATGGTGAGAACAGTCAAGAACAATCCACAGACCACCTCCAAAGACTTGCAGCAGCATCTTGCTGCAGATGGTGTCACTGTGCATCGGTCAACAATACAGCGCACACTGCACAAGGAGAAGCTGTATGGGAGAGTGATGTGAAAGAAGCTGTTTCTGCATGCACGCCACAAACAGAGTCGCCTGAGGTATGCAAAAGCACATGTGGACAAGCCAGTTTCATTTTGGAAGAAGGTCCTGTGGACTGATGAAACAAAGATTGAGTTGTTTGGTCATACAACAAGGCGTTATGCATGGTGCCACAAACACACAGCATTCCAAGAAAAATACTTGCTACCCACTGTCCAATTTGGGGGAGGGTCCATCATGCTTTGGGGCTGTGTGGCCAATGACGGCATCGGGAATCTTGTTAAAGTTGAGGGTCACATGGATTCCACTCAGTATCAGCAGATTCTTGAGAATAATGTTAAAGAATCAGTGTCAAAGTTAAAGTTACGTCGGGGATGGATCTTTCAGCAAGACAATGATCCAAAACACCGCTCCAAATCTACTCAGGCATTCATGCAGAGGAACAATTACAATGTTCTGGAATGGCCATCCCAGTCCCCAGACCTGAATATCATTGAACATCTGTGGGATGTTTTGAAGCAGGCTGTCCATGCTCGGCGACCATCAAACTTAACTGAACTGGAATGGTTTTGTAAAGAGGAATGGTCAAAAATACCTTCATCCAGGATCCAGGAACTCATTAACAGCTACAGGAAGCGACTACAGGCAAAAGGTGGATCTACTAAATATTAATGTCACTTTTCTGTTGAGGTGCCCATACTTTTGCACCTGTCAAATTTTGAAATAATGCATATTTCACATTTTCGGTTAGTACAATAAACCTCATTTCAATCCTGAAATATTACTGTGTCCATCAGTTATTACATATATCACACTGAAATAGCTGTTGCAAAAACTCAATTTTAAACAAAAAAAAAATGAGTAAGATTAAGAGGGGTGGCCAAACTTTTTCATATGACTGTATGTCTCCATCGTGGTTTATATAAGTCCCATCCGGGTATATATGTCCCCCATCTTGGTATATACCGTATATACTCGCTTATAAGCCGAGTTTTTCAGCCCAAAAATTGGGCTGAAAAGTCCCCCCTCGGCTTATACGCGAGTATATACCCAGTGGTAGTATAATGCCGCCCACCCGCCACCCCATCAGTATACAGGCCCCCCCATCAGGATCCAGGGCCCCCCCTCCTTGCTCCGCAAAACCTGCAAAGTAAAATCATTATACTTATCACTGTCCTGTCACCGCCGTCCCCGCCGCTGCCATCGCGATCCCCGGCTTCATCCGTCTTCTTCCGGCTTCCTGTGGTCGCAGGCAATGACGTCATTGCCTGCGCCAACCACAGGAAACCGGAAGACGCTGGATCCTGATGGGGGGGCCTGTATACTGATGGGGGTGGCGGGTGGGCGGCTGTATACTACCACTGGGGCTGTATATACCTCTGGGGCTGCTGTATACTACCACTGGGGCTGTATATACCTCTGGGGCTGCTGTATACTACTACTGGGGCTGTATATACCTCTGGGGCTGCTGTATACTACCACTGGGGCTGTATATACCTCTGGGGCTGCTGTATACTACCACTGGGGCTGTATATACCTCTGGGGCTGCTGTATACTACCACTGGGGCTGTATATACCTCTGGGGCTGCTGTATACTACCACTGGGGCTGCTGCTGTATAAACCACTGGGGAGGCTGCTGTAACACTGCTGGGGCCTGTATATGACTCACCGTGGCCGGGACTCCGGTTTAGACAGGCGATGCTTCCTTCCTCCTTGTCACGGGTGGACCGCGCCTGCCGATAGTGGGGCCCGGTGTAGTGCAGATCAAAAAGGTTGAAGATGTCTTGTAGGAACAGATTAAAGGGGTTTTTAATTTATTCGTGACGCCACCTATGAGTAGTTTCGGTAAGGGCTACCGACGCTGCGGAACCTCCGGGGGATGGACAGCAGCAAGATGTTACGCTCCCCACAGGCTGAGCGGTGATCCCCGGAGGCTGGAGCTGCTCAAGATGTTGTGCGGCAGCTGCGGTTACCTTGTAGTGCGGACGGATAGTTCATAAGGAAGCACGGACACAGAAAGTCTCTGCAACGGGTCTTTACTGTAACCAGCAGGCAGTACATGGCATACAGTGGTTGGGTAGTAGACCAGGTGGACTCAGCAGTGATGGTGTCCCTTAGAAATCCGCAGTGTTCCTCCATTCTAACTAATTGGTTGCCAGTGTCGCCCAGGAATACCAGGTCGGGTACGGGGAGGCTGCTTCAATGCCCTATCCATGATGTACGTTCTGGATGTTTTGGGGAGCCTTGGATCCCTCGGTGGGTACACCGCTGGTTAGACGACTGGAAGTTGGCTGGTGGTGGGGTGCTCCTGCAAAGCTGCTCCTCCACGCTTCTGGTTCGCGTAGCAGAGGTGAACTGCTGCCAGCTTCGGTACCAGTGAACCGGCTGTGAGTTGTGGGCACAGGAGTCTTTTGGGAACCCGTGTGAATAATGCCCAATCCCGGTAGTTAAGGCCTCAGGTGCTAACACCCGACCGGTGACGGCCCGGGGGCTGCACGGGGTGCGGAGCCCCCGCTCCTCTCCAAGTTTAAGTCCTCAGACTTTGCTCTAGGCTGTTCCAGACTATTCTCCTTCTGTTCTGGACTATTGTGTGTGTTCTACTACACTTCCCTAACACTCCACCCACCAGGACCTATGATTGGCCCTCTGTTCTAGGTGATGCATGCAGGGTTGGATTTCTAAGTTAACCGGATCACTGCCAGGTCAGAGAATATTGCGGCTGCATTTATGGCGGCAATACCCTCTTGTGACGCACTCGTTGCGGGGCGCCACACTCCCCCTTGGTTGAATACGCTTGTCCCCAAGCGTCACACTACCCACATTACAGAGGTTTTTGTATTTTATAACAGGTAATACACTTTTATTAATGACAGGTCATTATATGGCATAAAAGTGAGGTAGACAAATAAACAGGTAAAACACTTGGTGCGGACCCGGCGGGCGATTGGCTGTTCTTAGATAAAAGTTCAGGCTGTAGCCACGAGATCACACAGTCAGTGATTAACAGGAACAGAGTCATTGGATGAGTTCAAGTTTTAAAGTCACTGGCACGGAGAACGATGGCGCACCCGGATAGCGAACCACCCATCTGGACAAGCATAGCGTTCGTAGGTGATTACATCGCCCCGGTATAGGTCGCGATCGGGATGTCCTCTCGGCAAGTTTGACTCAACGTCCTGGCGCCCCACAAACACCTCCTCATTCAAACCCACCTCCCAAGCGAACCCCCACCCGGTATGTAAGTTAAAGGTGGAAATTCTACCTTCACGGCGGAGTTCATCAGGCAGCGGCGGCTGGCGGCGAGCCTCGGCACGGGCCTGCATGTTGGCGCGTTCTCGGGTTTGCCACTCCTCTCGTCGTCTCTAGTGTACATCTCCGTCTTTACGGCTCGGGGTGTAGAGATGAGTAACGGAGCTGGTGGTTTGGCGGGAAGCTTGAACTTGGCGGGCTGTCTGGACCGGCACCCGGTGGAACGGCACAGGGGAAGGTGTCAGCGTTGCACCCGACCAGTGTACCCGAGCTGTATGCCCGGTAGGAAGTTCCTCGGAGTCTCCCCAAGCAAACCCGGTGTCGAGATCCTCAGCGGTGCTGCGGGTCTCGTCGTCATCCTCTCCGACCTCTTCCTCGATGACCACATCAGGCTGCTCGTTGGCTGGAGACGTTGAAGCTGTTTCCACTGTACAACGGGGCAGTGGTGCTGCGGATCCTTCCACAGAGATGTCCTGCAGGGCTTCCAGGCTGTCTGCCTCTTCATCTGTAGCTGTTGGTAGAGGGGTTTCAATCCCGGTTACCAGGTAGGCCTCGGCAGGTGCAAGGGAAGCCTCCGGTACGGGGACGAAACAAGCGACTGTCTCTGTAGTGGTGAAACACGTCGCGGGTTCCTCGGTGGGAACCTGGTAAAGGTCTAGTTCTTCTATGGAGCGTGTTATAAGCTCCGGCGCAGGAACGGGGTCGGCTGCGGGTTCGACCGCTGGAACGGGTCGAGCTGTGGCCTCCACCGGAATGATGCAGTCTATGGGCTCCGGTGACGAAGCAGGACAGGTGGTAGGCGACGGTGAAGCGGTCGAGAAGCTGGTGACGTCGTCTGGGCTTGGAGTAGCGGTACCCGGTCGGCTCTGCTGCATCGTATGGTGTAGTCGTCTGCCTAGGGTCTCACTCCAGCTGCGAATCCTCCATTCCACAGTCTCAAGTAGTCGCACCCGGAGGTCTTGTAGAGCCTCTAACCAGAAGTTGGGGCTGCCGTCTATGGTAAGGGCAGGACCCGGACCCGGTTGGCCTATGGCTGCTCTGGCCTCTGCCTCGACCTCCCGCATCAGGTCTTGGAGTCTCATGCTGGCCATTCTCTTCTTCGGAGGGAAACCACACCCGTTCAACCGGTAAGCGTTCTGGTAGAGCTCGTGAAGAAGGTCTGTGACACTCCCATTTCCTCTGGGCTTTTGTAGTCCAATCGTGGGAAAAGTCTTTGGGGTCCGCCCCCATGGTTGATTCGAGCAATCAGGGCGGACAGAGAGTTTGGCGCCTTTTGTCTTTAGCCCTCCCATGATGAGGGGGGGGTTGACTCACTCCTGGGCTTGCACGTGGCGGATTCTTGTGGCGGGAACGCCATCTTGGGCGCCATCTTGGCCCTCGGTGAAAAGGCGGGAAAGTTCTTTTAGGGACGAACAAAGTCCAAATTGTAGACAATAAAGTCCAGTTTAAGCACATTATACCCGTTGGGTAACGGGCCTGCTCGTATCCTGTTCGTGACGCCATTTTCTGACTCACCGTGGCCGGGACTCCGGTTTAGACAGGCGATGCTTCCTTCCTCCTTGTCACGGGTGGACCGCGCCTGCCGGTAGTGGGGCCCAGTGTAGTGCAAATCAAAAGGGTTGAAGACGTCTTCTAGGAACAGATTAAAGGGGTTTTTAATTTATTCGTGACGCCACCTATGAGTAGTTTCGGTAAGGGCTACCGACGCTGCGGAACCTCCGGGGGATGGACAGCAGCAAGATGTTACGCTCCCCACAGGCTGAGCGGTGATCCCTGGAGGCTGGAGCTGCTCAAGATGTTGTGCGGCAGCTGCGGTTACCTTGTAGTGCGGACGGATAGTTCATAAGGAAGCACGGACACAGAAAGTCTCTGCAACGGGTCTTTACTGTAACCAGCAGGCAGTACATGGCATACAGTGGTTGGGTAGTAGACCAGGTGGACTCAGCAGTGATGGTGTCCCTTAGAAATCTGCAGTGTTCCTCCATTCTAACTAATTGGTTGCCAGTGTCGCCCAGGAATACCAGGTCGGGTACGGGGAGGCTGCTTTAATGCCCTATCCATGATGTACGTTCTGGATGTTTTGGGGAGCCTTGGATCCCTCGGTGGGTACACCGCTGGTTAGACGACTGGAAGTTGGCTGGTGGTGGGGTGCTCCTGCAAAGCTGCTCCTCCACGCTTCTGGTTCGCGTAGCAGAGGTGAACTGCTGCCAGCTGCGGTACCAGTGAACCGGCTGTGAGTTGTGGGCACGGGAGTCTTTTGGGAACCCGTGTGAATAATGCCCAATCCCGGTAGTTAAGTCCTCAGGTGCTAACACCCGACCGGTGACGGCCCGGGGGCTGCACGGGGTGCGGAGCCCCCGCTCCTCTCCAAGTTCAAGTCCTCAGACCTTGTTCTAGGCTGTTCCAGACTATTCTCCTTCTGTTCTGGACTATTGTGTGTGTTCTACTACACTTCCCTAACACTCCACCCACCAGGACCTATGATTGGCCCTCTGTTCTAGGTGATGCATGCAGGGTTGGATTTCTAAGTTAACCGGATCACTGCCAGGTCAGAGAATATTGTGGCTGCATTTATGGCGGCAATACCCTCTTGTGACGCACTCGTTGCGGGGCGCCACATATATACCACTGGGGAGGCTGCTGTATACCACACTGCTGGGGGCTGTATACCTGTGCTGGGGTCCACCCTCAGCTTATACACGAGTCAATAGGTTTTCCCAGATTTTGGAGGCAAAAGTAGGGGGGTCGGCTTATACACGGGTCGGCTTATACACGAGTATATACGGTATGTCCCCATCCTGGTTTACATGATCCCCATCCTAGTATATTTGTTTCTGTTTTGTCCCTAATGTATAATTAAAAGCAAAAACATTCTACTCACCTTCTCTTCAATCCAACTGTGACCCTTGTAGCTAGCGCACAGTGGCCCGGTCAGCAGCTGACATCGATGTGCGTTAGTGTTGCAGCACCTCTGGCGTTAGCTCCCAGCCGTTGTGCTAGCAGTATGTATTGTAATGCAGGGACCAAATAGGTTAACACCTTGGATCACGCTGTCAATTACTGACAGCGTGATCCAAAGCACGGCAGCAGGGATCACGACGTTCCTCTCCGGCATCAGAGTTCCCGTGATGCGATAGCCCTGTGATGATGCTATCTGTAATTAACTTCCGGTGGATGCCTGGTGAGCGTCTGCAACCAGACAAATTGATGATTTCTCCTGTTCACAGACATGCAGCAGTTCTGTACACAGGAAAAGCAATTGCAATGTGCAGTGCTGAGGCCCCCTAGAGGGCAGTGTAAAATAAGCAAGACGTTAAAAAAAAAAAACGTCTTTGCGATACCAAATATGTGTATTTTTTTATAGTTTTATTTCAATGGGGCAAAAGGGGGGTGATTTGAACTTTTATGTGTTTTTTTTTTTTCATATTTTTTAAAACTTTTTTCTTTTAATGTCTTGCTTATTTTACACTGCCCCCTAGGGGGCCTCAGCATTGCACAGTGCAATTGCTTCTCCTGTGCACAGAACTGCTGCATGTCTGTGAACAGGAGAAATCATCAATTTGTCTGGTTGCGACGCTTACCAGGCATCCACAGAAAGTGATTACAGACAGCATCACCACAGGGCTGTCGCATCACGGGACCTCTTATGCCGGAGGGGAACGGCGTGATCCCTTCTGCAGTGCTTTGGATCATGCTGTCAGTAATTGACAGTGTGATCCAAGGTGTTAACCTATTTGGTCCCTGCATTACAATACATACTGCTAATACACACACTTGGTTTTGCCACATTCAGAAATGCTCGATCTATCAAAAAATAAAATCAATTAAACTGATCGGTAAACTGCGTGATGGAAAAAAGTAAAAACGCTAAAAATACATTTTCTTGGCATCATCTGTTGTATTTTTATCATTTGTATTTTAAATTCAATAATGAAATCATGATTTTAATGCAATAGATCTTATTGCTGCTGTAGACACACTCCCTTGGGGGCCCCCAGGGTCTACAGGAGGAACGAGACTGAAAATAGCATCAAAATAATAAATGCATACATTTGGTATCACTGTGTTCATAAGAGTCTATCTAATCTATAAAAATATTAAGTAAATTAAGCCAATTGATCAACGGCGTAATGAGAAAAAAAATCAAAACGCCTGAACTATGCAGCTGCAACATTAAAATAAAATGCAATAAATGGTGATGAAAACATTGCATCTGCCTTGAAATAGTATCAGAAAAAATGTCAGCTCAAGGCGCAAAAAGTAGGCCCTCACATAGCCCCTTATGGTGAAAAGTGAAAACGATATGGGTCTCGGAAAATGGTGATTAAGAGAAAAAAAATTTTTTATTACAATTTTTTTTTCACCATTGAAATAATAAAAAAAAAACATGTCCGCTGGCTGCATACTCATACTGACCTGGCAAATCATCTATGGGCTCAAAAGCGGATCCATAAAAAGAAGTGACATGTCCATTATTTAGCTGCGCTGATTACTCACCTCGCCGCACTCCCCCAGTGATCTCCATTCATACCGAGGCCGCAGGACCTGTGGGAGGACCTGGCACTGTACCATTTGACCGTGTGACATCACCTGGTCACATGATCAGGCCGCGGGGTCCTAGAGACAGTGACACTGTGGCTTCCGGGGATGATAGGACACCGCTGGAGATCACCGGGGGAGCGCAGGGAGGTGAGAATAGCGCAGCAGCATTTACACACAGAATGCTGCCCTTTGTGAGGATCTGTTCTTCATGCAGCAAAAACGGATCCTCACAAAACGCAGCAATACACTGTGTGTGTGAACACAACCTAAGGTCAACATTTCCACTAGTGTCCCCACTACAACACAACACCATGTGGGTGGGGCTTAATAATTCTAATGTAACTTTTTGTATAAAAATAGACTTTAGTATGAAGTATATAGGATCTTTACTAAAAATTACATTTAAAGGGAACCTGTCACCCCAAATCACCCTTGTAAGCTCTAAATACATGTCCCTGAAGCATTACAATACAGTCCTACACATCCTTTTGTGAGGTTTTAGTGAAATATGAAAGTGCAATAAAGTCGTTTGTAAACTTACTAAATCCATGGCAGTGGGGCGTTCCCAAGCCTCCTTGTCTGCTAGGCGGTTCCCCTGTGCCGCTGTATTACGCCCTAATGGGCGTTTTTTCAAACTGTCTAGCGCGGGCACGATTCAGCATCTCGCGCCAGCAACGTCACGGTCATGTGATGCCGTGACGCGTCATTTCCGGGCGGCCGGGGCGCTGTTGTCTGACGCGCACCTGCCTTTCTCTGTGAACGCGCACTGGCCAACTTCAGCGCATGCGCAGATCGCATGCTGAAGTCGGCCGGTGCGCGTCAGACAACAGCGCCCCGGCCGCCCGGAAATGACGCGTCACGGCATCACATGACCGTGACGTTGCTGGCGCGAGATGCTGAATCGTGCCCGCGCTAGAAAGTTTGAAAAAACGCCCATTAGGGCGTAATACAGCGGCACAGGGGAACCGCCTAGCAGACAAGGAGGCTTGGGAACGCCCCACTGCCATGGATTTAGTAAGTTTACAAACGACTTTATTGCACTTTCATATTTCACTAAAACCTCACAAAAGGATGTGTAGGACTGTATTGTAATGCTTCAGGGACATGTATTTAGAGCTTACAAGGGTGATTTGGGGTGACAGGTTCCCTTTAAGTAGGTGATCCTATGAAAATGTTGTTCTTACTAATTCTCCTATTTATAAAACCTATTTTATTAAACATTTATAAGTAATTATTAATCAATATAAGGAGTCCTGTGGTCAGAATCCCCATCTCTTGGTCTAAGGATAAGTGGTTACAAAAGAGCAACTTTCCCTGGAGGAGACATCTTGTATGGGACAGACGGACAATGATGTGAATGGATGTGCGTGTCTTTCTATGTGTGTGTGCTCATTGTATACATATGTGTGTGTGTTCAGTGTATACATATATCTATGTGTTCTTGGTGCATGTGTGTGTCGAGCCCACAGGGACGAGGGTACTCGGTACCGGACCGTGTCGGCTTCTGGGGAATGTCACGGGGTCCTGGTCCGGACCGTGTCCCGGGCTCTGGCAATAATAAGGGTGTATTTACAGGGGAGAATAGTTTATCGTGACGCCACCCACAGTGTGTGGCCAGTAGTGAGGCCACCGCTGCCGCAGAACCTCCGGGGATGATGTGATGGCAGCTAAGATGGGATAGTTCTCCGTGGGCAGAACTGAGTTCCCCGGGGCAGTGTTGGTAAAGTCTATGATGGATGTGAATAGTGGAGACGGGTTAAGGAACACACACTCACGTTTTGTAGTTTCCAAAGCTTTACTGCGATGTTGTTGCAGATCGTCCACGGAGTCTGTACGGGGCCGGGTTTTCCTCCCACCCTGTCCGGGTCCTCAGCTTCCTCGTGCTGCGCTGTGTGTGTGTATCCTGGCTGCTGCGTCTAGCTGAGCTGCTGGGACTGTCTCACCCTCCCTCTCTGTTCTGCTGTTACCACTTGGCTAGGCAACTTGAGTCCTCTGTGTTGTACTGACCTCGCCGTGTTGCTTTGCTCTGGTACTGTGGTGGTCTAGAGACTCCAGTGCTCCTGGATTCACTGTGCTGTGTGTGTCAGTCACAGTGCTGGATCCGGTGTTCGTTCTGTGCACTTCTCTGGGGCGAGTGAAGATGGCACTCAAGCTCCCAGATGTGTTCCTCAGTCTTTCGGTTCTCCTCTCCTCAGACCCTAGCTAGGCCTGGAATCTACGAGCAGACTGTAGAGAAGCCTGAAGCAGCTTCTTTGACACTACAGTCCCTCTCTCAGTTCTCCCAGGTGCTGAACTACTTCCTGTGGACCTGGAGTATATAAGAGAGCAGGTTGTGCTCCCCCTCCTGGCCCAGAGGTGCTAGTGTAAGTCAGTGTGTTGTGGGGAGGGAACGTGTGATGTTACTGTGGCACATTAACCCCTGGGGTGCCACATGTGGCACCCTGCTCACGCAGGAAGCCACAGCCTTCCCTACTGCACAGCTGTGGAAAAAAGGAGATGCTGTAGAATTCTGCTGGAGCGCCAAGGAACACCACAGGATGGGTAGAGTTTAACAAACCTTTATTTGAGCCTCATGCACACTCCACAACGCGTTTCGATGGTATGGGAGACAGTCTTCATCAGGTGTTTTTTTTTCTTTACCTACTGCACAGCTGGGTTTCCACAGCAGGTACCTACTACATGCAACACCTTCCACCCCAGCACAGTAGGGGGAGCTACACTCACTGACTTTAGGTGAGATCCCCTATAAATACTGCTGCTGGGGGAGGAGTTAGTTAGAGTGTGCAGATGCTAGGAGAGCTGCGAAGACATCCTGGTGATCGGTGTCGCGGTTAGGCCCGAACCACTGACCCGGAGTGGCCCTTCTGCCATTCAGCCAAGCCTAGGAGTGGGGACAGAATACACGGAGCTTAACCAAGGGAGTAGAGAAACTAGTGGAAGTTTGCCCAAGGCTTACCGGACTTCGGGGATCCGCACCTGCAGGATCACTCTAGGACTGCAGAAAACCTCAGCACACCGTGGACACTTTAGTCACCCGGTTTCCCTGTGTACCCATCAAAAGGGAGCCAGACACCGTAGTGTGGAATAACACAGCAGTGATCAGAGAGGGTAACCCGTGGACCGCAGAGGAGGAGAGAGAGAGGACCAGAGAAAGTAAGGAGGCCAGTCGTGTTGTATACAGACAGGGCTTCAGCGACAGCAGGGAACCTGGGGAGGCCTTATACCCACTTGCTGTGGAGACTCACTGTGCACCTGGTCACCCGGCAGTGCTCTGGACATCTTTACCTGCGAATACCATCAGTAAAAAAGGTAAAAGAGACTTTCTTCAGTGTGTGTGCATTATTCCTCTCCATCCCCAGCCTCCCTATAGACTGCCCCACTGCTTCTTACCCTGGCCTCAAGTCCCACTCCAAGCTTCCCCCTTACTCTACGCTGCCCCGGAGGCCCAGCTCCACCTGTAGGGAGCTTTGCCATCCTTGCCGCAATACCATCGCCCTCTGGAGGACTGTGGCGGCGATGGTGACCCATCACCAGGTACTACAGGTGGCGTCACAAGACAACAACTCTTTTCCGTGTACATAACCCCTCTTTGAAGTGTCACCCAGGCCACGGGCTCAGGCGCTGCCACCCGTGACATCCCCGTAAACCCCTCTGAACCTGATACCCCAGTACCCCCCAGCCTGGGGCTCGACACATGCATATGTCTATGTGTGCACGGTGTATACATACATGTGTGTGCTCAATGTACATATGTGTGTGCTCAGTGTATACATGTGTGTGTGCTTGTTGTATGCATACATGCGTGTGCTTGGTGTATATGTCGCTGTCGCACGGGCCAGGGTATTCAGTAGCCGGGCAGGCAGTCTGTTGGGGTATCACGGTGGCAATTACCCAGCCCCGTGGCCCTGATCGGACAAGTCAAAAGGATTTTAAAGGGTAATTGTTTGTCATGACGCCATCTGAGGTTTCTGGTCAAAGATGACCAGCGCTGCATATGATAGTCCACAGTGGATAAATGGTCTGGCATCTAGATGGAATGCTCCCCTCAGATGGATTGGACGCCTAGAATGTAGTGAAGTTGAAGTAGTGATGATGGTAGTTGTAGTAGCTGAAGATGCAGGGGTGCAGAGAGGTACAGTAATGAAGCAAGGAGGCAAATAAATTCAGTCTTTACTGATGTTTGATAGTAGTTGAATCAAGAGGTACTGGTCACCTGGTCCAGAGTCCGGTCAGCCTAGAAGCAGCTAAGTCCACTCCACCAGGTGGGATCAGTATGCCTTCCTTCTGCACTTTATACTTAGAGTCTCAGATGCCTGCAAGCTAATCTGTTCCTCTGTTTGTGCTTCTTTCTCTGTAGTTTACCCAACCAGCAGGCATAGTGAGCCTATCAAGGGCGCTGTTCTGTTCCTCACAGCTCCAGGCTCTCTATATAACTGTGCTCTTGGGTCCATATGTGTGATTAGCAGACTTGTAATCCTCTGGTTTCCAGACTTGGCTCCAGGGCTTGCAATCCCTGAATAGCCCAGGACTCTGGTGTCCTATTCTCCGCGTGAACCTGGGGTGAGCCTGCAGCAGCTCCAAACCCTAGGAGCTTCTATCTCCTCGTGCGTCTTCTCACTTCCCTTCCTCACACTACACTACTCTGTCACCTTCCCCAACAAGAAGAGGCAGTCACTCCTATTAACTAAGTGTTCATGCTCCCCCTTCTGATCAGGGACCAGGTTTGTGTTTGGATGCGTGGTTATCTTATACAGGGAGCTCGATTTACCTCCAGGCATGATACCAACACCAGTTAGGGAGGTGATACCATTGTGGCAAATGGACCGTAGGGGCGCCACATATACATATGTGTGTTGTGCTCAGTGTATACATATATCTGTGAGTAAGGCTGCTTTCACACTGGCACGTTTTCAAATCCGTGTGGTTACATGAAGTTCATGTATAGTCACGGACAGGCATGGATCTGTGCAAAAGGATGCCAAAGGATGTCCATGGAATGTTTTTTTAATTGATCCGTCATCAATCACTAGAGACAGGGGTGGGAGGAGCTGTACCTTGCTTCTGAGCATGCTCAGTACAGCAAAATGGATCTATCGCACAGATCCATTTTTTTCACGGATCCGTATGGATCTGTCCTCCATAGAGCTTCATATTAATTTCATACGGAAAGATACATATCCGTGTCTGTCTGTTGGTGTCCGTGATTTTTGTGGAAGTCCTGGAAATGCAGACACCAACGGAGACACACAGATGACCACTTTAGCATCAATCCGTGCCCATAAGATAACATGGAAGACCATAATGGATCCATAGCTATCCATTTCAAAATGGCTGGACACGGATTTGAAAATATGCAAGTGTGAAAATGCAACTGTCGTAAGGACCGGGGGGCACTCGACCATCCGGGATCAGTCAGAGGAAATGTCATGGTGGCAGTCCGATGGTCGTGGCCCTGACCGAGCATGAAAAGGGGATATTTACAGGGAAGTAAAGTTTATCATGACGCCATCCACGAATTCTGGTCAGATTGACCTGCGCTGTTTGTAGTTACCCTGGGGAATAGGTGTAGTTGCAGCTAGGTGTACCACTCCCACAGATGGAGCAGATCCCTAGGGTTTGGTATTAGAATTTATGTGGATGATGGTGGTAGTTGTTGATACAGAGAGGCACAGAAGGAGTGGACAGACACAGGGGTTGCAGTTCTTACCAGGTTCTTTACTGTGGCTCTTTTCAGTGCAAACCCAGCCAGGGTACTGTGCTCTCCCAGATTGCAACATAGCCAGCCCTCAGATAGTTCAGGAACAATCCACTGAAACACCTTTCATAAGCCTTTCTCTGCTGCCTTTCCTCTCTGCACTGTTCTTTTTTCCTTCCCTTCCCTGCGCCTTCATGCTATTAGTCCCAAAGCAGGAGACTGAAGCCCTGCTGAGTGATGGCCTGGCATGTCCTCTTGACCCTCTGTAGCCACTGTGCCTGGGAGTGTACACGGTTTTGGTCACTGCACTTGCAGTCCAGTAGCCTCCGGTTTCCTGGCTTGAACATACAGTCTCACACCAGATTGGGGCTGGTCCCCTCATGCAGCTAGTTCCTCTACCACGACCTGGAAGTCAGCTGTAGATTCGGAGTTCTCTCTGGCCAGGGTTCTGTGGTGACCTATCCACTGGTCCCACTCTGCCCCAGCTCCAGCGTCCCCTAGAACTCCTTCCTGCTGCTGCTTCTTCCTCACTCCTCTAACTCTGACTCTTCACTAACTGTGTTCCCACCCCGTACAACTACTCCTTCCTCCAGCCAGCAGATGGGGTCTGCTCTGGTGAGTTTCTTCTACCCATCATCTCCTGGCCTGGAGTTGGGAATGGTGTTGGGTATAAGATGGTGTGTCTCAGTTTCATGTCCCTGTCTTACCCGAGAGCAATGGCAACACACCTGTAGAGTAGGTGCACTGTGGCGACCAAGACGCAGGGGCGCCACAAAAGCAGCCTTACATACAGTGTTTGTGTCACATACCACGAGTTGTGTGTATGTAGCATCCACATATATAAATCCCAACAGCACGGATGAGAGTTCATAGGTGTAGACATGTCGGTAATCACTCAACGAACAGGTAAAATGCTGCTCATCATCAGGTGATTGGATTGTTTATGGTGGAACAAAAATTCTTGTTCTCAGAAGCACATTGCCTGGTGCAAACTAAAAGGTACCGCCACACGCCGCCATATCGCCGGCGAGATCACTGGCAATTTCCGATTTCAGCGATGTAGAAACCACATCGCATGTGCGTAGTGGCGTGTGACTGGGCGATTCTACGGCGAGAAATCGCCGTGGAGCGTCGCCTGATTGCCCTGTACTGCAGTGAATTCAGGCGATAACCACAATGCGATCTCAGCGCTTCGTGGCATGTGACAGGGCGATAGCGATGTAGAAAGCGAGCTCACACATTCTGGAATCAATCCCATAGGCAGGCCTAAGCGTGCTGCTTTCCACGCCCAGTCTGCAGCGATTGGTGGCTTGGTGGTAACGCAGTTGTGTAGGCCAATCGGAGTGGTAGGGGCGCGGTGTAACACACTCTGGCACACCTATCTCCTCGCCGCGGCCAAACTCTACACCCACATCGCTGATGTGGTGAGGGCGTCTGACATGGCGACATGAGAAGGGAAGATCGCTTCCGGTCTTGGTCAGGCGATTTCCGTAACGCAGGATCGCCGGTTATCGCATGCGAAAACGCTATGTGTGAGATCTCCGAAGCGGTCTGAAAAAAGTGCGCGCTCACGTCAAATCGCCAGCGATATGGAATCCATATGGCGGCGTTTGATGGTACCTAAAGACATGATGCTGTATGGGGATAGATTGCTCTACTAGTGATCATTCTGAGCCCATCATTCTTCATCATCCTATGTTAAAAGGCCAGAAATAAGTGCTGAATGACTTGAATATTGTTAAATATTGATATTAAATAGTCTGAACTCAGCGCATATGAATGTAAGGCTACTTTCACATTACGATTTGAAGGGAGCCGATGCTGTCCGATATAAATCGGACAGCATCGGCTCCCTTCTGATGCCTGGAATCGGGTGCCAAATAGGCACCCGATTCCGGCATAAAATCGGCGCCGGGCTGCAAAAAAAAAAAATACAAAATAAAGTTTATTCTCACCTCCCCCCGAGCCCCCGCCGTCTTCCGCCATCTTCTGCCATCTTCTTCTAGGCTCCCGGTGGCTCCCGCAGGCTGCCGGTGTCAGCAGAGGTGTACCTCTGCTGTACACAGGACCTGCGGTGATGTCACAGTCACGTGACCGCGGGTTCACCATGGTGAAGCCGCGGTCACGTGACTGTGACATCACCGCAGGTCCTGAACAGCAGAGGGAGCGCTCTGCTGACACCGGAGCCTGCGGGAGCCACCGGGAGCCTAGAAGAAGATGGCAGAAGATGGCGGAAGACGGCGGGGGCTCGGGGGGAGGTGAGAATAAACTTTATTTTTTTTTTTTAACACTTGTGCTCCCAGTTAGGAGCAGTTTTACTGTACTGAGCATGCTCAGTACAGTAAAACGGGGTCCGAGGAGACATAGATGTTTTCTCGGACCCTTCTCCATAGGGCCCCATGTTATAGGGATCGGGTCAGATCGGATGTGCACTAAATGCCATCCGATTTGGTCCGATCCGAATCTGTCAGATTTTATTTTCGGTGCTAAAATCGGAGCAGGCTCCGATTTTAGCACCGATAATAAAATCGGACAGAATCGGATCGGACCAAATCGGATGGCATTTAGTGCACATCCGATTCGGTCCGATCCCCATAGGGATACATGGGGTCCGAAAATCGGTCCGATGCTGTCCGATTTTTTTCGGACAGCATCGGAAAGGCAAAAATCGTTATGTGAAAGCACCCTAACCTAAATGTTTGAGTCGGATGGTGCAATATGTGGGCATATAGAGCCCCACTTTGTCTAAACCAGCCCTTTTCCTTTCTTTTGGTGTTTTACCAAAATGTGTCTGATCCCAGATGCTAGCGGCAAGATCCCTATACTCTACTAGTAAAATTCAACTAAGAAATAAAGGCTATAGAAAGACTGATGTATGTAGCTCATTATCGTGAGAATTTGAACCCTGTGTGATCTCTATGTGAGATGTTCATTCTTAGGAAGGATGGTCATGTCTTCAGTACCGTAGCTGTCGGCCATCACCCACACACATCCACACTCAGCCATCCATGTAAGAAAAGGAACTAAACCAATGCAAACACCTCTAGTGGTGGATTATCCCCAATGAGAACCAAAAGCTAAAAGGAACAGGCATGGAAATTCAACAAATCCAACAAATCCAATCCTGATATATGTCAGGGAAGAGTCAGGATAAATATGAGGGTCTGTTTAAAGGGGCTAACCAACGTCATGATATGACCATCGATTAATACATCTTTACTGATCAGTGGTCATTAACCCCTTCAGGACCCTGGAATTTTTCATTTTTCATTTTCGTTTTTTGCTCCCCTGCTTCCAAGAGCCATAACGTTTTTATTTTTCTGTCAATATAGACATAGGCTGCCTTCAGATTTGCAGATGCCTCCGCAGCGTTTTGCAACGTTGCGGATGCATCTGCAAATCTGAAGGCAGCCTTATGACGGCTATTTTTTTGCAGAACGAGTTGTACTTTCAGATGCAATCATTTATTTTACCATATAGTGTACAGGGAAATTGCAAAAAAATTCCAAGTGAGGTGAAATTGCAAAAAAAGTGCAATTACACGTTTGTTTTATGGGTTTTTTAGTTGCCATGATCACTATATGGTAAAACTGATGTGACGGTGTGATGCCTCGGGTTGGTACGAAAAAAAAAAAAGAAGAAAAAAATGAAGAAGTTTAAAAAAAAATTGCACTTTTTGCGCCATGTTCTGTACCCTGTAGCATTCTCTTTTTTCGGGATCTGGGGCTGTGTGATGGCTTATTTTTTGCGCCTTGAGCTGACGATTCTAATTATACCATTTTTGGGTGGATACGCTGTTTTGATCACGCGTTATTGCATTTTATAGCAATGTTACAGCGACCAAAAAAACATAATTTTGTCGTTTGGACCTTTTTTTCCGTTACACAATTTATGCTTCTGAACGTGGCGATACCAAACGTGTATTTTTTTTATTTTTAATTTTTATACATTTATTATTAATGGGGGAAAAGGGGGGTGATTTGAACTTATGTTTTGTTTTGTTTTTTACATTTTTATAAAAACTTTATTTACTAATTCATTCTAATTTTTATACTGCCCCATAGAGAGGCACCCTGCAGCACCGTCCGATCGCTTTTGGCAGATATCGATGAACTGCAGCACATCGGCATCTGTTAGAATTGTGGACGGTGAGTGATTGGCAGCGCTTGCCAACCACTCACCGGAAGACAGCTTCCGGGGTCAAGCCAGGACCCGGGGTTGTCAGGTGTGTGCCGGATATCCCGCGATATTATCACGGGATCTCCGGTGCAGGCGGGGAACGGAGCGTTCCCCGCCGCGGCACTTTTGTATCCCATTGTCAGTGATTGACAGCAGGATCCAAGGCTGTTAGCCCGACATCTCAGCTGATGAGATCAGCTGACTTGTCGGGTGTTTGATGTGAGCTCCGTGCCGGAGCTCACATCAAACACCGGGACATGGCCCATGACGATGTACAATGTCATGGGTCGTGAAGCGGTTAAATAGACTGTTTCCACAGAAAGACGAAAGTAAACGATGCGCATTGAGTGATCTAATAGTTTTCGGCAGCATGAGTCGTATTTATACAGAAGCATCCACCAAGAATGATGATATTTTGCTCAGCACAAAGATTATTTTACCTGATAAATCAGTGTATTATTTACACTGAAAGATATTCACTAAACAAGTATTCTTAAGAACAAGAACGCCACCTGTAGGGGTCCGGTGAAGGCATCGGCGCTGCTTTGGCCTATGGGGTGATGTGCGGCAGCTAGATGGAACCGCTCCCTACATGGCGAGCGGGGTTCCCCGGGGGCATTTAATAGAGTTAGGAGGGAATAGGGTAGCGCGGTCGGTGTAGTGCGACTGGAAGCAGGGACAAGCACACATAAAGTCTTTCGGTACCTTTTACTGATGTTGGCTGGTACACTCGTCCGGAGATGAGGTAAACACTTCAGGACTTTCCACAGCAAGCAGGGTTGTAGGCTTCCTTCTGTCTGTTACTCTGCTGGAGGCTGGCAGGTATGAAACCCGACCAAACCGTTACTGCACTTTCTATGTGACTCTTCACACCTGGATTTGGCTGCACTGAGGGCACTTCTATGGGACTTTCTGTCTGGCCTAGACTCTGGGCTCTTATTTGGTGGTGCTTCGGGTGTCCGGGGAGCTAAACCCCCTATTTGTAGTGCTGGTTTCTCTGCAAGGTCTTTACTGTGTCCTTGCAGCTCGGATCAAGTGACCGTAACTCTGTTAGGGTGAGTCGGTATAACTCCTCTGCCCCTTCTTGTACTTGCTTCTCTCCTTTTTCCTGTGACCCCTATTCTAAGGGTCTACCACTTTCTCAGGTGTCTCTGGTATGGGCCTAGCGCGGCTCCAGTACCAGGTCAGCTCACTCAGCTGCTTACAGTTCTGTAGTGACTGCACACTCTGGTGTTACTCCCTCCAGGACCCGTATTTATAGGGGGAACTGGCTTAAGGCAACCAGTGGAGCTCCCTCTACAGGTCTGGGGTGAAAGGTGTTGTTTGTTAGTGGGGTCTGCTTGCTGTGTACTATCCATCCATGTCTCAAGGGATCCTGTGGGGACCTGGCACAGGGTGCCACATATGCAGTTCCAAAGGAGACTTTATTAATGTATGGGGCCACAATGGTAGAGCCATTGTCATAGTCATAGAATGGTAGACTTGGAAGGGACCAGCTGGGTCATCTGGTCCAACCCCCTGCTCAAAGCAGGATCCAGTAAATCATCCCAGACAGATGTCTGTCCAGCCTCTATGTGAAGACTTCCATTGAAGGAGAACTCACCACCTCTTGTGGCCGCCTGTTCCTCTCGTTGATCACCCTCACTGGAAAAAAGGGGTTTCTAATATCTCATCTGTGTCTTCACCCATTCAGTTTCATCCCATTGCTTCTAGTCTTTCCTTGTGCATATCAACATCATATTCTGCAGCACCTTACTTAGATAATAATCACTGTCCCCATTCGGGCTCATAAACTAAATTCCTTATCAGTATGTCTTTGGAGTGTGGAAAGAAGACAGAGTTCCCCCAGAGGAAACCTAAACACGGGGAGAACATATAAACTTCATGCAGAAGTTTCCTTGGTGGGATTTAAACCCAGGTCCCCAGCACTGCAAAGCATCAGTGCTGACCACTGTGCCGCCATGCTCTAAAAGAGGCCCGCGCAACATACTGCTGGAGGGGTGCATGTGGCCCACCAAAGGATTTTTAATCAGCCAAAGAGAACAAAGAGATGCTAGTTCTTATCTTCTTATACTAGTACAAAGAAGTAAGAGTCAAAAGGCATAGGAAGAACTTCAAGCAGAGAACATGTCACCTACAAATTCAATGGATGTAAATGTTTATTTGTGATACTGACTCTGTCTCTTCAGTATCATGGTTCCTGTATATACCACAGTCTGATGATGGATGATAATAACAACTCCCAGTATCTTCTTACCATTGCTAAGAGCATACTGGGAGTTTCAGGTTGCCATGATACAAGTGTATATGGGTTTACCTGACAGATTGATCACTGTACTAAGCTTGGTGCTATATTTCTGTATGGACGGTGGTTTTGTTGCAGCATTTATGTACAAACAGTGGTTCTGGTACTGCATTCATAAACTGACAGTGTCTCCGATCTTGCACATAGCTATGTTTAAACTGAAAACTCTGCAAAATGTAGAATTTTGAAATTATGAGGATGATTTGGTTGAGTTTCTGCTCCAAAAACAAAATGTAAGTTAGTGTATGTTCCTTCCTACTAATTGAGTTGCAGTAGAAACTCTTTGAATCCTCCTCAAATACTCAAAACTTGGTTTTGGTGATACATTAATGTATTTACAGTGGTTCTGGTGAGCAACGAAACACGTGTTAATAAAAAAACAGAATGTCTTAACTTTTAGGTTCCTCAAAGTGCCCCCCTTTTACTCTGATGACAGCTTTACATACCCTTGTCATTTTCTAAAGCAGCTTCATCAGGTGTCACCTGGTTTTCCAACCATCTTGATGGAGTTCCCAAAGATGCGTCTTTGGCTTCACTCTGCGTTCCAGCTTTTCTCAAACCATCTAAATTGGGTTGAGGTCTGGTGATTGTGAGAACAGTGTCATCTAACAGAGCACTTTTTCCCCTTCTTGATCACATAGCCTGTAATTCTCCTGGAGGTGTGTTTTTGGACATTGTCCTGTTGCAACGCTAATGATGGTCCCACTATGCCAGATGGGATGGTATGTCATTGCAGAATGTTACGGCAGCCATGCTGGGAAAGAGTGCATTAAATGTGGAATAAATCACCAACTGTGTAACTAGCAAAGCACCCTCACACTATAACACCTTCCTTTCCATTCTTCATGGTGGGCATCATACATGTTGAAACCATTAGTTTACTGTTTCTGCTTCTCACAAAAACATGATGATTAGTACCAACAATCTCAATACTTTGACTCATCATACCATAGTACAGATTTATACTCAACTAATGTCCAGTCCTTGTGTTGTTTTATCTAAGCAAGCCTCTTCTTGTTTGTGGTCTTCAGTAATGGCTTCTTTCAAGCAATAAAAACCATAATAGCCTTCTTTCTGCAGTCTCCTCTGGACAGCTGATGTTGAGATGTGTCTGATACTTGATGCCAGTGCTCATGTATGACAGCTGTTATCTGCGTGGATGACAATTTGAGGTTTCTTATACTGGTACTGTAACTCTAATGAACTTATCCTCTGCAGCAGAGGTAATTCTTGATCTTCTGTTCCTGGGACAGTCCTTATGAGAGACAGTTTCATCATAGCAATTGACAGGTTTCATCACTTTACTTGAAGATACCTTCAAGGTTCAAGCAAATATCCAGATTGACTGAATGACTTTTATGTCTTAAAGTTATGATGGACTGTCATATCTCTTTATCTAGTTAAGTGGTTCTTGACAAAGTTTGGCTTACAACAGTTGTGGAATAGGACTCAGCACTGTATGGAAATGTGAAACAACACAACCTCAGCAAAACACACTTGTGGTCATGAAGAAATTCTGAAATCCACTGATCCCACAAATGAACAACTCATGAGGCAGGCCTGTTCATTGGAAGCCATTCCAGGTGACTACCTGTTGAATTTGCTTTGAGAGACTGACAAAGGTGTGTAAAACTGTCATTAAGATAAAAGGCCAACAAAACAAAGTATTCACTGATCTCAGGGAGACCAGTTCAAGAAAACACTGCGGGCAGCTGGCTAAAGCACTCAACACAGTGAATTCCTAGGCCCATTGCCCCCTGGGAATTTTGAATATGCAAATAGAGTCTGTGGAGCCTCGTTTAGGAGTCTCAACACAGGACTAGCCAGATCTTCCTCTAGTGAAGGACCTAGCCATGATAACCACCATATTAAGTGGCCCTTTGAGTGAATATCGAGCTCCTTACAAGCTTAAAGATATGACAAGGGAATACCAAGGCCAGGTATCCATCCACAGACAGCTGTTTCGGGGTGTTGCCCCTCATCAGTGTGGAGTAGGATTCTGGCTAGGTGGGAGCAATGCCTAATAGACCAACAAAACAAAGTATTCACTGATCTCAGGGAGACCAGTTCAAGAAAACACTGCGGGCAGCTGGCTAAAGCGCTCAACAAAGTGAATTCCTAGGCCCATTGCCCCCTGGGAATTTTGAATATGCAAATAGAGTCAGTGGAGCCTCGTTTAGGAGTCTCAACACAGGACTAGCCAGATCTTCCTCTAGTGAAGGACCTAGCCACGATAACCACCATATTAAGTGGCCCTTTGAGTCAATATCCAGCTCCTTACAAGCTTAAAGATATGACAAGGGAATACCAAGGCCAGGTATCCATCCACAGACAGCTGTTTCGGGGTGTTGCCCCCTCATCAGTGTGGAGTAGGATTCTGGCTAGGTGGGAGCAATGCCTAGTAGACCAACAAAACAAAGTATTCACTGATCTCAGGGAGACCAGTTCAAGAAAACACTTGCGGGCAGCTGGCTAAAGCGCTCAACACAGTGAATTCCTAGGCCCATTGCCCCTGGGAATTTTGAATATGCAAATAGAGTCTGTGGAGCCTCGTTTAGGAGTCTCAACACAGGACTAGCCAGATCTTCCTCTAGTGAAGGACCTAGCCATGATAACCACCATATTAAGTGGCCCTTTGAGTCAATATCCAGCTCCTTACAAGCTTAAAGATATGACAAGGGAATACCAAGGCCAGGTATCCATCCACAGACAGCTGTTTCAGGGTGTTGCCCCTCATCAGTGTGGAGTAGGATTCTGGCTAGGTGGGAGCAATGCCTAGTAGACCAACAAAACAAAGTATTCACTGATCACAGCTGCCCGCAGTGTTTTCTTGAACTGGTCTCGCTGAGATCAGTGAATACTTTGTTTTGTTGGTCTACTAGGCATTGCTCCCACCTAGCCAGAATCCTACTCCACACTGATGAGGGGCAACACCCCGAAACAGCTGTCTGTGGATGGATACCTGGCCTTGGTATTCCCTTGTTATATCTATAAGCTTGTAAGGAGCTGGATTTTGACTCAAAGGGCCACTTAATATGGTGGTTATCATGGCTAGGTCCTTCACTAGAGGAAGATCTGGCTAGTCCTGTGTTGAGACTCCTAAACGAGGCTCCACAGACTCTATTTGCATATTAAGATAAAAGGGGGTTGCTATGAGGAATCTAATTTTTTTTCGCCTTCCTCTGGATCAATAGGCTATGGGTTGAAGTAGATGGACTTAAAGTCTACCTTCAACCATAAAGTCTATGAAACTCTGAACTAAGGTTTAACATATATTCTGGTTTATTTCACATGTGTTTCTTTACTCCATGTTTCCATGTGTACTGGTTTTGCTGCCTTCATTCTGAATGTAGAATGTTCACTTTCCAACAAAAACAAGGACAACCATTGCATGAACAATTGTGTCCAAATTTTGAGCAGTATGCTACTTTTTACTGAAACTGGAATACCCGTTGTGGTGAATCGGCCACCGAACCTGGCAGCTCCACAGCGCCTCCTGTTAAGCCCAGGTCAATCAGGGAACTGCCTGAGGATAACAAAAGGGCCGCAGCTGCCCTGTCAGTGCTGGTTTATTAAGGCACCCCAGTGAGTGTGGTATATACCTTCTGATCCGTGACCAGAAGCGCATATAATAACCTCCACCCCGTCACTGATAGAGGCCCTGAATAACCCCAAGCACTAATTGCTGCCACCAGTTCCTTGTTTAAAATAAGTCCGGTCCGTGATCGGGCTTATATCGGGTTAGAAACCAACCCAGGTAGTGTTAAATGAGCACACGGATGTGGGAATGCGTGATCAAGATAACAGAACAACTCAAGCTTAAATTTATATATTTCATCACCCTATTAGTATACTAGAATTAATATTTGCAGTTATTATTAGATGTTACAAATAGTACAGTCAGTTATGCAAATAAAAGGATAAATGGAATACACAGAATTACACACACATGTGATCAGTTACCTTAAACTGATGGTGCCACAAGGGACCGCATGGAACCACCCGGTTACAGGGTATACGCTGGCTGTGATGAATTATGTTCCTTCAGACAAATACAAAATGGAGATGGGGCAGCAGATTTTTGTACAGTATGAGGCTGACCCCTGGCCCCATCCATCTTGCACCTCCGGGATGTCTCATACCTCCCACCGCTCTGAGTGGAGATAGAGATATCCAAAACATATTATTTGCCATATCTTTGTCTGGGAATGTCATAGCCAGAAGATAATGCTCTCATACTTTCAGTTATGATTTTATCTTCGCCTAGATATGCAGCATGACTCCTCTCATGGCATCCCACTGCCCATATCACGTTTAAGGCCACTTCACACACACAGATATCTGAGTCCAATATCTGAACAGATCTCTGGTTGCAGTGAAATCATGGATACATTGCTCAATGTTGTACACAGCCACAAAATGGAGCAATGTATCCATGATTTCACTGCAACCAGAGATCTGTTCAGATATTGGACTCAGATATCTGTGTGTGTGAAGTGGCCTTTAGGTTACTCACGATCATCACACACATATGTAAAAATATGTAGGTGACCGTCTGAATGTCTAGATTTTATATTTATACTCGACATCATCATAGGAAGGACAGCTTATGAAATATTAAAATCATATTTTCGACACCTGTCAGTCTGGCGTGAGTGAAAGGATTTTCTCCTATCCTGTAGTAGAAGGAGTTTAGTTTTCACACTTCCGTGCCAAGACACAGGGGTGTCTTCCTTTACCTTCCTGCCTCTAGGCTCTGCATCACCTGGCTGTTATCCTTCTAGGAAGTTCTATTGTGTGGCCTGTTGGCATAGATGAATTGCCTCTGGCTAAATAATGGTGGGGACGCATCTCCTATGAGTGGATATAGCAGCTTCTGAGACAAAATGGATGCTGAGGAATATTGCTCAGTCATCACAAATATTGCTTATTCATTACACCTATTGTTTCTACATCACACCCCTCTAACAAATCACTACGATGACAGTGGTCCTTTGGATAGGCATACCTATATAAGATATCTAAATGGTTAGAATAGTATCTGCACATAGTACAACTATAGTCTAAGTGATCATTGAGAAATCTGCATCCGCTTTTCTAGACACCTTTAATGTAGAGAGAACAATACGTGAAGTATCTCTTCTGTAGTTCAGCTATAAATCTGCACAAACTATACATAAAGTGTTGGACTAATCTGTGTCTTATTTCTCCTTAGCTCCGGTTTGATGTAGTGCCCAAGACTGCAGGTAAATGGCACATTTACAGTAGGTTATCAATTAATGAGATATGAAAGCATTTCTTAGTGTGGTGGTTGCATATCATTACTTGATCTGACTACAGTGAAGGGAAAAAAATAGTTAATTTAAGTTGTTTTCCCACCAAAAACATTTATCTCTTATAAACAGGTAACCAAATGTATGATCCCAGTGGTCGGACCCCCACTAGCCACAAGAATGAATGGGGGTTTAGATGCTCACATGTGGATGAAGCAGTAGTGTATATTCATGCCCACCACTCCATTCACTGTTTGGCAGCAATGGTCAAACAGTCGTACTACCACTGCAGTAGGCCCATAGTGGTGTATGGAGTGGTGGTCACACATGTACATACAGTGGCACAACTAGAGACTGGTGGGCCCTGGTGCAAAATTTGGACCTACCCCCACTCCCACACACATTGTTGGTCAGATGTATGGGCCCTTTTAGTGTTCTAAATCCTATAAGGACTTATGAATAGCCCACCCTCCTTCATTGTGTATTTAATTCCCTTATCTTGGTATGTATGTCACCATCCTGATATATATAATCCCCATCCAGGAATAAATGTCCTCATCTAGGTATATATGATCAACTATCCAGGTATATATGGTCTTTCTCCGGGTGTATATGGTACTTCTCCTGGTATATATGTCTCCATCCTGGTATATATGTTCTCCATCCTGGTATATATGTTCATTATCCTAGTATATATATGTTCCCCATCCCAGTATATATGTTCTCCATCCCACTATACATCCCCATTCTGGTATACATGATCCCCATATTGGTATATATGGTCCTCCTCCTGGTATATATATGTCTCCATCCTTGTATATATTGGGGCATCCGGGTTTATATGGTCCCCATCCAAGTATATATGTCCCTCATCCTGGTATATATGGGCCCATCCTTGTAGATATAGACCCATCCTGGTATATATGAATCCATCTTGGTATTTATGTCCCAATTCCAGTATATATAGTTTTCATCCTGGTAGATATGATCCCTTTCCTGGTATATATGTCCCCATCCTGGTATACATGGTCCCCAGCCTAGTATATTAGCCCCATTCTGTCCTTAATGAATATCTAAAATCAAAAACATTATACTCACCTTCTCTTCACTCCCACTTTGCCCGGTGTCCTCTGTAGCCACCGCACAGTGGCCTGCCCGGCGACTAACATTGAAATGCATGCCAAGGTGAAGGCACATGACATTACTGTTATGTGTCACCCCCTGGCAAAGCTTCTTCAACGTCAGCTCCCAGTCGCAGTGCCGACAGCGTGTATCGCAGTGCAGGGGCCCGATGGGTCTCAGCACCACAATGCATTTCAGCTGGATCTGCAGATGTCCTTGTGCCCCTGGACCTGATTGTGGCCTCGACCCCTGCAACCTCAATTGTTATACCCCTGTTTCACAGGACTTTGAGACCATTGGGGTCTCAAAGGTCGGTCCTCACAGATCATACATTTATAAATTATCCTGTGCAATTCATTGATGGCTATATAATTTTTAGTCCAGGCCAATAACCAAGTTAAGATCTGAGCCATCTTTATTTATATGTTACCAATATGGAGGTTTAGAAGTATTTGGCCATAAAGGGAAGTCGAGGTGTTCATAAACATCTAGCACTAATGTATTCTACCGTACAATACAGAGCTGGCCATCATTTACATTCCCTTTCCACATTAAAGAAAATAATCCCAAAACCTAGCACTGGAGCCATTTTCTTAGAAAACCAGTTAACTTATCTATATGCTTCAGGGCTATGAGATAAATTGAGGTGTTCAAAGAAAACACACAAAACGTGTTGAGCATTTATATATATGTTCAACACATTTTGTGCGTTTTCTTTGAGTATCTCAGTTTATCTCATAGGCCAAGAAACATATCGATAGGTTAACTGGTTTTTAAGGAAATGGCTCTATTGTTAGGTTTTGGGATTATTTTCTTTACAGTGAACAGGGAATGTGAACGATGGCCAGCTCTGTATTGTGCAGCAGAATAATTTAGTGTCAGATAGGCAATGGATATATAATATGCCGGCCAATTCATGAAAATTGGAATTATATACATGGGATCAGGAACAGCAGAAAACGCATTCAACTAAGACCTTGCAGCGTCTGTGGGAGAACATCCCCATCTGCTGGTTAAGAAGAGCAACTAGGAACTAAGTGGCAAAATAAGTGTTTCCACAAAGGAAGAGAATAGAAGAGATGCCGAGACAACTAAAAGCTGCGGCGCAGTTACAAGTTATAAAAAGCCCGGGATGATAGGGAAGAGGAGGAGTTGGTGCCAAGACTTGGAAGAACCAGACATGTGAGCAGCGGAGTGAACCTATAGCCACCATTGCTGGAGAGGTACCAGGGAATGATCAGATCTCTGAGAAGGCCTAGGTTATATTGGTTCTAGAGGAGCACTGAAGGCCAGACTATGCAGGTCAAGTATCGAAACTCAGACTATATAGGTTAAGCATGGAACACTGACTGCAGAAGGACCAAATATCAAACAACATTACCAGAAGAAGATCCCAATGAGCCGGGGATTCGCTTCCTGGACAGATATATGGTACTCAGTGGAAGGAGTTACCCACTAACATTGTGGCTTAGCCGCTCCTGTTAGGACCTGTATACTGATAGATTGAATCAGTGAGACAAGTGGGATTGTAGCTAAATTTTGGGTGACACCGACGTTTCCCAGACAGACAGACTGGGACTAAGTTAACCTTAGTAATATCCCTTTATTTAGTGTTATAAGAATCCAAGGGTACAAATGTTGTATTTAGACCTTGTATGTCTATTGCTATGTATTAATCTATCTTTAGTAATCACTTTTGCTGTTCTCTGATCATACCTACCACCGCTACTCTATTTTTTGTATACAATACATTTCTGTTCTGCGTCACCACTGAGTCGCCTCTACTGGGTTGTTGCATCCTGATAACCTGTTTACATATATATAACAGGTATTAACATGCTGGCTTGTTTTTTACTGGGCATCTAATGTATTCTAAAACTTTAAATGGCTCTTTTATTTTCTTTCCTGTTTGCAGAAAATTTCCTTAAACTCTGCACAGGTGAAGCCGGCTTTGGATACAAGGGCTGTACTTTCCACCGCATCATCCCTAACTTCATGTGCCAGGTAATTAATTGGGGCTTAAAAGTGGTTGTCGCACTGTTACGTATCACTTTAATTTCACAGATCATAAGTGTGAACAAAATTTGTTGTTTACACTCTGCTAAGAATGATTCAGTACAGAGTTATGACATTAACCTGCACAGTATGAGGTCAGTCGGTGTTCAAAAGTGTATAGCAATAATGGGCCGAGCGCTAGTGCACACTCATACTCCATCACTTCACATACAGACAGATTTCTCCATAATAATTCTCCTGTGACTGCGAACATTAACCCCAACCCCACTATAATCCAACATCATTCCCCCCTTTTTTTTCTTTTACCTTTATCATAAATAACAACATGACACTCAATAACCTTTGGTGGACGAGCTACAGCTTTTTTATTAATTTCCTCATAACATATTTAACCAACCATTAATTTTAATAACCATCATAACTTTTTTCTCCAAACCGGAACCGAGACGCTATGCACCACCGGCCTCCTGGATTTCAAGTCAGTCCTCGGCTCCATAATCTCCAACATCTCTCTTATTTTACCGCCACCAAGGGCTAGTGTACTCCTACACCAAGCCCCGCCCGCCATTAAGCAAAAGCAAAGATTGCTCGACCCTGTCCTGGATCCCAGACAAGAATATATTCAGCCCGATATCGTTCAAGTGAACCCCATCATTACCCATCATCGGTCGATTATCAACTTCCAGCTGTCTATGCCTGACAATCACACTATCTTTTGAACGAACAAAACATGAGATCCGACAGATCACCGTCCTACGTGCTTTCTTGACTGCCAAATTGCTCTGAGTATTATTTTGAACCATGCCAAAACCAAGTCCATGAAGTAACTGAACATCCATTCGAGATCCGCTCTCATTAAAGTCATTAAGGTTGCCATTTTCAAAGAACAAAGGTCATTTTCCCTGGCATGAATGACAAAAATAATCAGAGAACATGCCATCCTACCTATTTCAATAGCTTCCGGTAACACTTGAGTACATGTAAGCACGCAAATTCCTCTCCACATGACCTGAATGTTCTGAAAACCCAAAGATTTTTCGCTGGGTCTGCACGCCGCTCTCTGGGCGGCCCTGAAAATGTAAGGGCCCCGTCACACCTGGCGACAGGGCTGGGGATGTCAACGGCGACTGGCGGGTGCGCGGACATTTTTGGCGCCTCGCCAGCGTCGCCATCCCCCATTTGCACAGGGCGACATCTCCAGCCCCGTGCCGGCGAGCTGTCAGGCGGCATCGCCGCCAGGGTGTCTGAAAACCCCAGCGGCGATGCAGGACAATGGGAGCCTATGGCTCCCATCGCCTGACAGGTCGCCGGCGGCCGGTTACATGGGCAATGTGTACACATCGCCCATAATGGTCGCTGCTCTGAAGCCAGGCGACCTCCCAGCGGCGCCGACATCGCCCCTTTTATGTCCAAGAGAACAGGTTTTGCTGCAAAAAAGAGCAACGAAAAAGCAACATGTGAACATACCTAAATCTTCACGTATTACCATATTTTATTATAATTACTTCATTGTGTGTCTCGGGTGGGGAAATGAATGTACATAGTGTGTTGAGTGCGGAGGTACTTCTGGAGTACACATAGGAGGGCACAAGTAACTCCTTATTCACAAGTCAGTGTTCATTATGTGTTCAAAGATGGTTTTAGTAGTCACGCTATATTTGTTCCTTATTTATTGAATGAGTTGTGCCTTTTATTAACTTTACTGCATCTGCATTTTTTTCTAGGTATTTTAGGTATTGCTTTGGTTATCTAGATCTTTTAATGCTAACCAAAAACAATAGATCTGGAAGATATGAAAAGCTGTCTAATATGTAGAATATCCCTCCATATAAAATATACACTTTATTATTAATTCATAAAATGAAGAAACCATAGTATTCTCTAAACTATACAAAACTCTTTGGCAAAAAGTGGTCACAGTGGACATCCACCACTTTGCCAAGTCAAGAAAGGCAATTAGTAGGTCAAAGCCCAGGGAGATGCAGGAGAACCAACCATTATTTGTTCTCCCTAAAAACATATACAATCAGTGACACTACCTGGTAGAGGAGGTTAGCACCCAAGATAAGCACACAAGATAGGCAATCACCTTCGTCTAACCCTTGGAGGCCATAGGAGCCTACTAGAAACTAACCCTAATATGAATGCACAGAGACAACATCCAAAAAATATATCTCTCTGTTCTTTAACCTACTACATTGCCCTTCCTTCTTGACTTGGTGAAGTGGTGGAAGTCCACTATCACCACTTTTTGCCAAAGAGTATTGTATCGTCTGGGGAACACTATAGTGTGTACTTTTTAACGATTACAGAATATCTTTTCCATGGGGGTTTATTCTACATGTTATAAATATAGAGTAGACACTGGAGCTGGCTTGGAGGTATCAGTAAGGTCGTCTCCCTTGACTAATAGCCTAAGTTGTGCTGCTATAATGTCCTTAGGGGTTCCGCGCTTTTGACCACCCTTATATTGTTGTGATTATTGTTAAATTTAAATAATTTCAGGGCCCCGCGCTCACTTACACCTATTTCCTTTTTTTTTTTTTTTCTCATGAATATGTTTTATTAATTTTCAAATAATAATTCAAATAAATCACAAAACAGTCTGTAACAGTTTGCAATGCATAGAAGTACCAGTATTATGCATAGATTAAGCACACCGATCCAAAGGAGAGAGAGGAAAAGGGAAGGGGGAAAAACAAAGGGCTAGGGGAAAGAATAAGACAGAAATATAGATCGGGAAAAGAAAGGGAAAGAGAGGAACTTTGAATTGGGAGAGAGAAAAGCTATGAGAAGCAAGGACAGGGTAGAAAGATGAAGAATACAAGATACAGGTAGACAAAAAGTCCAGGAATGTCAGGGGGAGGGCAGGGCAGACCAACCAGGACATCCAGCACAATCCATCATTGAGGGAGAGAGACAGCCAAGGGGTGCGTCGCCCAACAGCTCCATGCCTCTCGCACATATCTTCTGTGACCCACTTCCTGAGCCAGGTAATATTCAAATGTAAATATAAGGTTTAATCTAGAAGTGAGATCCTTCATAGTGGGGGAAGTCGGGGACCTCCAGGCCGCTGCCACACATAATCTAGTTGCTATTAAGACATAAGTAGCTATATGACGAGGCACAGGGGGAAGAGCCTCCAGACCCAAGTGGAGCAAAGCCATCTGTGGCGTGAGGGGAACAAATGTGTCCACAAGGGACTTCACCAAGCCCTCCAGTAAAACCCAAAATTGGGCTATTCAGGGGCAAAACCACCAAATGTGGGCCAACGTACCCCTCTGACCGCACAGTCTCCAACACAGGGGTGACGCTCCCCCCCCCCCGAATCCTGCCATTGCTACCGGGGAGAGATATCATCTCAATTGAAGTTTTTTGAGCTGTTCTATGTGGTTTATGCATTTTATTGCCCTCGATATGCATCGGACTGACCCCTCACACTCCTCATCATCTGCCGTGAAACCCAACTCTTCTTCCCATCTAATCTTATAAGGGAGACGTGACTGAGAGCCTTCTTCCAATAGACCCGCATATAGGGTCGCAAGGTCACCAGATACTTTTTCATTAGTCGTGAGTAGTGATCGTAAGGGAGAAGTACTAGGAGGAGACCATAAAGCTCTAAGACATGTAGATGACAAAAAATGAGTGATCTGACAAAGTTGAAAACACGAACGCCGGAGAGGTGGAAACTCGATCACCAACTCCTCCTCAGATAGAATGCCATTGTGGCCTGCAATATCCACAAGTGAGAGCAGACCTTGGGCCGTCCATTCCGTCAATCTCAAGGATGGAATGTGTAAACGGAGAGCCCTCAATGGGATATCAGCAGCCGGCAACCTCGTTCACCTCCCAGGAGCACGTCTCCACGCCCTAATTCCCACCTCTACCGCACCCAAATCATAGGCAACTTTAATCGGCGCGATAGATTCGGCAGCCAGAAGATCCCGCAGGGAACCCCCAGCAATCTGACAAGACTCAATCTGCACCCATCTCAAATCCGGAGTATCCAACCACCAGAACCTCAGTGCCTCCAGGAGCGAGGCTCTATAATATGAGGTCACATCTGGAACTCCCATTCCTCCGCATCCCAATTTTCGTACATACTGTAACTCCCCTCTGAACTCGGGTTTTTTTTGATGCCCATATGAATTTGTTAACATTTCTCTGAATCTGAGATAGTAGTCGTGAAGAAAAGGTTAGGGGGATGCACCGAAAGAGATAAAGGAGTTTGGGAAGCCAGGTCATTCTAAATGACTGAATTCTAGCAATTCACGACAAGGATCCCAACATCAGGGGGTCCATCGCCCTTCCCAGTGCCGCCAGAAAGAGATCAACATTATGTTTTACAACCCTCGAAGAGGAGCATAAGATGATTCCCAAATATGGGATCCCCTCTGAAGACCAATGGAAGGGGAGGGTACAGGACAACTCATCCGCCAGCCCCAGGGATACATTGACAGGGTAGATCAAAGATTTAGACGCATTCACCTTATAGTACGAGATTTTGGCATAGGAGTCGAGCAAGGCCAATACCCTCGGATGGGAAACCTCAGGGCAAGAGCAAGATATGATGATGTTGTCAGCATATAAGCCCACAACATGATCTCTATCTCCCACCTTTATTCCCCTTACAACTGGGTCAGCGCGGATGGTTGCAGCAAGCGGTTCTATTGCCAGGGCATAAATCAAGGGGGACAGGGGACACCCCTGCCTATTCCCATTAGAGATCCTAAATGGATCAGAGAGATAGCCCGAGGAGAACACCCTGGCGGAGGGGTTAGAATATAGACCCAGGATCGCCAAGAGGACAGGACCATCAAAACCGAACCTCCTCAGGATCCGTTCCAGGTATCCCCAGTGCACCCTGTCAAACGCTTTCTCTGCGTCTAGTGACAGGAATGCACTAGGGGCCCCGCCCGCTCTCCGCTAACTCGATTAAATCTAGCATTCTCCTCGTGCCATCCCTCGCCTGACGCCGCGCCACAAATCCCACCTGATCAGGGTCAACCAATTCTGGAACAACCTCCGCCAGTCTCAAACTATTTCCTTTTTTAATTGTAATGAACAATATTCAAAATATTTTCATTCAACACTCATTTATTAAATTGTTAAAAAGTCTAGTTAAAAAACAGTCATGTTGTACTGATAAAATTACAACATGTTTATTCACACAATTTTTGATTAATATAAAATATAAAATCATCAATTCATTAAAACTCAGCCTCTACTTGAATTGGAGACAAAATCACATTATATATTCTAAACTTCTGTATGATAATTTGATAGGTAGTTTGGGTCCGACGTAGATTTCTTCTCCTATATTATGGTTGTTCTTTGGGTCCTTTTTATATATATATATAGTACCTCCCTCCTATAAAAAAGGGATTACTGTTACTATGGTATTTAGATACTTAATAACGTTTTGTTATAGCAATAAGGATACAAACCAAGGTTCTCACCTTTAGTATTCTGTATTTTTCAATTATCCTCTCTATGTCTGCCTTTTTCTTTTTTCTTTTTCTTCGAATTTCACATGAGAGGTATATATGAGCACAACCACTTACCGTATTTTTCCTTTTATAAGACGCACTTTTTTTCCTCCAAATTTTGGAGGAAAGTGGGGGTGCGTCTTATAATCGGAATATAACATTCTGGCATCCTGGGTTACTTGGGGGGGGGGTGGGGGCAGCGGTGAAGTGGGGTCAGAAGTGGCAGGGAATGGTTCCTGCTGAAGAATCAAGCGGCAGGAGAACCACGTGTCCCCGCTCATTACCGACATGAATATTCACTTCACTTCTCCATGCGCACTGAAGACAGCGCACAGAGCTGGGCATGGGAGCAGGGAGCGCTCCTTTACTCTAATAGCCGGCACATTTGGCTGCTCCCCAGCTTCCTTCAGCTGCTGGGGAGATCGTGCCGGGCTATTAAAGTAATGAAGGAGCGGGATGTAGCAACAGATGCAAGTGAATCAGCACTAAGCTTGTGCTGAATCACTGCCATGATGACAGGGGCAGAGCAGGGCAGATCCGTACCTTGTGTCAGCATTCCAAGGTCCCTCTGCTCTGTTTGCTAAGCCCCTGTGTCGCAGAGCTGAGAACCAGGAAGTGGCCGATCTTCATTCACACTGCACTAGATCTGAAGCTGGCAGGGCATGGAGGCAGAGCATCATCACTACAGCACAGCTCCTCCGGTTCAGCTCTCTGCCTCTATTATTACAGGACATTGCACTACAGCAAAAGTGCAGACTGCACAGCTCCCCCAGCTCTGCCTCTATATTACAGGACATCACAGTGCAGAGTGCACAGCTCCCCAGCTCTGCCTCTGTATTACAGGACATCACAGTGCAGAGTGCACAGCTCCCCCAGCTCTGCCTCTGTATTACAGGACATCACAGTGCAGACTGCACAGCTCCCCCAGCTCTGCCTCTGTATTACAGGACATCACAGTGCAGAGTGCACAGCTCCCCCAGCTCTGCCTCTGTATTACAGGACATCACAGTGCAGAGTGCACTGCTCCCCCAGCTCTGCCTCTATATTACAGGACATCACAGTGCAGAGTGCACAGCTCCCCCAGCTCTGCCTCTGTATTACAGGACATCACAGTGCAGAGTGCACTGCTCCCCCAGCTCTGCCTCTATATTACAGGACATCACAGTGCAGACTGCACAGCTCCCCCAGCTCTGCCTCTATGTTACAGGACATTGCACTACAGCACAGTGCAGACTGCACAGCTCCCCCAGCTCTGCCTCTGTATTACAGGACATCACAGTGCAGAGTGCACTGCTCCCCCAGCTCTGCCTCTTATTTACAGGACATCACAGTGCAGACTGCACAGCTCCCCCAGCTCTGCCTCTGTATTACAGGACATCACAGTGCAGAGTGCACAGCTCCCCCAGCTCTGCCTTTATATTACAGGACATCACAGTGCAGAGTGCACAGCTCCCCCAGCTCTGCCTCTGTATTACAGGACATCACAGTGCAGAGTGCACAGCTCCCCCAGCTCTGCCTCTGTATTACAGGACATCACAGTGCAGAGTGCACAGCTCCCCCAGCTCTGCCTCTGTATTACAGGACATCACAGTGCAGAGTGCACAGCTCCCCCAGCTCTGCCTCTGTATTACAGGACATCACAGTGCAGAGTGCACAGCTCCCCCAGCTCTGCCTCTGTATTACAGGACATCACAGTGCAGAGTGCACAGCTCCCCCAGCTCTGCCTCTGTATTACAGGACATCACAGTGCAGAGTGCACAGCTCCCCCAGCTCTGCCTCTGTATTACAGGACATCACAGTGCAGAGTGCACAGCTCCCCCAGCTCTGCCTCTGTATTACAGGACATCACAGTGCAGAGTGCACAGCTCCCCCAGCTCTGCCTCTGTATTACAGGACATCACAGTGCAGAGTGCACAGCTCCCCCAGCTCTGCCTCTGTATTACAGGACATCACAGTGCAGAGTGCACAGCTCCCCCAGCTCTGCCTCTGTATTACAGGACATCACAGTGCAGAGTGCACAGCTCCCCCAGCTCTGCCTCTGTATTACAGGACATCACAGTGCAGAGTGCACAGCTCCCCCAGCTCTGCCTCTGTATTACAGGACATCACAGTGCAGAGTGCACAGCTCCCCCAGCTCTGCCTCTGTATTACAGGACATCACAGTGCAGAGTGCACAGCTCCCCCAGCTCTGCCTCTGTATTACAGGACATCACAGTGCAGAGTGCACAGCTCCCCCAGCTCTGCCTCTGTATTACAGGACATCACAGTGCAGAGTGCACAGCTCCCCCAGCTCTGCCTCTGTATTACAGGACATCACAGTGCAGAGTGCACAGCTCCCCCAGCTCTGCCTCTGTATTACAGGACATCACAGTGCAGAGTGCACAGCTCCCCCAGCTCTGCCTCTGTATTACAGGACATCACAGTGCAGAGTGCACAGCTCCCCCAGCTCTGCCTCTGTATTACAGGACATCACAGTGCAGAAGTGCACAGCTCCCCCAGCTCTGCCTCTATATTACAGGACATCACAGTGCAGAGTGCACAGCTCCCCCAGCTCTGCCTCTGTATTACAGGACATCACAGTGCAGAGTGCACAGCTCCCCCAGCTCTGCCTCTGTATTACAGGACATCACAGTGCAGAGTGCACAGCTCCCCAGCTCTGCCTCTATATACAGGACTCACAGTGCAGAGTGCACTGCTCCCCAGCTCTGCCTCTATATTACAGGACATTGCACTACAGCACAGTGCAAAGTGCACTGCTCCCCCAGCTCTGCCTCTATATTACAAGACATCACACTACAGCACAGTGCAAAGTGCACTGCTCCCCCAGCTCTGCCTCTATATTACAGGGCACACTACAGCACAGTGCAGAGTGCACTGCTCCCCCAGCTCTGCCTCTATATTACAAGACATCACACTACAGCACAGTGCAAAGTACACTGCTCCCCCAGCTCTGCCTCTATATTACAGGGCATCACACTACAGCACAGTGCAGAGTGCACTGCTCTCCCAGCTCTGCCTATTCACTAGTCAGTGTGAAATACGACCAAGTTGGACGTGTCATAGATGATTAAACTGGAATGGCCTCCCCCTCTCTGGACGTCTGGATGCGAGCGTCAGCTGCTTGTGTTTTTAAGTAGCTCCACACTCCTGTCCTGACAGGGGGGGAGGCCATTCAAAGTTAATCATGTGTGAAACGTCCAACCTAGTTGTATATCACACGGACAGTGTGATACCAGCCTTAGACGGACACTGGCATTATAAGACGGACCCCATTTAACATTAAAAAATATTTTTTTTCTCTTTTCCTTCACCAAACTTGGGGGTGCGTCTTATAATCAGGTGCGTCTTATAAAGCGAAAAATACGGTATTTATCTCTATATCTGTTTTATATACTGTATTGTATTCCTCACCTTCACAATAACGCAGTTGATTTCTTCCTCAAAATAATGCAATTAATTTCTTCCTCTGAATTCTTCTTTTTTAAATGAATTGATGATTTTATATTTTATATTAATCAAAAATTGCGTGAATAAACATGTTGTAATTTTATCAGTACACCATGACTGTTTTTTTAACTATACTTTTTAACAATATAATAAATGAGTGTTGAATTAAAATGTTTTGAATATTGTTCATTACAATTAAAAAAGGAAATAGGTGTAAGTGAGCGCGGGGCCCTGAAATTATTTAAATTTAACAATATTCTACATGTTAGATATCTAGATGTTTTAGTCTAATTCATCATTTGCTACTTTTCAAAATATGTCGAAAATTTTAAAAACTTTAAAAGGATCATGTAACTTTTCCCTTTAAAAGGGGGCAAAAAGCTTATTTGAATTTCCGCCAATTTATCAAACATTGTGCACTTATTTTGATAAATTTGAAATAATGGCCACCAGGCCAAAAAAAAAGAAAAGCTAAAATTAGTTAAGGTACAAACAAACCACCAATCATAAAGTCGGGCTAAAGTTTCTTCCTTCTTTGCCTCCTCTCTTCTGTATGACCTGCCGAATTATAGGTATATATATTCTCACACCCTCATCTTTGTGTTTTTTTCCCCTTAGGGTGGTGATTTCACAAATCATAATGGCACAGGTGGTAAGTCTATATTCGGTGGTAAGTTTGAAGATGAGAACTTTATATTAAAGCACAATGCTCCAGGTACTATCTCTATGGCCAATGCAGGACCCAACAGCAATGGCTCCCAGTTCTTCATCTCAACCATTAAGGCTGACTGGTAAGAATACAAAACGAGCAACGTATTGAAATATTTTTATAAAATGCACCCAATATACAGTACCCCTTGTTCTTCGTCTACATTATTGTCCACCTTTATCCATGGCTCTCTTCTTGCTTACAGGCTGAATGGTAAACATGTGGTGTTTGGCACCGTAGTAGAAGGAATGGAAGTGATAAAGAAGATGGAAAGTTATGGATCCAACAGTGGAAAGACTAGCAAGAAGATTGTTATTGATGATTGTGGGGTGCTAGAAGAAGCTCCTACTGCTTAACAGCCATCCATTAAACCATACATTGCATAACACACTATACGACTGGCATACGTGACAATACTGCATTCATGTTAAAGAGCTGAGCATAATGCTTTTCGACATCACATGCCCATCTCTTAGCCACGTCCTCATGTGGCTAAGAATCATCAACTCATCTGACCACTGTAGCCTTACTATTAACAACGACATTGCCTCTTACTGCTTACAGGGGTTGTCCCAATTTAACAAGTTATCATCTTTCCAGGGCCAGACACATACAGAACAGGGCCCCTATGCAAGAGCCATATATGGGTCCTTTGCAGTCCAATACTGTGTCTTTAACAGAAGCTGCTTGCTGCTTTGGAGGTGGATGTGGCCCCTCAACCACTTGGCCTTCTATGCGACTGCACAAGTCGCACCAATGGTATGCCCGCCCCTGGATGTGTCCACAGAAGGTGGTCAGCATAGCCAACTTAAACAGGCAACTTCATTCTCTGGATTAGAGGCGGTTTTAGAAATCATTTATCACCTATCCTGCGGATCAGTGGTAGATGTGTTTGTTGGGTTGCCGCTAAGACGCCCCTGAAACAGATCATGGAATGGCATATAGCCCATGTGTTAGTGCATATACTCACCCTATTTTGTGGAAAGGTGATAACTAGCTAAACTGGACAGGGTGGCTCAACAGATTAGGATTTTGGTTTAACTCAATGTCTTTTTTTAGCCTTCACAACTATGAAATCTCATTAAAGCCATGGTAGCCATAAAGTAGATTTTAGCTGAAACATAAGTTTCTCACAGGATTGGTGATAAAATTCTGGTTGATGGGGATCCCCCTGCTGGAAAACCCACCACTCTAGGAATCCACAGTGTGAATAGAGAAGTAGCATGCAAGTGTGACTGTCACAACAATTGCTTCTATGGGACTGACAGGTTGGCTATCTTTTTCAGTTAATAGCGTGGTAGTCATACATATGTACTACTGCTTTATTCTCACTTTGGACTTGTGGGTTTTTGTTTCCAGGATTGGTGGGGGTGACAGTGACTCCCAGTGATCAAAAATGTATTGACTATCTTGTGTGTAGGTAACAAATTATTTTTAAAGTAATTGTATCCTTTGAGTAAATGAAAATTCCCAGCTGAAGGTTAATATAAACAAACTTTGCCGTACTCACCTTCCCAAGGTCAACCAGTGAGTCTCCGCCACTACGTCTGGCATTGGCTGTGGCACTGACATCACGTCTACACTTGCAGAGTTGCTGAGCTCAATAATTGGCTTCTGCACTGTCAACATGATGTCAGTTGCCCAGTCAATGCCAGATATCAGGATCATCGGTGGAGACTCATAGGTAGCCCCGGGGAAGGTGAGTATAGAGTGATTTGTTTCTTTATAATAAGCCAAAGAAATTCATTTACTAAGAGAGAACGTCACCTTTAAAGAACAACCATTTTAACTAAGTGCAGCTAATCATGTAGTTGCCATTAAAGGGGTGGTCCAAAGTCCAAAGTAATTTTCATCCTAAAACCCTATATATTTAGTGCCTTAATCTAAATTTTTCTAATATATTTGAGTTAAAAATTATCTCTTCTCCTTTAACTAGACTATTTTAACAGCTATTGTAATTTTATTTTCACTTCCTTCATGATGATGCTTTGTTTGACAATCCCAATGCATGTTGGGATACTCAAGTGAAACATCATTAGGGGGCAGGGGTTGGAGTCACTTCTGCAGCCTCTGCACCCTCCCTGAGAAATGAAGTAACTCTCATTTCAGAGAATTGGCTAATCCCTGTGGGATGTGCACAGTGACTGGGAGCTTTCTGTTGTTGGGTCAGCTCATCAGTACAGAGCCAGCAGAGGAGCGCGTTGTCAGAATACCCGACATACAGACCAGCACTGCCTTTGCTAGTGACATTACGGGTCTCTGCACACCAGGTATTTTGACATATGCGCTCTCCTGCTGGCTCGTTACTGCTCATTTTAGCCAGCAACAGGGTGCATTGTCATTATGCACAACGCACATAGCACATACCTCAAGCCCCTGAAGTGTCACTGATTACATTTCATTTCAAGGAAATGGAAAAGGACATGGTAGTGACTGCAGCCTCTGCCCCAAGATGACGCTTTGTTTGAGTATCTTTGCTATCTACCTCTTTTTTCACTGGTCCGAACTCTGAATTTCCCTAAAGTGCCCCCCCCCCACCTCCTGGCAAGCAGGAAGCCAGGAGGCAGAGGAGAGGTGTGCACCTGAAGAATGAAGATTAGACAACCCCTTTAATATTTCTACTTGGCTATGTTTACATCTGCGACAGAACCTTTGTTCCAGAATTCGGGAATGATTCACTAGCACCACTGATGATTTTGACTGGCAGGTGTGACCACGTCTTGTCTTGTTCATACTATACCCATATTAGTATAGTCAGCCAGGACTCTCATATAAAACTGGCAATATTTTTGTGATTTATATAAGTGCATACGCCAGATTTCTGGTGTAAACACCTTAATGACTTGCCCCCTTCATTTAGGAAGAACAGTATTATTTTATCAATAAAAAAAGACTGAGAAAGGTGCAGAACCTGACGGACCCCGTTTCAGGTCAATAGTGTCTGTAGGTCATAATCAATGTCAATCGACCGACAGATCTGATGCCAGACACCATGACTCAGATGTGAAATAAAGCCTTGTAGTCTTGTCCACATTTTCAATCAGAACCTACAAATATTCATGACACCAAAGTCGAATCATGGCCTTCTGACCCCTCCATGTCGCTGTATAAGGAGCAATACCTTGCAAGTCAACTGTTTACGTCTGGAAGACCCATCTCAGGGTTCTCTCTTATTTAATGTTTATTTGTTGTCTAAACTTATAAATAAAATGCTGAAATAATGGTATAACCACATATCCAATATATTTACTTGATTTTACATATATATGATGAGAATGTGCAATATACAATCATAGCTAGTGTAGAAAAGGTCTTAAAGGCAACATGACTTCTGCCACTGCAATCGGCTGGACTACTTCCACTAGGTGAAGAGTTGTCATTATATATGTGTACACAGTGAGAAGACAATTTATACAAGTTATTGAGGTCCTACCTAAAAGAATCTCACATTTCCTGCTGGACACCTTGCAAATCAGGCCCAAGCCCCAGGCATCCATATACAACAAGACAAAGAGTGCAATAAGGTCTGAGAGGAAACAGAGAGACACATGGCAGTCAGGCTCACCTGGTATGGTGGTGAAATCACAACCGTTGTATAAGTTTAGAGGAAAGGCTGCGCAGATCCACGATGTAAGGAATATATTGAAAATGAAGAATCTGCGCTGCCAGTGATCCAGTCATGAGCAGGAGATGGAAATATTAACATTTATTGATCAACGCGTTTCAAAGTATACAGACGTCTTCATCAGGACAATACCAAATAGAAGGCTGGAGTATAGAAGGGGCTAATAACCAAACACTAAACATAAACCTGCAGAGAATGTAGAGCCTCCAAGAAGAGGAAAACTGATGAGGCCAAATGATAAAAGGAAAAACACACCAAAAGCAGCCATACGGTCTGATACCAAATGCACTTGGCAGGATGCAGCAGGCCCCAATGATAAAGGAAGATGCAACAAAGGTGCAAGATACCGATGCGACAACTACTCTCAACCTGCCATAACATGGAGGGGGTGATTGGTGGAATTTTATATGCACACCGATGAGGTTTCCATAGGGCGTCAGTCACAAGCACATGTGATGCAAAGTGTCTGTATGCAGCCTATTGATCATGCCCATACTATTAGATCAGGCGGGTTGCCCAGCACTATATAAATGCACCGCACAGCTCATACAACCCAAAGGGCCCCACTGTATCCTGCATAAAGATGAAAAAAGGTACAATAAAAATTATATAAAATCTGAATAATATTGTGGTTACTGGTAGATATTTGGGGCCAAAATATGTAAGCTCGTAACCCAACATCAAGAATCCTCACATTTACGAGTCCCTAAACACTATATTCAAAAATAATTCACAAAAAAGGACATAATTTCAGAAAAACTCACAAAAAGCAGCAATGAGGTCTGATACAAACTGCAGAATGTCTGATACAGCCTATTGATTGCCCCCTTTTCCTTATCATTGGGGCCTGGTGCGTCCTGCAAAGTGCATTTGGTATCAAACATGGCTGTTTTTGGAGTTTTTATGAAATAATGTCCTTTTTTGTGAATCAAATCATAAAAGGACAACAATCTTTATTGAAATAAAAAATAAAAATATGGATGAAGAAACACCAGGGTAAGAGGAGAAAAAGTGGTCACTCACAGAAAAAATATATATCTATAATGTCATGTTGCACAAGCATCCAAAATGGGTGGATACAAAAATGAAAAATATTGAATATGTGCATGCCATGTACAATATAGTAATATGTGCAAATACAGATGAAATGGTAGCAGATATGAATCACAACTGTACATGAAAATAATAAGGCACAGCTCCCAAATAACTCCACAATGAAAAAAGAAAAATTAAATTCATAATAATGTAAAGCAAGTCAAAATTGATTGGAGGTCCTAAATAGGGTTAATTTAAAAGTGTGATCAAATGACCATACACAATGAGTATCCTATAACAAAGAAATATAAGTGCAAATATAGTGCTATCAATGGATCAATTGATCTTTTTACTAGCTGTTCAAACTTAATCCAGGCCACAACTCTGCCATAACTGAGAGAAGAGGGAGTCTACATACAACTAATTAAAAAAATGATGTGGGGTTCCCACCATTTTTGATAACCAGCCAAAGTAAAGTGGACAGCTGTGGCCCCAGAACTGGTACATTTCATTAGATGCACCAATTCTGGCACTTTTCCCAGATCTTCCTAGTTGCCCTGGTGCAGTGGAAATCGGTGTAATATTTAGGGGGGTTGATGTCAGCTGTGTTATATCAGCTGGAATCAAGCACAGAGGTTAGTAATGGATGTTCATCACACGCCCATTACTAACCCAGTAATAAAAAAGAAGCACACACACAGGGAAAAATAGTTTATTTGAATTAAGACTCCCCTACTATCCCTTGTTAACCAATATATTATTATTATTTACTTTTATTATTATTATTATTATACACATTCTTTAGCACTTTACAAGTAAAAAGGGGCATACAGAGACAAGTAAAATAATTATGAGCAATACAAGGCACACACTGGTACAGGAGGAGAGAGGACCCTGCCCTAGAGGGTTCACAGTCTACAAGGGATGGGTGAGGGTACTTTAGGAGAGGGTAGAGCTGGTCATGCAGCGATTTAGTGGACTGAGGCTCACTGCAGGTTGTAGGCTTGTCGGAAGAGGTGGGTTTTCAGGTTATTTTTAAAGGTTTCCATGGTAGGTGAGAGTCTGATGTGTTGGGGCAGAGTTTCACAGTATGTGGGAAGCACAGGAGAAATCTTGTATGCTGTTGTTTGAAGAAGAGATAAGAGTGGAATAGAGAAGTAGATCTTGAGGGGATCGCTAGTTGTGTGTAGGTAAGTACTGGGAGGCCATGTATGGAGGAGACAGATTGGGGATAGCTTTGCATGTCATGGTTAAGGTTTTGTACTGGGCAATGGGAAGTCAGTGATGAGCTTGGAAGAGAGGAGAGGCTGGGGGATAGCGAGCAGATGGGTGGATTAGTCGGGCAGCAGAGTTTAGGATAGATTGGAGGGATGCAAGAGTGCTAAAGGGGAGGCCAGAGAGTAGGAGGCTGCAGTAGTCAAGGCGGAAGATGATGGGTTTGCACGAGTGTTTTTGCAGTTTCTTGGTTAAGGAATGTACGGATCCGGAAAAATATTTTTGAGTTATAGTTGACAGGAGGTGGCAAGGGATAGGATATATGGCTTGAAAGAGAGTGCAGGTTTGAGGGTTACACTGATGCATGCTTTATACTGGGAAAAATGAGAAGCCATTGACTTTGATGGATAGGTCTACTGGAGTGGCAGCTTGAGATGGGGGAAATATGATGAATTCTGTCTTGTCCATGTTCAGTTTTAGAAATTGAGCAGTAAAGAAAGATGAAATAGCAGACAGACATTGTGGGATTTTGATTAGTAAGGATGTGATATCGGCAGTGGCGTAACTAGAGTTTGGTGGGCCCCAGTGCGAAAATGTATATTTATATTATTATTATAAAGAGTGTCTGGCACACCAAAAAAGAAGCAAGAGTTTTTCAAGCAAAGTCATGTTTTTATTTTTTGGACCAGGTGAAGAAAAAATAGCTTACATGAGTTTCACAGTCACAGTCTACGTTTCGACCCGTAGGTCTTCTTCACGGACACAGCTAATAATGAATAAAAATAACAGAAACTAGTAAGAATACATATATGATCACATGGTATACAATTTTTAGTCCAACATTCACGATCACATGATATGCTTGCATGTCATTACACATGCAAAAGTAAAAGATATACATCCACAGTATTTATTACATATGTCGGATGTTTCCAGTGGAAAGGAAAAACAAGAGATAATAATGATGATGGTACCTTGGAAACTCCGTATGAGATAAGCTACTGGTACAGATGACACCTATGTTGTCGTAATCACAATAATAAACGCTACAAACTCCACAGCACCTCGTGGCAATCGGAATCAATTGTATTCCCAATGGGCGCACGTCAACAGCCAGGGAGTTCCACCTGGCTTAAGCATATAAGTATAAGTAAGAACAGCGCCTCACCAGCCGGTATATTTCAAAGTATCATGGTTTATTCCGTCATCTCAGCACGACGTTTCGGTCTGGCGACCTTTTTCAAGTGCATATATTACCCACACAGTATGCATCAAGTACAGCCTCCCGAATCCTTAGGAACACTCATCAATGTTATCCAAGTCCATGAAAATCAAAACCGTACTTTCTCCTGCAGTCACTAGTGTCTCCCAATCGCTGACACGCATCGCTTCGTTGTCATAGTGATTGTGTCGTCAGATCACATTCACCAATCGGCAGCTCGCTATGCTCCGTGCACCCGGAAATCCACACCGGGTCCTGTGCGCATGCGTCGGCGTCCTCCATTGATTCGCCGCTCTAGCTGTCACTCCAGGTTTAGAGCGAGGCCGTGTGGTGACGTATTTCCTGTCTCCGGCGTTCATAGGGACCGTCACACAGCGAATCAAGGGAAATGTCCACATATTCCACAATACTCATGGGTCCTCAGAAAAGTTGCATCAAAATGTCACTCTGCAATTACTATAGAAGAGAAGCATCCTCTACAATATATATAAAACTAAAATTACCCATTAGTTAATTCACAGATTCATAACCATACCCAAGTGCCCCCGGGGGTCCGCAACATTTGTTTATGCATCATAATCGAAATGGCATAGTACTAATAAATCACTATCAACCAAACAAATATCATACCTAAGGGAGCAAATCATTTGTTGCATATATGGAGACATAACCTATCACCCTATATTATGCACCAATATCCATATTTCATTGAGGATCATATGACCCTTCCATGTGTTCCCCTAGCAGGCAAATATTAGTACATTATTTATCACACATTTCCATCTTACCCCCAAAGAAGGGAGATCTGTTATTAAATTACCAGACAATTTCATAACACAGTCATGATGCATATATGCTGTACGTAGACTACTGTGTATCCATAAAGCTAAAGAATGACAGCTTTATGGATACACAGTAGTCTACGTACAGCATATATGCATCATGACTGTGTTATGAAATTGTCTGGTAATTTAATAACAGATCTCCCTTCTTTGGGGGTAAGATGGAAATGTGTGATAAATAATGTACTAATATTTGCCTGCTAGGGGAACACATGGAAGGGTCATATGATCCTCAATGAAATATGGATATTGGTGCATAATATAGGGTGATAGGTTATGTCTCCATATATGCAACAAATGATTTGCTCCCTTAGGTATGATATTTGTTTGGTTGATAGTGATTTATTAGTACTATGCCATTTCGATTATGATGCATAAACAAATGTTGCGGACCCCCGGGGGCACTTGGGTATGGTTATGAATCTGTGAATTAACTAATGGGTAATTTTAGTTTTATATATATTGTAGAGGATGCTTCTCTTCTATAGTAATTGCAGAGTGACATTTTGATGCAACTTTTCTGAGGACCCATGAGTATTGTGGAATATGTGGACATTTCCCTTGATTCGCTGTGTGACGGTCCCTATGAACGCCGGAGACAGGAAATACGTCACCACACGGCCTCGCTCTAAACCTGGAGCGACAGCTAGAGCGGCGAATCAATGGAGGACGCCGACGCATGCGCACAGGACCCGGTGTGGATTTCCGGGTGCACGGAGCATAGCGAGCTGCCGATTGGTGAATGTGATCTGACGACACAATCACTATGACAACGAAGCGATGCGTGTCAGCGATTGGGAGACACTAGTGACTGCAGGAGAAAGTACGGTTTTGATTTTCATGGACTTGGATAACATTGATGAGTGTTCCTAAGGATTCGGGAGGCTGTACTTGATGCATACTGTGTGGGTAATATACCGATAGTTGATCTCTGTCTAGCTAATATGACTTTTTAACTTTGTTTATCATTCACTATGTATGGATTGGTTAACTGTTATGGTGGGTGGAGTTTTGATGATATAAATGGCACTGTGTTGTAATGGGGTATATGCACTTGAAAAAGGTCGCCAGACCGAAACGTCGTGCTGAGATGACGGAATAAACCATGATACTTTGAAATATACCGGCTGGTGAGGCGCTGTTCTTACTTATACCTATGTTGTCGTGTCTAGAAAATAATAATAATAATGGTACTTTTAATGTTAAGATCACATTATTAGTATATTTATAACTCAAGGGATCATGGAAAGAATAAGGTAATGTTCAATTATCTAGACTAGAAAGTAAAATCGTTCATATTCAAGTGTGTAGGAAATACACTATTTCTTTATGACTCTGTAATATGCATGATTTCAGAGACCAGGAACCTCGCCTGATCCGACACCAAAATTATATTGCAACACCTCCAGTAGTGTGGAAAGTGGAAACATGTATATGAGCACTTTGTTACCTGTCAAACAGATAAGTGACAGTATAGATTACTCGACTCTGTGAGACAGTTACTTCAGTTTAAAGCTGTAATAGATAAAGTACAATAATAAGAACTCATAACATAAACCTCTATGGGCTATCCTTATTGCTATGGTCAGTATACAACTTAGTTTTAAATCCATACAACCTTTATAGTATAAAGGCTTAATATGCCCACTGCAGCATTCCAAGTATCAATAGAATCATGCCAAAACTGCAAAATTAAATGAAGATTATTCAAATAGAGCCATAATAACATTATAAATGGATATTACAACGACAGGCATACCTCAGGGCTAATAGGCAGACCAGAAACCTGATGGCCACAAAAAGAAATAAAAGTTTGTGATAACCTAATTCCATCAAGAATATCCATGGCAAACAAGCCAGCATGGCTTCCAATACTCACTGGTATGTTTATATGAGCAGTAATGGCCGGGGGTGTGCTGCCATGTGCGGTTGGCGTCTTTATAGCATAGAGAAGCGCGACGCTTCCTGCTTATGGTCTTTGGAACGCAGGAAACGTCGCCAGTTGGAACGCACACCAGCAGCGCCTACGGGATGACATCACCGGTAGCGCGAGCATGCGCAGTTCATACCAATTAGTGCCGAAAAGGGAAAATTAATCAAGAGTCTATCTGCAGATCCTGGCATCGTTTTTTTAGGGAAAAAACTGGACTTTAAAGCCAAAAGGAAGAATGAAAGAATGATTAATAAAGGGTAAACTGTATATGGATTTAATATTCAATAGCACATAGAAATGTTATATCCGAATGATCAAGAATAAAATACACAATTACTATATATAGTCTATACAGCAACCTTCATGAAATTATATAATCATCACTGAAATCTGTCTAACAGAATACATTAGCTGGAACATCTCAAAGTTATATAGAATACAGTGACAATGATATACTTTAATGTACAACCTCATACTCCCGATTTAAGCCCCATGGTTCCAAAGTCTGGAGCTGGTGGATCCAATAGGATTCCTATTCTTTTAATTTTCGTATACGGTCTCTGCCGCATCTAGCCAAGGGTACCTGCTCTATTACCTGAAAGCACAGCTGGGAGATTGGATGTCCATTAGTTATAAAATGGTAGGGGACAGGTAACAAAGTGTTACGATAGCGAATGGTCGATTTATGTTTACTAATGTGGTCCCGGATATGCTGGGTGGTCTCCCCAACATATCCGAGACCGCACGGACACTTCAACAGGTAAATAGCAAATGATGTGTCGCACATATAGTAATCTTGTATAGGATACAATTTTCCAGTCCTGGAATGCGTGAAACTGGAACCTTTCACAGTATGAGAACACTGCATGCATCCTAGGCATGGGAAATTTCCGTTGCGAAATTTAGACCTGGGCCTCCCCCCACCCTGCGTATACGTTGGTCAGATGTATGGGCCCTGTGTAACGTTCTAAATACTTTAAAGACTCACAAGTTGACCCTCTCCCCCTTCATTATGAATTAATGTCCCTCATCCTGCTATATATGGTCCTCCTACTGGAATATAGCCCTTATTGTGGTACATATGTCCCCCATCATGGTTTATATGGTCTTCCTCCTCATGCCACCATAGTCCTTCAATTATTATAATGCATTGCCATATTCCTCCATATAGTACAATGCACCCCTATAGTCCTCTATGTGTTATAATACAGCCCATAGTCCTTCATTCATAAGGTAGCCCCAATAGTCATCCAATTATTATAATGCACCCCCATTATCCTCCATTTAATATAATGCAGCCTCATAGTCCTCCATATAGTATAATACAGCCTCAGAACCCTCCATATAGTATAATGCAGCCTCATAGCCCCTCCATATAGTGTATAATTCAGCCTCCTTATAGTAAAATGCAGCATGAAATCCCTCCATATAGTATAATGCAGCTTCACATCCCTCCATATTGTATAATGCAGCCTCACATCCCTCCATATTGTATAATGCAGCCTCATATCCCTCCATATGGTACAATGCAGCCTCATATCCCTCCATATAGTATAACATAGCCTCATATCCCTCCATACAGTATAATGCAGCCACATAGCTCTCTATATAGTATAATTCAGCCTCACATCCCTCCATATAGTTGTATAATTCAGCCTCACAACCCTACTTATTGTATAATGCAGCATCAAATCCCTCCATATAGTATAATGCAGCCTCACAGCCATCCATATAGTATAATGCAGCCTCATATCCCTCCATATAGTATAATGTAGCCTCATATCTCTCCATATAGTATAATGCAGCCTCACATCCCTCCATATTGTACAATGCAGCCTCATATCCCTCCATATGGTACAATGCAGCCTCATATTCCTCCATATGGTATAATGTAGCCTCATATCCCTCCATACAGTATAATGCAGCCTCATAGCCATTTATACAGTATAATACAAACTCACAGCCCTCCATATAGTATAATGCAGCCTCATATCCCTCTATACAGTATAATGCAGGCTTAGTTCTCCATATAGTGCAGCCTCAAAACTCTCCATATAGTGCAGCCTTATATCTCTCTATATAGTGCAGCCTCATATACACAGCCTCATAGCTCTCCATATAGCGAAGCCTCATAACTCTCCATATAGTGCAGCCTCATAGCTCTCCATATAGTGCAGCCTCATAGCTCTCCATATAGTGCAGCTTCATAGCTCTCCATATAGTGCAGCCTCATAACTCTCCATGTAGTGCAACCTCATAGCTCTCCATATAGTGCAGCCTCAAAAATCTCTATATAGTGAAGCCTAATAGCTCTCCATATACAGTAGTAACATGCAACCCCCTCCTTTCCCATAATCCTCTGGCCACCTTGCATTTACTTACTAAAAAAAATCTCTACTTACCTCTCCTGATTCCCCCGCTGCTCTATTCTCCTGCATACAAAAACAGAAGAGAAGACTCAGGTGAAGGAGGTGCCAATGTGCACCTCCTCACTGTGCAACGCATAAAGCAGGAAATGCCGCCTATTGGAGTGGAGGAGGTGGCACAAGCCTGGTAATTGCATTCCACAGTGGAATGAAAATGGAAAGTAGGCAGTGGTAATAGGAAGTGATGGGCGACAGCATTAGGAAGTGGGAGGCTCCCCTCCCCTCCTCTCCCTGACACACAGGCCCTATAGCTGAATGCGCTGCCGCGTAGTGCTGCACATCTATGTGAAGTGGGCACGCGGCACAGGGATCGGCAGTTGCTGGAGGCGGCACGGGCCCCTGTATGTCCGGGCCCTATCGCGGCCATGACCCCTGCGACCGTGATCGTTATGCCCCTGGATATCGAGTCCAGAGAGGTAGATCTGCGTGTCATCAACGTAGAGGTGATACAGAAAGCTGTAGGGCTCTATGAGCTGTACCAGCCGAAGGTGTAGATCAAGAAGAGTAGGTGTCCTAGAACTCAGCCTTAGGGGACACTGACATATAGGGGGTGAGATGAGGAGGTGGTGTGGGAGAGGGAGACGCTAAATGTCCTGTCTCTTAGATATGAAGAGATCCAGGATAGGGCCAAGTCTTTGATACCAAGAGATGAGAGAATCATTAGCAAAAAGGAATTTTCCACTGTGTCAAAGCAGAAGAAAGATCCAGGAGGAAAAAGACAGAGTAGTGTCTCTTGCTCTTGACAGATAATAGGTCATTGGTGACTTTAGTTAGGGCAGTTTCGGTTGAGTGATGCGGTTGGAAACCAGATTGTAACTGGTCAAAGAAGAATCAGGAGAAGAGGTGGAAGAACTTTGCAAGATGGACATGCTGTTCAAGCAGTGTTAAGGCATAAGGGAGAGGTGATATAGGGCGATAGATAAAAACAGAGGATGGGTCGAGGGAGGGCTTTTTTATGATGGGTGTAATCGAGGCATGTTTAAAGATTGAGGGAAAGACACGGATTGTACGTGATAAGTTGAAGAGATGTGTTAGGGTTGGGGTGAAGATTCTGGTGAGGCTGGAGATGAGGTGGGATAAGAAAGGGTCAAGCACCCAGGTGGTGTGATCTTGACAGCAGGGAATAGATCTGATCTTCTGTCATGGTGAAGAAGCTGGTTTTGGAAAGAAGAGGGCTGAGCAGTTATGAGTGGCTCCTGGGACTGCATGCCAAAGCATTCTATGATGTTATCAATCTTCTGCTTGAAGAAAGATGCAAAGTCTCCAGCTGAGATAAGAGGACAGGTAGGAGGTGCTGGAGGATGGAGGAGAGAATTGAAAGTGTTGAATAGCTGTTTAGGGTTTTGGGACAGGGAGGATATGAGAGATGAGAAGTAGGTTTGTTTTGCGGTAGTTGGTGCAGACTTGAGAAGTTGGTAAGTGACTGATTGAAAGCAATGAAGTGCTTGGTGGAATGGGATCTTTTCCATCTCAGCTCAGCATCTGTATCATGTAAGGAAGCTATGTCTGTGATAGGGTGAAGGGACTCAAAGAGTGTAAATCAGGATGTTTGAGATTTCTGCAAGGATGAGTAAGTTTGTAGAGTGGGGGTTGTGAACTATAAGAAGAGAGAGAAGAGAATATCAGTAGGTTGTGGTCAGACAGGGGGAGAAGTAAGATTGGAAGATTAGAAAGAGAAGAGAGGTGGGTGAAGATAAGGTCCATCATGTGGCCATCTTTGTAGGTGACTAAGGAGGACCACTAGGCCAAAGAAGAAAGCTAGTGATAAAAGTTTAGAGGTAGCTTAGTGGGAAGGGTCAATGGGGATGTTGAAATCACCCATGGTGATGGTGGGGATATTGTCAGAAAGGAATGATGTAACCTGGTGGTGAAGTGGTCAAGAAAGGTGATGATGGCTTGCCATGGGGGGTGGTAGAGACAGCCAGCTAGAGGTTGGAGGGGGAGTAGATGAAGAGAGAGTGCACTTTAAGAGAAGGAAGAGTAATCGAGGGTGGCAGTGGAATAGAGGTAAAGGAGCAGCTATTGGACAGGAGCTAGACAACTTCTCCACCATGCTTTTTGCTGGGGCGAGTGTTGTGAGAAAAATGGAATCCACCATAAGAAAGTGCAGTTAGAGAGGCTGTGTCAGAGGGGGTGAGCCAGGTTTCAGTGATGCTGAGGAAGGAGAGTTAGTTAATGATGAAGAGTAGGGATGAGCGAGTATGCTCTGCGCTACTCGTTACTCGCACGAGTAACGAGCACCGAGTACCGGCGAGATGCTCGGACTGCTCGCTAATAATTAGCAATCTGACACTAATACACAGCTCCCTTTCAGTGCACACAGTGAGCTGGCACCACACAGGGAGCAGATTCATTGTTAGGATCCCTCTGGGGGCCACAGCAAGGTGTTATATGTTGCGGCAATTTAAAAAATCCCCCCTCCCGCCCTTTCCCAGAAATACTCGTTTTATAACCAGAAGTCTGTGGGCGGAGCCTGTCACTCGTTGACTTACATTGGGCTTGGTGCTCTGGCCGAGTACACGAGTATCTTGAGATGCTTGGCCAGAGCACCGAGCACCCGAGCATTTTAGTGCTCGCTCATCACTAATGAAGAGGTCAGGGATGTGTGAAATTCTGTTGCAGACAGAGTGTGCATTCCATTAGAGCTCCTGGAAGGGGGACTGGGTGCTGGCTGTATGAGCATAAGGTTATTAGGGTTGTGAAAATTTGTAATGGATCATGAGTGATGGTTAGAAATGACTGTGAAGATGTGATGGAGAGGGACAGGTTTTGGGAATATGTCACTAGCAATGAGGAGAAACAGGGAGAGCTTTATAAGGTGGGAGTGGAAGATCGCATGAGATGGGTGTGTGTGTGTCTGTAGACAAATGATTGTATGTGGAGGAACACTTCGGAGAAGGTAAGATGGGTGGGGCGGATGGAGGGAGAGATGGCCACTTTCATTTCTATGTGGAGGGATTAGGGAGTTAGTAAGAAACAAAATATTATAGGGGTGAATGTGAAAAGAAACAGAGACATTGTTTACAGTGTCTTTGTATCCCATTACCTTCAAGTCACTTCCAGTCAAATTCTGATCTAATTCATTGTTGTTCACTTATATGATATATTTTGATGAAACTGGACTGGACTCCTCTAGACCAGCTATAATGAAGGCTGAACCAAATGGTGGATCACAGGCAAAGTAAACAAGGGGTCAAACAAATGGGTGGTGTGGGGTCAGTGGAATGAACAGTTAAATGCATACAAGAATGGAATAATGCAGAATGAAAAACAGGAGAGCAGTTGAAGAGAAAAGCTGGTTCACACAAACCTGTGGAGACAAAATTGACATGATGATTAGGTGATCAGAGAGCAGTGATGATAGAAGATAGAGACCAATTGATTCATACTAATTCAGGTCTGATTCATTGATGTACACTTGCATGATACACTTTGATGATACACCAGCAGACAATTTATTATCAAAAATGATTGCACAAAGTTCCTTCATCATAGTCCATGTTCTTGTATTCGGCTCTGGTGACTGTGAATAGCAGTAAAGTATAACTATTCACTGTCAGTGGGTAGTGGCGACAACTCTAATCAGAGCCGGTGCGTGCAGCGTTGAGCCGGTGGCCCTGATGAGAGTTGTAGACATTACCAGGTGCCTGTGAATAGCTGTACTTTACTGCATACACATTATCAATTGGTGAACAATTGATAATGTGTGGGAGTCTTTATTCAAATAAACAATTTTTTCCTATGTGTGTGTTTTTTTGGATTACTCTGTTAGTAATGGAAGTGTCTGATTGACGTCTCTCCATTACTAACCCAGGCTGACATTACACAGCTGACATCAATCCCCAAAAATATTACCCTGATTGCCACTGCGCCAGGGTAATGGGAAGAGATGGACAAAGCACCAGAACTGGTGGCATCTAGTCGATGGGCCAATTCTGGGGCAGCTGCAAGCTGGTATTTTTAGTCTGCGAGGGGGACAATATCCATGGACCTTCCTCACCTGACAATATTAGCCCCAGCTGTCTGCTTTAACTTTTCTAGCTATCTAAAATAGGGAGGACCTACATTTTGTTTAGATTATTTATTAGGCTTAACAAGGCTAAAATCACCATTTAGTGCTACATGAAAGTCACTAAAAGGTGCACGTGTACAGCCCTTACTAAATGCCTTTTCTAAGCTAAGATCTCCCTACAAGATCAACTCTTTCTGAATGGCAGTGTGCTGAGCATCATGACCCTGGGTCTCACATAAGATCTGATGACAGTAATGTCACTAGCCAATATGACAGTAATGTCAGTAGCAAATATGACTATAGCATTACCATGTATGGCAGGAAATCCCCTCGTGTTTATTGGCTATCTAACAGCCCCAAAATATGCAGGGCGGGGACTTGAGCTTGGCACCTAAGCACCCGTGATACTCAATTGAGTAACAAGCGTGCCCGAGTTCCTTGATGCTTGATTGAGTATCGAACAGTGGGGAGCATGCTCACTCATCACTAGTTGATACATAAAATAAGAATAATAGGAATAGAGGAAAATATGTGTAACTGGATTTAGAACTGGCTCAAGGATAGGAAACAAAGGGTGGTTATTAATGGAACACACTTATACTGGGTCACAGTTAACATTGGGGTACCACTGGGGTCAGTATTGGACTCTCTTCTTTTTGACATATTTATTAATGACCTTGTAGGGGGCATACAGAGTAGAATTTCAATAATTGCAGATGATACTAAACTCTGCAGGCTAATTGATATGGAGGAGGATAATTTAATAAGGGTTTATGTAAGCTGGAGGCTTGGGCTGCGAAATAGTAAAATACTGGGTAAAACTGTCACTGCAAAAGGCTTGGGTGTATAGGTGGATGGCAAACTCACTTTTCTGACCAGTGTCAGGCGGCTACTTTCGAGGCAAATAAAATAACGAGATGCATTAAAAGAGGCATAGATGCTCCTGAGAAGAACATAGTTTTGTCGCTATACAAGTCATTACTACGACCACACTTAGAATACTGTGTACAATTCTGGTCTCCAGTATATAAGAAATACATGGCTCAATTAGAGCAGACGCAGAGAAGAGCGACCAAGGTTATTCAAGGACTAGGTAGTCTACAATATCAAGATGGGTTATAAAACTTGGGGTTATTCAGTCTGAAAAAACAAAGGCTTAGAGGTGATCTTATTACAATGCACAAATATATCAGGAGACAGTACAGAGATCTAATGATCATTGTACTCCTAGGACTGCGATGGGGTCAAGGGAGCATCCTCTACATTTGGAGGAAAGAATATTTAATCATAATCACAGACGCAAATTCTTTACTGTAAGAGCAGTGAGACTATGGAACTCTGCCGTATGATGTTGTAATGAGTGATTCACTACTAACATTTAAGAAGGGCCTGGATGTCTTTCTTGAAAAATATAATATTACAGGGTATATACTAGATTGTGTGATGGGACGTTGATCCAGCGAACTAGTCTGATTGCCGTATGTATGGTCAGGACAGAATTTTTCCCCCTTAATATAGAGCTTAGTGTTTGCCCCATGGGGTTTTTGCCCTCCTCTTAATCAATATGTTAGGCTGTGGGTAGAACTCAATGGACTTAAAGGGTTATTTACTGTATATATTGGCGCATATAAATAAAGTGCCTCCTTATTGTGCATCTTGAAACAGCCACACCGCTAGTTTCAGTGAGAAATGTATTTCAGCTGATGTTATATGTGGAGTTATTTACATCCCGAACAATTTTCTTGAATTTGAGCCAAAATTTTTGTTGGTCTACCTGATCATGGTTTAGTTTTCACAGAGCCCATGATTTTCCCATTCGGTAATCACAGTTTGAACACTGCTGACTGGCATTATCAATTCCTTGGATATCTTTTTGTATCCCTATTCTGTTTTATACAGTTCAACTATCTTTTACCATAGATCCGTTTACAATTATTTTGCTTTCCCCATGACTAACAATCTAGAAACGGAAGTGGCTGGATGAAAGATGCAAGAGTATGTCTGGATCCCAGAAACTCACTCAGCTTTTATGCACACACACTGATTACAAGCAAAAAGGTCACAGGTAAGGATGTTACCTTTATTAAACATTCAAACCCATTTGTGTCAACTGCTGTGCATGTTATCAAGCTAAAATCACCAGGGTATGTGAACGTTTGATCAGCTTCATTTGGATGGTTTTGGTTGTTATTATGATTTAAAAAGAGAAAATATAGTAGTTTGACAGTAAATGGCTTAACCCAACCACTAATCATGAGTGGAAAAAAGTTTTCGTGCTATGATTCATATTATTAGAAAAAAGGCCAAGAGAGCAAAAAAATCTGCCAGGGTATGTAGATGCGACGCCCACCAGGGCCGTGGGGTACTCAGGACTGGACCAGTCAGTTCTTAGGGGGAGGTCATGGTGGCGGTGACCAGACTCCATGGCCCTGGGCGTGCAGAAAAAGGGGGATTATTTACAGGGGATAGTTCATGATGCCACCTGTGATTTTCGGCCAGTGATGGCTGACGCTGCAGTATATGACCACTGGGGCAGATGGTAGTGCAGCTGGATGGTACAGCTCCCCACAATTGGAACAGGGTCCCGGGCATGGTGTGAACAGTCTATGGTGGTGGTGCTGGTGAGGAAGGCCACAGAATGAGGAAGAAGGAGGCTACACAAGTCATGCAGTTCATTAGCTTTACTTGATGTACAGTCAAGTTCACCCAAACGGGTGCTGTGCTCCTCCAAAGTGCAACCAGGTTAGTTCTCAGATGATTAGGGTCACTCTGCCAAGACACCAATCATAGCCTGTCCTGATTGCTCTTCTCCTGTTCTGTATACTCTCCCTCCTTTCAGCACCTTCGTCGACAGGGTCCTAGGCTGATGGCTGCGGGCCTTGTCGGGCAAATATCCACAGTTGGTAGCCACCACTCATGCAGAAACGATATCCTCTGGTTTTACTGGCTGAGGCGTGCAGCACTCCCACCAGATCGAGGCCAGTCTCCTCAGTCAACCTTCTGCCCAATTCGGGTTGGGCCAGATCCGAGGTCCACAGGTGGATTCCCCACTCCCGTGTCCCCTAGGACTTCTCTTTCCTGCATCCGCCCTCGACGCTCTCCTCCCACGTTCTCCCTTCTCCTTTTCTCTCACTAACTCTTGATAACCCCTCCTCCAGCCAGGAGATGGCGCCCTCCCTCAAAAGAGTCCGCCCAGCCTGGATTCAGGATAGTGTTGTATGCAATTCTGTGTCTTGGGCTTGAAACCCCTTTTGCCTGAGAACTGTGATACTACACATGTGGAGCAGGTCCAGCATCATTGTGGCGACCAGTCCGCAGGGGCGCCACTTAAACTTTTGAGCACAACTGTATGTTGCATAGTGGTACAATGTACGTGTGCAGTATGCAGTACGTGTGCAGTATTGATATCTTTCAAAACAAGTAACCCTTTCAAGCTGTCTGTAAGGACATGTGGGTCATAGAAAGTTGAATAAAATTATACTTTGATATTTGTAATCCAATGTCTAATTCCAGAGAAATCCATATTTTTCTTAATATGTAACTGAGCTATGGGCCGGACAGTGAACTCCCTGAGAATCTGCCTCCAGAGCTTATTCTAAATAAAAGAGGGGGTACTAATGTGAGACATGTAACGACTGACAGTCTACTCTTCTGATCTCACTGCAAAACAGTACCTGATTTAGAAGAGCTGAAACAACTAAAACCGCATTCACAGCTAATCACAAAACAAACATTATTAAAAACACAAATTTTTGATTATCTTTCTATGTAAAAAGGTTGTTGTTCTGCTGATAAACGAGCAAAATGCTCATTCATTAGGCAATCTTTTTCCATTCTCAGCTCTGCATAATCCTGTGAAAACAGATCACACTGCCAAAAAATTTGGCAGCCTATACCCACTGAGCGATCTATTACAGATCACTCAGTGCAAATCATTTAGGCTGGCTTCACACTGCGGTCAGGTCCAATCCAGGGCTGTTAGGGTGAACCTGACAGCCCCGGACCCGATTTTCATCCCATCCAGCCCTATGGGGCCGGATGGAGCCGGATGGCAACTCTCTGCCATCCAGTTTCCATGTGTCCGGGAGAATCCGGGAGGAATCGGATTTTTCACAAAATCGGAGCATGCTGCATGTTTGTGTCCGGGAAGAAAAATCTCTCCAAATCGGATCCTCCCGGATTCTCCCGGATCCGGGTCAATCCGGCGCTCCCCAACATGGGAGTCTATCCCAGTAGGATCCGGAAATCGGACACCTGCGGCTGAAGTTCAGCGTGAGCTACGCTGAACTTCAGCACCAGGGAGCTGTCCCCTGTGAAGCGGTTCAGCACCACTTCGCAGGGGACAGCTGAGCTCTACAGCATCCGGCTGCACACTGGATCGGAGGGCATATTTGCCCTCCGGTTCTGTGTCCACATCTGGTCCGGGACTGTCAGGTTCACCCCTGACAGCCCTGGATCGGACCTGACCGCAGTGCGAAGCCAGCCTTAGTGAGGTTTACCTGTGAGCACAGGCCATTAAGCAACTGCTAATCAGTAAAGATTTTCTGATTGGCGGTCACATAGTGCCACTGGTTGATCCATATAAATAGACTCTAAAGGTACCGTTACACGGTACAATGTTGCAGCGATGTCAGAAGCGATGCTGCGGGTGCGCGCTCACTTCCGACATCGCTGCCGTACCTGTCACACAAGGAGATGTTGCTGCAGCGATCACTCAATGGGCTGGGAACAACCCAGCGAGTGATACTCTGCAATATTGAGAATAGGCGGCATCGCTGGCAACATCGCTATTGCGGTGTCACACACCAAGATGTAGCCAAATCGCTGGTGCGACATCGCCAGGTTTTCCAACGATTTATCGCAGTTGCATTTTGCTGTCACACAGCACAATGCACTTGCGATGTCGCCGCAACATCGCTGAACCCGGGATTTTTCAGCGATGTTGTGGGCGATATCGTGCTGTGTGACGGTACCTTAACACTCCTTCAGGTTTCATCTCATTGTTCAGTGTAAGAAAGGGAAAGTAGAGTAGAGCTGAGCTTTGTCTCATTCCAAAAACATCTGCAGCTGAAGCTCTCCTCTCACAGTGCTAAAACCTCAGCTATACTCCCCTCACCCCACACTGACTGCCGAAAGAAAGGTGAAGTGTTTGAAATCAGGCACAACCCAGCACATTGGCGTGGCTTTAAGCTCAATACGAAAGCTCCAACAGGGCCCCCAATTATTGCAAATCTTTAATAGCATTAGTATTTTTCTATAGGCCAAAGGGACTTGAGGGTACCCCTAGGCTTCAGGGCTTGGGTGCGATTGCATCCCCTGCACCCATTGTAGTTATGTCCCTGGCTCTGCAGCAGAGCTGACAGCAGTATGATGTAAAATCTGCAGAGGCAGATGTGTTTGTAATGAGATAAAGCTCCCTTCCCTGCACTCTGATTGACTGTAAGGGCCACTTTACACACACCAACTTATCTGTCCAACTTCTGACCAACTTGCTGGTTGCAGTGAAATCATGGACACATTGCTCCATTTTGTGACTGTGTACAATGGAACAATGTGTCCATGATTTCACTGCAACCAGTAAGTTGGTCAGAAGTTGGACAGATAAGTTGGTGTGTGTAAAGTGGCCTTAAGATGTAAACTGCTAGTTATAATCACACACAGTTGTGCTGTTAGATCAGGAGAGCAGACTATCAATCCTTACATGTCTCACACTGGTAACACCCGCGTTCATTCTAATCGCGCTCTATGTCCAGCCCATAGATATTTACATATTAAGAAAAACATGGATTTCTCTGGAATAAGGCTAGGGTCACATCTGCGGTTTTGTTTTCAAAACTGGATCCGGTTTTGACCATTAAAAATGGTCAAAACCGGATCCGGTTCTGCAGCCATAGGCTGCAATAGCAAAACCGGATTGCACTTAATGCAATCCGGTTACCGCATCCGGTTTTGCAGCCTGCGGTAAAAATCATGCAGGCTGCATTTTTCGGAGCGGTTGAAAAACCGGATCCATTTTTTTATAATCCGATCATCCGTTGCCCTTGATACGTTCTAGGCCCACGACTCGTAGCAAGTTACTATTCTCTTGATGGTATTCCAGAAAGTGTGCTGCGATAGGAGTGACCGGCAAGCCCTGGTCCCTTTTTGATCCTGCAAGATTAATTGTAGATACGTGAGTTTGAATTCTCTTTCTTAGTTCCTGAGATGTCTGGCCCACATATACCTTGGGGCAGGGGCAGGTTAGGGCATAGATGACATTGCGCGTTTTGCAGTTTACAAAATCTCTTAGCCCATGTCTCCGATTGTCCAATGGATTTAAAAAAGAATCTCTTGTTGGTGGCTGAGCTGGGCTGGTCTGACCGTGCAGTCTGTATGAGGGCTTGACATTTTATAAGGTGGGTGCAACAGGGTAGCAGCAGCCCCTGACGAAGCCCTCCCGGCGACACGCGTCGGGCCCCTCCTGTCACTACACATGCCCAGGATGGGGGTCTGAATTCCAGTTCTCCCCCATTCTAGGCTGGAATACGCAGGTATAATATCCTCAGACCTAAACTCCCAGTGTGGTTCAATCCTGGTGCCTCTGATTCCCCTAACTAGCTTGATCTGCACACAGATCGTTACATGTAACTTTAATGTGGGGTATTTCCACTCTGCAGTGCATTGGGCAGTACTGATTGATTGGTTTATGCATATTGGCAGAGCTTTTGACAGCACTGTGCTGCTGACTCATAGTCATATACTGAGGTTTATATTGCACTTATATGTTTTGACTGTGTACTCCTGTATCCCTGTTATCATAGATGCTGGATTTCTGATTGTACGAGTTTACTGGGTTTGTACTATATAGTGCTCTACAGGGATACACTTGTCTTTACATGGATTTTGTCCTTTTTTTTTTTCTTCATATTAATTTCTGACAATGTTTAACCTCTTGACTGGGTCCTTGTGTTTTCTTATCTGCCAGTAGCCAGCCTGCTAATTAGCCTAGCTCTGCACTGCCTCAGGGTTTCCAGGTATTTTGGACCCTTTAATTTGATAATACACTCTGATATATCTTTCCTCTGTTTCAATACCATATCAAAGATCTTTTGATTATTGTACAAACTGTTGAGGAATAATATACTTGAGTTCTAATTATCCACTTTATCTATATGACATCATCCACACAGGGTATTTTGGGTCTGTAATTTTGGCAACCCCATTTCATGCTGACAGTGAATTTTATCCATGTATGAAAGTTTTTGACCATATCACCATATATTCAGGTAATTTGGCTGGTACTCCAGCCACCTGGTGGTTACCATTCATACTATCACACTGTCTGAATGTATATTGATCATATATTATTAATTGGTACACCTATGTGCATACCTGCTTTAACCCTTCTTTCCTGAGCTACCTTCACTCAGGTATGTGATAGTGACATGCTACCGAGTAATCGTAACTCGTATTAAATGTTTTTAGAATTGTCTGTTTGACCCCACCTTATCACTATGTCAAAGCAAAAAAGAAAAAATTGAATAAATAATAACCACTTTCTCACATGATATTGTGTGCGCCTATCCTTGCAGTGTCTCTTTCTCTTCTCTCTTGAGACACCCATAAAAGCACCCAACACAGCCAGTCACAGGGACGGCAGGCGGACCCGATAGAGGGGGGGCTCAGTCAGTCAGTGGGACAGAGGGAAGAAAGGTAGAGAGTGGAAAGTTAGTTGGGAGGAAGTAGTGAGAGGAGGAGGATCCAGCAGACTTGAGCAGCGAGGAGCTCGTCCTGGATCCCAGAACAGCAGACTGCAGGATGGACAGAGGGAGCCCCAGGAGCGCGGGCAGAGAGCAATCCACCCATGCGCCCGAATCTGAGTGAAACAGAGGGGCAGGTTGAGAACCAGGGACCGGCCCTGAAGTTGGCGAGGAGAGTCTACGCTCCAACGATGGAACAGGAGGCCACGAGATCTAGAAGAGCTGTGGCCAACTCCCGACACATCCATCAAGAAGGTAGCTGTACTAGGGTCAGTGGACTTGATATCGGTCGCCCGAGAAGACCCGTGGCTGCTGGATTGGGGCACTGTGTGAGGAGGCGCAAGCAGGAGAGAGGTGGACAGGCAGCGCTGAGAGAAAAGGCAACCCGTGAAGGAAGGAACATAAATAGGGTTTCTTGGACGAGTGATCCCAGTTTGCTGAGGACTGTCCGGACTGAGATTGTGCAAGCATAGTACTCTGTGGTGCCACTAAAGTAAAAGCTAAGTAAACCGGGTATAGAACTCAGAACTGTGTGTGAGACTGTTCTTTTCCCGCCTGCACAGCGGTAGACTGATAAGACGCGCAGGCTGCCAGAGACCTGCCTGCCAGATGCCCCAATTCCCCTCTCCTGCCAGGAAAGCCCAGCCGACCTTCCCTTACCGCACATTACACCGGTTTCCCTGGGAACCACTCCACCCATGGGAAGCAAAACCACTATAGCCGCCAATCATCCCCAGAGGTGCCGCGACCCAGCGTCGGCCATTAATAGCCAAATACCACGGGAGGCATCATGACAACTACCCTAAATCCCTATTCCCCCAACATTTATTCACACCGAACCGGGTCTCACCCCTCGTGACTCCCCAGCAGAAGGGTTGCCCAAATCAGAGTACCCCATGGCCCTGGGGGGCGTGTCAGTTCCTTCTGACAGATTCCCTTTATCTTTTTACAGGCTATGTTTATTTCAGTGTAGGGGAGCAATTTACTGAATCTTTTTTCCAATTCAAGAAATTATAAGATGCAACTACAGTCATTTCATAAAGACAAAGGGAACAATCTTGGTTATTCATGTTCCTTTTGCTACTGGGTGGTAAGGACATGTACGGAAACTACTTTCCAGAATAACAATATTGTGAACAAGTATAAAGTTGAGAAATTGGTCCATTGGGTTATTAACAAGGCAAAGAGGAGATTAACTGACCAGCGTGGCAAAACCAGCACCATAGTTAAAAGCCCTTAATAATATTTTTCATATACTCCTTATTGTTCACATATTCCATTGATAAAGTTCCGTATTGTATGGTTCTTATCAGAATGTCAAAAGGCCAAATACAAAAAGATATACATGAAAAAATAACGTGATGAATGGGAGAAGATCACATTCCGTACACCAATGTCAATAAGGGCTAGTCATAAGATAACTGACTTTAAATGTACCGTCACACGACGCCATATGGGTTCCATATCGCCGGCGATTTGACGTGAGCGCGCACATTTCAGGCATTTTCTGATCGCTGTGGAACTGTCACACGTAGCTATCTAGCGTGCGATCTTCGATGATCCTGCATCCCGGAAATCGCCTGCAGAAGACCGGAAGCGATCTTCCCTTCACATATCGCCGCGTCACAAGCCACAATCGTAGCTGCGATGTGGCCATACTGTTTCGATAGGGGCGTGCTAGAGTGTGATTCACCGCGCCCCTATCACTGCGATTGGTGGACGGAATTGCATTCCCATTGGTCAGCCTTGCGTGAACGCACCGGTCATCAAATAAGGCGCCTAGGAAATGGCCAGCCAATCGGAACGCAGTATCACCCACCAATCGCCGCAGATGCGGCATAAAAAAAACGCCATCCAAGCACGCCTATGGGGTTGATTTTAGGATCGCTGTGCTACGTCGTTATCACCCTGTCACACGCCACGATGCGCTGAAATCGCCTGGTGGATATCGCCTGATTTCCCTGCAGTGCAGGGCAATCAGGCGACGCTCCACCAGTGATTTCTTGCCGTAGAATTGCCCAGTCACACGCCACTACGCACATGCGATTTGGTTTCCACATCGCCGAATTCAGGAATTGCCAGCCATCTCGCCGGCGATATGGCGGCGTGTGATGGTACCTTTAGATTTTTGGGAAAGAAGTTGCACTAATCCAAGTAAAATTTTCCTACTTACCCTAATAGTCAGTGCCACTTCGGTATGTGCACATGATCCAGAGGCACTGTGTTCTGGATGCATTGCCTCTGGACCTGAGGGAAGCCACAGGTGAATGCAGGGAGATCGCAGCCTCCCTGTGCCCATGATCTGCATCCGATGCATGGCGGCTTCTCCATGCATTCACCCGCTGGAGATCGTTTCCGACTGCTCAGCAATAAATTAACATGATGCGCCCCCAGGCTATGGGGTATTCAGGAACGGGGCCAGTGCTGTCTCTTTGGGGTATCACGGTAGTTGGGACCCGGTGCCATGACCTGGGATCGGTCCAAAAAGGGGATATTTACAGGGGATTTGGCGTGACGCCACCCGAAGTGTTGTGGCCAATGGAGCTACCGCTGCCTGGTCGCTGCTGGGGACGGTGACTTAGGGGCAGCCGAGATGGCAAGCCCTCTCCGGGTAGGGCTGAAGGTCCCCAGGGCAGGAGTAATAGTCTATGGTGGGGCTTTGCAGGGGATTACAGTTCACACAGTCACTTAATTCAAAGCCGCAGCTTCTCCAGCCAGTGTGCAGGGACGACAGTCTGTGGCTCCTCAGGTGGGATTCTGTTATAGAGCACAGGGCAATAGACGTAATTAACACACACAGACTCCTGATAGCCATTTCTCAGTCTGTTTACTGGAGTTAAAGCAGATGGTATAAGCTGTCCCTGGAGTCTGGAGAGCAGTTCATGGTATTTCTCACCTGGCCAGGTCATGTTCGCTTCCTCACTGCGCTTGTGCGTGGCCCCTGCAGTTGCTTAAGCTAGGCTGCTGGCCCTGTCTCTGTCTGCATCTACCAGTATAACAGGCAACTCGAGTCCTTCATGTCTCTACCCCACTCCGGGAAGTCAGTGTTTTTGGATTCTATATGTTACTGTGCCCCTGGTACCGTGTAGCTGGAGAATGTAGAGTCCCCCACTCTCCGGTATTGACTGTCGATGTGTGTGAACCTGCACAGTCTCAGACTCCGGTGTCCATTCTGGCGTTGTTCCTCTCAGGGAAGGGAAGCACGGAGTGGTGCAGCCTCCCGGTAGGTTTCTGTCTCTCCTCTTTCCTAGCCTTAGGCCTGGTGTTCAGCAGTAGACCTTGGGATGGGCCTGGCACAGCCCTTTTACACCCAGGTCTGGTTCTCAGTTTGTACAGAACCTGTCCGCTTCACAGTCCTCACAGGAACTGAACTGAACTTGTTGCTCCTCAGACAAGAACATATAGGGGAGCTCACCCTGACTCCGGGCTTGGTCTCCCCCTTCTGTCTGGGAGTTGTTGGTGTTGTTTGTGTATTGCCTGAGTGGAACACCCTTTACTGCTCTCTGGTGACACCTAACAATGGTGACACTGTGGCTCTATGACTCTATGGTGCCACAAACATGCTGCGGAGCTGTGGCAACCTGCACTGCAGGTGAAATAACGCTGCGGAGGGGAGAAGCACAATGGGCATGGGATTTCTACAAATCCCATCCACTGCGCTTGTATTGTTGAACGCAGCGGCAATAGGCTGTGTCCAAAATGCTGCTATTAGTGATCGTCTGCACGTACCCTTACAAAAACCTTACTGCAACACTGAAACATTAGCTTCAACTTTCATGCAGATGGATGCAGCAAACACTAGAGGGAGACCTCAGCACATTAACTAATCATTCAACCGTTCATATAGTCTTTTACCTTTTTAGAAAACTACATAGTCTAATTTCATAAAAAGAAAGTGCTGTTAAAAATTAATGACTCCTTCTGTGTGCACCCCTATAAAAAAATTTTTTTTACTCTCGTAATCCAAGCAACCAGAGTGGACCAACACAGGCGACACAATTGCTGCTTTCAATAGGTGGCACTGCAGTTCGTCTACTTTCTTCCTGAAGAGACAAGTTGTAGTATAGATGGCATGCCTACATCCCTACAGGATGGAGAGTGGTGGTGAAAGGAGCTGTATATTGCAAAGTGGTGGTTGGCCAAAAAGTCCAGAGTATGTGGAAAGCCCTGGATCTTCAACACTAGTGATCCTCTTGGGGATACAAAATTTCTTCCAAATCATTCTTCTGGATTTATACTTCAATGTTCATTCTGATCTGGCTTTGGACAGCTCTCTGTCTTGCCTGACTTCCATGACTCTGACCCAGCTATCCCGGACTTAGTTCTATTTCTGTCCCAGTTACTGATCTCTGGTTCTGACCCTAACTAGCTTGAATATCCCTTAAAGGAAAATTGTCAGGTCAAAAATCCATATGTAACTGCTATCATTCTCTAATTCCTTACGCTAAACTCTCTCTATTGATGTATTTCTTTTATTTATATCTCCCCCTATCTTCTGTAAACTTCAAATAAAGAGATACATTCCATCTGTCAATCACAATGAATGACCCACTTAGTGCTCTGCTGTCCACTCCCCACAAGCATGAATAAGCATGTCACATACTCACACATCACAGCACAAGAAATTACTGGGGGGTGGCTGTATTCTCCTCTCTGCGTTTGGAGCCAAAAAAGATGTAAAATAAAACACAGAAACTGTCACAGCAGGGATTCCTGTTTACAGAAACAGATGGAGTCTTGATAAGTCAGATCTGCAATAACTGTCTCCCTCCTTGTCCTCATTAGAACACTAGCTGCTAAAACCTGACACTGCACTGTTAGCAAAGGGTGGAGGGAGGAGAGAGCTGCTGAGAGGGAGTGCATAATTACATGACAGTTTATACTGCAGCCGGACTAATCCTGTTTGGTTATAATGGAGAGGACTAATCCAGGAGCTCCCTGCATGGTTTGACAATGCTGATAACATGGAAACTACAAACGGTACAATAATAATTTTACATGTTTTTAAAAGATCTGCCCAGGCACTATTCAAGGGTAATATTAGTATCATACTGAAAATTGACCTGACAGTGTCCCTTTAAATCACTTCACTAGTCAGTGTCTATTCACTGCAGATAATGTCTGTGGTTCAAGCTGTCTCCCCAGCAGCTGCATTTTGCTGACCCCGGATTGGGAGTGTGCCATTCTCTGAGCTGGCTGTCAAGCTGACAGCCAGCTCAGAGAAAGTGCAGCATGCCAGTTTCCTGCAATCAATTGTACTCACGACATTCAGATGCAAGTACAATTGAAGCCCTGATCATTGGCACTTGCAGGTGAGGGCGACATTAGCATCGTAATCAGATCATCTGATCACGCTGCTGACATCACTCATCAGCGCCGCAGAGGCACAGAGAGAATTGCTGGTAAATGCTCCAGTGGTGCTGAAGACACTGATGATTTATTGTCATTGGGGTGGGGGGTTTATTTGAGGACATTGTTTGTGAGTGAGGGGTGTGATGGGTGTTAATACAGAATGAGGAGTGAGGGGAAGATAAGTGCTAACAAAAAATAGGGGGAGGGGGGAGAGTTTGAGGACACAGTGTGGGAAGCGAGGAAGGAGATGGGTGTAGACAGTATGAGGAGTGAGGGAAGATGGGTATAGAAACAATATGGGAGACAGGAGGAATAAGAGGACAAATCAATGAAAAAGAAAAACGTCATAAAACATAACATTCAATTCTTAATCAAAAATAGGTAAAAAAACTATACATAAAAATGGATAAAATACAAAAAAGTACACAAGTGTTATGAGAACCATTTAACCAGAAGCGGTCATATAGCATGTAACATTATCAGGCTTACACACAGGGACAGTTGTACCTTATCTCCTGTCACCCAATCACACACTCCGCTTTATAAGAACATCTGTGACTGGCTGACTGGAGATGATAGTGTACTCTGTGCTCTGGAGCCACAGATTGGAGGCATCTGACACCTCTGGCCCCTCTGACACCATGTAGAGACTCACAACCTTTCTAGCGGAAACTATGTAAGAATCTTGTTTTGTATTACAAAAATTAATTTATATATGAATATGTGGTCAGTAGTGGTTACTAATGAAAGTGTCTGTCCTATGTCCACAGACTGTACACAGCGGCCTGCTCTGTACATACAACATGTATCCTGGTCCTCTGGTTACTATTGGGTCAGTTTGCTGTCTCACATAGGCATCATACTGACCAAATATACAGTTGTTGGAACGAGTCCTGTTACAACTCTAATGGTGGGTTTACACACACCAATCATTGTGTCCAATATCTGAACAGATCTCTGGTTGCAGTGAAATCATGGATACATTGCTCCATGTTGTACACAGCCACAAAATGGAACTATATGTCCATGATTTCACTGCAACCAGAGATTGGTTCAGATATTGGACACAATGATTGGTGTGTGTAAACCCACCATTAGACTATGCTCACACTCAGTGGCGTAACAACTGTGATCACAAGTGCGACCGGGCCTGGAGGTACAGGGACTTGGCGCCTGCTGACCCCTGCACCTGCTTTACATGGATGTGCGTTCCTGAGGATGCACATCCATGTCCCAAGGCGGCTGATCACGGCCACCGGATGCATAGTCTGGCCCCGTTCTATTCTCCCTGCCCCCCGCCATTTTCCTGGCCAATCACAGACCAGGCGGCCAATCACAGGCCAGTCGGCGCATGACATCAGCTTCTGGCCTGTGATTGGCCGGGACAGCAGCACCTTACACTTACGGCATCTGAGGCAAGGAGATGAAAGGGGTGCCATGCTACATGATTTGGCGGCATTGGGATACCTGCAGGCTGAGAGAGGTGTCCCTGTGTCTGTGTGTGTCCCTGTATGTGTGTGTCTCTGCAAGTTTGTGTCCCTGTATGTGTCCCTAAGTGTGTGTATGTGTCTCTGTGTGGGTGTCCCTGAGTTTGTGGGGTTTATGGGGATACAAATTACTGGGGATGCAAGAGGATGATGGGATGATGGGGATACCCAGTGGCATAACCACCGCAGGGGTCGCAAGTGTGACCAGGCCCGGAGGTACAGGAGCCCGGCTCCTGTCAACCCCTGCACCTGCCTTACATGGATGTGTGTCCCTGAGGATGCACATCCATGTCACTGCGCAGCGGTCTGCCCGGTTGGTCCCCAGTCGGCTGATCACGGCCACCGGAGGACTGGGAGGCACTGTAACTTTAAAACTCCCACGGCTGCTGCGTGCTGCACTGTGATGAAGTCATGTGACCTCATCACAGTCAGCTGCCAGCAGGAGCGGTGAGTGTGAGCTACATTCAGGAGCCGAAGAACCTCTCACAGCTTCTGTAGAAGGAGAGAAGGAGGAGGAAGGGAGTATGTGTATCTGTGTGTGGGGGGGAGAGAAGGCTGTGCAGGCAGCAGCGTGTCTGTGTGTGTATGTGGGGGAAGCTGTACAGGGGGCAGTGTGACTGGGTGTGGGGGGCTGTACAGTGGGCAGTCTGAATGTGTGTGGGTGGGCTGTACAGTGGGCAGTGTGTCTGTGTGTGGGGGGGCTGTACAGGGGCAGTGTGACTGGGTGTGTGGGGAGCTGTACAGTGGGTAGAGTGTCTGTGTGTGGGAGGGGAGGGCTGTATATAGGGCAGTGTGACTGGATGAGTGGGGCAGGTTGTACAGGGGGCAGTGTGTCTGAGTGGGGAGGATGTATGCTATATGGAGGGCTATGAGGCTGCATTATTGCATTATACTATATGAAGGGCTGTGACGCTGCATTATATCATATGAAGGGCTGTGATGCTGCATTATATTATGTGGAGGGCTGTGACACTGCCCCATAGCAACCCTTTGTATACCTTAGCATCGGCCACACAGGGAGCGCGCTTTATCACAGTGCACAAAAAACGTTGTCTGCAAAACACTTCTAAGTTTATAGCGCATAGTGTTACAGAAAGCGCATCCAGAAAATAATGAGCATCAATTATTGCTCCATTTTGCTGCTGCGCTTTCTCCATTCACTCCATTTAAAAAAAATTATTAAAAAAAAGCCTCACAAACAGATTGGTATCACACAGTCCATCTGTGATGCCTTTTTACTGTACTATCCACACCACAAAAGCTCCAATTATTCTCCCCAGTGATCCCACAGTGTGCTCCGGTGATGTGACGCAGTGATCTGTTACCACGCAATGCCCAGAAGTAACACATCACTGGACACCGTAAAATTTGTATGGGTCAGTCTGTCTGTCTGTGTTCATCTCCGCCTCTTATGGAAAAATGTTCTTGCTTTGAAAAAGCAGAAGCACAGCACTAAGAAAATCGGAGCAAAAAAGCAACACAAATGGATGATGTGACTGTGATGCTTTTTTTTTTAAAAAAGGATCTTTTTAGGTGCACAAAATTAACCAAAAACGGATCTCCAATAACGGAGCATAAACGGACAGTGGGCAGATAACCGTAGGGTACGTTCCCACAATCTTGAGACACCGCATTCTACATGCAGTGTGTTTTCTTTGCAGAGATGCTCGTGTCTTGTGGAGGAGAATGCACTGTAGATGCCCACGATCAGGATTCTGGGTGCAGCGGATTTTCGCTATGTTTTTCCACCGTGAACACCCACATCTTCTCAACCATAAATTGACACACTATGACTCAGGAAGCCGCACCGCATGTCACGTTATGCTGCAGTGAGAACAAGCAAAGTGGACACAGGATTTCTATAAATCCATCCACTGTGCTATTGTGAGAAGCCGAAGACATTTAGTCAGCACATGAGAACACATCTTCAAATGACATACACAAGACTGGGAATAGTGCCAGTGTGTGCACCGTGTACAGCATGGATCAGCCACTAGCTGTACAATCGCAGTGTTTCAGCAATCAACACACCTTTACATGTGTGCATAGGCAAAGACGTGTCAGTCTCTGTCAGCGGGCGGGGAGAAGCCGACAGGGACACACCTGTATGACTACTGCACATCGCTCCCCGGCTGCTAATAAAGGTACTGTCACACGCGGCAATTTTGCAAGCAATTTCACTGGCAATTTGCTGGTTGCAGTGAAATCATGGATATATGGTTCCATTTCTACACGGCAACAAAACAGAACCATGTATCCATGATTTCACTGCAACCAGCAAATTGCCAGTGAAATTGCTTGCAAAATTGCCGCGTGTGACGGTACCTTAAGAGTTTTTCACCGAAACGCTGCAGTATTCCAGAGTTGGTGCACATTCACATCTACGTATGTAAAATTATCCAGATTCTCAGCCAGAAAAGTTTGAGTCTGTAAAATACCTTTTTTTCTCACCACCTGCATGTCATGCAAGTGACCTGCCCCAGGGCAGTGGGATACCTAGTCCAGGGTGTTGATTTGCGGGAGATGTCACAGGGGCCTGTTCCCAGTCCCATGGCCCTGGTGGTCGCTGAAAAGAGTCAATAAAAATTATAAAAATATTTCGTGACGCTACCTCCGGTTCCGGTAGGGTTACCGGTGCTGCAGTTCAGACCTCCAGGGTGATGTTTGGGCAGCAAGATGCTTACTCTCCCCGTAGGTGGAACGGGATCCCCGGGGCAGTTGTGGTGTATGGGAATTGCAGAACAGTCTATGGAGGGAGCAGGATCAGGGGCCGCAATAACAGTCACACACAGGGTTGATGTTTCCGTACCTTTTATTAATGGTTCAGGTATTGTCCAGGGTACAGTCACTGATGGTACAAGTCCCGGTGGTCTGGTAACAGTTCAGGATCTCCACACCTGGAGAGTTATGAGGCCTCCTTGCTTTGTGTGTGTTTCTGGTCCCAGGCTGTCTGAAGCTAAGCCCTGACCCTTTCCTATGGTCCTCACTTGTATGGCAGCCGATGAGAGCTCTGCTGCGGGGAACTGCTGTATCCACTGCGGTCCCTGGCTCTGCTAAGTGGGCCGTGCCTCAAGTGCTGCTGTGGCCAGGAGATCTGGAATCTCCCTGGCCTCTGGTCTTTAATGCTGCGCTGACAGGTCCCTTGCAGTCATGGACTCCGGTGTCCAGTTTCAGGTGCTGTTCCTCCTGGGTATGGCTTCACTCCCCCTGCTACTACTACTCCTTGCCTCTGACCCTCACTCTAGGGTCCCTCACATAGGCTAGTAGTGCTCACTGGTACGGGCTTAGCACAGCTCCGTTACCGGGACGTCTTCACAGTCCTCCCTACAGAGCCCTCCCTTGAACTGCACTGTGGCCAGGAAATCTGGAATCTCCCTGGCTTCTGGTCTTTACTGCTGGGCTAACAGGTCTCTTGTAGTCACGGACTCCGGTGTCCAGTTTCAGGTGCTGTTCCTCCTGGGTCGAACCGATATGGCTTCACTCCTCCTGCTACTACTACTCCTTGCCTCTGACCCTCACTCTAGGGTCCCTCACATAGGCTAGTAGTGCTCACTGGTACGGGCTTAGCACAGCTCCGTCACCGGGACGTCTTCACAATCCTCCCTTGAACTGCACTCACTAACTCCGCCTCCAAGCCTGAATTTATAGGGGACCTCACCTGAACTCGGTTTGTAGAGCTCCCCCTTCAGGTCTGGCGTGCAAGGTGTTGTGTGCAGGCTTACCTGATGTGGAGATACTTCTCTGTCCCAGGTGTATTTGTGGCAACCGAACCCTGGGGTGCAACATTAAATTCAGCCCTCCTGGACTGAGATACACAAAATTTTGAAACATTAATAACAATATAAAATGTACAAAGTCTCAAAAATGAAAAATTATAAAAAAACAATAAAACGGGAAAAACAGGTGAGGAGTCCAAGGGCTCAACTGGTAAGCAGTCCATACGGCGATAGTCCTTCCTCCGCAGGCTGCGGATGAATATATACAAGAACGTTTTTGAACACCACCAGTCCTGTGATCCACTGGTCCATGTTTAACCCCTTCCCGACCTATGACGTTTTAGAGACGTCATGAAAGTCGGTGCGTTCACGACCCATGACGTCTATATAACGTCATGGCATCTTTCGGGTCCTGCAGCTACGGTGACCAAGTCAGTGACCAGTCACCGGAGCTGCACGTAGGCAGGGACCTCTGGATGACCCCAGGTCCCCACTGTGATTGGTAGTTGAAACAGAAAGTACCAATCAGTGATTTTAGCTATGGTAGGGCGGTGTGATGTTATGGTGCCCTCCCTCCTCAGCCTCATCCCGTTCGTGGAGGCTGAGGAAGGAGGACCCTTGCTGCCCTGCTGCCTGCCGCCCCCCACGTGCCTGCTGCTGCCGCCGATCTGCCGCCGCCAATCCCCACCGATCCGCCACCAGCCGGTAAGTCGCCGCTGTTCCTGCAGCATCGCCGCTGTTCTCGCTGCCCCATCCCCCATGTGATTGTCGATCACCCCCTTGCTGCCCCTCTCACTCCCCCGATCCCAGTGCTCACCCCCCACTGCTGCCACTCGAGCTCTCCCCATCTATGCCCCCTGTGCTCGCCCTCACTGCCCGCTGTGCTCGGCCTCACTGCCCCCTGTGCTCGGCCTCACTGCCCCCTGTGCTCACCCTCCATCTCTGCCCCCTGTGCTCACCCTCCATCTTTGCCATCTCTGCCCCCTGTGATCACCCTCCATCTTTGCCCCCTGTGCTCACCCCCTGTGATCACCCCCCCATCTCACCAACCACTGCACCTGTGCTCAATCCCCCATCTCTGCAACCTCTGCCCTCACCCACCACTGCCCCATGCACCCTGTGCTCACCCATCTCTGCCCTCACCCACCGCTGCCCCTTCGCTCCAATCATCCCTGTGCTCATCCCCCACCTCTGCCCTCACCCACCACTGCCCCCTGTGCTCACCCATCTCTGCTCTCACCCACCACTGCCCCCTCACTCCCCCCATCCCTGTGCTCACCCCCCATCTCTGCCCTCACCCACCGCTGCTCCCTCGCTACCCCCATCCCTGTGCTCCTCCCCATCTCTGCACTCACTCACCACTGCCCCCTGTTCTCATCCCCATCTCTGCCCTCACCCACTGCTGCTCCCTCCATCCCTGTGCTCACCCCCCATCTTTGCCCTCACCCACCACTGCCCCCTTTTCTCATCCCCCATATCTGCCCTCTCCCACTGCTGCCCCCTCGCTCCCTCCATCCCTGTGCTTACTCCCCATCTCTGTGCTCGCTTCCTCCATCCCTGTGCTCCCCCCATCTCTGCCCTCACCCACCACTGCCCCCTGTACTCACCCCCATCTCTGCCCTCACTCACTGCTGCCCCCTTGCTCCCCCGTTCCTGTGCTCTCCCCTCATCTCTGCCCTCACCCCCTCCTGCCCAGTGATCACCCCTCCTACCCTCCGCTGCCCACCCCCTGCCCAGTGATCACCCCAGTGACCTGCTGCTGCTGCTGCCGCTGCCTGCCCTCTGCGCCTGCGTCTGCCGCCGCTTGACCTCTGCGCACGTGACTGCCGCCGTCTGACCTCTACGCAAGCGACCGCCTGCCCTCTGCGCACCTGACCGCCGCCACCTGCCCTCTCCACACCCGACTGCCGCCGCCTGCCCTCCCCGCACATGACCACCCCCACCTACCCTCTCCGCATCCGCCTGACCTTTGTGCACCCGACCGCCCCCGCCTACCCTCCCTGACCCCGACCGCCCCCGCCTCCCCTCTCTGCACCTGACTGTCCGCACCTGTCCTCTCCGCACCTGACTGCCCCCGCCTGCCCTCTGCGCACCCGAACGCCCTGCTTGATCTTTGCGGACCCAACCGCCCCACCTACCCTCCCTGCAGCCGACTGCCCCTGCCTGCCCTCTCTGCACCTGACTGCCCCCGCCTGCCCTCTGCGCACTCAACCGCCCCTGCCTGCCCTCTGCGCATCCGACTGTCCCCGCCTGCCCTCTCTGCACCTGACTGCTTTCACCTGCCCTATGCGCACCCGACCGCCCTGCCTGACCTTTGCACACCCGACCGCCCCTGCCTACCCTTCCTGCACCCGACCGCTCTCGCCTACCCTCCCTGCACCCGACTGCCCTCGCCTGCCCTCTCCGCACCTGACTGCCCCGCCTGCCCTCTCCGCACCCGACCGCCCCTGCCTGCCCTCTGCGCACCCGACTGTCCCCGCCTGCCCTCTCTGCACCTGACTGCTTCCGCCTGCCCTCTGCGCACCCGACCTCCCTGCCTGACCTTTGCACACCCGACCGCCCCCGCCTACCCTTCCTGCACCCGACCGCTCCCGCCTACCCTCCCTGCACCCGACTGCCCTCGCCTGCTCTCTGCGCACCCGACTTCCCCCGCCTGACCTTTGCGCACCCGACCGCCCCCGCCTGCAAGTTACACCAATCACTCGCACATACACACGTACACACAGAAATGAAGTTGTGTTTTTTTACACACACACACAGCACACAAAAAATGTCCCACCCATCCCAGTCATCACAGTCAGAAAGGGCGTACTCAGCTGAGGAGGCATATGCTCTTATTGCCTCCGAAGCCGATAGTGAGGGAGGGGACCCCATGTTCCTCTATTCCTTCCATTCTTCCTCCTCCAGTGACACCGAGTCGCCACCAAGATGAAGACGGCGGAGGACAAGAGATCGTCCTGAGCCTGGGGAGAAGAGCTGGAGGCCGAGGAAGAAGAGCCGGAGCTCGGGGAAGAGGAGCCGGAGGCCATGGAGGAAGACCCACAACCAACTGTGAGTAACCCCCAACCTGGTGCAAGTCACGCCCAACCTGGCACTAGTGCCCCCGTGTGGACCCCCGTCCCTGAAAACTACACTCTACAGATTCCTGATTTCCTTCCTCAATCAGGAATCCAGTTCAAGACAGCAAACCTCAGGGAGATAGACTCTTTCAAAGTCTATTTCTCTGAGGCCATTGTTAGTCTTAGGGTACCTTTACACGCGGCTACATTTCTAGGGTGGCTACAGGTAACTTACTGGTTGCGGTGAAATCATGGAGAGATTATTCCATTTGTACACAGCAACAAGATAGAACCTTGTCTCCATGATTTCACTGCAACCAGTAAGTTACCTGTAGCCACCCTAGAAATGTAGCCGCATGTAAAGGTACCCTTAAGGGGCCCTTTACATGCCGCTACTGGCGGGTGGATACAACCAGCTACTTCACGTGCACGCACAAACGGTTACAAACGGTAAACGCACCATCTTTTCACGCCGCCACAAGGTGCGCTATGCTACGTGACATCTATCCCCGGATACACCGCCGGGTGCCACAAGTAGCCACCTGTAGCTTAGCCTACCATCTTTACACGCCGCCACCACAGGGTAATCTGGGCGGAACAAAGGCAGCAGGTAAAACATATAGGCGTGCCACAAATGTGGATTACGAGACGTCCGTACGCTGATAGGACAAAGCATGGAACCCATGATTGGCCAGGCATCGCAGGAGGCTGTTTAATACATGACGCTCAAGCAATTGTGTAGTGTGACTGGTCAGCTCCTTAAATATGCCTCCCTATGCAGCGACTACCAATCGTAACGCAGGAGCTTCCTCCAATGATCGCTGAATGGGGGCGGTATCCCGGAGCCTGTGTCACGCCCCAGCTACATACCAGGTACATTGCCTGGTGTCGACACATCCCTTCTGTTCCTTCTTTACACGCCGATACAGCTCGCTACAATCACTTGTGTAGCCACCTGTTTCTGGGCAGTGCTCGGAAACAGATGTATCTGTTGCCGGGTGCCTCCTACCGTCTTTACACGCCGCTACTACGGGGTATTTTGCCGCTACAAGCTACATTTGTAGCCTGTAGCTAGTTGTATCCACCCGCCAGTAGCGGCATGTAAAGGGCCCCTTATGGTGGAGCAGACCAACATCTACACCCAACAATTCCTGGCCGAAAACCCAAATTGAATGTTTTTTACTTGGAGTCCCGTTGACTCAGTAGGAATGTTGAAATATTGGGGCTTGGTACTTCACATGGGGATTGTGAAGAAACCAGAAATCTGCCAATACTGGAGTAAAGATATTTTATATCACACTCCAGTGTTCGGTATGGTGATGACCTGAAAACGATTTGAGGTCATTCACAAATTTTTACATTTCAGGGACAATGCGGACAGTCTTCCCCGCGATGACCCGAATTTTGATAGGCTGTTCATAATTCGGCAGCCCCTCCTAAAGGGTGAGACTCGAGCCCAATGTAGTGGAAACATGGTTGTGGTCAGGTTCAAGGGCAAAAGGGACGTCTTTTTCTTGACCACAATCCATGATCCCGGCACCACGGCCACCACCGTTAGAGGAACCCCAGCACAGGTCCACAAACCGAACTGTGCTCTGGGGTACAACAAATACATGGGGGAGTTGATCTTTCTGATCAAGTCCTCCAGCCCTACAGTGCCATGCGGAAGGTGAAGGTTTGGTACAAAAAACTGGCCATGCATATCGTTCAAATGGCACTGTATAACGCATACGTGCTATCACGATATGCAGGCCAGACCACCAACACCTTCCTTCAGTTTCAGGAGGCCGTGATAAAGGCCCTGATGTGTGGAGGTGAAGAAGAAGAAGCGGGCCACAGGACCCCTGGAACTGAAGTTTCTCGTATCGTACCAGGGCAACATTTTCCCAGTCACAGCAGATCCCAAAAAAAGTGTCGGGTCTGCTACAAAAGGGGGGTAAGAAAGGACACGCATTTCCAATGTGAAACTTGTCCTGGCAAACCTGGACTGTGCATGAACGACTGCTTCAGAATTCATCACAAGTCCATGGAGTGAAATCCTGACCTTCCCTACACAACTCACCCACACCAGTCTGACATACACAACACCAAACACACCAACCTGACGTACACTACATCGCACCACACACACCAATCTGACGTACACTACACCAACCTGACATACACCACGTCAGGTTGATGTGTGGTGTGGTGTAGTGTATGTCAGGTTGGTGTGTGTGTGTGGTATAGTGTACGTCAGGTTAGTGTGTGTGGTGTAGCATACGTCAGGTTAGTGTGTGTGGTGTATACTACACCACACACATGCCAACCTGATGCGCACTACACCACACACACACTAACCTGACATACACTACACCACATACACACCAACCTGACGTAGTGTATGTCAGGTTGGTGTGGTGTAGTGTGCGTCAGGTTGGTGTGTGTGGGTGCGTCAGGTTGGTATGTGTGGTGTACTATATATCACACACATCAACTTGACGTATACTACACCTCACACCAACCTGACGTACACTACTCCACACATGCCAACCTGACGTATTGTATGTTAGGTTGGTGTGTGGTGTAGTGTACGTCAGGTTGGTGTGTGGTGTAGTAAACACCACACATATACTAAACTAAACATACCAACCTGACATACACTACATACTCTCCATATGTGACATGATATCCGCTAACAATTGGAGCTAATTTTCCATTCAAATTGTTAGCGGACACCATGTCGCGTATTGAGAGCCCCTGTGTGCCTAAACATTGGAGCTCCCCCACAAGTGACCCCATTTTGGAAACTAGACTCCCCAAGGAACTTATCTAGATTCATAGTGAGCATTTTGAACCCCCAGTTGCTTTACAAATTGATCCGTAAAAATGAAAAAGTACTTTTTCTTCTACAAAAAATTTTTTTTTTCATTTTTACTGATTAATTTGTGAAGCACCTGGGGGTACAAAGTGCTCACTATGAATCTAGATAAGTTCCTTGGGGGGTCTAGTTTCCAAAATGGGGTAATTTGTGGGGGAGCTCCAATGTATAGGCACACAGGGGCTCTCGAAACGTGACATGGTGTCCGCTAACAATTTGAATAGAAAATCAGCTAAAATTTTAGCGGACACCATGTCGTGTTTGGAGAGCCCCTGTGTGCCTAAACATTGGAGCTCCCCCACAAGTGACCCCATTTTGGAAACTAGACCCCCCAGGGAACTTATCCAGATGAATAGTGATCACTTTGAACCCCCAGGTGCTTCACAAATTAATCTTTATAAAATGAAATAAGAAAATGTTTGTGAACAAAAAGTACTTTTTCATTTTTACAGAACAATTTGTGAAGCACCTGCGGGTTCAAAGTGCGCACTATGCATCTGCATGCTGTTGTAATGAGTGAGTCACTACTAACATTTAAGAAGGGCCTGGATGCCTTTCTTGAAAACTATAATATTATCAGTTATACATACTAGATTCTTTGATAGGACGTTGATCCAGGGAACTAGTCTGATTGCCGTATCTGGAGTCAGGAAGGAATTTTTTCCCCCAATGTGGAGCTTAGTGTTGCCACATGGGTTTTTTTTGCCTTCCTCTGGATCAACATGTTAGGCTATGGGTTGAACTAGATGGACTTAAAGTCTTCCTTCAACCTTAAAAACTATGTTATGAACATGTTCATAAACCTGTCAATCTGCGACCAGCGATTAGGCTGGATCGCGCCAACTGACACCGCAATAGCGATGTTGGCGGCGATCCAGCCTATACTGCAGCATTGCTGCGGATCGCTCGCTGGGTTGATCCCAGCCCAGCGAGCGATGGCTCCGCCCGCATCGCTGCGGCGTCACCGGCAACATCATGCCATGTGACACCAAGGCTGCGATGTCGGAAGCAACCGCGCACCCGCACATCGCTTCCGACATCGCAGCCTTGGTTGACACGTGTGACAGTACCATAAGATCAAATAATTGGAAAAATAATCCCAAATAATAACAGAAATCAGATCAATAAGTGAATACCTATTAACTGGATGAAAATCGTGACAAGACGAGCATAATAGTATCAATAAATTCACTAAATAGACCAATTAATTAGAGCTATACTCGTAACTTAATAGCTCTTTTCCTAGCCAAATAACAGGAACGATCTCACCATTCAGATGACCATCCTCCACAGTTTGCCTGAATAAACCAGAGTCATGTCTAGGAATTGTGTCGTATTTCTCTTGACAACTTGTGTATTTTTTTATATTTTATCCATTTTTTAATGTACAGGTTTTTGACCTATTTTTAATTATTTAAGAATTAAATGTTAAGTTTTATGATGTTTTTCTTTTCATGATCACTTGCTTGTTGTGATATATTTTTCCCTATAAGGTATTTTTCTTCTGAGCTCCCTAAGCGGTGTTATTGGAATATGAGGACACAGTATGCGGAGCGAAGGGGGATGTTTGAGGAAACAGTATGAGAAGGGGATGCATGCAAACACAGTATGGGAAGCGAGGGTGGCATGTATAAGGAAACAGTATGAGAGGATGTATGCTTATGCAGTATGAGGAGTGAGGGGATGGAATGAATGCACAAAGTCTAGGGAGCGGGGATGAATGAGGAGACAGTATGGGCAGCTAGGATGAAGCGAGAATTTTGACGACACAATATGAAGAGCGAGGAGGAGTATGTATGAGGAAACAGTATGAGAGGTGGGGATGTATGCGTACACAGTATGGGGAGCAAGAGGTATGTGTGAGAAGACACTATGGAGAGTGAGGGGGTAAATATCTAAGGAGACAGTATAGTTAGCGGGGGAAATATGAGAGGAGAAAGTATGAGGGAGGGGGAAATGTGTGAGAAGCCTTTTGGGGGTATAGTGTGAAGAGACAGTATGAGGGGTTAAAGTGTGAGGGGGCACAGAATAGAACTGAAGTAGTGTGTGTGTGTGGGAGGGGTTCTGATGTACGTTCTAAGGATGTATTTCAGTACTGCTGGTGGTTCCAATGATGTATTCTTGTGCTGTTATTAGTTCTGATCCTTTACATATGTAACAATCCGTAACCTTCACATTACATTATACATGGCTAAGTTAGCCCCTTCACAATCTATGACATACTGGTACGTCCTGGGTCATGTCCCTCGCTTTGATGTGGGGTCACACACACCGATCCCACATCTGTACCTGTACATGTCGGCTGATCTGGTCTGTATAGCACAAATGATCAGATGATCACAGCTGCAAGTCACAATGATTGTAATTGGGAAACAAATATTGGAAACACAAGTCCAATATAAGGAATGTAAAGCTTTAACTTTAAAGGTACCTTTACATGCCGCTATGGAAGGTTAGAAACCACCGGGTGTCGGAGACAATTGTATCTTGTACCGTCAAAACACCGCGAGGTAGCGGCGTGTAAATCAGGTTGTTGCCACCGGTCACTGTCGACACCTATTTTTCAGCAGTGCTCAAAAAACAGGTAGGTTTAAACCCGATGGTAGCGGCGTGTAATCGAGGAACAGGAAGGTTTTTGCGACACCTAGTGAACTCCCTGGGGCGTGACACAGCCTCCGGGATACCACGCCCCAACAGCGATCATTGGTGGAAGATCCTGTGTTACGATTGGTTGTCCCTGCATAGGGCGGCATATTTAAGGAGCTGACCAGTCACACTACACAATTGCAATAGCATCATGTATTAGCCAGCCTTCCTGCGCTGGCTGGCCAATCATGATGCTATTGCATTGTCCAATCACCGTACGAGCGCCTCGTAATCCACAACTCTGGCACGCCTATGTGTTGTCCCTGCTGCCCCAGGTCCTCCCATATTACCTTCTGTAGCGGCGTGTAAATGAGGGAAGGTGCTCTACAGAAGGTAACCTGCGGCACCCGACGGTGCCTCCAGGGATAGAAAAAACCTTCTGTACAGCACCTTGTAGCGGCGTGTAAAGGCGGTATCAGGTACCGTTAGGAACCGTTGAAACGTGCTTGTGCGACACCCGGTTGTTTCTAACCTTCTGTAGCGGCGTGTAAAGGTACCTTAAGAAAGAAAAGAGAAAGCGAAGAATAACTTGTGTAAATGACCAAATTCATCACTGGAGTCCTGTGGATGCTTCAATCTCATCAGTGATGGATGGACCCCACCAATCACAGTGAGGATGTTTTCCTGGCAAATATAAGATTTTTGACATTGACCAAGATGCATGAAAACTTGTGTTTTACCTACTGGTCTTAATGAAAGAAATGCTGGCGTAAGATGCTCCAGATTCATTACGTGGCACCATCAACCATCGTAAGAAATGTATGCATGCCAGTAAGGGGTCATTTATGTTGAAATACATGTCATCTTTGAGACTTAAAATATGATGAATTTGTTGGGCGCACTTGACCACCTCCATTCATGATAGAGCTGGGCCCACTGTGTTAAACTAGTTGGAGCTGGCAAAAACTAATGTAAAATCTCCAAAGATCTAAGGGTACACCTGGACACTTCGCCGGTGATTTCACAGGGACACAGGGGCGTGGCCTATCGCCGTCGCCTAGTGTAAAGGGGCGATAATGAGGCGAAAAATCGCCTTAGAGTGTTCGCCTGCTTTCGCAGCACTGCTCTGAAACCAGGCGAGCACTCTGGGGCGATGTGTACACATTGCCCCATGTAACATGGTGATTGCCGATGTTACAGGCGATGGGAGCCATAGGGTACCTTTACACACGGCTACATTTGTAGCTTGTCACCAGGTAACTTACTGGTTGCAGTGAAATCATGGATACATGGTTCTATCTTGTTGCTGTGTACAAATGGAATCATGTATCCATGATTTCACTGCAACCAGTAAGTTACCTGGTGACAAGCTACAAATGTAGCCGTGTGTAAAGGGGCCCATAGGCTCCCATGTTACAGGATCGCCGCTGGGGTTTGTGGACACCCCAGCGGCGATGTCGCCTGTAACATTGCCGGTGCGTCGCCTGAGGTATCACCGCGTGTAAACACGCGACGGCAGTGCTGGCGGGGCGCCAAAAACGTGAGCGCTCCCGTACGTCACCGGTGATATCTCCGGCGATGTGAATAGGTGTGACAGTACCATAAAACTTTTTAAAGTATTTTTGCACTGCACACAAACTTTGTTGCACCCCCAATGACCAGATACTGATGGTCCGCCAATAAAAAAGAAGTGGGCAATCTCTTTTGAATGAACCTTTTCAGCTACAAAAATGCTGCTTATCTGTAGATATACAGTTGTGGCCAAAAGTATTGACTTCTTTCTTTTCTGTGGTACACACAAGGACACAGGACAGAGGTTGAATCAACTTTAATCAATGTCAACTGGCTGCAAGTGTGATTTACTTATTGCCAACGCCTGTTAGGTGCCACAGGTAAGTTACAGGTGCTGTTAATTACACAAATTAGAGAAGCATCACATGATTTTTCTAACAGTGCCAATACTTTTATCCACCCCCTTTTTTATGTTTGGTGTGGAATTATATCCAATTTGGCTTTAGGACAATTCTTTTTGTGTTCTTTCATTGAAGACAAATTAAATGAAGATAATAATACCAAAGAATTTGTGATTGCAATTATTTTCAGGAAGAAACTGGGTATTATCTGACAGAATTGCAGGGGTGTCAATACTTTTGGCCACAACTGTATAGGTAAGGTGCTAGTAAATAGCATTTTAGTTGTCCTGCAGCTGCACGCTGTCAGTCATTGGGTGGGTGCACAAGCAGTGAACAATCAGCGCTTACTACACAAAGTATGCTGTAACCACTTCCCATGCACCTTGATTGATAGCATGGTCTGCAGGGGAGAGTGCAGAGCTAGCTGTCAGTCGAGGATCTGTGGATGTGATTACAGATCACTCACTATGTAGTGAGAACTGACTGTTCTCTGTCACCGATGACAGGAAGCAAGCGGCTGCAGGGAAAATAAAACTTTATTTTCTCTTTGTAGCTGCACTTCATAATTAAAATGCCATTTACCAGCAGATTAACATTACTATATCTACAAGTAATTGGTGTTTTGTAGCTGACAGGTTCCCTTTAACTGCACTTTGAAGCAAAGTTGTCTACACTTATTAATATTTGGAATCTTCATGGTACTCATTTTATCCAACAAATAAAATATGTACACACTATAATTTACATCTATACACTCTCTTGTACCTAACTAACTATTTATTCACATTATTTACACATGCTAATTACTATATACAGCATACAGCGACTTTCCAGGTCTTACTTTAGAGGTTAGGGCTACTTGCCCGCAAATCTTCCTCTTCTCCAGAAAGTTCTTAAGAACTCACCCATCAGGCCTCGTCTCCTCCTCTAGGCAGGTCAGCAACTCTCGATAGCAGGCCCCCTTGGCTTTTCTTTAGTACTCGGGGCGGCCCTGCTATTTCGCGCCTTCTTCAAGGTCCTTCCCACGCCGAGGGCTTAGATACGTCCCTGACCTGCACGTGGCGCTTGCTCTTCTCCCACAGCCATTTTAGCGAGCTAGCTCTTACACAGTTCCTTCACAGTTCTTTACGCATCCTGTTTGAGACATCAGGTTGACATGCCCACTCCAGTGTCGGGGAATACTCGGGAACCGTGCAGTTACTAGATATTCTCTCTTCTTCACTTCTTAGTTCTTTTCATGGGGACAGACGGGACGGGGGCCGAGACCCGGTTCTGTGACCCTAATGGTGTCATTTAAAATAAACAGAGAATGATCACAGGAAAAGTCTGAGGGGATAAGAGAATATTCATGACGCCACCTGTGGTATACGGCCTGGGTGGCCACCGCTGCTTCAGAACTTCTGGGGATGGTGACCGGCAGCTTGGATGGTTCGCTTCCCGCAGGTGTAGCACAGTCCCCAGGGCAGCGAAATGGAGGAATCAGTCCGTACCTTGGCAGGTGTTCCGTCGAACGTCGACATCCCGGTGTTTCATGCGGTCTCCGCGTCCCAGAGGTCGCCGCACAAGAAAGTCACACACACACCACAGCTGCAATTCCATTACTTTTACTTGGTGTTTCAACATGGCTGCCGGGTACGTCCATTGCCAGGCTCCGGTTCAGCGTTTTCTCCAGGACAGGCTTGGTGTTACTGAGCCTCGGTTGACGCCCTCTCTCTTTCTCACTAAGTGGTATGTCTCTGGTAGGTCTACGTTCTCTCTCTCAGTGCTATAAGGGGTAGTTCTCTTCTGAGGCGAGCATATCGTTGCTCTGCCCCTCAGGCTCTCAACGCTCTCCGAAGCACAGAGCTCAAGTACCAACAGCCTCGGGTGCTTATTTGTGTCCCGGGCGCCATTAGGTTACTCTTCCTGCCACAGCCGTCTTCCCCAAGATGTGTCGGGTGTACGGCTACAGCTCCCGTTAGAAGTCAGGGGCCTCCAGATTTACGACTCGGGCTTGAAGTATCCGCACCCTGTTCAGGGCCGGGTCTCTGTGTCGTCCACCAACCCCTCTGTCTCGTCAGATTTGGATGTACAGGGAATCAGTGTCTCTTCCGCACCCCTAGGGCCCTTCTTTCCTTCCACCCTTCTGGTCTCTCCCTCCCGGGGCGAGTGTGGTTCTGCTCCGAACGCCGGGAGCCAACACCACATCGACTCTGCACCCTCCTTCTTTTACTTCCTCCGCTCTACTCTCCTGTCTAACACTTTCCTTTTTACCTTTATGTGACCTAGGCCCCTCCTTCAGGGTCCTCCCATTATCCCAGGGCCTACATGTTTGTGTGCTGTTTGTGTGTGTTTAAGGCTCGGCCACACTATCCCAGAACCCGGAGAGCAAGGGAACTACACTCCCTAACTGCAGGAATGCAGTACCTCTGGTGGCGGCTTACCCTGTGGGGCGCCACATATGTATACTGCATATACCATACCACTGCAATTTTAATTGCAGAAGTGTAACACTATATGAATACAGTAAATATTTTTGGGTTGTGGAAAAAATAATCTGCTTTTCAATTATTTCTTACAGGAAAATTTGCTTTAATGTACAAGTGATTTGGATTACAAGAATATTCCTGGAATGTAATCCAAGATTTCACTGTAATATTACAAACTTATAGCCATCTTTCTCTGTCAGCACAGAATGACTGTTCAAACTAATTACAGGTGCTTGGTGCATCATGGCAGGGTCAACATGTAAGTGCACCTTCCCAACCAGGGCCGGCACCAGCACCCAGCATACCTGGACAGGTGCCACGGCCCTGAAGAAGTGAGGGGCCCCACACACTGTCTGTGAGAGGAAGCAGTGTGAAGACCCGCTCAAAAACATCTGCCCTCTCTCCCTCTTTCCTCTCTTGCTCTGCACTGATCTATGTGATCAGTACACAGCAGGAGAGGAATCTTACCGAGATGTGAACGGAGGCTGCAGGACCTTCCTGTCATGTGACTGATCACATGACTGAAATCAAGGTCCTTGATGATACTGCTGCTGCTCAAGGTCTGCAGCCTCCATAAAGCTCCCAGTGGATCCTCTTTCCTGCTCAAATTCAAGATGTGGTAATGTATAGTGTGTGTGTGTGTGTGTATCTGGGTGTGTGTTTGTATGTACTGTACATTTAGCAGAGCTGGGTATGTAGTGTGCATATAGTGTCTATGTAGGAGAGCTGTGTGTGTATGTATGTATGTATGTGTATGTATTGGGCATGTAGTAGAGCTGTGTGTGTGCATGTGTATGTTCATGTAGTAGAGCTGTGTGTGTATACAGTCATATGAAAAAGTTTGGGCACCCCTCTTAATCTTACTCTTTTTTTTGTTTTGTTTAAAATTGTTTTTTTGCAACAGCTATTTCAGTGTGATATATGTAATAACTGATGGACACAGTAATATTTCAGGATTGAAATGAGGTTTATTGTACTAACCGAAAATGTAAAATATGCATTCTTTCAAAATTTGACAGGTGCCAAAGTATGGGCACCGTTCTGATTTTCAGGATTTGAATACTCCTAACTACTTTTTACTGACTTACTGAAGCACTAAATTGGTCTGGTAACCTCATTGAGCTTTGTACTTCATAGCCCGGTATATCCAATCATGAGAAAAGCTATTTCAGGTGTCCACTTGCAAGTTGTTCTCCTATTTGCATCTTCTCTGAGGAGTGGCATCATGGGCTCCTCAAAACAGCTCTCAAATGATCTGAAAAAAAAAGATTGTTCAACATAGTTGTCAGGGGAAGGATACAAAAAGTTGTCTCAGAGATTTAACCTCAGTTTCCACTGTGAGGAACATAGTAAGGAAATGGAAGACCACAGGGACAGTTCTTGTAAAGGCCAGAAGTGGCAGGCCAACAAAAATATCAGAAAGGCAGAGAAGAAGAATGGTGAGAACAGTCAAGAACAATCCATAAGATGATAGGGAAAATGGTATCTCAACAGTCCCCGCTGCCACGATCATCCAATCCAAAGAAAACACGTGAAGATGGAACTTCCACGAAATACTTTATTTCCTCCTGCCTCCTACGCGTTTCGGTGCCCTCCTGGCACCTTCCTCAGGGATCCCTGAGGAAGGTGTATAAGGGCAGAGTATTAAAGGGGCCCATGGAGACTTTTTCGCCTGGGGCCCACAAAACTCTGGAGCAGGCCTTGTTCCCACCTGCTTGTTTTCTTAATAGTATGATGGCCCCCATAATGTATGGCCACTCTGATCTCTGCAGAGTGTGGTATAAAGTTGTGCACAACTCTGCAGAGAAGGCAAAATATAGTGAAGCTCTTGCACCGCTGTGCTTAGACATCAGAGCTGAGATGAACAAGGAAAAGGATAGAGGGGGAAGCGGAAATGGCAAAAATTCAGTTTGGGTTCCCTCTCTCTCCTATACACAGCTTAAGTGGTTTGAGTACTCATCATGTGACCACTTGTATGCTATTTGCATTCTCAGTCTGCTTTCATATCAGCATTTCTCGTCAGTTTTGCCTCACTGCCGTGTAATGGATCACTTGTGGCAAGACTGTGTTCGGCCTAATTCATTCTCTATGGGACTTGCGGACATGTGCGTCACTTACGGTTTTGCTGCGATGTGGCCAATCTGGCATTTGGGGCAACGGAAAAATTAGGCCGAACACAGTGTTGCCGCAAGTGATCCGTTACGCGGCAGATGCGGCAAGATGCCGTATCTGCCGCGAATGGTGAAAAACGATAATGTGAAAGTTGCCTGTCACATGCCGACGATCTGCTTTTCCTAATTTTCACAATGTTCAGTGATAAACCACAGTCCCTTCTTCATTGACGAAAGCAGGAGGAGAAGCTAGTTAGCACTTGAGCATAAATATGAAAATTGTATATGAATAGTCATGTGAGGACTACTAAAAGTGTCATGCAGTGCCAAATCCTGACATTGAGTATATTACACGCTGTTCAGATTTGGCTACAGTGCTTAATTCTATAAGTAATGCTCATAAATAAATACATAATGCAGTAACTATAAACTTGTCAGATTGAACAATATTATTATTATTTATTTTTTAAACACCATTGATTCCATGGTACAGTGCATGGGAAGCGGGTACATACAAAATACAAATATATAAGGAAGGACAGGTCCCTGCCCTAGCAGGCTTACAGTCTACAAGACAATACCCTATTAATATCCATGTATCACATTATCTGGCAAGTTATGAATTGCTACGTGTACAGGATCAAAACTTACAGCATGGGAATACATCACAAGAACCACCAACAGTAAAGACAATATCACAACCACCATCACTACAGAATTACATCACCAGAACCACCAACAATACATGAATACATCACCCGAACCAACATCAATACATGAGTATGGGAGTTGATGTTAACAGCCATCATCAGCCTGCGGACGATACAAATGAAGTCAGGGTCACAAACAAACATTTATTTCAAGGTACATTAAAGGTGATATCTTCTCTGATTGGAGTAGTGTTTATTTCTTACAGCAAGTCTCTGCAAACTTTTTTTCACGGATCCTCTGCAGCACATTCTAAAATGGTGCCCTGAAAACGAAGTGTCATTATAAATGTACCTGAATAAAATTAGCTACTCTATGCTGTTTCCTTGAATAGTTGCCTCTCAATGTGCTCCCTGCACAAACTATGACCCCAACATTATTCTTATTTATGGTACATGGCCTCCACACTGTCCTCTCTTTTTCTTACTGGGCCCCCACTTCACACTATCCTTTCAAACTGTGTTCTCCCTCTATTGTCCAGTGTCTATATTATGCCCCCTTCTCACACCTCTCCCCAGCATACCCTCCCTCCTTGCTGTGCCTCACACTGTCACCCCATGGTGACCCCTCTCCATACTACCCCTCACACTACCCAGTCTCTATACTTTGCCTCATTACACTTTCCTCTAAATATTGCCCCCTCACACTTTTACCCCCATTCTGTCCCTTAACATTCCCCGTATACTGTCCCTTCAAACTTTTTCTACCATACTGTTCCCTCATATGTTTATTTCTATGCTATTTGCTCACACTACCCCCATACTGTCCTTTAACATTCCCCCCACACTGTCCCCTCACACTTTCCCCACCATATTGTCCCCTCACACTATTTCTACCATACTGTCCTCACACACTATTTTTACCATACTGTCCCCTCACATGTTTTCTCTCCATGCTGTCTGCTCACACTACCCCCATACTGTCCCCTAACTTTAACCCCCAGATTGTCCCTTCACATTCCTCCATGCGGTCCCCTGACACTTTCCTCCCCATACAGTTTCCTCACACTATTCCCCACCATTCTGTCCCCTCACACTATTCCCACCATACTCTACTGCTCACACTGTTTCCACCATACTATCTCCTCACATGTTTACACACACACACGGTTCCCTCACACTACCCCATGCGGTCCCTTCACACTATTCCCACTGTACTCTACCACTCACAGTTTCCATCATACTTTCCCTTAACATGTTTACTCACACACTGTCCCCTCACACTACCCCATATTGTCTCTTCACCCCCCCATACAATCCCCTCACACTTTCCTCTCCATACTGTCTACTCAAACTGCTTAATACCATACTTTCCCATCACACTATTACCACCATACTGTCTCATCAGACTATTTTCACCTCATTGTCCCTCACACCTCACACTATGCCCCCAATAATGTCCCATCACACTTTTCCCTGACATACTCCCCCTCACTCTATATCTGCCCATATTGTCCTTTCATACATTTCTTCCCTTACTGTCCCCTCACATATTTTCGCCATACTGTCCTCTCACACTATTTCTCACCATACTGTCACCTCACACTATTCCCCCACATTGTAACCTCACACTATTCCCCCATAATGTCCCCTCACACTATTCCCCCTATACTGTCCACTCACAGTATTTGCACCTTACTATCACAACAAACTTTCCTCTCCAATTATTCCTCACCTTATTGTTCCCTCACACTGTCCCTCATACTGTCCACCTACAGTATTCCCCACCATTCTGGTTCCTAATACTGAACCCTCACATATTTTCCCCCATACTGTTCCCGCACACTATTCCCATACTGTCTCCTCACACCTTTCCCCCATCCTGTCCGCTTACACTTTCTCAATACTGTCCACTCACACATTTCTCCCCTATACATGTCTCCTCATGCATTTCTTCTGACTGGGGTACCCTGACACTTTTTCCCCTATACTGTCCCCACACTATTAGCCCCTTACTGATTCCCTACAATCTTCTTTCCCCCAATACTGTCCCTTCACAAGATCCCACACAACAACAATCTGTTTCTTCAGCACCATTGGAGCTCTTACCTGACTGACCATATTTGACCTATTTGCAGCAGAGGAGTGACAACAGCATTATGATCAGCTGGCCTCTATAGTGTGCCCCCTCCTTTCACTCCCCCCATGCTGTTCCCTTACACTATTTCCCATATACTGTCCCCTTACACTTTCTCAATACTGTGCCTTTACGCTTTTCTCCCCCATACTGTCAACCTACAATTGTCCCTCCATACTGTCCCCTCACATCATTTCTCCATATACTGTCCCCTCACACATTTCCACAACATGTTGTCCACTCACACTCTTCCTCACCAGACTATCTGCTTACAATATTTTCCACTATACTGTCCTCTTACCTTCCCCACATACTGTCCCCTCACACTACTCACCATACTCTTTCCTCATTCATTCCCCCATATTGTTACTTTATGCTCTCCTAATACAGTCCTCTCCCACATTTCTCCCCCATAATATTCCCTCACACATTTCTCAATACAGTTCTCTCTCATTATTCCCACTATACTGTCCCCTCACATTACTGCCACCTCACACTATTCCCCCCATATTGTCCCCACACACTATTCCCCCCATACTGTCCCGTCACACTATTCTCCCCATACTGTCTCCGCACACTATTCCCCCATAGTGCTCCTCACACTTCTCCCCCATACTATGTCTCCTCACACTATTTCCCCATATACTGCCCACTTACACTACAGCCGTTCACCATGCCTTAGAAACATTAGTGAAAGAATGGGTCTAAATAACTCACTGATATCAGTGTCTTGTAATTGGATGTCACCAGTGTAATAAGTCAGTTCATCAGTGGGAATTCATTAGTGGTGACCATGTAAAGTTACAGAGTGGGATCACCGAGTGCTGAGGAGCATAGTTACATAAACGTCACCAATGATTTGCTGACTCCACAACTATGGAGTCCAAATCTCCTCTGGTATTAACATCAGCACAAAAACTATGAACTGGGAGATTCATGGCATGAGTTTCGTACAGCTGAATAGCTGCTTGCCAGCATTACATCGACAAGCACAATGCCAAGAGTCGAAAGGAGTGAAGTGAAGCTGCCGCCGCTGTTCTTTAGAAACATGTTCTGCAAATTGATATTTTTGGCAAGGCTACATGTTGCTCGTTCTGCTGTGAGTGGCCTAAACATGCTTCTATAGCCTGCAGCATCTCTGGACTTGTCTTCCATCGAGCATATCGGGGATGTCATTGGTCGGCAATTGCAAAGGCAGCTGCCAGCAGCAGATCTTGATGATTTCCCAAGTGCATTCAGCGTGGCACAACTTTCATCAGACAACCATTAATAACCTCATTGATAGTAGCCAACACATGTTATTGCAGGGATTTCTTATACTCAATACTGAATAAATGAAGATGTTTTTAAAAAGTAGATTCCATTTTTTCATCATTTGCTTATCAGTAACATGTCTATCCTTCCTGAGATTTCAATAATTCCTCAACTATTCTTTATTGGGATTGCAATTTCAATGTTGAGGAGTGTATTTCATGTTCTCATTGTGCCAGTGTCTTACCATCGTCTATTAGATTCTTGTACATTGCTATCAGCAGTGAACAGAACATAAAGCAATGCAAAATAACATCATGTAATTCTGCTCCAAAATGCAAAAATGAAACAACCATCTGATCAAAAAGTCACGAAACTGGGCAAAAATACCCTAAAGAACAGCACAGAGTTACACCGTAAAGTATGCCCCTGTCCATACCAGACATTCTTGCAGAGAAGAGGTACAAGTGACCTTTAGTTGATACCTCCTCAGTCCCCCTATTAAAGGTCAGCACCAGCTGTCACTGTTGGGCGAGACTATTTTAAGCCTCTTCCCCGGTTTCCACCACTATCATTGGACACCTGTTGCTACTGTATGATTGGACACCATGTGAACTCACTCTGGGTATATAAGTCCCGATGACCTGAGTTTGTCTGGGGACATTTCAGGGACCAGGATATTCATCTGACTACTTCACGGCTTTGTTTCCCCACTTACAAGCCACAGTGCACTTTCAGAGGTCATCTCAATCCAAGACATACAAGCCACATCTCTAGGTTCTACATACGTTTTGGTAGTCACCATGCCTCACCGTCTGGTAATTGTCCGTCATGGCGAAAGCTCGTGGAACCAGGAAAATCGGTTCTGTGGCTGGTTCGATGCCGACCTCAGCGAGAAGGGTAGAGAGGAGGCCAAAAGAGGGGCGCAAGCCATTAAAGATGCAAAGATGGAGTTTGACATCTGCTACACATCTGTTCTGAAGAGGGCAGTGCAAACACTGTGGTATATACTGGAGGGCACAGACCAGATGTGGCTGCCAGTGCACCGGTCGTGGAGGCTGAACGAGCGTCATTATGGGGGCTTGACTGGATTAAACAAGGCAGAAACAGCTGAGAAGCATGGAGAGGAGCAAGTGAAGATCTGGAGGAGGTCTTATGACATCCCTCCACCACCCATGGGAGAAGACCATCCATACTACAAGCTCATCAGCAAGGTAAGATACCATAACATCTTCCAGTAACTTCTATTCATGGAACAGATGACTTATGTCTATATAACAAAAACTAGTTTTTTTTCTATATTTTAATTTTTTTTCAGTGTTTTTCAAGCCTCAGAGTAGTCAATGAAAATACCAGAAAATGCCATATTTAGACCATATTATGTTTTTTGTAAATTGATGTGCACCCACAAAAGCCACAAAATGCAGATTTTATATTTCACTATTAACTGTTATAGCTAAGACACAGTATTTCTAGACCAAAAAAAAGCTTGTATTAAAAAACAAAACAAAAACACAGTGTAAAACAATGTATATGGAGCCTGTTACCTTTAAATCTCAATTTAAACCATTTACAAATTCACATGGGGAACCAAGCACCTATAAAAATCACACCTGTTGTACAGATTTTACTAAGTTTACATAAAAGTAATTTTATTACAGGGTCGTAACTACAATAGGTGCAGGGGTTGCTATCGTACCTACAAGGCCCCCAAAAGTCTCTTTTGGCCTATAGAAAAACACTAATGTTATTAAAGATTTGTAATAATTGGGGGCCCCATTGGAGCTTTTGCATAAGGGCCCACAAGCTTCAGGATACGCCACTGTTCCTCGGTACACCCTTGGTGTGGCCAACGGCTCAGTACACCGATGAAGTTGTTGCCTACGCCAAGGGTGCACATCTACTTTACATATTCCATTTTAAATTAAAAAAAACAAAAAAAAAAATGTTATTGAATGAGCATAATGTACAGTACAAGTCTGATATTTATAGGGGCCAAGTCTCCAGTGAGAGTTGGGGCAAGGAGACCCGCGGCCTAGTCATGCGTTGGACCATGATACAGTGATGTCTGGATTTGGCAGAAGCCCGAGTTACATGACCATTGGGATTCTTGGACTAGTCACATCCACAAGTTGAGGGTGGACTGGGATTGTTCATCGCTCTGTGCATTTGTCCTTGTGGTGGACAAGTATAGGAACTGATATTACATGCACTATTCTTGACCATAAAGATGGGAGAATAGTCCACTAGCACATTGGCTAACATTGGTCATTAGGCTATACGTGTGCTGTGCATTGTGCACCCGGACCACACTCTGACCAAAAACCTTGGCACATTCAGACATGGCAGTGTTCATATTATTCATCTGTAACAGATTTATCAGATGGATCTTTGGCAAGTCTAGATAGGTCCACCAGGGTCTTCTCTCTATCTTTATATTGTCAAGATAACGGGGGAAAAAGAAACTGGTTGACCCATCTAGGATGGGAAAAGACCCTGGTGGACCTATCTAGGTTTGGAGAAGACCCTGGTAGACCTATCTAGGCTTGGAGAAGACCCTAGTGGACCTATATAGGCTTGGAGAAGACCCTGGTGGACCTATCTAGGCTTGGAGAAGACCCTAGTGGACCTATATAGGCTTGGAGAAGACCCTGGTGGACCTATCTAGGCTGCACAAGATTGATCTTCCTACAGAACGTTCATCCCTCAAGTTGCTATGACTCAAGATCAAGCTGAAGGCCAGTAAAAAGTAATAATCAGATTTTCAGGAAGCTATGCTACATATACAAACCCGTTAAGATGTATGAAATGGATTGTTCAGTTGCTGAAATTTCTGCATTAAATCTGAGACACGTGAATATATCCTAATGGTAAATGTAATACTTAGTAGGGCTTCTTTATCAAACAGTTTTAATCAGAATTATAGGTATAACTGTTTGAAATGTTTGTGCAGACCAGACCTTTACGCCAGTCCTGGATAGCTCTGCCTACTTTTTGGGAAAGTGGGCAGAGCTGTGTAGGGAGGTGACGCGTCTGACAAATTTATTATGATGTAAATTACGACAGATTGGTACTCCTGACATCCGTGGAAAATGCCCATTTTGTGTCCGATTTTACCCAAACAGCACATGGGCCCATAGTGTCTCACAGATTTACACATACATTTGTGAAAATCATGGATGTGAGTGTGAGAGCCGTGAGACTCGGGGCAGATCCTATTCTGATCTGTGATGGCGGTTCAGACTCAGTCATACAAGTCAATGGGAATTCGTGTCTCATGGATTCTTTGCTTAATAAACAAACTGAATATGATGTGGATACAAATATCTTTTGATTTTCATAAGAACAAACACATTATCTCATCAGTGAAAAAAAAAAACAAATGATGATACCCGAAAAGAAAATGGTCAGTTTCTTATAGGTGGTAAAATGCTCATGGATGTGTGGATGTAGCCTGAGGCTTCAGACCTACGCGTTTTGTGGTCCGTACATGGACAATGATGCACAACCTGGCCCTGGTGTCCTGACCCGGACATGGCATAGTTGTCAATAGCTGGCGTCTAAACGTGAAACACATCATTGTGGAAACAGCTAAAAAGACTATGTTTAATGAAGAGGTTTTTTTCAAGAGATAATGCTCAATTTTAGTGAATTTTTGGAAGGAATTTTTCTTTTCCTGAAATGTTTTTAGACAATTGTACAAGAGTTTTTATTTCCTAAAGTGTCTTTTGCAGCCTTTTAATTTAACGGTGCCTAGTTTGGAATGGATTCCAATAGGATCCACTTCAAAGAATGCACTTTTTTTTCAGTATGTCCTTATCCTGGTACATCTGTCCTCCATCCTGGTACATATGTTCCCAGTCATGGGTGTACCCAGGATCAAAACTAGGGGGGGGCAAGCCATGGTCGTTCCGATTGTGCCCGCTTCTTGTACCATCACTGCGCAGCAGCACACGGGCCGCTAAGGGTCCCATGTGTTTCACTGAGCCTCCTGCGCCGCCCCCTGCGCTTCCTCTTACCACAGGGGTGATGCCATGCATTGCACAGTGGAACGCATAAAAAGCAGGAAGCACTACCTTCTCCTAGTGTGGACTAGGTGTCACTTCCTGCTTTTATGCGTTCCACTGTGCAACGCTCAGCGTCACGACCTCCTCCTGTATCTTCAATTTTGGGAAGCTGTGGTGGAACCAGGAGATGTAAGTACAGGATTTTTTTTTAAGGAGTACACGCTGGCCAGAGGAGTATGGGGGGGGGGGAAGGGGGTGGCTCACCGTGGCTGCATTATACTGTATGGAGAATTATGAGGCTGTACTGTGCTATATGGAAGGCTGTACTATGCTAAACACAGGACTGTGAGGGTGCATTAGACTGTATGGAGGGCTATATGGAGAACTATGGGGGTGCATTATACTACATGGAGGACTATTGATGGTGCATTATACTGTATAGAAGACTATGGGTGAATTATACTATATGGAGAATTATGGGGGTGAATTATACTATATGGAGAACTATAGGAGTGCATTATACTGTATGGAGGTGCATTATAATGTATGGAGGCATATGAGGCTACATTATACTATATAGAGGATAGTGGGGTTGCATTATGATAATTGGATGACTATGGGGGTACCTTATGAATGAGGGACTATGGGGTGCATTATAATACTTAGAGGACTATGGGAATACATTGTAATGTATGGAGGAATGTGGGGATGCATTATAATAATTGGAGGACTATGGTGGCTGAGGAGGAGGACCATATAAACCATGATGGGGGACATATATACCACGATAAAGGCCATATTCCAGGAGGAGGACCATATACAGCAAGATAAGGGACATTAATACATAATGAAGGGGGAGAGGGGTCAATTTGTGAGTATAGGATTTAGAATGTTACACGGGGCCCATACATCTGACCAACGTGCACGCGGAAGGTGGGGGGCCTACATTGCGCACCTGTGCCCATCAGACTTATTGCGCCACTGGGGAGCCCTATGGGGGCCGGGGGCTGTATATGACATGGGCGGGCTGCTGTCAGGGGCCGGGTGAGATTAATATATTTAATATATTAATATATTTGCTCCGAACGTTGCACCCGGTCTTATTTTCAGGGGGGAGGCATACACACACAGGGGCATACACTCGCAGGGGCATACACTCGCAGTACGGTGGCTCAGTGGTTAGCACTGTAAATGGTGGCTCAGTGATTAGTACTGTATACGGTGGCTCAGTGGTTAGCACTGTATACAGTGGCTCAGTGGTTAGCACAGTATATGGTGGCTCAGTATTTAGCACTGTATACGGTGGCTCAGTGGTTAGCACTGTATACGGTGGCTCAGTGGTTAGCACTGTATATGGTGGCTCAGTGGTTAGCACTGTATACGGTGGCTCAGTGGTTAGCACTGTATACGGTGGCTCAGTGGTTAGCACTGTATATGGTGGCTCAGTGGTTAGCACTGTATATGGTGGCTCAGTGATTAGCACTGTAAATGGTGGCTCAGTGGTTAGCACTGTATGGTGGCTCCGTGGTTAGCACTGTATACGGTGGCTCAGTGGTTAGCACTGTATATGGTGGCTCAGTGGTTAGCTCTGTATATGGTGGCTCAGTGGTTAGCATTGTACGGTGGCTCAGTGGTTAGCACTGCGCGATGTCTCTGTGGTTAGCATAGTATGATGGCTCAGTGGTTAGCAGCACAGTATATGGTGGGCAGGCGGTTAGACCAGGATGAAGGCTGGGGGGTGAGCGCAGGAGGACGGAGGCTGAAGGGGTGAGCGCAGGATGACGAAGGCTGGTGGGGTGAGGGCAGGAGGACAGAGGCTGGTGGGATGAGGGCAGGAGGACAGAGGCTGGAGGGGTGAGCGCAGGAGGACAGAGGCTGGAGGTGTGAGCGCAGGAGGACAAAGGCTGGAGGGGTGAGCGCAGGAGGACAGAGGCTGGAGGGGTGAGCGCAGGAGGACAGAGGCTGGAGGGGTGAGCGCAGGAGGAAAGAGGCTGGAGGGGTGAGCGCAGGAGGACAGAGGCTGGAGGGGTGAGCGCAGGAGGACAGAGGCTGGAGGGGTGAGCGCAGGAGGACAGAGGCTGGAGGGGTGAGCGCAGGAGGACAGAGGCTGGAGGGGTGAGCGCAGGAGGACAGAGGCTGGAGGGGTGAGCGCAGGAGGACAGAGGCTGGAGGGGTGAGGGCAGGAGGACGGAGGCTGGAGGGGTGAGGGCAGGAGGACGGAGGCTGGAGGGGTGAGGGCAGGAGGACGGAGGCTGGAGGGGTGAGGGCAGGAGGACGGAGGCTGGAGGGGTGAGGGCAGGAGGACAGAGGCTGGAGGGGTGAGCGCAGGAGGACAGAGGCTGGAGGCTGGAGGGGTGAGGGCAGGAGGACGGAGGCTGGAGGGGTGAGGGCAGGAGGACGGAGGCTGGAGGGGTGAGGGCAGGAGGACGGAGGCTGGAGGGGTGAGGGCAGGAGGACGGAGGCTGGAGGGGTGAGGGCAGGAGGACGGAGGCTGGAGGGGTGAGCGCAGGAGGACGGAGGCTGGAGGCCCCCATCACAAGCACAGTGCAGCCAACTTTATCTTTATTTACTTTACATTTATTTTCACTCACTGTGATCCTCCGGCTGCTCTGTCTCTGCCTCCAGCCCCCCACAGTCCACAGGGCAGCTGCACAGGCTCTTCTGCTCCCGGGGCCGGCACTGCAGCATGTAGCATTGCACACACACACATTGCACACACACATTGCACACACACACAAACATTGCACACACACATTGCACACACACACAAACATTGCACACACACATTGCACACACACATTGCACACACATTGCACACACACACACACACACACTGTCACTCTGCACACAAAACCTGGCTGCACAGCACACTGCACCTTCTTTCCTTGGGGCCACTCACCACCTGCTCTCTTCTGCCGTCCTCTCTGCATCTCCTCTGCCGTCCGTTCACATGACAGTGCTGTGCCGCCGGCTCCCGCCCGCTCCTCTGGAGTCTGACCCCTCTCACTCAGCACTCGGCCGGGAGACAGTGCTGCTCCTTTCACTCCCAAAGAGGAGGGGGGGCGGGGGCGGCGGCCGCTCCGGAGCAAAAAAAGCCCTGGTCACAGTACTGTAGGTGCCATGTGGGGTACGCAGTGCCACGCTCACCCGGGGCAGCCTCTTGGGGGGGGCACCTGCCCCCCCCAGCCCCACGCTGGGTACGCCCATGTTCCCAGTGCTGCGCCCAATCCTGGTATATATGTTGCCAACATGGTATATTCAATATGTCCTCATCCTTGTATATCTGTCCCGCATGCTGGAATATATGTTCCCAATCCTGGGACTTATCCTGGTATATATGTCCCTATCCTGGTGCATATGTCTCCATCTCCATCCTGGTATATATGTTCCCATCTGGTATATCTGTTCCCCATCCTGGTATATATGTCCCTCATCCTGGTATATATATTCCCCATCCTGGTATATATGTTCCCCATCTTGTATACAGTATATGTTTCTCATCCTGGTATATATGTGCCTCATCCTGGTAAATATGACCCCATCCGGGTAAATATGTCCAAATTCTGAGCCCCTTCATGGTGTGTATAGTCCCTGTTCTTTCTCTTTACACATTTAAAAAAAAGCATTCTACTCACCTTCTCCAGCTGCCACATCGCAAGACGTCCTCCTCTGTAGCCAGCGCAGGAGCTGGTATCTGACAACGGCGTGCCACCAGTCACAGGCATGGCAACGTCAGCTGCCAGCCATTTTTCGGCCGGCAGCATGTGCTGCAGTGCAGGGACCCAGCAGGTCTCTGAGACCAATGCATTTCAGCTGAATGTCCATCCTCAAATGCACATCAATCTGAAGGAGGCACTGACTGGGCTCAGCCCCCTCCACCCCTATGACAACGATCGGTATGCCGCTGATTGTCATTCATTTTGTATTAGACGTAGTTGTTGCAGTATAGATCAGTGATAAAAGATCAAAATAAAGTTATAGTATAAAAGTTGTCTACTCAGATATCAAACATCAGCAACCCAAATACAGATCTAGTAGCTCAGTACACCAAAGTCACCACTGAGTGGACTGGATACATTGTACTCTACATATTGTGAGGCAGCGCTCCCTGAATGTATTGGGGTACACTCGCTTGCGAGCAGAATTCAAACACAGAGCAATGGTTTCTATTTTAAACCAAGGCAATTCTGGTTTATTATCACACAAACTGCTTTACTATAAATCAGCATGGGCCTTCCTTCACCATAACAGAGGTAAACATACAAAGTCCACACTTCAGCGGGTACGACAGCACTGTATTACAGAAACATTTGTGACCACTGGTCCATTTCAGCCACAGATATGTCTGCACTGTTCATTCAATGACCACCGTCAGTACACATAATCCCCATTCTCTGAAGTTACCTTTCAGAAGTGTTGCCAGCTTCACAGTCTGACTCCTGCCAGTCTTGCCATCCAGGAAGGCAACTTACTGGGATCACCAAACAGGTGCTTGGACTCGCTTCGTTTAATGGCACCTGTGGTTAGTCCAGACCCTCAGACGTCCATGCTGCTTCCTGGACTCTCAGGAGCTCCAGCAGACTTCACATTCAAACATGGTTTCCTCACCATGTGCTGCAAATGGGAAGTGTGAGCTGCCAGGACCTGTCTGACACCATCAGTTAGGTGACATAACTGCAGTCACACTATATGCATGAAACACACCTATGGGAGGTATGTGGTTATTCAGACCCGCTCAGCTTTTTCTGGCTAACCTATAAATCCAGCCCTTCATACAATGTCAAACTTGTGGAACTACAAGTCCTAGCATAACAACCTGAATTTACATCGCAGCAGACCTCTGCCTGTGCAAAACATACCAGCCATTTACAATAAAATAAAGCTGGTTGCGATTTCACAATATAGAAATATCTTCACCAAATATCCAACTCTTACTGCATAAATACAAGAACAGAACAAAGTTTATTACACAGATACAGGAACAGAAAGGAGCTTAGTACATAGATACAGGAACATAACTGAGTCTACTACAGAGATACAGGAACAGAACTGAGCTTACTACAGAGATAAGAGAACAGAACTGAGCTTACTACATACTACAGCCAAAATTAAATGTCTCCATTCCCACATCGCTATCTTGTGGCTGTAACTTCTGACTGGTAGAAAGTCAGAAGTTACATCACAAGCTCCCATTGCATCTTTATGAGATTTAGAACAAGGCCAGAGCCAGGCTCCTATAGAGATGTATTGAGTTGTGACCTCCAGTGCACTCCAAGAAACACTGGAGCGATTGGAAGGTCACAAATTGCCGGAGATCGATTGGAGCGGAAGATAGAAGATGAAGAGGGTGAGAATAAGACGGGGCAGGAGACTTAGATTTAAAGCACCAATCCAGCTGTGCAATAAACATGCTTGGAGTGGTGCTTTAACATTGCAAAATATAGGTGAAGCTTTGCATTTAGTTATTCATTTGTGAAAAGTTCTGATGACATACTGATGGAAGAAACAAACACACAAATGAATATAGTGATAACACTCTAATCCAGAACACTGATCAGTTTTTTATGCATTAAATCCACTCATCTGTTCCTAAAACACAAGGCAAATGGAATGATCTAATGCAGGTATGCAAGAGTTATTACAGATTTAGTATATAAGTCCCACAAGTCTTCATACAATATCACCCTTATATACCCAGATGGGAGGGAAAAGTAGTGAGAGCAGCTCCTGTTACACTGAGTTACAGGCATTGTTAGGATAATAGAACTGTACTGTGCATTTCATCTTTATATTTTATGAGGGCACAGTGTGTGGACAAATTGTTTATCTCCCCGAAGTACTCATTTAATCATGGATGGAGCAGAGGTATGTATGCTCGACCTCCATTCCATTTTAATGGGGCTCTTCACAGCACTGTTCTAGAGACTGGTGGGTGTTCCAGTGATCAGGAAGTAATTCCCTATCTGATAGAAAGGAACTAACTTAGAAGCTTGGACCAAACCCATTTATATGGTTGACAACTGCTTCATGAGAGAGGACTGATGCGGGGCCTCTCAGGTTAAAGGAGTTGTCCGGGCTCTTGCTATAATTCATATGTGTATCTAGGCTGCAAAATGTTGACAGTTTGTAATGTACATCCTGTCAACATTTTGCAAGATTTCCTAGATATCACTGATTTGTGGCAGCCAGGGAACATCCAGGGGGCGTGTTTGTATTGAAGTCTGAATGGAAATGGGAAACTGATCATTTCCTCCCAATTTCCTCCAAACACGCCCCCTCCCCCAGTCTACACTATGACCAGCCACCTCCAGGATCCTACAGGCCCTCCCCAGCCCCTAATGTCACCACCCACCCCCATTGTACAAAGCGGTCCCCTGCTCCACTGACACACTGTGCCGAATCCGCTGCTGTGAAGGAGATTCAGCACACTGTGTCAGTGCAGTGGGGACCGATGTATGTGTGTGCGCTCACCTTGTAGTCTCTGTGCAGGGGAGCTGAGGTCCGCAGCCCGGGACTCTGTGCAGTGGAGCATGATGCTTCTCTCCATACATCCCATACCATAAAGCACAGAGCCAGTGGAATGGTCCTCTCTATACCGCAGCCTCCGGCTCTATGGTTCGGGAGGTATGGAGAGAAGCATCTGGCTCCACTGCACAGAGTCCCGGGCTGCGGACCTCAGCTCCCCTGCACAGAGACCACAGGGTGAGAGCACACACATGCAACGGTCCCCACTGTACTGACACAGTGTGCCGAATCGCCTTCACAGCAGCGGATTCGGCACAGTGTGTCAGTAGAGCAGGGGACCGCTGTGTACAATGGGTGGGTGGTGACATTAGGGGCTGGGGAGGGCCTGTAGGATCCTGGAGGTAGCTAGTCATAGTGTAGACTGGGGAGGGGGCATGTTTGGAGGAGACTGGGAAGAAACAACCAGTTTCTCATTTACATGTTGCTTCAATACAAACACGCCCCCTGGATGTTCCCTGGCTGTCGGAAATAGGTGATATCTGGGTAACTATGCAAAATGTTGACAGGATGTATATTACAAACTGTCAACATTTTGCAACCTAGATACACATATGAATTATAGCAAGGGGTGGTCCAAAACCAAATTTAAATTTCAAATTTGATATCCATCTCTTTAATTTAATAATTAAATCACTCTTCTAAAACAGTTTAATTAAAAATTCCCTACTGTTCCCTCTCTACTCTAATTCCCTCCCTCTTTTTAATTCTGTTCCGCAGAAGTTTCATTTGAGAATCCCAAGTGCATGCTGGGATACTCAAGAGGGACATCATCGGGCACACTGGTATAGCCTCTGTCCCCACCCTGAAATGGAGCGCCTCCAGTGACCTTCAGGGGTTGGGATGGTCCCTGCTTTACTGACCATGCGTCAGTTGTCAATTTTGATGTATGCTCAGTACGAGCTCAGTACGAGCTCCTTTGTCACTTTGTGATTCTACTTTGACTGTGTAGTGACAGTGCGCTCCCATTGTTAGTGTGCATTGTAAGGAAATACTGTGGCGAGCAGGGAAAACAAAGACCAATCCAGTCATCAAAACAGTCGTCACTGTCCTGCCATTAATGATGTCTATTTCAGGGGCTGGGGACGTCTCTCCTCTCTCTAATCGACACATTTTCTCCTTCTGATGCGCACTGACAGTGCACTCTCTAGTACGTTTGTCACTTCTCATAAGAGTCAGTGAGGGAGTGCACTGTCACCGTGCATTAAGGAGAAGGTCAAACAGTGACAAGACAGCTTGTACTGAGGATGTCTCAGAATTGACAACCAATGCATGCTCAGTAGAGAAGTGACTAGCCCAGGTTCTGAATCGGATATCACTGATGACGCATCATTTCAGGATGAGGAAAGCAGCTTCGGAAGTGACCACAGTGCTTGGCCCCCTGATGATCCTTTTTGAGTATTTCAGCATGCACTGAGGATTCTCAAGCAAACATAATCCGAGCATAAAAAAGCAGGAAGATAGAGGGTTTTTAATGAAGGTACATTAGAAAAGTGATTATATTATTAAGTTAAATAGACATTTAGGATGAAATTCCAATTTGGTTTCAGACCGTCTGTTTAACCTCTGCATGCTGTCGTCCAGAACCAAAAATTCAGATGCTCAAAGAAAATACAAGAAGCTCCAAACACACACAGTGTATATGGTACATTGTAACACTCCCCCAGCCCATCACACCACAGCCTCTCAGTGTGCAACAATTAATTCACTCCCCGCCCCTCACCATATAACACCACCCACGACGTCGTTCAGTGTGACATGTACATTAGATCAACGATAATGGGGCAGATCATTCTTCGGAAGATTTTGAACCGGACCTAAAACCAGACTATGATCGTTCGTCCAACCTGCAGCATACGTGTGTGTGATAACGATGTCGTTAATGACCTCGCCTATTGAGAACTGAAGGACGCAGGCGAGCTAACGACCATAAGTATCGTTTGCTTGTCGCGGAATCGTTGATGCGTCGTTCACGATATCTGTACGTGTGACATTTCACTAGCGATCACTGAACGACATTAAAGCAATCTAGGTCAAGTTGGATCATTGATCAGATCATTCAACCATTGAAGCATGTAACCCAGGCTTTAGGGTGCTTTCAACTCCGATTTTTGCTTCTCCGATGCTGCCCGATAAAAATCGGACAGCATCGGACCGATTTTCGGACCCCATGCATCCCTATGGGGATCGGGTCAGATCGGATGTGCACTAAATGCCATCCGATTTGGTCCAATCCGATTCTGTCCGATTTTATTATCGGTGCAAAAATCGGAGCCTGCTCCGATTTTTGCACCGAAAATAAAATCTGACAGATTCGGATCGGACCAAATCGGATGGCATTTAGTGCACATCCGATCTGACCCGATCCCTATAACATGGGGCCCTATGGAGAAAGGTCCGAGGAAACATCTGATGTCTCCTCGGACCCGATTTTACTGTACTGAGCATGCTAAGTACAGTAAAACTGCTCCTAACTGGGAGCACAAGGGTTAAAGAAAAAAAAAAAAAAAAACTTATGCTCACCTCTCCCCGAGCCCCCGCCGTCTCCCGCCGTCTTCCTGAAGGTTCCCGGTGGCTCCCGCGGGCTGCAGAGGTCTTCTTCATGTCTACAGGACCTGCGGTGATGTCACAGTCATATGACCGCGGTTTACCATGGTGGAACCTGCGGTCACGTGACTGTGACATCACTGCAGGTCCTGAACACATGAAGAAGACCTCTGCAGCCCGCGGGAGCCACCGGGAACCTTCAGGAAGACGGCGGGAGACGGCGGGGGCTCGGGGAGAGGTGAGCATAAGGTTTTTTTTTTTTCTTTTTTTCAGCCCGGAGGCAACGATTTTATACCGGAATCGGGTGCCTATTTGGCACCCGATTCCAGGCATCAGAAGGGAGCCGATGCTGTCCGATTTATATCGGACAGCATCGGCTCTCTAAAAATCGTAGTGTGAAAGCACCCTTAGTGGTGTGAAAGTTTTAATGGTCCCAATTTATATTTAAGTTCTGAGATCTGGTGCCGTCAGTGACTCTGGAAAGGACTCCTCAGATCTTGTAATGAGTCATAAATCCTTCTGGCAGATTTAAACCTTATTGGACAGAGTCAAAGCTTGTAATGAATTTGTATTCACAGACCCGTCTGTCAGATCTTCAACACACAGGACTATAAAGGTTCCCGAGACATTCACCTGCTCTTCTATCAATCTTGCATATTTAATTCTGTGCACTATATGTCCTGTGGGGGCTTCTGTGATGGAGAAACAGGACAGAAATTCAGAGCAAGTATGAGGTCTCATCGTCTTACAATTACAGACAAAAAAATCCATTTACCTGTAGCCAAACACTTCTGTGGTCCAGGACATAACAGTGACCAGATGAAAGTTGTCATAATAAAAGGCCATTTCAAATCTCAGAAACATAGACGGGTTTGTAAATACAAACTCATTACAACCTTAGATTCTATTCGAGCAGGTTTACATAGACAGATTTATGACTCTCTACAAGATCTGAGTAGTCCTTTCCAGAGACTGCATCGCACCAGGTCTTAGAACTTACCAGCACATATAAATTGACACCATAAGAACGTTCACACCATTAAGCCTGGCTAATTAAGGATTCTCTTTGTAAGGCCCCCTTCACATTACGATTTTTAGGGATCTGTGGCTATCCGTTGTAAAACAGCTACTGATCCAATTTGGCCTCCATGTATGGAGACTGCTCTGATTTTGGGTGCAGCAGACACAATCAGATCCGACACTGTCTGATTCAAATAACATGGGGGTCTATGGAACTCAAATCTGGGAAAAAACAGGATTGTTTCCCGGATCTGATGTTAGTGTACTGAGCATGCTCAGTAAGCTAAAACTGCTCTGTTCCCGTGTAATTTCACTTTAGCAGTGTATAGACAGTATACACTGCTAAAGTGAAATTAAAGTAAGCAAAGTGATAAAAATGAAAAAAAAAATGCTCACCTCTCCGCCAAATTTCCCGCAATGCGCGGCATTCACCTCCGATGGTTGCAGGACCTTAATCAGCTGACTGCGCGGGCGGGGCAATCCGTTCAGCTGATGGGTCAAACGACAGCATCAGCTGAGCAGTTTAATCCACCCGTCTGCCCACCAAAACCGATTGGCGAGTGGTTTAAACCTCTCAGCTGATGCTGTCATGTGACCCATCAGCTGATTGGGTTGCCCTGCCCAGCCCGGCCAGCTGATTAAGGTCCTGCAGCCATCGGAGGTGGATGCCTTGCATCGTGGGACACTCGGCGGAGAAGTGAGCAATTATTTTTTTATCTTTAACCATTGCTTTCGCAGTGTATGTAGATACATTGCGAAAGTGATAGTCAGCCATGACACCATTTGCCTACACTTTTCAGGCTCAGGCTCCTCCCAGCTCTTTCTGTTTCCGGATCTGTCAAAATCACAGATCCAGGCACAGAAATGGCATCCAGAGTTCTCAATCCGGGCCTGTCCGTTCCTGTCCGTGTGGTCCTGCAAAAAGCAGGATCCCAATGGACAGGAACAAAATGTGATGTGAAGGGGGCCTAAGCTCAGTGTTTGTTTATTTAAATGTCCATTTATTATACCTTGTATCTGCACTAGTTGTGTGTATGTATTTGTGTTTCTTCTAATATTTTGACATGACAAGTCTCAAAGGCTTGCTGCTTAATAACATCAATTATTTTATTTTTGTTAGCCATTAAAAGGTATCACAAACTACAAGATTATTATTTGTTTCTCCCATTGAAAGCACAGAGCATATTGTAGCAGACCCTACCTGCCTCTCATAATATACATGGCAACATGCACCCATCACCTCATCAAACACAGGGCAGCACACACTATACCTCATCATATACATATTTGTATATGCCCCTCCGCCCCCGACCGCCCTTGTACTCTGTAGTGTAGATCTGAAAGAGAATCCAATTCAAAACCATGTAGAAAAAAAAAAGACCCAAAGCATAAAGATAAACACACATGTAAAGAGGACACTTCATCAGAACCTGACTAAGGCTAGGGTCACACTTAGAGGGTGACCCACGTTGGGTGACCCACGTTTAACATGAGCGCTAAACACTGAGCCAAGTCTGCAGTAGCGGATAGCATTACCGGCAAGTGCTGACAGGCAACACTGCGCCATAGTAACCCGTAGTTTACCTTGGATACGGCCACACACAGAGCCCCAGGAAGTGCGCTTTAGCTGAGCGCACAGGAAAATGCAGCGGACAATGTATGCCTGTGTGCTCAGTTAAAGCGCACTTCCTGGGGCTCTGTGTGTGGCCGTATCCAAGGTAAACTACGGGTTACTAGGGAGCAGCGTTGCTAGGCAACGATCAATGTTAAGGCTATGCGCTACAGCAGGCTTTGCTATGCATTTACCGGATCCGTGAAACGTGGGTCACCTCCAAGTGTGACCCTAGCCTTAGTCATACTTGCGTTGTGACTCTAGCCTGACTCAAGTGCTAAATACTTAGAAGTTTCCGCCACAGCGCATAGTGTCAACAGAGCCCCAAAGAAGCACACAGTTTACCTTGCCAACCGGCCACACACAAAGCTCCAGGAAGTGCACTTTACAACAGCGCACAGGAAACGCTGTCTGCAGTATTTTCCTGTGCGCTCAGCTAAAGCACACTTCCTGGGGCTCTGTGTGTGGCCATATCCAAGGTAAACTACGGGTTACTATGGCGCAGTGTTGCCTGTCAGAACTTGCCGGTAACGCTATCCGCTACTGCAGACTCTGCTCAGCGTTTAGCTCTCATGTTAAACATGGGTCACCCTCCAAGTGTGACCCTAGCCTTAATGTCTGTCTAGATTTGGGTCAGGACTCACAGCCAGTGTGTGCATGGCGGTCCGTACTCAGACTGTGATACACGGACACCTGAAAGGTCAGGAATGTCAGAACTGAAGGCCTGGGCCAGTGCTGCAACTTGAAGCTCAGGGGCCCCAATGCGAAAGCTCCAATGGGGCCCCCAATTATTGCAAATCTTTAATAGCATTAGTCTTTTTCTATAGGCCAAAGGGACTTTTGGGGCCCCCTAGGCTGCAGGGCCCGGGTGTGATCGCAACTCCTGCACCTGTTGTAGTTACACCCCTGCCCCGGGCACTACAAATCCTCAATATATACATTAAATGTACAAATATATTTACTTATTGAGTAGAGTTCCCTTATTTTTCAGGATTTCCAGTTACTGGGTGTAAACAGGAATGTTTAGATTCACTAAAAGTAAACAAACATCTTGGAAATAGAGAAAGATTGCAATTTAATTGCATATAATGACCAAATCATTAGCCATCCTGCTGTGCTGCACAGATCGGAGTCACATCGATTCTCTTCTGTCCAATTCATCTCGTCAGGAAAATATCATTATTTGTTTGTAAAAATGGACGTAGTAGAAGAAAGCCCCCCAAGAGGGTGAGGACAGGGCATCCTCTTTGCAGATGTTGCCCCTGATGGTGCAGGATATGGATGAAGTTCTCATATATGCCAGTTTTCCCATCACCCTTCCTCTTGCATACACTGTATACTGTACACTGACGTCATACAGGACATCGCTTACATGTCATTCTTTATGCTCTTTTTGCTGTGCAGGATCGGCGCTATGCATCCCTGGCTGCATCTGAGCTGCCTTCATGTGAGAGCCTGAAGGACACCATTGCCCGGGCACTGCCACATTGGAATGACGTCATCGCCCCACAGATCCTGGCGGGCAAGAGGGTATTAATTGCTGCCATGGGAACAGCTTAAGGGGTATTGTCAAACATCTTGAAGGTAAGGAGCAAATACCAGCCTGTTCAGCAGGGGAATCTCATTATGTTTTTGTTAACATATCTGAGAACAGCGTAATGTAGGGGAAGGGACCCTGATTCCAGTGATGTGTCACTTGCTTTACTGTGTGCTACAGTTTTAATTAAAAAAATGCTTTCTCTAATGATCCACCAGTTCACTGAATGCTGTACTCTAAATAACCCCACCCACACCACTGATTGGCAGCTTTCTGTGTACACTGTGCATAGGCAGAAAGCTGCCAATCAGTGGTGTGGTGAGGTTATACAGAGCTCATTAATATGAATTCATGGCAGCAGATTTATTAGTCCTCTGGTGATAATCTCCTGCTGATACAGCCCAGTATGTGACGCATCGCTGTAATCAGGGTCTCTGCCCCTACGTTATGCTGCTCACAGATTAGGTAGCAAAAAAAACAATGACAGATTCCCTATAAAGGGGTATTCTAAAGTTTGGAAGGGTTTAGGTGATAACTTCCAAACCGCTGGGACCGCAGTCCATGTGAATATAGCTGTGGTCAATCATGCACAATTCTGCTTCATTCATCCTTATGAGCGGTCCGGAGACCAGCCGAGCACACCCCCTGGCTATCTCCGCAGGTGAACATAATCGACCTTTACTGCATTCACACAGGTCTCAGGATCGTTGGGGGTCCTAGTAAGGGGATGTGCCCACCCTGATTATATTGCTGCAGAAACCTTTGCACCAAACCCGCACCTTGTGGCAGAAAAACGGACCAAGAGTGTAGTGCGGATTTGGTGCAGAAATGGTTCAGATTTGTGCCCCGCATTCTTCATCAAGTCAATAGCCTGATAGGCTGAAAAACGCTGAAAAATCTGCTGCAAGGATTGGTATGCTGTGGATATTTCTGCAGCAAAATCCGCACCTTTTCTGCAGCAGAAAAATACCCAGCGTGGGGAAAAGACTTCACCCTCTCATATCTGTCATCAGGAAATACATGTGGATTTGTGCCTAAAACGCACGGTGGGTACACAGCCTTAGACCGCTGTGGATAGGGTATGACTTCCAGACGTGAGAATACCCCTTTACTATAAGGCAATTCTAACATATAATAGATGGGCAAGTTAATTATTCAAGCATTTTGGTATAATTTGTGCCCAAAAAAACTTTTATACCTCCCGTAGGCTCGTAATTATTGTGTGAGTGTGACTTAGTGGGGGGAATGGGTGTCTTCAGAAGCATCACCATGCACCAACATCTGACCACAAATTACTGATGCGGAGCCAATTAACAAGTGGTGTCTACTTAGTCTAAATTTACACTGTACTTTAAAGGGAACCTGTCACTAGTTGTATCCCATTCTCTAATGATGTATATTAGTCCCCAGACCAATCTGCATAACATAGAAAATACCTTTCATTATACTGACCTATGAGGTGGTCCGGTCCAATGGGCTTCTCTGATCTTGATCCAGAGCCTCCTCTCTGCTGCAATCACAGTCCTTCTTCTCTGCTTTGTGTGGTAGATGCGTCTTACGCAGTGGCGGATACAGACAGAAAAGGGCCCCTGTTCAAGAACAGTACATGGGCCCTTTGCAGTATAGTTCTGTCTTTAACAGATGCTGTGTGAATGTGGAAATGGGCGCCGGGCAGAGCAAAGTATTGCAAAGAGGAGGTACTGGATCAAGACCTGCAACGTCCATTGGAATGGACCGCCGCACAGATGAGTACAATAAAATGTCTTTTATGTTATACAGATCGGCCTGGGGACTTATACAATATTCTAGAAGGCTGTACATAAGGGCTTATTGCTGGTGGTCGCAGTTTATATGTGAAAAGCCTGGTGACAGGATCACTTTAACTATTACACAAGATTATCAAAGCTCTAATTAGTAATTCTTACGGGATGCAATTCACAAAACTTATGTCCACAGTTGGTCATACCATCAACATATCTCTCAACCTTTTCCCTAGGCACAAGGCCACAGACAAAATGAAGACTTAGCTGTCTTCAAATATCTCTCAAGGGCTGTCACACTGTAGAGGGATCAGCTTTATTCTCACTTATAGAAAGGAAAGACAAGAAGCAATGGGATGAAACTGAATGGGAGGAGACAGATTAGATACTAGAAAAAAAGGTTTGACAGTGAGGGTGATCAACGAGGGGAACAGGCGACCACAAGAGATGGTGAGTTCTCCTTCAATAGAAGTCTTCACACAGAGGCTGGACAGACATCTGTCTGGGATGATTTAGTCAATCCAGCTTTGATCAGGCGGTTGATCAGATCCCCCAGGAGGTCCCTCCAACTCTATCATTCTATGAATCTATGACTATTTACAAAGTTATCCACTTTTGCTGTTCCTCTGTTATTCCTCTTGTTAGTGCACTGATAAAGTAACAACCTGACGTTCACAGTGCAATCAGAGCCCCCAGGGGAAGACCAGAAGAATTGTCCTGCACGTAGCCATGATGGGTTTTCTTGTCAAAACAATTAATACAGCCAGAGAACCCAATAGATCAATTATAACCAAGAAACATAAAGCAAATGTGAGCACAGCTATCTCATAGATATCTTGGAGGAATAACAGAGGACAGTTAGAGACTAGCATAGATAGTGCATGTAATGGCAGCCAGCTACTATGCCGATCTGCAATGCGGATGAGCACACATGACTCACCCGGGCCAGGGTACTCAGATCTCAGGCGCAGTCGGGAGGTCACGGGTGGCTGCCTGAGGCTGTGTCCCTGGTGGCCAATGGAAAAGGGAAAAATAAAATAGAATAAAGTTTGTTCATGACGCCACCTGCAGTACCTGGTGAAATATCACCAGCGCCGCTACAGTTCTCCAGAGGTCGGTGGTATTGTGGCTGGAATAATATATAGTCCTCTGCAGGCAGGACTGGGGACCTCCGGGCAGGAAATCCTGAGAAAGGAATAAGTTCATGCAAGGAAAGATGTAGCAGAGTCGAAAGTCACTTCACTGTGCACTTTACTGGAACTTTTGCATTACAGTTCAAGTGCAGTTGGATTTTACAACGACAAGTGGCTACGGGTGGCTGCAAGCAGCTCTCTGGCAGATAGGCGGAACCTCCTTTTATGTACCTTTCTTGTTCCTTCTCTTCCCTGCTTTCCAGTAGCAGTGTGAAGCCTGACCTCATGTAGAGTAAGTCTGACCTCCTGCTGTCTCTCTTTCCTTCCCTTGCTCCCATCGGGTAACCTTCTATTGAACAAGGGACTCTGTGGCTCTTTGCACAGCGGCTTGCCAGTGGTGTCTGGTTCTCTCTAATCGTCGCTTAGGAATGAGGGCCGTATCTGGGGATACCGTGTTGCAGATTTTCTGCAGGCCGTAGAGGTTCCTACAGGTGCGGGCTCCGGTACCCCGGTTTCTTTCTTTGAGCGAACTCCCTTCGAGCTTCTTGCTCCTTTCTCTGTGTCTGGGATCTGTTCTGGTTGCTTCCTGGGTCCCTCAGCCGAGGAGACCCTCCTTTCTCCCCGAGTCCTAGACTCCAGACTGCCTAGACTAACTAACCACCCAACCCGGAGGCACAGACCTGGAGCCCAGGCAGGCTCCGGCCAAAGACTTCTCTGGAGGCAAATTACCTCCTTTTTCCCGATGGGGGTGACTATATAACCTCCCGGGTTCCCTCCCACTGCCTGATCTAATGTGGGATGTGGGTTTAGGGTTCCGCCAACCATCCATAAATCAACTTTGCAGCTGGGGTGACTACACCTCTTTTACGGGTGCAGGACCACTCTGTGACACCTACATAGTCGGGAGCCACACACACACGGAGACAATCATCTGCAATTTGCAGATATGACTGACCAGATTATTACTGTACTCGGCCTAATACTACAGAATGAGAACACTTATTTCTGCATGTACTGTGACAAATAAGAGTGCCCGCTGTACATGCCCAGTGACCCTGGTCATCTCTTATATGGGAACTGAATTTTAAACAGACTTTGCATTAATCAATTGTACAGGAGATTTTAAGATTCATTGAAATATATCTTTCCAGAGAAATCTGCTTCTTTCCTCACTTATGAGCCACCTCTTTCTCTCCCCATCTCTTGAACGCACCATCCACTCAAAACACAGCTCAACTCTGTCTTGTACCGATAAGACAGATGGTCAGTATCATGTGATACAATCCATTATACTCTATAGAGAGGGGACGAGAGAGGAAACAAGCAGTGGGAGAGACAGAAAGAACGCCCTGAGCTTTCTAACAAGTCTCTTATATCACCCCAGAGCTGTATTCACATCCGCAGAGCATAGTACAGCTATATAACTTCATTTATGCTGCTGCTTCTCTATGTGAGGTAGAACACAGAATGATGAAGAGGAATTCCTCTCTGTGTGCTGTTCTTAATAGGAAACATCACAGCCTTTATAGTCTTCTCCCACCAGCTCAGAGTCAACTGCAAATTAAGAAATCTAATTGGCAGAGGGGAAACTTGGTAAAAATGCAGGATACACGTCATATACTGTCCAGAAACAGGTTATTCTTCACGCACACACACGGGAAGGCTTATTCTGAAACGTTACTTGAAAGTATGGACGCCCTTTAAATGTCACTTACAGTATTTGGCCTGGGTGCTTCCTCCCACCTGTCCTATCTCATCGTCTGCCTGGTTTAGTTACCCTGACCTTTTCCAACTGACCTTATAGTGACATTTTCCTGAAATGACCTTTGTGCCACATAGGTTAGCAGGACATACAGCTTTCTACCAGAAAGCATCAATATTGATGTGTAAAATCACTGTCAATATAACAAGCAGCCATATAGCACCATATATCCTATAGTCATTTCTTCTGCCTGACCTCCATATAACCCGTCCTCTTCTCATCTCATTCCTCTCCCAGTTCCTATTCTTACTGGCACCAGAAGCCATATATAAATATCTGCAGCTGCTCCAGCTCATTCTGGTCTCTCATGATGCCACCTTGTGGTGTGCGGTAGTAACACACCTGCAATACAACATTAGGTAATATCTGAAGCATTGAATGAGTGTGTGTGTATAAAATATAAAGTTTGACGTTACCTGCTCAGAACATCACAATGACACCAAATAGTTAATAAAATCCAAGGATACACAAATAGATTGACTTTTTTTAATTTGCTTTCCACTTACATGGTGCTAATTTGGGAAGACATGATATTCTCTACGCATCAGACAACGAACGTTTTAAAGATGATTTTTTTACCAGACTATTTAGGATTGGATTCACATTAGATGATTATGTAGTTGCTTTTCTGAGATTCCAATTCATACATGATTGATAGAAGGAGCGGTGTTAGAATGCGGCGCTAGGTAACACAAGATCAAGCCTTCATAGAATTACCTTAAGTTTATTACACAAAGCTGCAGGGTGCGACCACAACGCGTTTCGACACAGAAATCGGCGTCTTTCTCAAGTGGATGCTTTCTCAAGTGGATGAATTCATACATGATGGAAGGGATACCTGATGTGTACAGATGAGGTCAGGGGAGAGACGGACCGGACATGCTGACTTTACCAAGAGGATACCAAGATACCAAGAGGAGTAAGGGCCCTGCTCCAAGCTACAATCTACAAGGAAATAGGGGGACACAAGTATATAAGAGCTTGTGTCTGCCTAGCTTCTGCAATCTGCCTAGCCTCCAATAGTCCTCTCCCGCAAGGCACTATCAGGCTCCCTCCGACCCGTGTGATTCTGGCTTCAGTAGGGAAGGCTACTCCGCCGGGAGTTGGTCAGTGCTGCCGTATTCCTAGGACCCAGTGCTGCTGGTCCTTCTCTTTCCTCACACTCCCGGGGTGCTGGCTATGGATGAGCTTTCTCTCCATGGTTTCTCTGGCTCTTTGGATTCTGCATCTCCATCAGCCCCACTCCTCCAGAACGTGTGCTTCTGTCTTTCCTGCTCGGCACCCTCTGGCCTTCTCTGTTTTTTTCAGCTCGGTCTTTGCTTCTCAGCCTACTATGACCTACTGACCCCTTCCTTTTCCTCTTCCTCTATTTCTACCTTCTGTCACCTGACCTACATGCTTCCCACCCACTGTCCTCTAAACCCACCACCCCTTGCCCGCCTAGAGTTTCGGGCTCCGGGTTGGGTGCTGCCTCCTAGTGGTGTGTGGGATGTCTGTGAGGGTGTTTGTTGTACCAACTGTCTTTTCCTCCTGCCTGACTGCAGTTCCCTATGTGGCCTCCTGGTTGCAGGGGCGCCACAAGAACAGCTAGCAAGTAGAGCTGAGAGAGTGAAAAGTCGAGTCGAGTGAGGAGTCGAGAACAGCAAAACTGCTGAGAAGGGGAATTGAGCTGTGCTATGCTCGTCTTGAGAAGCCGAGACGAAGGAACCCTAGGGGCACCGTCGGAGCTGAAGTTGCCAGTGCGCCCGAATCTGGGACTGGCAATACCAGACGGAGGGGTTGTGGTCGAGAAACAGGGACCAGACCCGAACGCGGCACGGGAGTCTAATACCAAACCACTGAACAGGAGGCTACGAGCTTCAGAGGAGCTGTAGCTCACACACCTGGCGCATACTCAGAAAAAGCAGCCGGACAAGGGTCCGGGGAAAGGGTACCAGTCGCCCACTAATACCCGAGGCTGCTGGATCAGAGTTCTGCGCGCAGAGGCGCTGTCAAGCACCGGCGCTGAGGAACGGAGACCAGGGAGAGAGAGAGGCCAGGACAGGCACACCACTGAGGATCTGAAGGTGGGGTTACATGTTGCAATATCGTTCCGATATCGCAATTCAATGGCGCGGGAGCGCGCATTTAGTGCAACGTTTCTCCTGCATCGCATCGGAGGTTTACACATTGCGATTTCAGGATCCAACGTCCGTACGATGTCTACGCCCCCCAACCCAGGAACGACCATTTAACATGGGAGTGAATGGGTGACGTTGAACTTCACATCGTAGTTGGGCTGTCACACAGCACGATCTGGCTCCAATCTGCATTCAATATCGGAGCATTGAATAGCACGCTCATTCAATCCCCGATATCGCATTGACATCGTTCCTGCATCGTATTGGACGTTCACACCATACAACGCAGGAACGATATCGGCTCCAACGATCGAACCACGTGACTTTTCATTGAAATTGGACGCCGATATCGCAACGTGTAAAGCGGCCTTTAGGCTAGTTTCACACTGCAGGTTTTTTTCCTGTGTGCCAAAACCAGGAGAGGAACTTGCAGAGAAAAACTATAAGGCTAGGGTCACACTTAAAAGGCACAATGCCGTAACCACATCCATCATCAGATGCAGTTTTACCGTTTGCCTTCATACTATCTTTTGATAGTAAAATTGCAACCCTCATTCTGCATCTGGATGCATTAACGCATCCGGTTTTGGAATGTGGGTTTTTGTAATTTTAAAAACCGCATCCGGATCCGGTACCGCAAGGTGACTGCAAAATGAAGACTTATCCCCAGTACATTTATGTACCTTGCGGTACCGGATCCGGTCCCATAGGTGCCCATGTTAAAAAAAACGCATTCGGTTTTGTAACCGCTCCGAAAAATGCAGACTGCATGATTTTTACCGCAGGCTGCAAAACCGGATACGGTAACCAGATTGCAAATAGTGCAATTCGGTTTTTCTATTGAAGCCTATGGCTGCGGATCCGGATGCAGTTTTGAGCATTTTTAATGCTCAAAACCGAATCCGGATGTAAAAAAATACCGCAGGTGTGACCCTAGCCTAATTGAAAGATTGACACCTGTTCTCCTGTTCTGAGTTTTGGAGACACTCCTGGTTTTGACACACAAATCAGATGGAACCTGGTCAGGGAAAAAACTGCAGTGTGAAACAAGCCTTAAAGACTACACAGGTCGGAGCTTATCTGAGAGACTTTGTAATACCATATGACCTGTTGGGAAGTGTTGTGAGTAAATCCAGGTACAGAGTTGCAGAACTGTGTGAGAATGTGTTATTTGTGCAGCAGCCGGCTGTGAAGGCCAGTGACCAAGGTAATGAGGCCTAAAGCTTACCCCTGTCTACTGGATCCAGCCAATTCCTACAACCGCTGCCCTGGGAACCTGCTCTACCCGTGGGGAGCCACTCCATCCCAGCTACCTGTCCATCGTCTCCAGAGGTTCTGCTGCAGCTGCGTCTACCCATGGCTGCAAACCACGGGTGGCGTCACAAAATATTTTTCCTTAAACAACCCTATCCCTACACACTCCCTAAGAACGCTTAACACTGAACCCAGGGTCACGGAGCCGGGTCTCAACCCATGTGACTCCCCAGAAGAAGCATTAAAGCCCGGTTCCAAGTATCCCACGGCTCTGGGGCCCATCATACACTGTATCAGATAGGCAACCAGTGCAAAGACTGGCATAGGATTGAGGCATCAGTTTAGTAGCTGGACAGAAATATGATCCTGTCTGTTGCACCTATACTCAACAGATAGCTGTCAGCTATATCTCCTGATTTCTCCAAACACAGGAATACTCCTGTGTTTTCTTTGAGAGCGCCATTACAAGACCCCTTTGGCAGTGGGTTATCGTGTCTAAAACAAAAAGATCTGCAGTCCAAAATTAGATGTGCCAGCTCCTGATCTCACTCGACATCATCTGTTGGGGGTGAGCCGGCAGGCCCTTAAATACAATAGGCTTATGGCCGAGCTCAGTAATATCAGAGGATTGGGTCAACATTAGTGTTATGTGTATGGGGGTCTGAAGTATCCGTCCACGCCTGACTCGATCAGGGAACACAACCACAAACATGATCATGTTAAATAAGTGTTCGCCTGAGGTAAAAACATATTTAATCGGCAGCCGTTTAGGATCCAAAAAGATCCGTCTCTTATTGGTGAGTGGAGCAATGGGATCCAGATCACCAAAAAGATCTGGACTGCCCATCACTATTAAGCCCTGAGTCTGGCTGCTGGAGCCCCTACAATCACTTAATGGTCACTGTAGCTTCAACAAATGTTACTTAATCAATAGTACCGTACTAGCAAATGATTTGTAATAAAGCTTACTTGATAATTCTGCTTCTTTATACTGTTTATAAGACACTTCGTTACCTTCTTCACGGCCTCCTTCTTCATTCATTCGGAAATGCTAATTAAATAGATCTTGATTTAAGGATCTGAAGGATCTGATTACAGTTGCTTAGTGAAGGCTATGTAGAGGAGACACATAGGAAGGAGCAGAGTGAGAAAACAGGGATTTACAGCCAGACCAGTCAACTGCTTTTCAATACATTTAAGTGCTTTATTCACAGCTACACTCCTAAAGTACTGCTATATTATGCCCTCTACTCTGCTGCTTCTTACAGGGGAACTCCAGTGAGAGAAAACTTTTTAGTACAGCCCCTGCCCTGTTACATGATGAAGTAGAGCCGTACACTGCAGTTCTAGGATCTATAGATCTGTTATAATTCAATAAAATCAGATCTGCTCCTTTGATCTCCTCCCTCCCTCATGGAACCTAGATTTCTGCATTTCAGCTTCATTTAGGAGCAAGAGAGCTAAAGGTGTGTCGGGGTGTGGATGCTGGGAGCTTCAGGATCAGCCTACATTCACACCCCCTCACATTTATGTATAGTGAGGGGGCTTGGTCGCCAGCTCCACACTCACGCGTACAATCCTGTCCCTGATATACCATTCTATGTGACAGGGGGTTCCAGGCTTCAAATAGCAATTTGGAACTTTTTTTGTTCTTTTTTTAATCATTAGAATATAAAATAAAAGTCTTTGATAACAAAAAAAAAAACAAATAGCAATTATGTCACCAAGCAAATACAAATACATGCTGTGATCCTCTGCTGTATGATGATGGATAATGTGTACTGTTATTGTGAGGATACAAGCAGAGGCAAATCATTACATAGATTGATTCAGTTCTGCATGGTCTCGTCTCCCCCATCGGAACATGGTATCTTCCTATCCCTCCAACTTTCAATGGATCATCAGCATCACTCCTCACTAGAATGTAGGCTGATCTGCAGCTCCTAGCATCCACGCCCCTGATACACCTCCTGCTTTTTGCTCTTACAAGAAGCCCTCATGATGAAAATTCTAGGTTCCATGAGGTGGGCGCCAAAGCTGAGAAGCAGGTACTATTTTATCAATTAATAAGAGATCTATAGATCCTAAAACTGCAGTGTACAGCTCTGCTTCATCATGTAGCAGGACAGGAAGGTTTTCTCTCACTGGAGTTCACCTTTAAAATATACTACATAGACACAGCAGAAGAGGAATCCCTCCTATTTGTGCTGCGTGTGGGAGACATCATAGTAGCTAGTCTCTACCCACAAGCTCAGAGACAATTGAAAATTAGACATTCAGCCTTTATAAGGGAAAACTGATGAAAAATGCAGAATTCAAGTCAAATAATAGTGATATTCCTAATGTACACACGCGACAGTTTATTCAGAAAAGTATGACAGGTAAGGTGTACAATCACGGGTAGCTGCCAATATATATTACTGAACAGTGTAGTATCAAACTACTCAACTGATGTCTATTGGGCTTTTACAGTCTGTTTTTTGTGGGGTAATCACACTCCAAACATCAGTATTTACTGTAACCTCTTAATATATTTGCATTTCATCTCCCCGTTGCAGGAATGTCAGATGCGGCCATCATGGAGCTGAACCTTCCCACCGGCATCCCTATAGTGTATGAGCTGGATGACAACTTAAAGCCATTGAAGCCTATGTCCTTCCTTGGAGACGAGGAGACTGTGAAGAAGGCTATGGAAGCTGTGGCTGCTCAGGGCAAAGTCAAGAAATAATTGGAAAAAAAGGCACTTGGAGAAAGAAAAGTGGACTATTAGAATAAATCCTTCTCTCATGGTCCTAACACCATTTTCTCATTATTATACAAACCATGTCATTTTTATTCTACTGCCGTCGTGTCCTTAATTAGTCCGTTTTATGTTGACCTTCTTTATTCTTAATTTGATACTATAAAAGGGAGATGAGGTAAAAGTCTGTATAATGGGGGATATGTAACATAAAGGGAGCCACAGCGACAGCAATAAGAAGTTAGACCTTTCCTCTTCTCTATGGCAATGTGAACCCATGAAGGAAACACAGAATTACCAGGTTGGAAAAGAAAGAAATGGCTCTACATTTCTTACATCCTGCAAGGAATGGGATAGCTGAACTCTTTCTTTACATGGAGTCATTACCGGGGATATGTCTGGTTTTTGCTACCTCATCTGACAGCAACATAATGTAGGCAAAGAAACCCTGAATCCAATGATATATCATATAGATTACTGGCTGCAATCATCCTCACACATTCAAAGAATTAAGTTTAAGGAACACAGCAGAGCTGAGATAGCTGCCCCTGCCCACACCAGGCTCAGTGAGGTGTCAATCACAGCAGGGGGCATGTCGGAATTCTGTGTGCGTGGCAAAGTTGTCCTGCAATGGTAATCACCAGGTGATAAAGCCTTTGGTTTAACAATAGCACAAAGCCTGGTCAGAGAATCACAATTGATTTTTGGTTTTTAACTCTTACAGCATGTTGTCCTCAGCTTACATAGCAAAAACCTGCTACCAAATTGCCTTTAACTAGTATCAGAAATGTTGCTTTTCTCTATGCAAACCATGTATCTAGTCCATAGGCTGAATACCGTATATCACACTATACAGGTTATACCAAGTGGTGATTTCAGAAATACGTTATCATTGATTCTCCCTTCAGCTCATCCGATTAATAGATCCATACTCTAGTTCTGAAATGGCGCCATCCTGTGTATATTCAACATTACTAGAAAAGAATAATCACACAGGCACCATTCTCAGTGTGACGTCTTCCAATCTCAGTTGAGTTTCACATCATTGGTGAAGAAGTGTTCATTATTTCAGTTTATAAACTATCACGGCATCCTTTAAAGATGACAGGTGTCTTCTTGTGTCTGAATAAATGAACAAGCCAAGTGGTGATCGATATGAGAAGTTGCTAAGAACATGCTTAAGGCCGGGTTACACGCTGCGATGCGGCAGCGGTCCGACCAATGATGGGGATCGCTGCCACATCGTGAACTGATCGCTGATGAGCTGTCACACAGACAGACTCACCAGCGATCAAGACCGGCGAGAACGCTGGTAACCAGAGTAAACATCGGGTAACTAAGGTGAGCGCGGCGCTTAGTTACCCGATGTTTACCATGGTTACCAGCTCCCAGCGATTGCTGTGCACACTGGGAGATCGTTGATCGTTGGTCTCCCGCTGTCACACGCGTCGATGCTAGGAGCCCAGCAGGAGAGCAACTATAGATTTATGGACCTGGCCATAAATCTAACGATCAACGATTTATCGTTGATCGTTGATACGTGTCACACACAACAATGTCGTTTCGACATCACTGCAACGTCACCAAACCAGTGACGTTGCTACTATATCATTCATCACAGTGCATAACTTGAAGCTCATGGGCCCTGATGTGAAAGCTCCAACGGGGCCCTCAATTATTTTAACACTTTAATGGCATTATTATTTTTCCATAGGCCAAAGGGGCTTTTGGGGCCCAATAAGCTCCAGGACCCGGGTGTGATTGCATCCCCTGCAACCTATTGTAGTTGCACCCCTGCTTCATCACCTTCTTACCCTCCACAAACCTGAGAAGTTTGTGCTGTAACCACAGGTGTAAGTCTGATTGATTGTACATCATTTTATTATTTTTTTCCCATTCATTGCTTTTGAAATTTTTATAAAGAAAATCTTTCATAAAGTTTTTGCAATATTATTTTAGAGCAGACACCTTGATTCCAGCGATGTGTCACTTACTGCGCTGGGTCTACACTTTTGATAAAATCAATGTTTTATCTGCACACATCTAGCAGTTCTGCATAACTCCACCCACACCATTGTTTGGCGGATTTTTGTGTACACTGTACATAGGCAGAAATCTACCATTCAGTGGTGAGGCGGCTTTATGCAGAGTTAATGAATATGGAAGACTACTTGGCAGCAGATTTAGAAGTCCTCTAAAGATAATCTGCTGAAAAACTGATTTTATCAAAACTACAGCAAACATTGTTTTACATGGCCAATCATAGAAATCAGGGTCTTTGGCTCCATATTATGCTCCTCTCAGATTAGGTTGCAAAAACCTGCTGACAGATTCCCTTTAAGTCAGACCATAAATTGTGAGGCGGGGTCTCCATAGATCAGAATTGTTTTTTTTAAGCTTATTCCTCCTGCAGAGCATAGCTACCGGGGAGGGGGAGGTTGGTTTTCCACTCAGATGGGCTCACCCGGAGCCACAGCTACCACTATCTTGGTGTGCGAAGCACGACAATAACGTTAAGCTCTGCGATAGAGTAGGGAGACATGATCTCTCTGCACTACCGCTCCAGGCCACAGCAGAAAGATGCAGTGACTGAGGCTCCGGTGCATGGACAGGACTTTAGGGCCTCTCATACAGTGGGATGGTAGGCTCTCAAACATTGCAGGGGCTACTATAGGGGGTACTCCAAATGAAGGGGAGATAATAAAGCATGGGAGATGATGTAGGGGCATTTTACAGTTTAGGGATGACTGTGGGGGGTATAAACAGTATAAACAGTACACAGTACAGTATACAGTATGGGGGCTAATGTGGGGGTTCTCATACAGTATGGGGGCACAAGTAGGGGCCCTCATACAGTTTGGGTACTTGTGGGGGTCCTCATACAGTATGGGAGGTAATGTGGTGGCCCTCATGAAGTTTGGAGACTATTGTGAGGGCTCTTATACAGCCAATGTGGGTGTCCTTAACTCCTTATCAATATATGCCGCCTCCTTGACTTTGATGCTGTGTATAGGGCAGTTGTGGGCTCATCCTACAGTTTATAGGGGAGCTGTGCACCCATCCTATAGTGTATGGGGGAGTTGTACATGACAGTACTAAGAGAACATTATTGAATGTTAAGTGGGAACTTAAGCATTAATGTTATAGGGGCACTAAGGTTATTTTGATCATCAATAATATTTTCAAGGGGGCAATTCTACCATCTAGGCTATGTAAGGGGCACAGTGGTGGGATTATTATGTGGGAGACCCAGTGGTGGCATTATTATGTGGGGGCACAGTGGTGGCATTGTTATATGGGGGCACAGTGGTGGCATTGTTATTAATTCCACCACTGTGCCCCCACATAACAATGCCACCACTGTGCCCCCACATAACAATGCCACCACTGTGACCACATAACAATGCCAACACTGTGCCAACCACAAAATAATACCACCACTGTGCCCCTCACATAACAATGCCACCACTGTGCCCCCCACATATGTGGACAGCGGTGGGCAATAGAGCTGTCTCTGCTGCGGGAAGCTTCCCGCACATGTATGGTGGCTGAGAGAGCTCAGAGCAGTGGAAGAATAAATACAGCGGCGGGCGTCCAGTGAATACCTAGAATCAAAGCAGCATGCCCTCTTAGGCGGGTGTGGTGTCCCTGTGACCGGGCGGCCACAGTGTGAACTGCAGCTGAGTGAGGTAAGACAGTCAACTCACAAAACACCCACACACATAGGCTCCAACCCTAAGCCAAGCCACTCTATGTCAGGCAAGGGGTGGCGGGAGCATAGCAACGTGTGGGTGGGAAGAGAGAGAGAACCCGGACAAAGAGGTGGACGAACAGTAGTAAAACACTGGAACACTAAGTTGGGCGAGACGATTGAGAGCTTCCCCTGAGAGAGGACACAACTGAGTGAATCTCTGGAGTGTGGAGGAGTAGGTAAGCCTCCCCAAGCCGAGACACCCTTGAGCTAAGTACTGACGAACAGACAGAAAGAACAACAGGGCCCGTCGGCCTTCACTACTAACCACAGGTCAAGAACCCAAGCTGGAACTATGGACAGTAGAAGGAGCCAGGTGAGCCCGACTAACCCGGATCACTGGTGGCTAGGCCAGGACAGCCAGAGAGATGGTTCTGCAGATGTGGCTGGGGAACCTACATGACCTTAACCACAGGATATCCTGGCAGGGTGCGGGAGCTCTATGACCCGCGACCCAACTACCGCTACGGAGTAGGACAAAGCCATCGTACTAGGGCTAGTAACCCAAAGTGGGGGACGCATCACTACAAATCCCATAACGGCCAGACGGAACCCGCACGCGAGGACAGAGACAGAGTAAAAGGGCCTGAGAAGTACACTGAGGAGAGTGATGCAGAGGAACCATCCAGCTGCAGTGAGAGCCCTAGTCCGGAGCTGTGGTAAAAAACGTTCGATTGAGAACATAAAGAGACTGTGACTGTGGAAAGAGTTGTTAAGCTACAAGTAAAGTACCCGATCAGCTCAAAGTGTCTGTATTGTGACTGGTATTGTGTGCAGCTCCCCAAGATCACCACTGAGCCTTAAGGTACCGTTACACGCCACCATATCGCCCGCGAGATCGCTGGCAATTCCCGAATTCGGCGATGTGGAAACCACATCTCATGTGCATAGTGGCGTGTTACTGGGCGATTCTACGGCGAGAAATCGCTGGTGGAGCGTCGCCTGATTGCCCTGCACTGCAGTGAAATCAGGCGATATCCACCAGGCGATTTCAGTGGATCGTGCCGTGTGACAGGGCGATAGCGATGTACACAGCGATCTTGAAATAAATCCCGTAGGCGTGCTTGGATATTGTTTTTTTCACGTCGCATCTGCGGTAAATTGATGGGTGATACTGCATTCCGATTGGCTGGCCGTGTCTGAGGCGCCTTATTTAATGACCCGTGCGTTCACACAAGACTGACCAATGGGATCGCAGTTCCGTCGACCAATCGCAGTGATAGGGGCGCGGTGAAACACACTCTAGCACGCCCATATCAAAACAGTATGTCCACATCGCCGCTACGATTGTGGCGTGTGACGCGGCGATGTTGGAAGGGAAGATCGCTTCCGGTCTACTGCAGGCGATGTCCGGAACGCAGGGTCGCCGAAGATCACACACGAGAATGCTACATGTGACAGTTCCACATCGATCAGAAAAAAGTGCCCGAAACATGCGTGCTCACGTCAAATCGCCAGCGATATGGAAACCATATGGCGGCGTGTGACTGTACCTTTAGACTTTGTTGCCAAGTCACAGGCTGTCCATTTCTCAAAACTCTTCCGATAAGCACTAACCACTTTATACCAGGAACACCCCACTTAAGGTACCGTCATACGCCGCCATTTCGCTGGCGAGATGGCTGACAAATCCCGAATTCGGTGATGTGGAAACCACATCGCATGTGCGTAGTGGCATGTGACTGGGCGATTCTACGGCGAGAAATCGCTGGTGGAGCATCACCTGATAGCCCTGCACTGCAGGATCGCCGAAGATCGCATGCGAGATCGCTACATGTGACAGCTCCACAGCGATCTGAAAAAAGTGCCTGAAACGTTCGCGCTCATGTCAAATCGCCGGTGGAAGCCATATGGCGGCGTGTGACGGTACCTTTAATTTGCCATTTTCAAGATGTTCTCACCCATTTGTTTAGTCATCATGATTTGGTCCTTTCTAAAGTCGGTCAGATCCTTAGGGTGTGTGAATATGACATGTTTTTCAGACAGATGTCCCCTGGAATTTGCCTGAAAACGTGCCACAAAAAATTTACATAATGCAAAATAATATAACAATGACATTGCTGTGCACATATTCAGTCTTTTCTACTTCATTTACAGCTGGTACAAGGCTGGGAAACCATGAAGTGGGTAACAGAAGTAGCATGTACAATCTTTGGGTGGCTTCTGCTAGGGAGCTGTTCCATATTTATAGTTCAAAGACGCTGGCACAAAAGTGACGACAAGACTGCCAGTGAAGTAGCTCCAGGAAACAGACTGCTGGTGTTTTCTTGAAGAAGCCTCACCTAGGAAATCTCCAGCGTCTTAGGGTACCTTTACAGTGGCGAGAAATCTGCCTGGCAATCTGTAGCCCTGTCACCATCGCCGTGAAATTGCCTCGAAATTGCGGTTAGTAATTGGGCAATTTGGCAGCGATCAAAAAGGTTGCGCCTGGTTCCGATTTCACAGCACTGCTCCAAAATCAGAGGCAATCATGAAGGCGAAATTCCCGGCTTTTAGTGTGTGAACGGGCGACAGGAATGGAATCTGCGTCGCCTACTGATTTCCCAGAGGCGTGCCACAGCGTGCTGGAGTCCGCGCCCCGTCAGCGATGATTGGTGGTGGCTACTGTGTTTCCATTGGCTGTCCCTTCACAGGGCGCCATATTTGAACAGCTGTCCATTCATACTACACAATGGCAATGGCGTCATGTATTAGTATTAACTCAAATTCAGATAATTTATAATTCATATTAAATTCTTAAATGAAATGAAATGATATCTTTATCTTTATTGTTAACTTATACAAAAACACACCAAAACGTCGATAAAAACTAGGTGCACAGGATAGCGTGAAGGAAGGATGCTGTCCTTAATATATGCCTCCCTCCTTTCACCTGCCTGACAGCGGAGGTTGGCACCCTAGAGTAGGTAGTGGCGCCCCACTAGTCGACGGCTAACCCTGTCGTGCCCTAACCTTAACCTGGAAGATAGGAGGTAGTGCTCCCCCCTATGATAAGCCCTCCCAGGGTTTAGGAAAATATGGCCGACTGGTCTGTCGTTGTGTCCTAGTATTAAAACAGAGTATCACCACCCATGTGTCAAGTTCCTCCCATTGTCTGATATAAGGTTAGATGTTTAGATGATAAGCTCCCATGTTCTGTGTGCCTCTCACCCTACTACCAGCATGGTCCACTCTGATAACAACAAACCATACCAAGTTGGTATCACACACGAGAAATGGGGTACTTAGCTTAACAGGGTGGTGTGCTCATCCCCACGCGCTTCGACGCGTTTCACCATTCATCAGGAGGCTTGATGTCATGAGTCCATATGTTTTGTGTAAGTACACACAACCTTGATGTGGAGGGGGTGATGTACCATGTCTCTATCCCCCTTATATCCAGTACTCTGTGCTCTAAAGCCGCCCACATCCTGTAACCTCAAACCACTCCCCCCTCCTTCATTTACCATACAGTCAGACTTCAAATTATGATAAAAGTGGAGTCTACGTCCTTGATGTAGTGTTGTAGTCAGGTTGCCGCTCTCAAAACCACATAATTAAGGTCTGGCAGGGCCGCCGAATCAATGGAATGCACTCCGCCACCGCCATTATCCACCCAGTGGACCACACGCGTCACCGGAAGTGATGTCGCGCACATGCGCAGTAGCCGTCACATCGTAGTATCGGCAGATATTCGCCGGCTGCGCAGTAAGGCTGTGCGCAGATAGTAAACCATTACCCGTTGTCAGGGTTACAAGGTTCACACAGGGGTAGGCGCATCTTCCACAGATGTAGCCCACATACCTGCCTCAATAATGCTAGTGCGTACTGATACACCAATGTCTTAACACTAATACAGAGCTAATATGGAGGTTGTTTGAAGAGGGAACATATTCCCCTGCATATACCATAATACATCGCTTATGAAGCAGGATAAATTGTTAAGCAAGGTTAGGAGGAATTAGTAACTGTGCCAGGGCACACATATTGTACTCGAATATACATTAGATCGATGAGATACTCATTTTAAAATGAGTTTTACATTTCTGCCAAGGACACCTGTACACATACCAGTCATTTACAGGAAACACACGTATGACAGCTGCTCATTTAACCCTTTTGGGGTCATGGAATCAAATCTGAATATCCACTCCGCCTCCCTCCTTAGGATGCTCAGATCGTTATTTTCCCCCCTTGGACTGACCCTCACCACCTCTAAAATTCTGAAGGTCATCTGTATGATGTCACCTCCATGGATCTCATTCATGTGCCTCACGATCGGGGTGTCTCTCCTATTCCTAATGTCTCCAAGGTGATCACCCACCCTTCTCATAAACTCCCTGACCGTTTTTCCAACATAGTCTAGCCGGCAGGTGCACGTGGCTACGTACACCACCCCGGCAGACTTAGGGTACTTTCACATCAGCGTTTTTTTTGCCACAGAAGCTACCGTACAGTCTCCACATCTGAAAAAACCTTTCGGTTTAGCCGCCAGCCAGGTGGATCTCGTAACAGGGGACCTGTAGTAACTGTGTACTAATTTGTCCGACAAGGAGAGGTCTCTACAATAGGTGACACTGGGTGTCACGGAGACCATCCCCTTCAAATCTGGGTCGGAAGTAAGGACATGCCAATACCTGCGAAGCACACTCATGATTTTATGATTCTGACAATCAAAGGTGCCAATGAGTCTCGTAATACCGGTGTCCTTTTTCCGGCGTCACCCATACTTTTGTAGCAGTTCCTCCCTATTTTGATGTTCTGCGTGACTACATGCTGCTTGTAGCACCGATCGCGGGTAGCCCCTATCCAAAAAACGTCTCGTCAAGTCGTCATCCCTAAGGTACAGTATCTGAGACTGAGAAGGAACTGCTCCAGTTTACATGATTTCAGAATACAGGCTGACGAGACGTTTTTTGGATAGGGGCTACCCGCGATCGGTGCTACAGGCAGCACGTAGTCACGCAGAACATCAAAATAGGGAGGAACGCCTATGTGCAGATCATCTCGTGCATAGCAAAACCACCTCCCCCATATGTGGCAGGTTGAGGGTGGTTCTGTGCACCTGTGTCTGCAGTGTATAATAGGGTCTGACCACATCCTGCCAAGTGGATTGTTTGATTTCATTTGGCTGCAATCGGTGAGTTGTCTGAACACTCCCTTATTCTATCTGCTTCTTTATTAGTTTTTTAACATTTTTGATAGGACTCGTAAGCGTGAGGATCCATGACGGGGATTACGAGCTTAACGTGTCTTGGCCAATGCATCATCCAATACCTCACACCAAAAAAATTTTTATCAAAAATTTTTTTTCTTTTGTACTTTTTTATCTTTTTGCGGGTGTGGCTGGGCCCCATAGGGTGTCGTTCATCTAGTGGTGTGGATGCATCGTCTGGCTACCCATTTGGTCTGGTGGCAGGGACCAGTGGGTGGCATACAGACACTCTGCACTGCTGACATCAGTGTGAATGGCGGCCTATGTGCAGATCATCTCATGCATAGCAAAACCACCTCCCCCATATGTGGTAGATTGAGGGTGGTTCTGTGCACCCGTGTCTGCAGTGTGTAATGGGGTCTGACCACATCCTGCCTAGTGAATTGTTTGATTTCATTTGGCTGCAATCGGTGAGTTGCCAGTCCCCTGGTTCGCAAGCTGCCATTCCGCTTTACTTTAGATTCGGGCGCATGGGTGGATCGCTCACTGCCTGTACCCCTAGGGCCCCCTCTGCCTCTCTGCAGTCAACTGTTCCGGGACCCTGGACGAGCTCACCGCTGCTCAAGTCCTCCAGATCCTCCTCCTCTCACTTCTTTCTCTCAATTGACCTCAACTAACTTCCCACCTTCCACCTTTCTTCCCTCCGTCCCACTGACTAACTGGACCTCCCTCTATCGGGTCCACCCACCGTCCCTAGGAACAGGTGTGTTGGGTGCTTTTGTGGTGTCTCAGACTTACCATCCCGATTCCCGAGAACAGGAATACTACACCCGTGGGATGGGTGCAGTACCCCTTTGTGGCAACCAGACCGCAGGGAAGCCACATTATGCGTTCCATTGTGGAACGCATATAGGCAAATGGGAAGAAGAGTGAAGGTCCCCAAAAGGAAGTGATAGGTGGGAGTGTAGCAGGATAGTTCAGGTCTGGTCGGTGTGATTTCCACTATGGAATGCATATAGGAGGACAGTGCTCTTCCATCTATATGTGTTCCTTAGTGGAACACAAATGGAGGAACAGTGAAGGCCCCCAAAAAGGATGTGAAGGGCAGTGCCAGGTGGCAGCAGCAGAAGATGCAGGAGAAAATTAATATGGCGCGCTTTGTCCCACACAGCATGAGTGGGCCCCCTGTATGGCCAGGGCCTCGGAATTTAACCAGGTGTGTCAGGAGCTGACTCCAGCCCTGAGCTGGGTGTACACTCCCCGACTACATCGGCACTCTGCACATGCCCTAGGGCGCAGCGGTGATTTAGGAGTCCTAAGTCACTGCTATGTACCTGATGTGCACCAAGGAAGCTAGGTGTGTACACTTAGTTTAGATATTGTTAGGGAGCCAGAGATTTGCAAAAAGCTGGTGATTACGCTATTCTTACTAATCATATTACTCCCACAAGGGCGTGATAACATGATTAGTGGGACCATTAGTCACCCACCCAAGAAAACATGATTAACCCCAATCATTAGTCACCTACTAGTTAGCATATCACAAGCCAATTTATAAAAATGATTTTAGGAAAAGGAGAAACCATCAAAAAAGGGTCTTCCTTGAAACTATAATAGGAGTAGAATAATTCATGAGGGCTGTCTGGGGGATATGGGGAGGTTGACAGGTACCCTTTAATGAATCGAGCTCTCACTGTTCGCTTGGTGCCTAATATATCCCTCTCTTGTCAGGTTCAGGTGCCATTGTAATGAGATAATCAATGATATTCACTTCACCTGTCAGAGATTTGAGTCTTGCAGCTGATTAGTAAAAGTGTGTACAATTTGTTCTGTATATCTGTGTGTGAATGTGCATATATGTGTGTGATATTACTACCACAATATTAATAGAATAATGAGAGGTGACAATGTCTGCTCAGAGACAGATACTGAGAGCCCGATTTATTATTGCATTTTATTTTCAGTCACTTTTCTTTTTTCCCTTTTGATTTTTGCAACAAATAAAGCAAAATGGTATACACAATTCATTAATTTTTGCCACTAAAATTTCCTTTTTTACTGATTTTAAAGTGTAAATATCATTTCATTGAAAAATACAACACTACAATAGTTCTTAATGATCGGCGTCATAGCAGCTAAGATAATGCTTTTTTTTGTGCCAAATGACTTATTTTCTCACATTTTTTCTGTGCTCTTTTGAAAACTGCATTTTATGGCTGTGTGGGTGTGGCCAGCATCTCCCAGCACTGTGTGTGTATTGCCACAGCTTCTGAGAGCAGGTTTATAGTGAGCGTTGTGTAGAGCCAGCAGACAAGGGGTTAACAGAGATTGTGACTGAGCTGTGTGGAGCCAGATGACAGATTTTTCCTTGGCACAAGCCTCTGAAGGGTTTGCACTGATCCTGATATTACTTAGCAACTGTGTTGTAGGCTGAGATAATCTGACACATTCTTTTCTCACCAGCTGCAGTTAGCAGTGTAGGCCATGCCCCTTTCACTTATATGATTACATGCCCCATATTCAGTGTGAAGACGGATCTGACTGATAATAAACATATGTCTGCGTCACACACAGTCTAGTGGGGACACATTGTGAAAGGTTTATGAATGTTTTTCAACCAGAATTGTCTTATGAAGTATATTTGAAAGTTTAATAAAATAATTTGCTCTACATTATTATTACCGTAAATAAAAATTCAAACGGAGGTTACACTTTAACTGTTTTTGTGACTTTTTAGCAAGAAAAATGTAGGCTTAGCAAAATGTTGCCAAAAAAGGGATAACATAACTGGGGTAGATACAATCACTACGAGGGGGATGGAAAAGAGTCGTATTAAATTATCCACATATTAAAAAGAAGTTGCATCTGTTTTCAGGATTTTCTTAGCATTGCACAGGTTTTGTAATTATCACCTGTGCAGGTAATTCAATTGTCACCTGTGTAATATTAAGGAAATCCTGAAAACATGCCCTGTTGGTGGCTCTTGAGGACTGGAAATGGGAAACATTGTTCTATTGGATGGGTTACTCGAAGGGTTCCATCAAGGGTTATTTAAATGCCTGTTTACACAGGCAGACAGCAGTAAACGATGTGCACTGAGCGATCTGTAATAGATAGGCTGTCATTGGTCTCAGCAGCACAAGTCAAGTCTTCACACGATGTTGTGCTGCCGAGAATTTTTAAACAAACTTAAAGTGTAACCACTGTTTACATTTTTATTTAATTATTATGTAAAGAAAGTAATTATAATAAACTCTCTAATATACTTCATTAGAAAATTCTGGTTGCAAACCATTCATAAACCTTCCACAAGGTGTCCTCACTACACTGTGTGTGAAGCAGACATATTTTCATTCTGAGTCAGATCCGTCTTCACAGTGAATATGGGTATGTAACTAGAGCAAACTATGTTGCAGATTAGGCTGAGCTAATAGCACAGTTGCTAAGCAATGTCAGAGTTCAGGATCAGGTCAAACTAGTTTGTGCCAAGGAAAGATCTGTCACAATCTCTGTTAACCCCTTGTCTGCTGGCTCCCCACCCCTTTCATATGCCTTTCCAGGTTGCTTTTCCTCTGTGCTGGATTACTCTTCTCTCCTGCCATGCAACTTCATGCTACAGTGTCCCAGGCTGATGGGTGCGGGCCTTGTCGAGCGACGGGCAAAACGTCCTCTGACTCTAGGTCTAGCCACCGTCCTGCAAACTGTCCACGGCAAGTAACCATTGCCCATACAGATGCAGGGGCCTCTGGTTTCCTGGCTGAACCCTGAAGCGTTCCCACCAGATTGGGGCCGGTCCCCTCTCACAACCAGTCCCTCTGTTACGAACCGATGACTCAGGAGTAACATTCAGATTCCGTAGAAGTCGTTGGTAACTGTACTGACCGCAATCCCGGCTACACACCGCAACTAGAAGTAGCCGTGGGATGTAACTAACCAGACCTAGACACCTCTGCACAGCCGGAGAACTAACTGCTCCTAAAGATGGATGTAGGAAAACCTATCTTTCCTCAGAGCAGAACCCCAAAAGAATAGCAAGCCCCCACAGATATTAACTGGGAAACAAGAGACGGAAAAACAAACACAGGCAGAGTATAAGGTTTAGCAAAAGAGGCCACACTAGCTATACAGGAAAGACAGGATAGAATACTATTGCGGTCAGTATAAAAGACTATCAAAAACCACCAACAGCAGATATTACAAAAATTACCCTGAGTCACTAAGACTCAGCGAACTGTATATCAGCAGACTTCTATAAATCAAATGCCAGCAGAACTGTAAATAACACATAATAGTGAATGGTAAAATTCCTAGGAAGAAAACTTCCTGAGACCAGATAAACAAATATACAAACTAGATAGCAAACCCACAGCTCAAAATAAGACAAAACATAAGCAGAACCTTACGCACACAAAAGTGTGCACAAAAATATAAAAAAAAAACATCCACTTATTTTGCAAAGCTCTCCACAGAGCAGAAGAAACCAGAGAGATGAGAGCTCCTCCAGGGACAAAAGACAACTGGCAAGGAATGATCCACTTCCAACCATTATATGCTCCAAAAACCAGATTGCTAATCCCCATCACCTGTGAAACCCACACAGTCAGCTGCAACAACCACCGGAGGGAGCTCCAATGAATTCACAACATCCCTCCATTCGACTCAGGTCGGGTCTAGATTCGGGACCTACGGGTGGATCCTCCACTCCCGTGTACCTTAGGACTCCATCTCTCTACATCAGGGGTGGGGAACTCCAGGCCTCAAGGGCTGCACACAGTGCAGGTTTTCATGACTTCCTTAGTATTGCACAGGTGATAGTATAATCACCAGTGCTGGTGATGATTCCAGACTCTGTGCAATACTAAGGAAATCATGAAAACCTGCACTGTGTGCGGCCCTCGAGGCCTGGAGTTGCCCACCCCTGCTCTACGTCTTTCCTCCTCCTCCGTCCTCCTCTCTCTAACTAACTACTCACTCTCTCTTTTAGTCCCACCCCCTCTACCTATTCCTTCCTCCAGCCAGCAGATGGGGTCTGCCCATCATGGGGTCTCTTCTTCCCCTGGCTTGGAGATGGGATGGTGTTGGGTGGAAGATATGTGTCTCGGGTCTGCGACCCCTCTCACCTGAGAGCGATGATACCACACCGGTGGAGTAGGTGCAGCATCACTGTGGTGACCAGTCTGCAGGGGCGCCACACTTCCTCAGCTGATCGGCAGCCTGTTTACACTGCAAGATTATCATGTAACGAGCATACCAAGTATCAACTGAGTTGTTACTATTCTCTTGCAATGTAAGTGTACCTTAAGGAAATCTCGCTTTATCGGCATAGACATGCTATAGCCCCCAGTAATGATTTGTTTCGGTATGTGAAGGAAAACATGAACTTACCACCTGCTGTACAAATACAATTGAGAAATACAACACCGCTGCTCTAATGTTCCTCAAGTACCTATAAAGGCTGGGTACGTAATTATATCAGCTAGATTTAAGGGCACAAAATGATGCTCATTTTAGAGCCAGCAATATATTCTATATGTGCCTTATCTGAATCTATCCACGAGCTCCAAAATGAAGTGATCATACACACATCTCCGGGTATTAATGTACCTTACCGTTTCTTTATACTATGATTATATATTTATAGACTGCGGCTTTTATAGCCAGCAGACAATAGAAAGTTTTATTACCCACGAGAAGAAATACTATACAAATTTGACTGAATACCGATATTCTCTATACCACAGAGTGGAGCCACCCACTGGAGACATATGCCACCCACACATGCAAGACATACCTGTAACAAAACAAACTGCTCAACCAGATGGTGTGTAATTATCTACACGAGCTGTATATAATCCTGCATCCTCAGTTGTAAAATGACTTTTTTTTTCATATAGTTGGCAGAACTGTACATACAGTGTAATTTACTTCTCAGTAAATGAACAGAACATTTAGTTGGGGTCTAAACTCTGGGACCCCACCATGTGTTGTTCTTCATAGAAATAAAAAGGAATATTAGAAACATTAGAATTTGGCAGTCCCAATAATCTCTCATCATGCCTGTTGCCCAGCCAGAATGGAAATTTAGGGCTCTGTGTTCTTGGTGATGTTGGGTTCCCATGGGTCAAACTCTCACTCAAGTTTGATAACCCATCTAAGGAAAGGTGCTTGGTCCAAAGGGAAGATCAAAAACTTTAGTTGGATCATCAGGTTTGGAACTTGAAATGTATGAACCATGAACCAAGGCAAGGTCGACATTGTCAAAGCCAAAATGGACAGAACAGGACTCGACTTATTCAGAATTAGCGAACCAAGGTGGTCTCACTCCGGATATTTCCAGGCAAATGGACATTGGGTCATTATTCCAAAGACAAAACAATGTCGCATTTATTCTCAACTGAAGACTGTCCGTCACTGTCCTTAAAGTGTAACCACCATTTAACTTTTATTTAATAATAATGTAGAGCTAGTGATTATAATAAACCTTCAAATATACTTCATAGGAGAATTCTGAGAGGAAACTATTTCAAATCCTTCCAGAAGATGTCCCCCCAAGGCTGATTCTAAATCTGACACATGCTGGGTGTGTGGGGGGGTAAATGAGGCCTAAACAGCATTCACAGTTTAACAGTGTCCCAGGTTTCATGCTGGGACAGTGTGAGCTCAGGCTGTCTGCAGTGCACAGAGGTCCTGGGAGGTCTTATCTGACTCCTCCACTAAGGAGCAAAGCTGATGTGAATGGAGAAAAGTCAGATAAGATAACATAGCCAGGACCTGTGTGCTGCATGAAGTAAACTGACAATACAGATCAGCTGTAGCCACGTACACAGGGACAGTGTAGGCCATGCACACTTCCTTATATGGTTATCTGGCCGTATTCAGTCTGTGCGAAGTGAAGATGGATTTCACAGAGACAGAGAAGGAGCTTCAGACACAGTCTAGTGGGGACACTTTATGGAAGGTTTACGAATGGTTTCCTTCCAGATTTCATTAATAAAGTATATTTGAAAGTTTATTATACTCACTTGCTCTACATTATTATTAAACAAAAATGTAAATGGCGATCACGCTTTAAATACAATGCAGACAGTGATAGCATCATCTCGATATGACTACAAGGCGCGCCAATCCATGTCACAATTATACAAGTCTACTCACTAACAACAGATGCGGAGGAGGAGGATGTTGAATTTATCTACCATCAAATTCAAGAAGAAATCAACAAGACGCCAAAACAAGACTTAATCATTATCATGGGAGACTTAAATGCCAAAGTGGGTCACAGCAAACAAAGGACTGTTGTTGGAAATTATGGACTTGGTGAACAAAACGAGGCTGGAGGACGATTTGTTGAGTTTTGTACGACCAGTCAACTGTCCATCATGAACACCTTCTTCCAACATCTCAAAAGGAGATTCAACACATGGCCATCACCGAATGGGGCCTATAAGAATCAGATTGACTACATACGGTATGTGTTTGCCAAAATTGGAGGTCATTGATAATTACAAAAACAAGGCTAGGAGCTGACCGTGGAACTGATCATGAACTTTTGACATCAAAGATTAAAATCAAGCTGCACAAACAGATAAAACAACAGGTCAATTCCAACTTTGATTTGACCACCATACCTGAAGTTTTTTGATCGGTCTGCACAGCCAAATTACATCACTAGAGATGGCTGAAAGAAAGCCTGAGGAATTATTGACACATATAGAAACTATTATTACTATAGAACCAAGTAAGACAAAAGATATGAGGCAGATGAGACTTCTGCAGCCATGGTTAGCAGAAGAGATCCTAATGATCACATAGAACACCTTATTGTACATTGTACAGTGACAAAGAGCTGCTAATCAGTGCTGGGGGCAAAACCCCTTTAAATTCTATATGGTATGGAGTAGATCTATCGCATCATATGGGTTCCTTATTATAGATCCAAACTATAGTCTTGTGGCTGAGCCCTTGTAGTGAGGAGCCAGCTCAGAATAAAATGCTTACTTGTCAGCAAAAGTAACATTTAGCACTTGTTATTTCTTTATTGCTTTCTCTGCAGTTCTTGTTACTTAGTTCTCTATTGTAGAAAAACAAAATCTTAATCGTACTTGTATGTAAATGAGTTCTTCTCTAGAAAGCCAGAAAACCGTCTTTCTGGCTCCATCTCTTGGCGTTGCTTACTATATTATTCAGTGTCTGGCCTTTCAATCAACCTTGTAATATTAGCCAAACCAGAGTATTGTCCAAATGAAAGGCTTTTTGCAGATACAGGGATTTTTCGAGGCGGCTAAAAACAGTTTGCTCTGAAAAATGGTTCAGGAAACGTTCCTTCTTTGGGGAGTTTTTGGAGAAGTTTTTCTTAAAAGGGAATTTGTCAGCATGTATTTGGTATTTAATCTGAGAGCAGCAAAATGAATGGACAGAGAGCCTGATTGCAGGGATATGTCACTTGCTCAGCAACTTGCTGTCATATGTTATGCTGTACGGGGTGGCAGTCGTGGGCGAGAGGGTCTAGGTTTACACTCTGGCAGGTCACAGACACGGGGTAATTGAAGACATGGTTTATATTGCTGCACCGGTGCTCCTTGGCCATAGGCCCTTCCTTCAAGTTTAGTTCACACTGTGCGGTGCCAGGTTCAGGGTCTCCAGGGAAGAGTCCACAACAGTGCAAAACGTTCAGCACTTTACTTGTAACCCAGTTCAAGCACCGTTCCACTATACACTTGACAGAGTTTAGTCATTGATTATTTATAAGGTATAATTCTACACAGACCGGCCATTCAGTTTCAGGTACAGGCTAGACCCCATTTCTGTGGTGTTCTGTCCCCGTGTGTCCAACTTTATGGGTCAATGTGTTACGTTGTGCAGCCTGGAGAACTATCTCCCTTCTCTGGGCAGATCTGTGACAGAACTGGTCCACCGCTGTCCTTATGGTTTGCTTCCACCAGCAGGGTATGGGGTGCCCACTTGTCCCTCACTTCTCTTTGTCCTGCAGAGGGGGCTTTACACTGATATACGGGCCAAGTGTAGCAGGCCAAAGTATACCATGAGTCCCACAGCAGCGCTGGAGCAGAAGCGCAGGAGGTAGGGTCGCCCCTGCTGGGGTGATGCGACAGGCCCTGGGCTAGCAGGAGAGGTTGCCCCAGTGGTGTGATGCAGAACAGGGACGTCGCTATGCATTAAGAATCGGGGCTGCAGCCCCGATTCTTAAGCATAGAGCCCCGAATCTCGCCGGCGTCAGCTGTCTGGGGGGCCCGGAGGTGATCTGCTGCAGGACAGCGTCTCCTGCCCTGCATCCTCCGATGGCTGTGGGACAGTGGGCGCTGTTAATGTGCCCCTGATAGTTGGCCCCCGGGAGCCCCCCTGTGTGCTGCTACGGCCCCCGCCCTCTCCTCTCACTCCTAACCTGTCACTGTGTGTGCAGCTATGTGGCAGACACTCTGAGCTGCTGGAGGACCACAGATCATAGATGTCAGGACCAGGCTCAGTGCAGATGGGCATGTGAATCACATGCCCTTCTGCACTGAGCCTGCAGCTGAAGTCTATGACCTGTAGTTCTCCTCCAGCAGCTCAGTGATGATCGCGTCTGCCACATAATAGCTGCATGCAGGTTAGGAGTGAGAGGAGAGAGGGTCCCCCAGCACACAGGGAGCCTGGCCCCCCCAGCACACAGGGAGCCTGGCCCCCCCAGCACACAGGGAGCCGGGCCCCCCAGAACACAGGGAGCCTGGCCCCCCCAGCACACAGGGAGCCTGGCCCCCCCCCAGCACACAGGGAGCCTGGCCCCCCCAGCACACAGGGAGCCTGGCCCCCCCAGCACACAGGGAGCCGGGCCCCCCAGCACACAGGGAGCCTGGCCCCCCCAGCACACAGGGAGCCTGGCCCCCCCAGCACACAGGGAGCTTGGTCCCTATGTCAGGAACAAAAACACAGTGCCCAGGGGCTCACAGCAGAGGGGACCCCGGGGCTGCTCTGTGTTCCTGGAGTTGCACTGTGTGCCCATGGCTGAGCTGTGTGCCCATGGCTGCACTGTGTGCCCATGGCTGAGCTGTGTGCCCATGGCTGCGCTGTGTGCCCATGGCTGCGCTGTGTGCCCTGGGCTGTGCTGTGTGCCCGGGGCTGCGCTGTGTGCCCGGGGTTGCGCTGTGTGCCCGGGGCTGCGCTGTGTTCCCGGGGCTGCGCTGTGTTCCCGGGGCTGCGCTGTGTGCCCGGGGCTGCGCTGTGTGCCCGGGGCTGCGCTGTGTGCCCGGGGCTGCGCTGTGTTCCCGGGGCTGCGCTGTGTTCCCGGGGCTGCGCTGTGTTCCCGGGGCTGCACTGTGTGCCCGGAGCTGCTCTGTGTGCCCGGGGCTGCGCTGTGTGCCTGGAGCTGCTCTGTGTGCCCGGGGCTGCTCTGTGTGCCTGGGGCTGCTCTGTGTATCCAGGGCTGCGCTGTTTATGTCTAGTGCCCACTGCTCTGCAGATCATGTATTGTGTCCAGTGCTCAGCTATTCTGCTGCAGTTGTGTGCATGTGATGGGCAGGGGCTGCAGAGCATTGCATCCCACCCCACCAGCCCTGCTCTGTGCACTGGCTGCTGCATTGCACTGAGCACAGGTGCAGACTGGAGGACTCAGCTGCCGCCGGTGGGCTCTGCTGCTGTGGTCTGCTGTCCGGTGTTCTTTGCTGTCACTGTGTTCTGCGGTCAGTGGGCTCTGCTGTCACTGCAAGAGAAAAATTGTTGTGCCAACTGTGCGGGTTTTTTTTGCTGCGGATAATGTGTGTTTTTGTTTTCATTTCGGTTCCAAACTCTACCAAATTAATGTTTCTCTCTTTTTTCCTCTATCGCCATCTCTCCCAGAAACAGACAGAGAGAGAGACAGTGTACAAGGGGGAGACTGGCACAGAGAGGGAAAACAGCGCACATGGGGGAGAGACATCATACAGGGAAGAGACAGACGCAGGGGAGAGGCACAGCGCACAGGAGGAAACGGGCACCTGCTGACCTGCCTTATTGAGGTAAGAACAGGGGGCACCTGGGGCAGGACATAGAGGCCAGTGGCCACAGACGTGCCACAGGGGCACAGGCAGCAGTGCAGGGGGCCAGCCAGGGGCACACTGGCCACAAGGGCTCACAGGAAGGACCCACCGGACCCTCAACCACCTCTAGTGGTAAGGACAGGCGGGAACCTGTTAAAAATATGAATCCCACCCTTGCAGCTGCCGCTTATTTAAATTTATTCCGAAAAATGAAGCTCAGTGGGCCCGAGCCCCGGATGTTTTTTGACCCTAGCAACGCCCCTGTGCAGAAGTAATTGATTTCTTGGCAGTGAGCTCACGGAAATGGCGCCGGAGGCGGTAAATGCGCCGGATGAAATCTCGGCTAAATGATGAGTCAAGATTTCAATCTACATATGTGTCGCCTCTGGAGCCATGTTCATGAGGCCCACCACCAGGAGATCAAAAGCTCCTACCTCACACTGTCAGGACAACCCCTCTTCCCAGCCCAGGGCCTGAAACAGCGCCCTACTCCTGCCTCCTGTGGTTGAGTTCGAACTATTTGGGGATCTTGAATGATAATACAACAGTCACAGTGGTCGAGACCTGGCTTCCGTGACCCTCGGGATAAGTTTTCTAAAAGTTCTGAAGGATAGGATTTAGGGGATAGGTGTCGTGACGCCACCTTTGGTATCTGGCTATTGGGCTGTGGTGTTATCGGTCCCCACAGGTGGAGCGGTTACCCGGGACAACCGTAAGGCTGCGTTCACATGCTGCGTATTTGTCACGGTTTTTTACGTGTGTTTTTTTAAGGGGAAAAACGTGCGTAAAAAAACGCGACAGAACAACTTCAATTGCGCTTTTTTACGCGCGTTTCTTCCAGTGCTTTAATGGGGCCTATGGAAGAAACGCGCGTAAAAAACTGGAAAGAATTGACATGTTCATTCTTTTTACGCACGCGTTTTTTGCTCCAAAAAAATTACGCGACGTCTGAATGGCACAAAGTGAATGTCCATTCACTTTGCAGGGAAATGCAGACGCACATGCATTTTTGGAGCAAATATGCACGTAAAAATACGCGCCAAATACGCAGCGTTTGAACGCGGCCTAATAGTCTATGGCGATGGTAGGCCGTTGGGGTGCAGGATTCAGGGCGCTAAATAACTGACAGACATGCAGGGGTTGTTTCATTTACCTTTTACTGAGGTAGCAGACTCTAGGGTACAATCCACAGTCGATGTTAGGAATCGGGGTGGCCTGGAAGCAAGCTAGGGGTCTCCCTACTCGGCTGGTTCTGAGGCCTCCGCTCTGCGCTCTTGTCTGCTGGTCCTCGCTGCCTGTAGCTAAGCTGTGACCCTCTGTTCCTGCTGGAAAGTCTTTCACTGGTATTGCAGGCAGCTCGAGCCCTTCCTGGGTACCTCTTCTCTGACCACTGTCCCTGGGCTCTTCTTATGCTGCTATGCCCCCAAGTCAGCGGTTCTTAACCTTGTTTGAGGTACTGACCCCAACAGTTTCATATCCATATTCACCGAACCCTTCTTTAGTGATAAATTAAATATGATGTTTTTCCAAATTCAAGACTTAGGCATATGTTCTTTTACTGGTACACAAAATGAACCATGCATGACCCCTAGTGTTTGATCGAACCCCGGTTAAGAACCACTGCCCCAAGTGCTGTGATGGCCGGGAGTCTTGAAATCTCCCGTCCTCCGGTTTTGGCTGCTGAGCCTTGAGTGCCCGCACAACCTTGGCCCCCAGTGTCCGATTCTGGCGCTCTGCTCTGGGGTGAACCGTTGACAGGCTCCACTCCCCAGGCATACTCCTTTCCTCAGACCCTTGTTTATCGGTCCCTCACGCTGGCTAGTGAGTATCCTCGGACGAACCTGACACTGCTCCAGTCCGCAGGATGTCTTCTACAGTCCTCTTATGAACTGAACTGACTAACCCCGCCTCCAGCAAGAATTTATAGGGGAGACTGTCCTGAACTTGGATTAGAGCTCCCCCTTCTGGTCTGGAGTCAGGAAGGTCTTGTGTGTGGGTTACCTGGTGTGGATACCCTACCTTGCTTCCAAGCATGACCTTTTTCCCCGAGGGAGGCGAAGCCATCGTGGCAACTGGACTCTGGCGTGCCACATAATGACTGACAGTCTGCTCCTGATATTCATAGAAAGGAGAAGAGTTGGTTCCTCTGCGATGTTGACAGTTCCAATAATAGTCCACAATAAAATGGTCCCTCGCTACCTCAAAATAAACAGGAGCAGAGCAAACACAGACCTGAATAAGATCTGGGTTCTGCTCTACTCCACTCCCATCCTTTTATTTAGTTTTATTCCTGCTCTTCTATGAGCTTGTTGGCAGCGGATCATTCAGGATACACTGAAAGCGTGTTGACAACAGAACTTAGCTTTAGTTAGCAACAAACAGGTACAGATATGAAGGGCATGTGGAAACAGGAATATACATCTTAGGCTGCTTTCACATTACGATTTTCGGATTTCCGATGCTGTCCGATCAAAATCGGACAGCATCGGATCCGAATTTGGCCTCCATGCATCCCTATGGGCATCGGACCGAATCGGATGTGCACTAAATGCCATCCGATTTGGTCCGATCCGATTCTGTCCGATTTTATTATCGGTACTAAAATCGGAGCATGCTCCGATTTTAGCACCGAAAATAAAATCTGACAGATTCGGATCGGACCAAATCGGATGGCATTTAGTGCACATCCGATTAGGTCCGATCCCTATAACATGGGGCCCTATAGAGAAGGGTCCGAGGAAACATCGGATGTCTCCTCGGACCCCGTTTTACTGTACTGAGCATGCTCAGTACAGTAAAACTGCTCCTAACTAGGAGCACAAGTGTTAAAAAAAAAAAAAAAATGTTATTCTCACCTCTCCACGAGCCCCCGCCGTCTTCCGCCATCTTCTTGGAGGCTCCCGGTGGCTCTCGAAGGCTGCCGGTGTCAGCAGAGGGCTTCCTCTGCCTTATAGGACCTGCGGTGATGTCACAGTCATGTGACCACGGGTTACCATGGTGAACCCGCGGTCACGTGACTGTGACATCACCGCAGGTGCTATAAGGCAGAGGAAGCCCTCTGCTGACACCGGCAGCCTGCGGGAGCCACCGGGAGCCTCCAAGAAGATAGCGGAAGACGGCGGGGGCTCGGGGGGAGGTGAGAATAACATTTTTTTTTTTTTTTTTCACCCCGCAGGGAGCGATTTTATGCCGGAATCAGGTGCCTATTTGGCACCCGATTCCAGGCATCAGAAGGGAGCCGATGCTGTCCGAATTATATCGGACAGCATCGGCTCCCTAAAAATCGTAATGTGAAGGTAGCCTTAAACGTCCCTTTGCAGTATCAGCAATCTGCTGTGTTTCTCTTCACATGCACAGACACAGGAAACTGGTTACAGTCACATGGTATTTCCTGTGTGTGAGTCTCTGGGAGTGTTCCTCTTTTTCTTTTAAACTAACTTTACTGACAATGCACAAACCTAGCAATACAACACTAAAGGTACCTTTACACGCCGCTACCGAAGGTTAGAAACCATCAGGTGTCGGGAGACAATTGTATCTTGTACCGTCAAAACACAGCGAGGTAGCGGCGTATAATTCAGGTTGTTGCCACCGGTCACTGTCGACACCTGTCTTTCAGCCGTGCTCAAAAACAGTTAGGTTTAAACCCTATGGTAGCGACGTGTAATCGAGGAACAGGAAGGTTTTTTCGACACCTAGTGAACTCCCTGGGGCGTGACACAGCCTCCGGGATACCGCGCCCCATTAGCGATCATTGGTAGAGGATCCTGCGTTACGGTTGGTTGTCCCTGCATAGGGCGGCATATTTAAGGAGCTGACCAGTCACACTACACAATTGCAATAACATCATGTATTAGCCAGCCTTTGTGCGCTGGCTGGCCAATCATGATGCTATTGCTTTGTCCAATCACCGTACGAGTGTCTCGTAATCCACAACTCTGTCACGCCTATGTGTTGTCCCTGCTGCCCCAGGTCCTCCCATATTGCCTTGTGGTAGCGGTGTGTAAATCAGGGAAGGTGCTCTACAGAAGGTAACCTGCGGCACCCGTAGGTGCTTCCAGGGATAGAAAAAGCCTACTGTGGAGCACCTTGTAGCGGCGTGTAAATGCGGTATCGGGTACCGTTAGGAACCGTTGAAACATGCACGTGCACGTGAGACACCCGGTGGTTTCCAACCTTCCGTAGCGGCGTATAAAGGTACCATAACACATACAGGATTGGAGTTGTTGCACTAAACATATTCCAACAGAGCTTCAGAATGTTATTGGCTGACAATGTTCTACATGCCCAATATGTAAGAGAACAATATAGCCCATAGTATTGTAATGTGTTCTGTATTACCGTGATGATGATATTATTACAGTGGGTTACCGGTCTAGTGCGTTTCAGAAGATTCCAGTCAGGAAGAGCTGCCCTTCTTACAGCATGGATGGCAAATTGCCCTCAGTCTCATAGATGCTCCATATTACATGGAGGCGGTTAAAGATTATAACATCATAGAATACTTTATCATCTTTTTTATCGAGACATAACAATAGGAACATTTTTCAGTTATTTCTCTGAGAAAATCATCTGAAAGGGAACCTATCAGCTAGTTTAGATTCCCTAACCTACCACTACCTATTCCTGAACACTACTACATCCTTAACCATGCCTGTCTGACATAAATGGGAATTATAAATGTGGAAGAAAAGCGATTTATATCTTACATTTTTCCATTCTGAGGCCGGCGCATCACGTCATACCTGGAAGGAGAAGCATGAAATTGAAAACATACTGTTTAATGTCTGCATACTCTTATATTCTGTGATCCCAGGCTGTAATGTCTGTATACTCTTACATTCTGTGATCCCAGGCTGTGATGTCTGCATACACTTATATTCTGTGATCCCAGGCTGTAATTTCTACATACTCTTATATTCTGTGATCCCAGGCTGTAATGTCTGTATACTCTTATATTCTGTGATCCCCGGCTGTAATGTCTGTATACTCATATATTCTGTGATCACCGGCTGCAATGTCTGTATTCTCTTATATTCTGTGATCTCCAGCTGTAAGGTCTGTATACTCTTATATTCTGTGATCCCCGGCTGTAATGTCTGTATACTCTTATATTCTGTGATACCCAGCTTTAATGTCTGCATACTCTTATATTCTGTGATCCCGGCTGTAATGTCTGTATATTTTTATATTCTATGATCCCTGGCTGTAATGTCTGTATACTTTTATATACTGTGATCCCAGGCTGTAATGTCTGTATACTCTTATATACTGTGATCCCTGGCTGTAATGTCTGTATACTCTTATATTCTGTGATCACCTGTTGTAATGTCTGTATACTGTTATATTCTGTGATCCCCGGCTGTAATGTCTGTATACTCTTATATTCTGTGATCCCAGGCTGTAATGTCTGTATACTCTTATATACTGTGATCCCTGGCTGTAATGTCTGTATACTCTTATATTCTGTGATCCCTGGCTGTAATGTCTGCATACTCTTATATTCTGTGATACCCAGCTGTAATGTCTGTATACTCATATTCTGTGATCCCCGGCTGTAATATCTGTATACTCTTATATTGTGTGATCCCCAGCTGTAATGTCTGTATACTCTTATATTTTGTGATCCCCGGCTGTAATGCCTGTATACTCATACATTCTGTGATTTCCAGCTGTAAATGACTTGCCCCAGTGGGGACTGTGGGGTACTCGAAACCAGGCCCTCTCGACTTCATCGGGGATATTGGGTGCTGTCATGGTGGCGTGAACCGGTCCGTGATCCCCCCTGTCGGGCAGTTAGTAAAGAGGGGAATTGAAAAAGGGGAAAAAAAGGGAAAAAAAATAAAATAAAAGAGTTTTTGTCGAGACGCCACTCATGGAAGGCAGCCAGTAGGGGCTGCTGCTGTGGTCCGGGACCTCTGGGGATGATGGAGTTGCAGCTGTGATGGTATAGCTCCCCACAGGAGGAGCGGGTACCCAGGGTCACCGTTGGAGTCTATGAAGGTGATAGGTAATTGGGGATGCAGGACTTAGCGTGTGGAATAACCAACAGACACAGGGTAGTAGTCTCCATTACCTTTACTGAAGGGAGTAGCAGGTTCATCCAGGGTACTGTCCACAAGAGCTGTCAGGGACATGGGAGCAAGATGGGGTCCTCCACACCTGGCGAGTTCTGAGGCCTCCCTACTGCGCTGCTCTTGGTGGGTCCTGGCTGCCTGTAGCTGTGCTGCGACCCTCTCCTTTCCTGAGTGCTGTATCTGGCCCATATGACAGGTGGCTTGAGCCCTTCCTAGGTTACTCTCCGCTGGCTACTTCTCCCTGAGCTCTCTGGAGCAGCTGTGTCTCCTGGGCCTCGTTGTGGGCGAGCAACTTGGAATCTCCCGCCATCCGGTGTTGGCTGCTGGGCCTAGAGTTCTTCACAACCTCGGACTCCGGTGTCCATCCTGCGCTCTGTAATGGGGCGAACCTGCACTGGCTCCACTTCCCAGACCTACTTCTCCACTTCCTCAGACCCTCACCTACAGGTCCCTCCCACTGGCTAGTCTCCGTCCTGGGACGAGCCTACTCTGCTCCAGTCCACTGGACCTCTTCACAGTCCTCCTGGGAACTTAACTGCCAACCCCACCCCCAGACCAGAATTTATAGGAGGGGACCTCCCCTTAGGTCAGGTTTCTGAGCTCTCCCTTCTGGGCTGGCATTGGGAAGGTGTTGTGTGTGTGGTTTACCTGGTGTGGGTACCCTCCCTTGCTTCCAAACACAGCATAGTACCCCAGGGAAGATGACGCTATTATGGCAACCGGATCCTGGGATGCCACATAATGTCTGTCTTATCTTATATTCTGTGATCCCGGCTGTAATATCTGTATACTCTTATGGTACCTTCACACGCCGCAATATCGGCTGGCGATATGTGGTGATCTAACGTGCGCGTTCACGTTTTTCATGCTCGCCTCAGATCGCCGATGGTGGTATTACACGCCGCAATCTCGCCCTGAAATAAAGGCGATGTGTCGCCCCGGAAATCGCCTCACCCACAGCAGAACCAATCCGGTCGAATTCCCTCGCCGCTTCACACGCCACAATCCCAAAGGCAATGTGGGCGTACATGTTCAGTGGTGTGAGGAGATAGGCGTGCCACAGTGGATTACACCGCGCCCCATACGCGCTCATTGGACAACGCAACAGAGTTACAATTTGTCAGCCTACTCTGGAAGGCTGGCTAATACATGATGCAATTGAACATGTGTGTGTTGCTGAACGGACAGCTCTTCAAATATGGCGCACTTCAAATATGGCGCTCAGTCAACTGTTAGCCAATGGGAATACAGTAGCCAACACCAATCATTGCAGACGGGGCGTAGACTACAGAACGGTTGAGGCATGCCTACGGGAAATCCTAGGCAACGCTGTTTCCATCACTATCGCCCGTTCACATGCCACAACACGGAAATATCGCATTCATGGTTGAGGCTGATTTCAGAGCAGTGCTCAGGTATCAGGCGACAGCCAAGGGGCGATTTATCGTCTCGAAATTCCCCAATCACACGCCGTAACTGTGAGGCAATTTCACGGCGGGGCAACATATCACCTTTAGGATTCCCAAGCGAGATTGCGGCGTGTGAAGGTACCATCACATTCTGTGATCCCTGGTTGTAATGTCTGTATACTCTAATATTCTGTGATCCCCGGCTGTAATCTCTGTACACTCTTATAGTCTGTGATCCCCAGCTGTAATGTCTGTATACTCTTATAGTCTGTGATCCCCAGCTGTAATGTCTGTATACTCTTATAGTCTGTGATACCCAGCTGTAATGTCTGTATACTCTTATCTTCTGTGATCTCCGACTGTAATGTCTGCATACTCTCTTACATTCTCCTCTGTCCAGGAGCTGTGGTATATCCGACCTGTTCTTGCATGGTCAGACACATCCATTACATAGGGACACATTTATAAGAATATCTTAGGACAGGAACTTTTATTTTAAAACACATCCAATTGTGGAACTTTTTTATATTCTAAGATCTATTGATTAAAATGTATAATGGTTTATGGCACAACCTCTATAATGGGGCATTTTAAACCAAGTTCTTTATTTTTGGTCAGCGAATAAGACCTAGCTATAGAGAAGAATGGACACCCTCAGTTCAGTTCTAGTCATAATCAATTGTGTGTGTGTAGAGAAGGCCCCAATGTAGTGTTCCTCGGCACCAAGTAATCATGATGACAGATCTCCTGACCTCACACAAGTTGGATCACCTGGTGAAAAGAGGTGGAAAGCAGGTCTGATGGCCACTTTACACACACTAACTTATCTGTCCAACTTCTGAACAACTTACTGGTTGCAGTGAAATCATGGACACATTGTTACATTTGTACACAGCCACATAATGGAGCAATGTGTCCATGATTTCACTGCAACCAGTACGTTGTTCAGAAGTTGGACAGATAAGTTGGTGTGTGTAAAGTGGCCCTGAGTGTTTTCCAGACCTGGAGGTCTTAGGCTGGTTTCACACTGCGGTTTTTCACTGATCAGGTTCGAGTGCCAAAACCAGGAGAGGAACCAGGAGAGGAACTTGCAGAAACAAACTATAATTGAAAGATTGAGGGTAAGTTCACACTTACCCGGCGTGTTTGTCGGCGGCAGCTGGCGGGTCCCGCCAGGAAGCTCCGGCGCCGTGCACCGGCTTCCTGGCGGTTATGAGCTGCGGGAGCCGGGCGGTAACCGGCGGCTGCCCAGCGGGTTCTCGGCGGCGATTCTGCAGCGGCTGGAAGCAGCACATGTTTCTGCTTGCAGCCGCTGCAGAACCGCCGGTTTTTCCAACATGTTCATTCTTTGCTAACCCGCTGGGAAACCTGCGGGTTAGCAACGGATGACGCTGGGGAACCGCCGGTATGTGCACAGCCTTGGGCGGGCTACATTAGTTTTAATGTTAATCCAAACGCCGGTTTGGATTAACATAAATTAACATAAAACTAATGTATGCAAAACGGCGGTTTACACAGGTAAACCGCCGAAAACCCGCCCAGTGTGCACATACCCTGACACCTGTTCTGAGTTTTGGAGTCACTCCTGGTTTTGAAACACAAAACCTGACCTGACCTGACCTGATCTGACCGCAGTGTGAAACCAGCCTTAGTGAAGAAAGACAGGATCAGGCAGGCTGGGACACATTCATAAGGAATAGACAATTGAAGAGCGGCCCTTATATTATTCACAGCACATATGATTGAGTGCAGAGGTCATAGGGAAACACATTGACCAGTGTAACCCTGTACTAGGATATGGAGGCCCTCAGTGTAACCTGTTGTAGTATTCACTACGTTCTACACAAATAATGAGCTGTAATCTGTAACCGTTAAGTGTGAACATCTGTTATGCACTAAAGATGAAAATTGTAAGCAATACTCCTGCTACATGTTATATCAATCTTCAAGGGCATGTAAACCAGTTTATTTTCTTAAGTATGGAGCAATAAGGGCTGGGGTACCCAGCAGCTGGGCAGGGGTTAAGTTCACGGTGGCTGTGCCCAGTGCTGTGGTCCTGGCTCATATTGAAAAGGGAGATGAAAATGGAGAAAGAAAAATAATAAGAAAATAATAAGTTTGTGACAACAGTTGGGATTTTCAGCCTTTAGGGTGACCAGTACTGCAGTTAATCCCTGTGAATATGTTTAACTCTTCCCAACCAGGGCTGGCTCCCAGAGGATGATGGAGAAGTAGTAGCAATGATGGGTGCAGAGGAAAAGAGGCACACAAGTCACTTTCTTGTTCAGGTATTTTTATTAATTTGTTAAACATGAACATAAACAATTGCTTATAACAGGCATAGCTTTGCTTTTACCTTATACTGAAGATTGCTGCAACAAATCCAGTGTTTACAAGCACTACCAGGCTCGTGGTCTGGCCAGTCTGGGAAGAACTACAGTCCACTTTGCTAGGTGAGAATAGTGGCCTACCCGCTGACTTGTCCTTGTAATAGGTTTCTTGATGCCTTTTAGTCATCCTTTACTCCCTCTGGTTGCTGTGGGTTACCTCCAGACATGCAGTTAATGTGGACCTTATGAGTATACTTGCTCCCTCAGAGCAGTTCTCTCGCCCTCTGTATTACTGATGCCGCAGAAAGTCACTAGACCTTTGAAGCTTAGCAACCTAGGACCTGAAACCCTACTCTGCATCTGGTTCCTCTGGTGAGCTTCCCAGCTCCTTCCAGACAGAACCTTCCCCTTTGCCTTTCTCCAGGGGCCTCAAACACGCGGCCCGCGGGCCGCATGCTGCCACTGAGGCTTCTCTGTGCGGCCCGCGGCACCGTGGACAATTAACCATGCCGGTGGCGGTTCAGTGCATGGGGCCACCGCGGTCCCCGCTGTATTATTACTGCCAGACCCTTCACTGACAAACTCTGCTGCTCGCTGTGCCGCTCTGCAAGTTCAATGCAAGCCACCAGCCAATGAGAGGCCTGCAGGTGACATCATATGCCAACATTACCTGCGTGCCTGTCATTGGCTGACAGCTTGCATTGAAATTGCAGAGCAGCAGAGAGAGCAGCAGAGTTTGTCAGTGAAGGGGCCGGCAGTAATAATACAGCACTGGTCCACTGCTGACGTGGTTAGGGTTACAAAATAGTGTGTGTGTGTTAATGTGTGTGTGTGTCAGAGAGTTAATGTGTGTGAGTTAATGTGAGTATGGCCAGGGTCACATTTCCGTTTTTGGAACAAAATCCTGATCCGGTTTTGAGCTTCCAAAAAGCTCAAAACCGGACCAGGAAACGCTCCCCATAGGATCCAATGCAAAACACCGGATGGCTTCACAAGCCATCCGGTGGCCGGATCCGGCACTGCTGCCTGCGTTTAAAATCATGCAGGCAGCAGTTTTCGCAGCGTTTACCGGGACCGCACTGCGGTCACCGGATGGCTCAGGATGTGTAATCCTGAGCCATCCGGTAATTGCATAGCTTGCGGTTCCCGATCTGGCAAGTTATTAAAGAGTTAAAATAGCTGACCTAAATGACTTTTTGAGGTCTGTAGGGGGGCTTAGACCCCCCTACAGACCGGCCGGCGACTTCTATAGTGTTCTACAATTTCTCAATGGTCACAGGCTCCTCGGAGCCCGTGCATGTAAACCAAAGGGGCCCCCCCCCCCCCCCCGTATCACTATACTGGGGTGCATAGACCCCTCTATTACAAATAAGCTGTATTGGTCTAAAGTACATGATAAATGTGGCAATTCGCATTTTAAGTATATACTTACATTCTTTCGCAGGCAGCGATAAGGAAATCCATGGGCGGGGCTGTGTGCAGCAGCCTCCGCCCGCTCCTTCTTGATGCCTGCCCCCTCTGGCCGTAATCCAGTGTTTTGTGGGCGGGCACGTCGTTAAAGGGGCGTGGCTAACCACGGCACATAGTTAGCCACGCCCCTTTAACGACGTGCCCGCCCACAAAACACTGGATTACGGCCAGAGGGGGCGGGCATCAAGAAGGAGCGGGCGGAGGCTGCTGCACACAGCCCCGCCCATGGATTTCCTTATCGCTGCCTACGAAAGAATGTAAGTATATACTTAAAATGCGAATTGCCACATTTATCATGTACTTTAGACCAATACAGCTTATTTGTAATAGAGGGGTCTATGCACCCCAGTATAGTGATACGGGGGGGCCCCTTTGGTTTACATGCATGGGCTCCGAAGAGCCTGTGACCATTGAGAAATTGTAGAACACTATAGAAGTCGCCGGCCGGTCTGTAGGGGGGTCTAAGCCCCCCTACAGACCTCAAAAAGTCATTTAGGTCAGCTATTTTAACTCTTTAATAACTTGCCAGATCGGGAACCGCAAGCTATGCAATTACCGGATGGCTCAGGATTACACATCCTGAGCCATCCGGTGACCGCAGTGCGGTATTCAGCACACAGTTTTGAAAAAAACTGTGTGCGACCGGCATTGCGTTCACCGCATCCGGATCCGGATGCGGTGAATGCAATTCATGTTTGCAATGTGACCCTACCCTATGTGTGTGAGAGTGAGTGTCTGAGAGTGTGAGTGTCTGAGAGTGTGAGTGTCTGTCAGTGTGAGTGTCTGAGGGTACCATTACACGCCGCAACTGGGGTGTGAAAACTGAGAGGCAATCTGGAGCCTGAAATTGCTACGAAATTGCGGCGTGTAATTGGGGAACCCGGAGTGATTTTCAAAGTTGCGCCTGGTTGCAATTTCACTGCACTGCTCCAAAACCAGAGGCAACCATGAAGGGGAAATTCCCTGCTTTTGGCGTGTGAAGGGGCGATAGGGATGGAATCAGCGTCACCTACTGATTTCCCAGAGGCGTGCCACAGCGTTCTGGACACGGCGCCCCGTCAGCGATGATTGATGGTGGCTACTGTGTTTCCATTGGCTGTCCCTTCACAGGGCGCCATATTTGAACAGCTGTCCATTCACACTACACTATTGCAATGGCGTCTTGTATTAGCCAGCCTTCCTGCTCAGGCTGGCCAATCATGACGCTATTGCGTTGCGTAATCAGCATGTTTGGGGCGCGGAATACACAAGTATGTCACGCCTATGTTCTCGTGGCGCTGAACATGTACGTCCACATTCCTTTGGGGATTGTGGCGTGTGAAGCGGCGTCAGGAGTCAATCAGATGTTTCCCACTGTTGGTGTGGGAACTTCCGGGACGATACATCGTCTTAGGTTGAGGGCGAAATTGCGGCGTGTAAAAGCGCCTTCGGCGTTCGGAGGCAACCATGAAAAATGTGCACGCGCACGTTAGGTTGCCTCTGATCACTGACAAAAGTTGCGGCGTGTAAAGGTGCCCTGAGAGTTTAAGTGTCTGTAAGTCTGAGTGTCTGAGAGTGTGAGTGTCTGAGAGTGTCAGTGCCTGTGAGTGTCTGAGAGTGTGAGTGTCTGAGAGTGTGATTGTCTGTGAGTGTGAGTGTCTGAGAGTGTGTGTTTGAGTGTGAGTGTCTGTGAGTGTGAGTGTATGAACGTGAGTGTCTTTGTGTCTGAGAATGTGACTGTCTGAGAGTGTGAGTGTCTGAGAGTGTGAGTGTTTGAGAGTGAGTCTGAGTGTCTGTGAGTGACTGAGAGCGTGAGTATCTGTGAGTGTGAGTATCGGAATGTGAGTGTCTTTGAGTGTCTGAGAGTGTGAGTGTCTGTGAGTGTGAATGTCTGAGAGTGTGAGTGTCTGAGAGTGTCTGTGAGTGTGTATGAGAGTGTGAGTGTCTGAGAGTGTCTGAAAGTGTGAGTGTCTGAGAGTGTGAATGTCTGAGAGTTTGAGTGTCTGTGAGTGTGAGTGAGTGTGAATGACTGAGAGTGTGAGTGTCTGAGAGTGTCTGTGAGGGTGTATGAGAGTGTGAGTGTCTGAGAGTGTCTGAAAGTGTGAGTGTCTGAGAGTGTCAGTGTCTGAGAGTGTGAGTGTCTGAGAGTGTGAGTGTCTGAGAGTGTGAGTGTCTGTGAGTGTGAGTGTCTGTGAGTGTGAGTGTCTGAGAGTTTGAGTGTCTGTGAGTGTGAGTGTCTGTGAGTGTCTGAGAGTGTGAGTGTCTGTGAGTGTGAGTGTCTGAGAGTGTGCGTATCTGAGAGTGTGAGTGTCTGAGAGTGTATGTCTGAGTGTGAGTGTCTGAGAGTGTGAGTGTCTGAGAGTGTGAGTGTCTGAGAGTGTGAGTGTCTGTGAGTGTGAGTGTCTGTGAGTGTGAGTGTCTGAGAGTTTGAGTGTCTGTGAGTGTGAGTGTCTGTGAGTGTCTGAGAGTGTGAGTGTCTGTGAGTGTGAGTGTCTGAGAGTGTGCGTATCTGAGAGTGTGAGTGTCTGAGAGTGTATGTCTGAGTGTGAGTGTCTGTGAGTGTGAGTGTCTGTGAGTGTCTGAGAGTGTGAGTGTCTGACAGTGTCTTTGAGTGTGAGTGAAATGATGGGAGTGATGGTGTGCCACGGTCCGCGCTGCTTCTGGATTAAAAACTCACCAAAGAGCCCAACAACCTTTCATCCTCTTTATTCCAACGCGTTTCAACGCCACAACCCGGCGTCTTCCTCAGGGATAGGGAAGACGCCGGGTTGTGGCGTTGAAACGCGTTGGAATAAAGAGGATGAAAGGTTGTTGGGCTCTTTGGTGAGTTTTTAATCCAGAAGCAGCGCGGACCGTGGCACACCATCACTCCCATCATTTCTCTTGGAACATACCACGATCCAGTGGTAGGTGGAGGTCCTGCAGCAGCTTGGAACATTGATTCCTAAACGCAGTTAAACCAGTTGTGGGGACCACAACTGGATCAGGTGAGCGGCCACACAGCACCACCGTTTACATACTAGTGTCACTAGTGATAGGGCACTATTGCGCCTCTTGTCCCCTCCCTTTATATTTTGAGTGTGAGTGTCTGAGAGTGTAAATGTCTGAGTGTCTGTGAGTGTGTGTCTGAGGGTGAGTGTCTGTGAGTGTGAGTGTCTGAGAGTGTGAGTGTCTGTGAGTGTGAGTGTCCGAGAGTGTGAGGAAAACGTTGCTGACAATTTCCTGTGCGTCCTGCAAAAGCGCACTGCCTGGGGCTTCCTGTGTGGCTGTATCCATAGTAAACAGCGGGTTACTATGGAGCAGCGTTCACAGGAAGCACCCGATGTTAACAGTGTGTGCTACCGCAGGCTGGGCTCTGCTGTAACTGCATCCGTTTAACGTGGGTGCACTGTTCAATCTTACCCTAGTCTAAATGTGTGAGTAAGTGTGGGTGTGATTGTGAGTGAATGTGTGTTTGTGTGTGTGTGTGTGTGTAAAAAGAAGGTAGACCAGGTTGGGGACATCACTAAAAAAGGGGTCCAGCATGGGGGACATTACTGCACTATGGAGGTGAGGATGGTGACATCACTACAAAAGCGGACCAATATGCGGACATTACCACAACATGGGGAGCAGGATGGATACATTACTACACTATGGGGGCCAGGATGGGGACATCACTACAAAAGGGGATCAGCATGGGGGACATCACTGCAAAAGGGGACCAGCATGGGGAACATTACTACACTCTGGGGGCCAACATGGGGGATATCACTACAAAAGGGCACCAGCATGGGGGACATTACTACAAAAGGGGATCAGGATGGGGATATTAGTACAATAGGGGGATCAGGAAGGGGATCAGAATGGGGACATTACAACAAGAAAGGGACCAAGATGAGGATCAGGATTTGGACATTACTACATTGAGCAAAAAATTCTGGTATTACTGAAAATGTGACTTAGGGCCTTTTCAAATCAGCGGTAATCGCTGATCGCGGCAGTTGCGGTGAAAAAAACGCAACTGCAGCGGTTACCACATAACGGCCACACTTGTGGCAAGCCCCATGCAATGTCTATGGGGTTTGCGGTAAGTGTGCGGCAGGTGCGGCAAGTGTGGTTTTGGCACTTGCGGCAGATGCGGCCGCGAAAAAAACACGTTTTTTTCGCGCCCACATCTGCCGCAAGGCCCGAAACTGCAACTATGACGCACTTGCAGCACCTGTCGCAAGCCCCATAGACATTGCATGGGGCTTGCCGCAAGTGTGGCTGTTATGCGGTAACCGCGGCAGTTGCGTTTTTTTCACGCAATTGCCGCGATCAGTGATTACCGCTGATGTGAAAGGGCCCTTAGTCCTACAAGCAATGCGATCCCCCGATATCAATTTTTTTATATGTGCGGACCACTAATCCAGCCAAGTTTGAGACCCCTGCCTTACTCCATGTTACTCTTCACTACAGCTTAAAGGGGTACTCCAGTGAGCAAAAACTTTTTAGTACAGTTCCTGCCCTCCTACATGATGAAGCAGAGCTGTACACTGCAGTTCTAGGATCTATAGATCTCTTATAAATCAATAAAATCATACCTGCTCCTTTGCTCTAGCCCCCACCTCAGGGAACCGAAATCTCTGTCTGAGAGGAGCCCCCACCTCAGGGAACCGAAATCTCTGTCTGAGAGCTTCATTTAGAAGCAAAAAGCAGGTGTGTCAAGGGTGTGGATGCTGTGAGCTGCAGGATCAGCCTACATTCACACCCCCTCATAATTCTGTATGGAAAGAGGGCATGGCAGGGGGTGTGACCGCCGACCACATGTTCACACATACACTCCAGCCCCTTATATAACATCCTATGTGACGGGGGTCCAGGCTTCAAATAGCAATCATGTCACCAAGCAGATACAGATACATTCTGTGATCCTCTGCTGTATGATGATACATAATGTGTACTGTTATTGTGAGGATAGGAACAGGGGAAAATCATTATATTCATCAATTCAACCCTGCATAGTCTCCCCTTCCCCATAGTAACATGGTGGATTCCTGTCCTTGCAGCTTTCAATAGATCATCATCATCACTTCTCAGTGACAGGCACAGCAAAGGCATCCAAAGTCTGCAGTATCTGTTACACACACGTTATAGTACACACCTGTATTATCACATAATATCTATTAACTGCTAAAAAAAAATGCTATTTCACTGTTCCCAATTATAGATTGTCTTATATGATATCAATCAAAATGTAGGAATGAATACATGTACAGTACTATGGTTTATTCAGTTTATCAATCCATGTGAAGGCACTTTCTGTTCGTGTTATGGTCTTGTACCCAGGCAGTTTTAGGCTATGTGACACCTCAGGTGCATGTGTAAAGAACTGCAACATGCACTACAAATACAGTTGTGGCCAAAAGTATTGACACCCCTGTAATTCTCTCAGATAATACTCAGTTTCTTCCTGAAAATGATTGCAATCACAATTCTTTGGTATTATTATCTTCATTTAATTTGTCTTCAATGAAAAAACACAAAAGAGAATGAAGCAAAAAGCAAAACATTGATCATTTCACACAAAACTCCAAAAATGGGCCAGACAAAAGTATTGGCACCCTCAGCCTAATATTTGGTTGCACAACCTTTAGCCAAAATAACTGCGATCAACCGCTTCCGGTAACCATCAATGAGTTTCTTACAAAGCTCTGCTGGAATTTTAGACCATTCTTCTTTGGCAAACTGCTCCAGGTCCCTGATATTTGAAGGGTGCCTTCTCCAAACTGCCATTTTTAGATCTCTCCACAGGTGTTCTATAGGATTCAGGTCTGGACTCATTGCTGGCCACCTTAGAAGTCTCCAGTGCTTTCTCTCAAACCATTTTCTAGTGCTTTTTGAAGTGTGTTTTGGGACATTGTCCTGCTGGAAGACCCATGACCTCTGAGGGTGACCCAGCTTTCTCACACTGGGCCCTACATTATGCTGCAAAATGTGTTTGTAGTCTTCATACTTCATAATGCCATGCACACGGTCAAGCAGTCCAGTGCCAGAGGCAGCAAAGCAACCCCAAAACATCAGGGAACCTCCGCTATGTTTGACTGTAGGGACCGTGTTCTTTTCTTTGAATGCCTCTTTTTTTCTCCTGTAAACTCTATGTTGATGCCTTTGCCCAAAAAGCCCTACTTTTGTCTCATCTGACCAGAGAACATTCTTCCAAAACGTTTTAGGCTTTGTCAGGTAAGTTTTGGCAAACTCCAGCCTGGCTTTTTTATGTCTCGGGTAAGAAGTGGGGTCTTCCGAGGTATCCTACCATACAGTCCCTTTTCATTCAGACACCAACAAATAGTAAGGGTTGACACTGTTGTACCCACGGACTGCAGGGCAGCTTGAACTTGTTTGGATGTTAGTCGAGGTTCTTTATCCACCATCCGCACAATCTTGCGTTGAAATCTCTCGTCAAATTTTCTTTTCCGTCCACAACTAGGGAGGTTAGCCACAGTGCCATGGGCTTTACACTTTTTGATGACACTGCACACGGTAGACACAGGAACATTCAGGTCTTTGGAGATGGACTTGTAGCCTTGAGATTGTAGCCCTGAGATTGCTCATGCTTCCTCACAATTTGGTTTCTCAAGTCCTCAGACAGTTCTTTGGTCTTCTTTCTTTTCTCAATGCTCAATGTGGTACACACAAGGACACAGGACAGAGGTTGAGTCAACTTTAATCCATGTCAACTGGCTGCAAGTGTGATTTAGTTATTGCCAACACCTGTTAGGTGCCACAGGTAAGTTACAGGTGCTGTTAATTACACAAATTAGAGAAGCATCACATGATTTTTCTAACAGTGCCAATACTTTTGTCCACCCCCTTTTTTATGTTTGGTGTGGAATTATATCCAATTTGGCTTTAGGACAATTCTTTTTGTGTTTTTTCATTGAAGACAAACTAAATGAAGATAATAATACCAAAGAATTTGTGATTGCAATCATTTTCAGGAAGAAACTGAGTATTATCTGACAGAATTGCAGGGGTGTCAATACTTTTGGCCACAACTGTATGTGTTCACAAGCTTCATTTTGTGGCAATTTATCCATGCAGTTATGCAGCCCAAAAAAATGCAAAAATGCGGCATTTCACAGTACCAGGAAAGTGACAGATTCCTACAATGTCAGGTCACGCTGCTGCTGATGCTTATTTTCCCTTGCAGATATGAACCTACAAAGCATGTCTTCAGATCTGCAGGATGTCAGCTCTAAGGGCCACGTCACACCTGGCGACGTCGGTGGGGATTTTTTAGGCGACACTGGGGCGTTGTCTATCGGCACCAACGTTGCCAATGCGTCGCCCAATGTAAATAGGCGAGGGCGACGCATTTGAGTGGTCGCCTGGTTTTACAGCAGCGCTGTGAAACCAGGCGGACACTCTGGGGCGAAGTGTACACATCGCCCCATGTAAACGGCTGACGGCAATCTGACTGGTGATGGGAGCCATAGGCTCCCATTGTACTGCATCGCCGCTGGGGTTTTAAGACACCCCAGTGCCGATGATGCATGTCAGATCGCCGGTGCGTCGCCGGAGGTGTCGCCGCATGTAAATATGCGACGGCGATGCTGGAGGGGCGCCAAAAACGTGCTCGCTCCCGCCAGTCGCCACCGACATCTCCGGCGACGTCACCTAGTGTGACGTGGCCCTAACATTTTTATTTTTGCATTCTTCTCAGCATTGATGCTGTGTTTATTTGTAGTGTTGTGCTGTCACATAGGATGGTATAACAGGGGCTGGAGTGTATGTGTGTGAACATGGGGTCGGCGGTCACGCCCCCTGCCATGCCCTCTCCCCATACAGAAATGTGAGGGGGTGTGAATGTAGGCTGATCCTGCAGCTCCCAGCATCCACACCCCTGACACTCCTCCTGCCACACCCCTGACACCTCCTGCCATGCCTCTGACACACCTCCTGCCATGCCCAACACACCTCCTGCTTTTTGCTTCTACATGAAGCTCTCAGACAGAGATTTCGGTTCCCTGAGGTGGGGGCTAGAGCAGAGGAGCAAGTATGATTTTATTGATTTATAAGAGATCTATAGATACTAGAACTGCAGTGCACAGCTCTGCTTCATCATGTAGAAGGGCAGGAACTGTACTAAAGTTTTCGCTCACTGGAGTTCCCCTTTAACCCTGCCTCCATCTATAGGTTGAGTCACAGTCTTAAGTTAGGCATCTCAGTGCTCAACCTCCTAGCTGGAGTTCAGGCTGTGTGTAAATGCTTCAGACTTCCAGTAGGTGAGGCTCCAATTCTTCCCAGACATGGCATTACAATCAATGTTGGGAAATACCTTTTATGGCAGCCAAACCGCATGGGCGCCACATAAGCATGTCTGACTTCTTCATTGCGGAGTTAACGGGTCCCATGTTGTATCATAATATGGCAGAACATAACCTGAAGGTGTTGCCTATCAGTCTACATCATATGCTCATACCCAGGGATTCCAAATGGTGGAGTTTAAGGTTTCTGGTGTACATCTTGGCTAGGGATAACCCTTCCAAAATCAGTGGTTTATCTGCTGCAGATCTACCAGTTCTCTAAATGCTGAGCTCTGTATAACCCCCACCCCAGCATTGATTGGCAGCTTTCTGTGTGCACTGTGCATACGGTAGGTAGAAAGCTGCCAAGTGATGGTGGGTTTGGGGTTATGCAAAGCTAAGGAATATGGATGATGACATGTTAGTTCACTAGTGATTAAATCACTGTTTTATCAGCAGGAGATCATCATAACTGCAGCAAATTAAGTGGCACAATACTGGAATCATGGTCTCTGTCTCTACATTGTATTGCTCTCAAATACGTTGGCAAAAACCTGGCAACAGATTCACTTTAAAATGAGCTTTAAACATGACTATGCATTTTCGTCTTCTTGACCAGGAAAAAAACACCCATCTTCAAAGAGCTTTTTGAACATTCCTGCCGCTCGAGAGCAGGGTACCGGTTGGCTTTCCGAAATGCCTTTGATGGACAAAGTGAGGTTCTATTTGTCAGTATAAAGACCCATCTAGCATAGGGAGACGTATAGGCAAAGGAAACCCTCAATAAGGAAAATATATGCAAACTAGCTCCCCTCCAGAAGGAAGAGAGCAGCAAGCCTGTAGAACTCGTCATCAATAACGTTATATCTCTTCCAATGTAACAATGGGTTTTTTTTAAACTTATTATGCAGTTTTCACTTTTTTTTCCTTTTAATTAACTTTGAACAATTACCTGTCTGTCTTCACATCCATTTAATGAGACAATCATTTCCTTTCATTCTTTCCCCCTGGAGATATGCACTGAAAGAAAATTCAATATTAGTTCATTTAGATTACTTAAACCTTAATCATTTTTAGGTGTAACATTCTGTGCTAATATTTTTCATTTTTCTTTATAGGGTTAGAGTTCTTTATTTCTTTCTTCATATGTAATGGGGTGGTCGTTACCCGGATGCTCCTGCCCTGGAGATCTCTGTCCTGCGTTATTATATATATTGTATGGTAATGTATTATGTCCACGTGTAGAGTGAAAGACAATGTTATATAAGATATTCGTATAGAATAAGATGTGATGTAGCACTTAAGGTGGGGTCACACGCGGCGATCTGGCCTGCGATGTCGGAAGCGATGCGCGGGTGCCCGCTCGCTTCCGACATCGCAGGCCAGCTGTCACACGGCACGACGTTGCCGGTGACGCGGCTGCGATGTGGGCGGAGCCGTCGCTCGCTTGGCAGGGCTCAGCCCAGCGAGCGATGGCTCAGTAACGCTGCGATATAGGCTGGATCGCACCGCCAACAGTGTCAGACGGCGCGATCCAGCCTAATCGCTGGTCACAGGTTGACAGGTTTATGAACATGTTCATAAACCTGTCAACCTGCGACCAGCGATAATTTGCAGTTGCGTCGCGCTGTCACACAGCGCAACGCACTTGCAATATCGCCCGCGACATCGCTGTGACGTCACTTTGCGGCGATGTTGCGGGCGAGATCGCCGCGTGTGACCCCACCTTTAGGGTAAGATAGGACATGTAGATATATGTAGTAAGCTTGTTCCCAGTGGAGTAATTACAATAGGTGATGGGGCTGCAATCGTGCCCAGGCCCTGGATCCTATGGGGTCCAAAAGCCCCTTTAGCCTACAAAAAAAGACCTATTAAGGATTTGCAATACTTGGGGGCCCCATTGGAGCTTTCGAATTGGGACTCATGAGTTTCAAGTTACCCCACTGCTTGTTCAGCTACAGGACTGTAGGGCAAGCAGCAGTAAAGGAGTGGGACTAACCCACCGGGGTGGAGGAGCCTCTAGGCTTAGAGGAGAGACCATCTTAAGAGTCAGTAAGTAGCAAGTACAAGCTGTACTAGCAGGTACTACAGTGAGTAGTAATGTGTAAGCCAGAAAAGTACATAAACCACAATTAGTGGGTGCTCATGGCATCAATTACCACCCCATCGGTGGATAGAGGTGTCCTCCTCCATCCTGTAGTCTCCAGTTTCAGGCCCGAACACCCAAAGTTTTTCCTATTAAAGGTCTGACTTGAGGGTACGAGTCCTAGAGCAGAGACTTAGCATCGACCTGGCCGAACAGATCAGCAGAGCAACAGACCCTAGATGATGCTAGTTTGACAGCGATTCGCACCATGACTGAGAACGGGTCCCTGTGGGTGGGGATGAGCGAGACCCTTGCCAGGAAATACTTAATGACTTTAACCTAAGGGACTGTGGTGTCAGGTTAACACAACCCTGGAGTCAAACTCCTTCCCCCTACAAAATAATAATCATAATCTTTATTTATATAGTGCCAACATATTGTGCAGCGATTTGCAAATCAAAAGTTCATGTACAAACAGTCATAAGTAACAGTTATCAAAGAATACAATAATTAAAGCAAAATAATGACAGCCCTGCTCATAAGAGCTTACAATCTAACAATGAGGTGGGGGTTATACAAAGTACAGGGGCTTATTTACAAACGATGGTCCAGCCATCTTGAGGAAATGGGGAATAGATAAAACCTGCATGAGTGGTCACCAGCCATTCTTTGTAAACCTTTTGAGTCTGGTGGAATGAACAGGCTATATCTTATTCACTTTGACTAGAGAGCATGATAGGCCGCCCTAAAAAGATGTGCTATATCATGCTGCTCTGACATTACATAACAAAAACATGCCAACAGTTTCCCTTTAATATTTAATGTTCTCTATACCCTAATATCAGACAATATTTGTAACGTTTGCATTACTATACTGCTGTTTTAAATATTCATTTCTTACTTTGTATTTACTACTGGAAGGAATCCCGATGTTATCGCATCGGGAAGTGGGTGATGTCATGATGGGGATAGGCTCTGTGGCACTGGGGTCAGTGGTCATATCTCCCCTCTGTGTGGTCTCTCCCCTGTCCGCTGTCTCTATCCCCCTACCATGCTCTCTACCAATGTATTTTTACTTAAAAACCTGTCTTTGTTTTTGTTTTATTTATTGTTTAATTTTCTGGTAAAAAATGTGTATGGCTTCACTGTATTTTCTATTGCCAGTGAAGGTAAACTAAGCAGCTGCTGGCTGCCAACCCCTGCTGTCTATTGTTAGCTTCACTGGCAAAGAAAAAAACAGAGGCGCCTTATGTTTTCGTTAGTTATTTAAATAAATAATTTTTACAAAAATTGGCATGGGCCTCCCTGTATTTTTTTTTGCCTGCCAATCTAACCCAGGCAGATGGGGGCTGGAATTCTCTGCATGGTAAGACCCAAGTATTCTGGGCCCCCACGCTGAAAGTTGCAGCCAGAAGCCGTCCCAGAATTGGCTCCTTCATGAGAGACGTCAAAATGACGGTTACCCCACTCATCCAGCTGTCGAGTAGCCGTTGCAGACAGAGTTATAAAGGGGTTGATGTCAGCTTTTTTTTGGCAGCTGACATCAAGCTCTGTTGCTAATGGAAGCCATCAGTATGGCAGCCGGCCTTTAGCAACACTTTCAGTAAAGAGAAAAAAAACACACACAGACAGAAATCCTTTAATGCATACAAAATCCACTTTATCAGCTCCCACCAAGTTCCCCTCCGAAGAAATAATGTAACTACTGTAATCTTGCGGTGAAAATAGTGTGATGCATCATGCCACCGCCATCTTTGTATACCCGGGTGTCCAAAGATGGCAACGGCATAAGTGTGCATGTGCTCTCTCTGTCCCCACTCCTGTGCACTCTCTCTGCTCCTATTTGCTCTCCCTGCCCCCCTGCACTCTCTCTGGCCCCCCTGTCCTCTCTCTGCCCCTCCTGCGTTCTCTATGCCCCCTCTGCACTATCTCTGCCCCTCTGCACTCTCTTCCCCAGTCTACACTCTGTCTGCCCCCTCTTCACTCTCTCTGCCCCCTGCACTCTCTCTGCCCCTTTGCACTCTCTCTGCCCCCTCTCTGTGCTCTCTGGCCCCCCTGCACTCTCTCAGCATCCCTTACCCCCTGCTCTCTCTCGACCTACTCACACATTCTCTCTGGCCCTCCTGAATTCTTTCTGCCCCCCCCTGGCCGCAGTCCATGTCACTGCTGTGAAGCACTTTAGTTCTATAGGACCTGTGGTGCTGTCATGATCATGTGACTGATCACATAACTGTGACATAACCACAGGTCCAGTAGCGGCGTCTCAGATATTCTATCGGGAGTGGTCTGAATAACTGAGCCTGCACGTGGAGTTCATGCAGGCACAGTTACTCATTTGGCGACATCTGTTATCCCGTTATTGGTGTTTGTGGTGCTCAGCAAGCTACGGCATATGGTGTTTGGTGCGTTGTTGTGTGTCGTGTTGGTGTCTTGCATAGGTGTTGTGTGTCGTGACCCCGCTGATGGTACTGCGCAAAGAGCTGGTGCTTCCAGCGGGTGCCATATTGGCACACATGTCACTTGGGTGTGCCAATATGAGTCCCGGCGTGGCTTCCGGCGGCACGGTGAGTTCTGGGATACGGTCTCATCTAGGCAGAAGTTGATGACAGACGCCACTTGGCAATTATGTAAATATTGTTGTTTAGTTAAAACAAAAGCAGAATAATGATGATGATGGATCTAATGGCCTGTGTCCCCAAGCTAAGAACTTCTAAAGCAGTGTTTCCCAAACTCCAATCCCCATGGCCCCCAACAGATCATGTGTTCAGGATTTACGTACCATTGAACAGGTGATGGCAGGGGCGTATCTAGGGGGGTGCAGCCGGATTCTTTGCCCCGGGTGCAACTCAGAGGGGGGCGCCGGCGGCACCCCACAGCAAACCCCCCCCTCCTCAAACAAGGCCCGCCCCGCGCCGGTATTATTTATTATCTCTTACTGGCGCGGTATGGTGCACACTTCATTATTTGCGGCCGCCGGCTGCCAGCCCCCGCTCCGCCCCCGCTTCCAGGCTGTCACTTCCACTGCTGCGGGCGTTCCACACTGTGGACCGCATAGAAGAGGGTCCCCGTTCCGCCCCCTCACTTCTTCTTCCTGCGGGCGGTGTGTGGAACGCACAGAAGAGACTCGTCACCCATCCTCATCTCCTCTCCTCTGTGTTCCACAGCCAGACCACAGCCAGACATCGCCACCGCATACACCGGAGTCCAGCACCGCCTCAGAGGTCAGTGTGTGGAGGTGGTGCAGGCTGAGCCTGGGGCATGTTGTTTAGTTAAAACAAAAGCAGAATAATGATGATGATGGATCTAATGGCCTGTGTCCCCAAGCTAAGAACTTCTAAAGCAGTGTTTCCCAAACTCCAGTCCCCATGGCCCCCAACAGATCATGTGTTCAGGATTTACGTACCATTGAACAGGTGATGGCAGGGGCGTATCTAGGGGGGTGCAGCCCGATTCTTTGCCCCAGGCGCAACTCAGAGGGGGGCGCCGGCGGCACCCCACAGCAAACCCCCCCTCCTCAAACAAGGCCCGCCCCGCGCCGGTATTATTTATTATCTCTTACCGGCGCGGTATGGTATGGTGCACACTTCATTATTTGCGGCCGCCGGCTGCCAGCCCCCGCTCCGCCCCCGCTTCCAGGCTGTCACTTCCACTGCTGCGGGCGTTCCACACTGTGGACCGCATAGAAGAGGGTCCCTGTTCCGCCCCCTCACTTCCTCTTCCTGCGGGCGGTGTGTGGAACGCACAGAAGAGACTCGTCACCCATCCTCATCTCCTCTCCTCTGTGTTCCACAGCCAGACCACAGCCAGACATCGCCACCGCATACACCGGAGTCCAGCACCGCCTCAGAGGTCAGTGTGTGGAGGTGGTGCAGGCTGAGCCTGGGGCATAAAATAGCAGTATGATGGCACTCCGGGGGCACAATATAATAGTAATCTTATGGTCCACAGCCTGTTATACATATGAATATATATATACATACTGTGTTATATATATACAGTTAGGGCCAGAATTATTTGGACAGTGCCACAATTTTCGCGAGTTGGGCTCTGCATGCCACCACATTGGATTTGAAATGAAACCTCTACAACAGAATTCAAGTGCAGATTGTAACGTTTAATTTGAAGGGTTGAACAAAAATATCTGATAGAAAATGTAGAAATTGTACACATTTCTTTACAAACACTCCACATTTTAGGAGGTCAAAAGTAATTGGACAAATAAACATAACCCAAACAAAATATTTTTATTTTCAATATTTTGTTGCGAATCCTTTGGAGGCAATCACTGCCTTAAGTCTGGAACCCATGGACATCACCAAACGCTGGGTTTCCTACCTCTTAATGCTTTGCCAGGCCTTTACAGCCGCAGCCTTCAGGTCTTGCTTGTTTGAAATGCATGCTCAATTGAGTTAAGATCTGGTGATTGACTTGGCCATTGCAGAATGTTCCACTTTTTTGCACTCATGAACTCCTGGGTAGCTTTGGCTGTATGCTTGGGGTCATTGTCCATCTGTATTATGAAGCGCCGTCCAATCAACTTTGAAGCATTTGGCTGAATCTGGGCTGAAAGTATATCCCGGTACACTTCAGAATTCATCCGGCTACTCTTGTCTGCTGTTATGTCATCAATAAACACAAGTGACCCAGTGCCATTGAAAGCCATGCATGCCCATGCCATCACGTTGCCTCCACCATGTTTTACAGAGGAAGTGGTGTGCCTTGGATCATGTGCCGCTCCCTTTCTTCTCCAAACTTTTTTCTTCCCATCATTCTGGTACAGGTTGATCTTTGTCTCATCTGTCCATAGAATACTTTTCCAGAACTGAGCTGGCTTCTTGAGGTGTTTTTCAGCAAATTTAACTCTGGCCTGTCTATTTTTGGAATTGATGAATGGTTTGCATCTAGATGTGAACCCTTTGTATTTACTGTCATGGAGTCTTCTCTTTACTGTTGACTTAGAGACAGATACACCTACTTCACTGAGAGTGTTCTGGACTTCAGTTGATGTTGTGAACGGGTTCTTCTTCACCAAATAAAGTATGCGGCGATCATCCACCACTGTTGTCATCCGTGGACGCCCAGGCCTTTTAGAGTTCCCAAGCTCACCAGTCAATTCCTTTTTTCTCAGAATGTACCCAACTGTTGATTTTGCTACTCCAAGCATGTCTGCTATCTCTGTGATAGATTTTTTCTTTTTTTTCAGCCTCAGGATGTTCTGCTTCACCTCAATTGAGAGTTCCTTTGACCGCATGTTGTCTGGTCACAGCAACAGCTTCCAAATGCAAAACAACACACCTGGAATCCACCCCTGACCTTTTAACTACTTCATTGATTACAGGTTAACGAGGGAGACGCCTTCAGAGTTAATTGCAGCCCTTAGAGTCCATTGTCCAATTACTTTTGGTCCCTTGAAAAAGAGGAGGCTATGCATTACAGAGCTATGATTCCTAAACCCTTTCTCCGATTTGGATGTGGAAACTCTCATATTGCAGCTGGGAGTGTGCACTTTCAGCCCATATTATATATATAATTGTATTTCTGAACATGTTTTTGTAAACAGCTAAAATAACAAAACTTGTGTCACTGTCCAAATATTTCTGGCCCTAACTGTATATCCCATATATCCAGCATGTGTTAAGTGGGCCCACTGAGACTGACAGCACCCCCCCCTGCTCCTCAACCAAGGCAGCAGGGGCAGCGGGGCTGAAAGCTGACGGTTGACCTGGGGGGAGGGGGGCGCCAGAGTAGATCTTTGCCCCGGGCGCCATGAAGTCTAGGTACACCGCTGGGTGATGGAACCATTATCATGATCAAAGGCCTGTAACCGGCTATTCAGTACCTTGCTCTGCACCGAGAAGGGGTATGAACCCTAAAACAACTGTGTAAATGTGGGGGTCTCTAAAGATATGTTCACACTGTGCCTTTTCCTGACTTTATGTATTGCTCGTAAAAATCTAGAAATCTTTTTCCCATTCATTTGTATGGGAAAATGACTCGCTGTACAAATGTTCAGGATTTTGTGCTTCTTTACGGGTTCCAAGTACGCCAAGTGATTAATAAGTGACCTGTCCATTCGTCATTTGGAAGCCAGATGACGCTTTCGGAAACTCTGCAGTTTTTTTTTCCTGAAGTGTATTTTGTGTATTTTTTTCCTTCATTTTCTGAGAGGTTTTCAGGCATTTTTTTTTGATGGATTGTTTTGGAAGTTTATCCAATTGTTTTGGTGGCGTCTTTGTTTTACTGTAATTTTCTGGTCATTTTTTTTTAATTTACCACGTTTAGCGGACTGTAAGTTGCCCCATACCATAAGATGCACCCCAAATTTACAAGAGGAAAATATATATAAAAAAATTTTAATGTGAAAGTGGGGGTCCTTCTTCTAGTATGAATTTAGCTTATTCAGCGGGCAGTGGTGGTGGAGTGGGGGTCACTGACTTGAAGTAAGAGTCCAGGAGAAATGGAGATGATTTTCACTGAAATCTTGTATTGAAGAACAATACAGCAGGTAAAAAGAGTGATACTGTATAGAGCAGTAAAAGATGTGTGCATCCAAACATGGCTACAATAAGATTATATGGGGAAAAAGGGAGGAGCAACTGACATCACAGGTCAGTGTGGCGCCCCGCAACGAGTGCGTCACAAGGGAGTATTGCAGCCGCAATATTCTCTAGACAAAGCAGTGAAATAGTTAACTCAGAGATCCAACCCAACATACAACACCTAGAACAGGGGACCAATCATAGGTCCTGGTGGGTGGAGTGTTAGGGTAGTGAAGAGAACACAATAATCTAGACAGTCAGAACTGAACAGAGTCTGGGATCTAGAGCCTAGAACACAGAACTTGGAGTGGAGCGGGGGCTCCGCACTCCGTGCGGGCCCCTGGGCCGTCACCGGTCGGGTGTCATCACTCGAGGCCTTAACTACCGGGAATGGGCATAGCTACACGGGTTCCCAAAAGACTCCCGTGCCCACAACTCACAGCCGGTTCACTGGTACCGAAGCTGGCAGCAGTTCACCTCTGCCACGCGAACCAGCCCCGTGGAGGATCAGCTTTATAGGAGCACCCCACCACCAGCCAGTTTCCAGTCGTCTAACCAGCGGTGTACCCACCGAGGGACCCAAGGCTCCCCAAAGAATCCAGAACGTACATCATGGATAGGGCATTGAAGCAGCCTCCCCGTACCCGACCTGGTATTCCTGGGCGACGCTGGCAAGAGAAACTAAGGAGGTAGAGAGGAGGTACACTGCGGATCTCTGAGGAGTACTATCACTGCTAAGTCTACCCGGTCTTCTACTCAACCACTGTAAGCCATGTACTGCCTGTTGGTTACAGTAAAGAACCGTTGCAGAGACTATCTGTGTCCGTGTCTCCTTATGAACTGTCCGTCATGAACTTAAGGTAACCGCAGCTGCCGCACAACATCTTGAGCAGCTCCAGCCCCCGGGAATCACCGCTCAGCCTGTGGGGAGCGTAACATCTTGCTGCTGTCCATCACCCCGGGAGGTTCCGCAGCGTCGGTAGCCCTTACCGAATCTACTCATAGGTGGCGTCACGAAGAAAACAAATTAAAACCCCTTTTTAATCTGTTCCCGTAAGACGACCTCAATTTTGATCTGCACTACACCGGGCCCCACTACCGGCAGGCGCGGTCCACCCGTGACAAGGAAGGAGAAGAATCGCCTGTCTAAACCGGGAGTAACCCTGGCCCCTGGTGTGCGTCAGAAAATGGCGTCACGAACAGGATACGAGCAGGCCCGTTACCAACGGGTATGTTGTGCTTAAACTGGACTTTATTGTCTACAATTGGACTTTGTTCGTCCTAAAAAGAACTTTCCCGCCTTTACACCATTGGGTCAAGATGGCGCCCAAGATGGCGTTCCCGCCACAAGAAGCCGCCACGTGAAGCCCAGGAGTGAGTCAACCCCCCCCCTCACTGTGGGAGGGCTAAGGACGAAAGGCGCCAAACTCTTTGTCCGCCCTGATTGCTCGAATCAACCATGGGGGCGGACCCCAAAGACTTTTCCCACGATTGGACTACAAAAGCCCAGAGGAGATGGGAGTGTCATACCTAGACACACCGACAGAGAGAGAAGACATCTTCACCAGCTCAACTAGAACGTCTTACCGGTTGATCGGGTGTGGTTTCCCTCCAAAGAAGAATGGCCAGCATGAGACTCCAAGACCTGATGCGGGAGGTCGAGGCGGAGGCCAGAGCAGCCATAAGCCAACCGGGTCCGGATCCTGCCCTTACCATAGACGGCAGCCCCGACTTCTGGCTAGAGGCTCTACAAGACCTCCGGGTGCGGTTACTAGAGACAGTGGAATGGACGATTCGCAGCTGGAGCGCGACCCTAGGCAGACGACTACACCATACGATGCAGCAGAGCCGACCGGGTGCAGCTTCTCCAAGCCCAGACGACGCCACCAGCTTCTCGACCGCCTCACCCTCGCCTACCACCTGTCCTGCTCCGTCACCTGAGCCAATAGACTGTGTCATTCCGGTGGAGGCCGCAACTCGACCCGTTCCAGCGACCAACATCGCAACCGATTCCGTTCTTGAGCCGGAGCTCATAACACGCTCCATGGAAGAACTCGATCTCTACCAGGTTCCACCTGCGGAACCCGCGACTAGTTTCCACACTACAGAGACAGTCGCCTGTTTTGTCCCCGTACCGGAGGCTTCCCTTGCAACTACAGAGGCCTACCTGGTAACCGGGATTGAAACACCTTTACCTGCGGAAACAGATGAAGAGGCAGGCAGCCTGGAAGCCCTACAGGACGTCCCTACGGAAGGATCCGCAGCACCACCGCCCCGTTGTACAACGGAACAAGCTTTAACGTCTTTCATCAACAAGCAGCCTGATGTGATCATCGAGGAAGAGGTCGGAGAGGATGACGACGAGACCCACAGCACCGCTGAGGATTTCGACACCGGGTTCGCTTGGGGAGACAACAAAGAACTTCCTTCCGGGCATACAGCTCGGGTACACTGGTCGGGTGAACTGCCGACACCTTCCCCTGTGCCGTTCCACCGGGTTCCGATACAGACAGCCCGCCAAGTTCAAGCTTCCCGCCAAACCACCAGCTCCATTACTCATCTTTACACCCCGAGCCGTAACGACGGAGATGTACGCCAGAGACGACGAGAGGAGTGGCAAGCCAGAGAACGCGCCAACATGGAGGCCCGTGCCGAGGCTCGCCGCCAGCCGCCGCTGCCTGATGAACTCCGCCGTGAAGGTAGAATTTCCACCTTTAACTTACATACCGGGTGGGGTTCGCTTGGGAGGTGGGTTTGAATGAGGAGGTGTTTGTGGGGCGCCGGGACGTTGAGTCAAACTTGCCAAGAGGACATCCCGATCGCGACCTATACCGGGGCGATATTATCACCTATGAGCGCTATGCTTGTGCAGATGGGTGGTTTGCTATCCGGGTACGCCATCACCCTCAGAGCCAGTGACTTTAAAAAAAACTTGAACTTTCATCAATGACTCTGTTTACCGTTAATCACTGACCGTGTGATCTCGCGGCTACAGCCTGGACTCTAGTTAAAGTACAGTCGACCGCCCGCCGGGTCCGCACAAAGTGATTACCTGTTTCTTTGCTTATAACATCAAAGCATTTCTTTACCTGTTTTTCTACTTTAATAAAAGTGTGTCATATATGTATAAAAATGTAAAAACCTCTGTAATGTGAGTAGTTTGACGCTTGGGGACAAGCTGATTTAACCAAGGGGGAGTGTGGCGCCCCGCAACGAGTGCGTCACAAGGGAGTATTGCAGCCGCAATATTCTCTAGACAAAGCAGTGAAATAGTTAACTCAGAGATCCAACCCAACATACAACACCTAGAACAGGGGACCAATCATAGGTCCTGGTGGGTGGAGTGTTAGGGTAGTGAAGAGAACACAATAATCTAGACAGTCAGAACTGAACAGAGTCTGGGATCTAGAGCCTAGAACACAGAACTTGGAGTGGAGCGGGGGCTCCGCACTCCGTGCGGGCCCCTGGGCGCGTCACCGGTCGGGTGTCATCACTCGAGGCCTTAACTACCGGGAATGGGCATAGCTACACGGGTTCCCAAAAGACTCCCGTGCCCACAACTCACAGCCGGTTCACTGGTACCGAAGCTGGCAGCAGTTCACCTCTGCCACGCGAACCAGCCCCGTGGAGGATCAGCTTTATAGGAGCACCCCACCACCAGCCAGTTTCCAGTCGTCTAACCAGCGGTGTACCCACCGAGGGACCCAAGGCTCCCCAAAGAATCCAGAACGTACATCATGGATAGGGCATTGAAGCAGCCTCCCCGTACCCGACCTGGTATTCCTGGGCGACGCTGGCAAGAGAAACTAAGGAGGTAGAGAGGAGGTACACTGCGGATCTCTGAGGAGTACTATCACTGCTAAGTCTACCCGGTCTTCTACTCAACCACTGTAAGCCATGTACTGCCTGTTGGTTACAGTAAAGAACCGTTGCAGAGACTATCTGTGTCCGTGTCTCCTTATGAACTGTCCGTCATGAACTTAAGGTAACCGCAGCTGCCGCACAACATCTTGAGCAGCTCCAGCCCCCGGGAATCACCGCTCAGCCTGTGGGGAGCGTAACATCTTGCTGCTGTCCATCACCCCGGGAGGTTCCGCAGCGTCGGTAGCCCTTACCGAATCTACTCATAGGTGGCGTCACGAAGAAAACAAATTAAAACCCCTTTTTAATCTGTTCCCGTAAGACGACCTCAATTTTGATCTGCACTACACCGGGCCCCACTACCGGCAGGCGCGGTCCACCCGTGACAAGGAAGGAGAAGAATCGCCTGTCTAAACCGGGAGTAACCCTGGCCCCTGGTGTGCGTCATCTACAGGGAAAAGAAGGGGACAAAATACCAAAGGCAGTACTTCTGCCTATCAACAGGGAAAATGCAATTCATTGCACACACATAACAATGAATTATTCCCATTCATTGAACATAACAGATGGCTTTGGAGAATTAAAATACTGACAGATTCCCTTTAAGAGGAATAAAGTTGGAAGAGAGAGGAGATATTTGAGAAATAAAAATAATAAGAAAATATTGGGAAAGAAATAATGGAATTAAGAAGAAAACAGACGTGATGTAATGTTATTGATGGAAGTGAAGAATAGAAGCAAAGAAGGAGAACAGGGTGCAGAAAAGAAGTATGGAATGATATATTATTATTATTTTTATTTTTTTTTTATTAATCATTTATTTATATAGTACCAATAATCCCAAGATGCTGCGTGAATATGGTTAACATACAAATAATACATATAAAAAGAATGAAAATTATATATTGGAATCTGAGAGTCCTCAGTGGTTGATACCTTTTAATGGCTAACTGAAAAGATGATAAAAAAAAATAGCAAGCTTTCGAGACTCTATGGCCTCTTCATCAGGCTAATAATGACAACCTCTGAGCACACACATATATAGACATATACAGGGTGGGATAAATGCAGTAAATAAATCATGTGAGGTGAAGCATAACACAGGACGTGGTCAGAGTCCTGTGTTATGCTTCACCTGACTTGGTATACGTGTATATATGTGTGTGTCTTCAGAATGTGTGTCATTACAGCCTGATGAAGAGACCACAGAGTCTCAAAACCTTGCTATGTTTACCATCTTTTCAGTTATCCAATAAAAGGTATCAACCACTGAGGACTCTCAGATTCCAACGTGTATTTTTCTATCTGCTGGCTAACATGGTACAAACATTTTTTACCTTATAAAAAAATATAAATCCAACAACAAAGGTCCAAAAATACGGAAAAGGTAGCATGTCAACATAAGCATAATATCAACAGCACCCCATACCAATAATAATGGAATGGACAAAAAATAGTAAAATATAAATATTTTATTCATTAAAAACATGTTAAACTATAGCAAAGTGCTTCACAAAGAATAGACGTGAACCGAGGGGAACATATACCAGTATACAGAGGTATGAGGTATGAGGTGATGCTAGTTACTAACAAGATTAGCAAACCTCATATCTACAACCCCAAATAGGAATACTAATAGCCACCGTAGTACTATAACTGTGATATAACTCGCTGCTCCCGTTCGCCTCCAAACTTCTCGAACAGCATGTCCACACTGTACTCTCATCCCACCTCTCATCTAACTCCCTCTTTGACAACCTTCAATCTGGCTTCTGTCCCCACCACTCCACTGAAACTGCCTTAAGCAAAATTACTAATGACCTACTTGCAAGGCTGGCCCTAGTCTGAATGGTGCCCCCACCCTAATGTTTTTCCTTACCCAGTTTGCCAGGACACAAATGGGAACATGACGCCATTTTTTTATATTCTAAAATAATTGATGTATTCACATATATTGTACAATAAACTCCTCAGCTTTGTAAGCGTTGTGCCTTTTGGATCTTCGTTTGTATCAAAGCGATTTCACTGGTCTTTTTCCCACATGAAAAACATTTTTATTACTGCATAAAAAACTAACAGAAAAAAAAAATTCTTAGAACAAGAAACAGGAAAAAATGGTATAATGCATTTCGGCTAAAAATGACAAGTTTCGCCTTCTTCAGGTACATAACAACCTTCCACAAATCCTCCTGATCCAGTGAGGTTCTCAGAGCTCCCTCACCTTCTAAACCAGGAGAGCAGTAGAGATCTATTGCTCATTTTCTCATTGTTCAAACCATTACACTCACAGGGAGCAGCGGATGGTTTTTTTCTTTCTAAAAGACAGTTTATACACTAAACACCCTCACAGACATCCCACACACCACTAGGAGGCAGCACCCAACCCGGAGCCCTGAACTCTAGGCGGGTAAGGGGTGGTGGGTTTAGAGGACAGTGGGTGGGAACGCATGTAGGTCAGGTGACAGAAGGTACAAATAGAGGAAGAGGAGGAGGAAGGAGTTAGTAGGCCGGAGTAGGCTGAGCTGGAAAGACACAAGAACAGAAAGAAAGACACACACGTTCTGAAAGAGTGGGGCTGATGAAGATGCAGAATCCACAGAGTCACAGAAACCATGGAGAGAAAGCTCGTCCATAGCCAGTACCCCAGGAAAGAGACGGACCAGCAGCACTGGGTCCGAGGAACACAGCAGCAACGACCAACTACAGGCGGAGTAGTCTTCCCTATTGAAGCTAGAGTCACACGGGTTAGAGGGAGCCTGATAGTGCCTTGCGGGAGAGGGCTATTGCAGGCTAGGCACACAGCAGATTGTCGGCTCTGACGGGGACCGAATATTCACCCGGTATCCCCAGATTCACCGACGGGGAGCTCCAATTCTAAGTTGGAGTTCCCACACCAAGGATAGGAAGCACAGTAGCAACCATGGGGACCCACAGTGGTCCGAGCTGCCGCTATACTGTCCGGAGCCACACAAAGAGAGAGAATCCACAGCCTGGAAAGGACCTAGAAGGAGTGAGGGGTCTCAGAGCGACAACCTGCCTGTACCCCACATCACACAGCCCGTACCCCACATCACACAGCCCGTACCCCACATTACACAGCCCGTACCCCACATCACACATCACAGCCCGTACCCCACATCACACAGCCTGTACCCTACATCACACAGCCTGTACCCCACATCACACAGCCTGTACCCCACATCACACAGCCTGTACCCCTCATCATACAGCCTGTACTCCACATCACACAGCTTGTACCCCTCATCATACAGCCTGTGCTCCACATCACACAGCCTGTACCCCTCATCATACAGCCTGTACTCCACATCACACAGCCTGTACCCTCACATCACACAGCCCATACCTTTGCATCACACAGCCCGTACCCTCACATCACACAGCCTGTAGCCCTCATCATACAACCTGTACTCCACATCACACATCCTGTACCCCTCATCATACAGCCTGTACTCCACATCACACAGCCTGTACCCTCACATTTCACAGCCCATACCTTTGTATCACACAGCCCGTACCCCCACATCACACAGCCTGTACCCCACATCACACAACCTGTACCCCACATCACACAGCCCGTACCCCCACATCACACAGCCTGTACCCCTCATTATACAGCCTGTACTCCACATCACACAGCCTGTACCCCTCATCATACAGCCTGTACTCCACATCACACAGCCTCTACTCATCATACAGCCTGTACTCCACATCACACAGCCTGTACCCCTCATCATACAGCCTGTACTCCACATCACACAGCCTGTACACTCACATCACACAGCCCATACCTCCACATCACACAGCCTGTACCCCTCATCATACAGCCTGTACTCCACATCACACAGCCTCTACCCTACAGTCTGTACCCCATATCTCCCATCTTCCCTCAATACTTGTCACACTACTCATTCTTTTCCTTTACAATGCATAACGCTGCTTCAAAAACTGTGGCTCCTCCCACACAGGTCACATGGTTATGACATCATCACAGGTCCTGTACCCCACCAGTAGTGTATTATATTCAGTGTGGGCAGGAGCTGATTTTTGCCTCTCTGCCCCACAGTGTGCAGACAGCATAGCCCCTGAGGGAAAGTGATTATCCCACCCCACACTCATCTGCAGCGGCAGAGGAACAGGCAGGGGCACAACAGACATGCAGTGAAGAGGAGCAGTAAGTGAAAGTGACTCCCTGCAGCGCCCCCTGGCGTTCGGCACCCGGTGTGACCACTCGCTCATAAGTAGAGCCGGCTATGCCTACTTACCGCCAAAGCTAACGGACGCTTCTCCATCCTCCTCCTTCTTGACCTGTCCTTTGCATTCGACACAGTCGACCACTGCCTCCTATTATAGATCCGCTCTTCCATTGGTATCACTGACCTTGCCCTCTCCTGGATCTCCTCCTACCTTTCCAACCGCACATTTAGTGTCTCCTACTCCAACATGACCTCCTCACCCCATTCATTCTCTGTTGTGGTCCCTCAAGGCTCTGTCCTGGGACACTTTCTTTTTTCCATCTATACCCTTGGCCTAGAACAACTCAAAGTCCCATGGCTTCTAGTACCATGTGAACACTGACACTCAGATCTACCTCTCTGGCCCAGACGTCACCTCTCTGCTGTCCAGAATCCCAGAGTGTGTATCAGCCATATCCTCCTTCTTTTCCTGTCGCTTACTTAAACTAAATGTAGACAAAACTGAACTCATCATCTTTCCCCAATCTCGCACACCACCCTTACCTGATCTATCTATCACAATAAATGATATCACACTTTGCCCTGTACCTGACGTCTGCTCCCTCGGAGTGATCCTTGACTCTGCCTTATCCTTCAGACCACACATTCAAGCTCTCACCACCTCCTGCCACCTGCAACTAAAAAATATTTCCAGAATCCAACCCTTCCTTAACACTCAATCTACTAAACTACTAGTGCATGCCCTCAATATCTCCGGTCTCGACTACTGCAACCTCCTCCTCTGTGACCTCCCTGCTAACACTCTTGCACCTCTCTAATCTGTCTTTAACTCTGCTGCCCACCTCTCTTCTCGCTGCTCCTCCACTTCTCCCCCATGCAAATCCCTCCACTGGCTCCCAATTCACCAGCGTATCCAATTCAGACTACTAACATTGACTTACAAAGCCGTCCACAATCTGTCCCCCCCATATATCTCTGAACTAATCTCTCGATATCATCCAACTCGTAATCTTTGATCCCCCCAAGACCTCCCCCTTTTCTCCACACTTGTACGTTCCTCATCAAACCGCCTGCAAGACTTCGCCCGAGCATCCCTCATCCTCTGGAAATCTGCACCGCAAAATGTCCGACTGTCCTCTACACTCGGAACCTTCAAGCAGAACCTGAAACCTCATCTTTTCAGAACAGTCTACAACCTGCAATGACCACAATGCCACCTCACCACCACTGGACCCGGCGCTCCAGCACCACTGGACCCATCTCTCCACCACCATTGGACCCGCCGCTCCACCACCACCTGAGCAGACCCAACCTACTGTTCTCCTTCCCGTTACCCTGTAGAATGTAAGCACGCAAGGGCAGGGTCCTCTCTCTCCTCTGTACCAGTCTGTCACTGTTAGTTTCTTCATTGTATTTTTAACTTGTTTGTATGTAACCTCTTCTCATGTACAGCACCATGGATTCAATGGTGCCCTATAAATAATAATAATAATAATAATAATAATATGCCAAACATAAATCCAGCAGAGTAAGACTAAAGGGAATTAAATAAAGTGCCAGTGCAACTGAATCCCTATTTAATAGATAGTAGTTATAACCCGCCCCAGGGCCATAGGGTACCTGGTCACGGGCGTTTAGTTCACAGGAGATGTCACTGGGCCTGTTGCCTTGTATCGTGGCCCTCGTGGTTGCTTAAAAAGGGAAAAAACAGTCAATAAGAATAAAATAAAAGTGTTTTGTGTCGCCACCTGTGGTTACCGGTGCTGTGGGACAGTCCTCCGGGGTGATGGTGGAGCAGCAAGATGGTTACGTTCCCCATAGGTGGAGCGAGATCCCCGGGGCAGTCATGATTAGTTTTTACACATGGAGGCAGCTTACCACACAGCCTTGTTACCAGTCCTCTTAATGCAGCAAGTGTGCAGCTCTCCAGGCGCAGACAAATAAAGTACGTCACACAGTCTTTAACTCTGCACGGGTTTACTGGCAGTACTTCAGACAGGTCACAGATGGTACAGTCTTTCGGGTCTTTCTGGCCTGGATAGTCACCAGGGAACCAGGATGACTCACTTAGATCCCTTGGTGGTGTGCCTGCCGTTCCTTGCCGGTCCCTCACTGCGCTCTCTCCTATCTCCCTTGAAGCGCGCAGAGCCTTGAGCCGGCTCCCACGGGTCCCCTGACCCTATTAAGTATGCCTTTTTAGGGATGCGCCGGGTGTTCGGTCGCGACTTCCTCTAGAAGCTAGCGCCTCTGGTTTAACGGTTCGGGGATAAATGCCCGCACCGTGTTCAAAGCCGGTCCTCTGTTCCAGAACCAGATCCCTCCGGTCGGTAGTCGTACCGGGTCTGGATTCGGGCGCACTGCACTACCTGCTGCCCCTAGGATCTCCCTCCGTCTCGATGGCCTCTCCGCCGTCCTACACTCCTCCCTCCCCACCGGAGCTCTCCACTGACTCACTGTTGTCACTCTCCTTTCTGTTCTCTAACCCACACACTTTTCTACCCTCTTAAGCTCCTCCCATGGGACTGGGTCCTTCCTGCAGCGGGTGCACGCTTGGTCCACTACTCTAGGGTGTGTGTGAATGAGTGTTGTGAGGATCTCTTATGCGACATCCCAATTTCCTAGTCACAGGGATACTTCACACTCTTATATGGGTGCAGTACCCCTACGTGGCATCCCAACCAGTGGGGCGCCACAGTAACCTAGTAATATAGGAAGGAAAAACAACAAAGACATAAACTATACAAAAGGTTTTACCTTATAATAGTGGATATTGATGGCTGTAAACAGTAGTTATCTAACTCCACGTCCTGACACCCCGATGCGGGTTTCATCCTGCTTCTTCGGGGAAGGGGGGTGTGCATAAAAAAATATAATAAACTAACATTGCTGGACTGAAGAGGGCAAGAAGACTCTACCCTCTTGGTTGCAATCTATAGGGAACTGTGGGACGAGATAATAGGTTTCTCCAGCATAGTCAGGGCTCGCTCACACCACCATATAACATGGATGAGTATTCTTTGATGTTTTATCGGACAGCACTCCAATCTCATATTATGGTGCAGTGCTGGTCAGCATTTTTTTCACATGCCAATTATGCATGAGCAAAACCATTGTTGCATGCTGTGATTGTCAAAGTATATCGGACGTCGTGCACCCATACAAGCCTATGTGTGCGTGCAAAACATCGGACTGCAGTCGGATGTCATCCGAGGGCAGTCTAATATATGTGGACACATACAATGGAGAAGATGGAGAAATCAATCTTTCCATCTTCTCCGATTCTCACATGTGAGAGGGTCAGATTGAAGTGAATGACACCCGGCCCACGCTCGGATCAGAGACTGAGCTGAGTGTCATTAGCATAACACATCAAATGCACCGTATCAGATGTTATACACCAGAGTGACCCCGTCCTTAGACAGATAAGAAGTGGGGGATAGAAAAGAAGAGAAAAAGTTTGAGAGAGGAGCAAAGATTTAGAGTAGGAGAAAGAAAGAAAGAAGGTAAGGGATATAAGACGGGATGCAAAAAGATGGATAGACAGGCTATTGAGGCAGATTAAGAATAGAAGAAATAAGGGTACGATTAGGGTAAATCAGTAAAAAATGGAAAAAATGGTAAAGTGGGAAAGATAGAAGAATAAGAGAAAGAGAACAGAAAATGGGATTATATAGTGGAGTCAAAGCACTGCTAAGTACAAAACACCTGTGTTTAAAAAATGGGCATCACTACCATATCTAGGGTGTACAACAGTGCTAGTGAACGTATCTGCTCCATGTTATAATACTTGTCTATAGCAACTAAGACCTACCGTACATACTAGTGCATATTGCAAGGAAACATATTTGTAGATATTCTGGAAAGCTGCAAATGAAAGAATGAAAGAAATATAAAGAACAAGAGTGAGGGAGAGGAATGAAAAAGGAGAACGGATAAAGAGTAAGTAGTGGGTAGGTCGTGAAAATAGAGAAAATGGAAATGAAATATTGGGTATGGATAGACACGAAGAGAAAGAAAGAGGTAAACTGGAGAAACAGAGGTAGATTAAAGCAATTGAGGAATCATATAATAGAAGAGGGTTAAAAATTTGAGATAGAAAATGAGGAATAATAAAAACATGAAGGCGGAAAACTGAAAAAAATAAAGAATAAGAGACTTGAAGTGAGTGGAGGGCTTGAATAAAGAGTAAAATAACAATGAGAGTGCGGGATGGGAGTGTAATCATGAGACACTAATGGAGAGAGTGGACGGGAGAAAAGATGAGAGTGAAAGGAGGAAATGACGGAGGGTGGATAGGATGACTAAAAGGAAAAATATAGGGAGAGAATGAAAGAGGCAACGTGAATTGGTATATACAGAGGGGGGCAGCAGAAAATGGACAAGTACAACTAGAAACAGGGGGGAGGAGAGACAACACAATGAACAGAATACAAGAGAGCAGCTGTAGAAAAGGCGAGAAAGAGACATGGGTTTATTAGAAGAGGGAGGGAAAACACTCAGGGCAGAATAAGTAGATTAGTATGTACACTCCTTCGAAATCTTATTTCTTGCTATTTTTCATGCACTTCCAATCAACAAGTCCCAGGTAATCGTGTGAGGATCTAGTCTGGGAGTCACATACTTCCATGCAGACACAGCTGGGGGAGGTAAGCCACTGGACAGAGGGCTATGGATCTCTAAATTGTATTGATTAGTACATGTGTGCAATGTATAGTGCTGCATTGTAAGATGTGGAGTGATATGATGGGGATGGATGTAATGTATACACGGAGCTCTGTGCTCCCTCCAAGCTATGTATTGATGGGTTGCGAGAGGCATCCTATATATATCAGCATATTTTTGTGCTGCAGAGTGAATGGCATTTGTTAATGCAGTGGAGCTGCAGTGACTGGAGTTGTAGGATGTATGCGTTGCTATAGGGCTGACTATGGGGGTTATAGAGGGTGGCAATGCATGTATATGGGGTATATATGTATAGAACTGTATTGTATGTGGCCACTGCTGGCACAGACTCATACAGGTGACTGATCCATGCGTGGGAGAGAGGTGATTAACTACCTTTGTGTCCTTTTTATTTCAGCTTTAGGTCTGGCACACTGGAGAAAAAGTGAGAAGATGAAAAGGAGACAGATACAAGTGAATCAGTTCACATCTCGAATATGAAGAGTAAATAGTGAGACGTGTGAGAATGAGGGGGTCGCTCTGTATGTATGTATCCTTATAACATTTTGGCAAAACTTGGCTCCTGACCTAAAAGATACTAAGAATTATTACAGTAAAGGACCAGCTCATCAAATCTTCAATTTGGGATGGACTATGACAATCTAAGACGGAGCACGACAATCCCCAACATCCACGTCTTGACCCCTGTTCACACCAGCATGACCCCATCCCTGCCATTGATGCCAACCACTCTGCCCCCTGCCTCCGGTGTGTTGTCCCTACGTGGTCCTGGGTGGGGAGTAGTCTATGGAATGATCTGTGGTTGTGGAGTCTTGTGCAATGGACTGGTCCTAGCCGTACTTCTCAGCTGTAAGCACACCTTGGTATCTGACCTGTATGTGGTGAACCTGGCATTGGCTGACCTGCTCTCTTTACTTGGCATGCCATTACTAATCCATCAACTGCTCCATGATAGAGGTTGGGTCTTTGGAGATATCCTTTGTCGTGCTGTGACCGCCTTGGACTTGAACAATCAAATCACCGGTGTGGGCATTATTACTGCACTCTGCGTTGACAGGTAATACGTCTGGGACATTGTGGATGTTTTTTTACTTTATTTTTTTTGTAGGAGCATGTGCCTTACATTCACATGTAAGACTTGTCTTATTCATCTGTTTATGGGACATTTGGTTAAAAATGTCTGTAGTGTCCAAAATCCGGAAAACCACATCTGCAATCATATGGTTGTTGAGAATGTGAGCGTGGATCAAGTATTTATTACAAAATTTTGGTTGCAAAAACCATACTAAAATTATGCAGCAAAGTACATTGATATGTAAAGCTGGCCATAAACGTTAGGCCCCTTCGCATCACGTTTTGTGCCTGTTTGTGCGGATCCTGTTTTTTGAAGGTCGACACAGACAGGATTTGTCTAAATGGATGGCAATTATGCTCCCGGGTCCGGTTTTTAGAAGGATCCGTTTTGTGCATGGCAATTGGTGCAGTCATAGGAAATAATGGTAATGCCAGTTCTGGAGAGAGAGGTATTCTGAATACAAATTGGGCTGGGAGGAGCAGTGAGTTTGTCATGAGCATGGTCAGTGCCTAAAACCGGATCAGGGAAATTATACGTTTTTTCCCGGATCCGGCTCTATAGACCCCCATGTTATGTGCTCCAGACCGCGCCGGATTAGTTTTTGTCCATATTCTGAGTCCCGGAAAAAACAGGATACAAACGAATCCCGGACTGAATTCACACAAACGGATGGCCATATATGACCTAGCCGGCACCACAGGAATACATAAGAGGCAAAACCGGATCCCTGCCTATCCATTTCAAAATGGATAGATCCGGATCCCCAAAAATGTGGTGTGAAGCTAGCCTTGGATAGCTGTTAAAGGAACAGCTATCACTACAGACTTCCTGATACACTGGAAGGTGTAGCTTGTGTGTTATGTATGAGAGAGCAGCTGTCAGAATCATTTGGCAGCAGCTTACCTATCCGCTAAACAAAAGTTTTTTTTCTCTAACTGATCAATATTTATGGCTCCCTATATAATTTGTTGAGAGATCTCAATAAGCATTAGATGGTCGGCCAATCCTGCCAAACTTGGCTAGTTTAGCCACCTTTTGTCTAATTTTGGGACCTTAAAAGGGTCTTCCAGCTGAAGCTGTTTTAAAAAAAAACCCAAATTATTCTTTATTCACCTTTGTTAAATATCCACCAGTGTTCTCAGAGTCTGGTATTGGCTGCAGAGCTGATTACATCGCTGGTGCTGTAGCCATTAACTCAGCAGCTCTTAGCGGCTCATGCCGTCAATTTGGGCAGAATCGCTGCGCTGAGTTATTGGCTAAAGCATTGTCAACGTTTCATCACTGCTGCACAGTACCAAACACCGTGTGCAGTGCTGGAGATTCACCGCTGGACTCGGGGCCGGTGAGTTAAGCACAGTTTGTTCTTAAAACATGGTGCAGCCAGAGGATAGGAGTTTTCAGAAACCAGGAAAAATCTCACTCACATTGTAAAAACATCTTGTGTGTTGTAGCCATGCTGCTGATTTGGTCACCTTGCTTGGCAATGTAAAACTATGGGTCCGTGGAAGAATCGGACCACAATCAGATGACATCCTAGTGCACAGGGCTGGGAATCAGAGTCGGAGAGTCAGAGTCGGAGCCGTTGTTGGTGGAGTCAGATTAAAATGGACCGACTCAACTCCTAAAATATATAATGAATTAGGTACAGTAGTTTAATGCAGTATGTGCTGAATATCATTATTATATTCTATCTAAATATCTTGATTATTGTATCATAATAATGATAAAGGCCTGATGTTCACATTGCATTACAAGAAATCTATCACTTAAACATGAGCCATGTATGATGTAGTCTGAGTCGGATTCAGGGAAATTGAGGAGTTGGAGTTGAAGGTTTGGCTTACTGACTCCAAAGCCCTGTTAGTCAGATTTTCATGAACTGTCAGGAAACAGAAGGTAGAAAACTTTTTATTTTCCTCCACGTACGAGAAAAACTGATGACACTTGGACCATGTGCTGACAAAAATCTGATCAAAGTCTGATCCCTAAAAATCAGTCAGTCTTTCTCATACGTTGAAAAACTGGATGTCTGAATTAGCCTTAAACGTGACCGAACCCTCTGATTAAAGAAGGCGATGTTGACCAGCATTCGTGTATTAGGGTTTCTTGACTCTCCACCAACAGAAGATGAGCCGCTAGAAGTACCCTCCTCCCTTCTCTTTATTGAAGAAACATGAATGCTCGGACAAGCCAAATATCTACGTGTAATGGGGACGTAGGAGAGATAGCTGTCGGATAATCAAATGTTTGGCTGACAGCTATCTCATTTGTATGGGCACCTTAGACATGGTTGAATATCACTGTAAACAATTCAATAGAAGATGGCCACTTAATAACGAGATCTTCTATTAGACAACATTTTAAGCAGCTCAACAGAGCTTAGTGGTAATAAATATCTCACGCCAGAGGTGAAAGCCAGTCTGCTATGGCTAAGGCTTTGTGTCATTATGTATCTGACTGTTCCTGTGATGTTCGTCCAACATCCTAACAGCTGAAAACCGTCGTCTCTACGATATTGGAGAAATGTCAAGTCTTGACTGATGAAACCAAGGGGACTTGCGGCATTCTGTATACGATTGTGTAGCAACAGATACGGTCTATAAAGTTACAGCACTGGGCAACATATAAAATCTGTGCAAATTATAGCAGTTACCAAGACATTTAAACTGAATGATGTTGATTGTATTATGTTCTTCTTCCAACAAATGGATCCCTGAAATAGATCTCCTATAGATATAAGACAATTCGAAGACTTTGCTTCCTGTTGAGTCACAGCATAATTATCATCTGCAATGTATTGGGTACATTAATTTTACTTGGGAAAGAAGGAGGAGGCAATGCCCTTTAAGTGGAGAGTGGCAGGAAACCTACTTTTATTAAAGGTATTAAGAAAAAGACAGTGATACTTGGAGTTGCCCTAGAAACTGGAAAAAAGCAGAAAGGAGTGTCATTAATAATGGGGCGATCTACAAAAATGCATATAATCATGAAACACAAACTTCTGTTAAAGGGCATGTATAGCAATTTAAGGGTGACAGCTAGAAGTAGTCAGGTCCTTTTTTTACAGGAAGAGTAAATTAGATTTAATATGAGGTTGTGTCCTTGATCCAGCTGTGGAGTTAAAGGCTGGTGTCTGCACGGCATTCAAGGGTGCTTGTACCAAAAGTCTCTTGGTGAAGACATTTTTTTGTAACTAAAAGTGTCCCTAAACTTACCAGAGTCACCAAATGATCAAAATTGCCTTTAAAAAGTATTCATACCCCGTGATCGTTTCCACATTTTTTTATGTTACACCTACAAACGTATTGGGATTTAATGTGATAAACCAACACAAAGTAGCAAGTATTGGTGAAGCATAAAGGAAATGATATTCTAAATATTTACAACAATATAAATCTGAAAATTGTGATCTGCATTTGTATTCAGCCCCCTGTAGTCTGTCTCCCCTTGATAAAATCCATAGTGACCAATTGCCTCCACAAAACACCTAGTGAGTAAATTGAGTCGATCTGTATGTAATTTATTCTCAGTATACCTACAGCTGTTCTGTGAAGGCCTCAGATGTTCATTTGAGAACATTAGGGATCAAACAGCATAAAAAAAAAACAAGGAACACACCAGACAGGTCAGGGATAAAGTTGTGGAGAAGAATAAAGCTGGGCTAGGTATAAATATAATAGCCCAAGCTCTGAACATCTCACGGAGCACTGTTCAATCCATCATTGAAAAATGGAAGGAGTATGAAAACTGCAAACCTACCAAGACCTGCCGTCCACCTAAACTGACATCCCAAGCAACGAGAGCACTAATTAGAGAAGCCAGGAGGCCCATGGTCCCTGGATGAGCTGCAGAGATCCACAGCTCAGGAGGGAGAATCTGTCCACAGGACAAGTATTATGGTGGGTTTACACACACCAACTTATCTGTCCAACTTCTAACCAATTTGCTGGTTGCAGTGAAATCATGGACACATTGCTCCATTTGTACACAGCCACAAAATGGAGCAATATGTCCATGATTTCACTGCAACCAGCAAGTTGGTTAGAAGTTGGACAGATAAGTTGGTGTGTGTAAACCCACCATTAGTCATACACTCAGCAAATCAGGAATTACACAAGAGGGGCAAATAGAAAGCTATTTTTAAAAGCAGGCATAAGAAGTTACAGTTTGCAAAAAGCCATGTAGGGGACACTGGGAGAATGTGAAAGAAGGTTGCTCTCATCAGATGAGACCAAAGTAGAACCTTTTACACTAAATGCAAAATTATATGTGTGTCAGGAAACTAATGTGGAAACACGATCCCCACTGTCACACATGGTGGAGGCAGCATCATGCTGTGGGGAGGCAGGGAAGCTGCTCAGAGTTGATGGGACAATGGATGGAGCTAAATACAGGGCAATTCTGGAGGAAAACCTGTTAGAGGTTGCAAAACACTTGAGACTGGGGCATAGGTTCACCTTGCAGCAGATCAATGACCCTAAACATTCTGCCAGGTCTACAATGGAAGGGTTAGATCAAAGCATATTCATGTGTGTGAATGGCCCAGTCACAGTCCAGACCAAAATCCCATTGAGAATCTGCGACAAGACTTGAAAATTGCTGATCACAGACATCTCCATCCACTTTCACTGAGCTAGAGATATTTTATAAGAGCAGAATGGTCACAAATGTCAGCCTCTAGATGTGCAAAGCTGATAGAGACATAACCCAAAAGAATTGCAGTAAAAGGTGGTTCTGCAAAGTATTGAGTCGGGGGGCAGAATACAAATGCTTATCTCAGTTTTCAGATATATATATGTTTTAAATATCTATGTATAATTGTCTTTACACATCACAAATACTTGCTACTTATAGCACATAAAACATATTTAAGTTTGTGGTTGTGGCATAAAAAATATAGAAAAGTTCACATGGTATAAATACTTTACCTGTCATTTCATGTGATAATCTGTATTGTAAGTGTATTTCAGGAATAAAACTATTTCTGGCGTGTTTATCACTAGTATACAGAATTTTTACTAGTTTTTCCCTCAGTAGTCTATCTCCAATCATGTCAGCTGCATAGGATCACATGCAGCTAATGAGTTCCTGTCCAAAGAGTCGGCGGCGTGCCACGTGAGTCAAGCGAGGTTCATGCGAGTATCTTGCATGCATCTTGCTCAGTGTGTCTCTGGCTTTACACTGTACACAGCCATAATGAATTCCTGCTCTCCTATCTCTATCTAGCACATCATGAAACAACCATTGATTATATACATGTAAGTCTGTTTAGACCAGCTTACCATACCTTTATGTGCACAACATTAAGTGTTAATATAATCATTCTTTTTGCATAACACATCTACTGATTACACTGGACAAACTACTGACTGTTTAAAAATGATCTCTTTTTCCGAATGAGCGTTTTTCTCATTAAGGAGATGATTACCAGCATGTTTAGAAATGCCGATAATTGGGAAATGAGTGTGCGTCAGAATAATCATTCCCAGTTATTGACCTGTCTATATGGGCACTTTCTCAAAAAGAGCACAGCAGTGTGGTTTGCCTACACCTATGTACAAAGTATTTAGTCAGCCACCAATTGTGCAAGTTCTCCCACTTAAAAAGATGAGGTCGCCTGTAATTGACATCATAGGTGACCTCAACTATAGAGACAAAATGAGAAAACAAATCCTGAAAATCATATTGTCTGATTTGGAAAGAAAATCTCTTCAAATTTTGGTGGAAAATAATTATTTGGTCAATAAAAAAGTTCATCTCAATACTTTGTTATATATCCTTTGTTGGCAATGACAGAAGTCAATCGTTTTCTGTAAGTCTTCACAGGGTTTGCACACACTGTTGCTGGTATGTTGGTCCATTCCTCCATGCAGATCTCCTCTAGAGCAGTGATGTTTTGGGGCTGTCAATGGGGCAACACAGACTTTCAACTCCCTCCAAAGGTTTTCTATAGGGTTTAGATCTGGATACTGACTAGGCCACTCCAGGACCTTAAAATGCTTCTTACGAAGTCACTCCTTCATTGCCTTGGCGGTGTGCTTGAGATCATTGTCATGCTGAAAGACTCAGCCACATTTCATATTCAATGTCATTGCTGATGGATGAGATTTGCACTCAAAATCTCACGATACACGGCCCCATTCATTTTTTCATGTACACGGATCAGTCATCCTGGTCCCTTGGTAGAGAAACAGCTCCAAAGCATAATGTTACCACCTCCATGCTTCACAGTAGGTATGATGTTCTTTCGAGGCAACTCCGCATTCTTTATCCTCCATACATGATGAGTTGTGTTTCTACCAAACAGTTCTACTTTGGTTTCATCTGACCATATGACATTCTCCCAATACTATTCTGGATAATTCAAATGCTCTCTAGCAAACTTCAGACATGTAATGGCTTAAGCAGGGGGACACATCTGGCACTGCAGGATCGGAGTCCCTGGTGGCGTAGTGTGTTACTGATGGTAGTCTGTGTAACATTGGTCCCAGCTCTCTGCAGGTCATTCACTAGGTCCCTCCGTGTGGTTCTGGGATTTTTGCCCACCGTTCTTAAGATCATTTTGACCCCATGGGGTGAGATCTTACGTGGAGCCCCAGATCGAGGGAGATTATCAGTGGTCTTATATGTCTTCCATTTTCTAATTATTGCTCCAACAGTTGATTTCTTCACACCAAGCTCCTTGCCTATTGCAGATTCAGTCTTCCCAGCCTGGTGCAGGGCTACAATCTTGTTTCTGGTGTCCTTCATCATAGCAGAGTTTGGAGTGTGACTGTGAGGGTGCGGACAGGTGTCTTTTATACTGATAACAAGCTCAAACAAGTACCAGTACTACATGTAATGAGTGGAGGACAGAGGAGCCTCTTAATGAAAAGGTTACAGGTCCGTGAGAGCCAGAAATATTGCTTGTTTGTAGGTGACCAAATACTTATTTTCCACCAAAATTTGAAAAAAAAATTCTTTCCTAATTAGACAATGTGATTTTCAGGATTTGTTTTCTCATTTTGTCTCTAATAGTTGAGGACTAAAGATGATGTCAATTACAGGCCGACCTCATCTTTTTAAGTGGGAAAACTTGCACAATTGGTGGCTGACTAAGGGTGGCTTCAGACTTGCGAACGCCTCCGCAGCGTCTTGCGGACGGCGAACGCAAGCCAAGCACAAGCACCGCCCATCCCTATGTTTATTATGAGGACGCACAGTGATGCGCTCAGCTGCGGCTTGCCGTGCGCACCCATTGACTTCCATGTGTGATTTGTACGCATGCGGATGCTTGCGTACAAATCATACATTCTCGTCCGCACCTTGAACGCGACATGTCGCGTTCAGGGTGTGGATGAGAATGTGTGATTTGTACGCAAGCATCCGCATGCGTACAAATCACACACGGAAGTCTATCAGTGCGCACGGCAAGCCGCAGCTGAGCGCATCACCGTGCGTCCCCATGATAAACATAGGGACACGCAGTGTCTGCGCTCAACTTGCGCTTCCCCGCTGCAATACGCAGCGGCGGGGAGCGCAAGTGTGAAGGCAGCCTAAATGCATTTTCCCCCACGGTGTGTGTGAGGCTTTCCTCTACCCATTACATGAACTGCAATACATCAACCATATCAGGATTTCGGCAAATGAATCAACCACAAATGGGATTGGTGAAAAACATATAACGATTTTTATTATGGAATTAAGTTACACAAACAAGACAGCTCAATAACTAGTTTGTGTAACTTAATTCCATAATAAAATTTGTTATATGTTTTTTCACCAATCCCATTTGTGGTTGCATAATTTGCCAATATTCTGATATGGTTAATGTTGAAAACTGGAGATTTTTGGCCATATACTGTATGTCTTGATGATACTATAATGGACATTAGATTTCTACTTGTGTTTAATAAATTTCAATAGGTGTCTGCAATGTGATCACTCAATGAGCTGGCACTGTCTATCATGTTTCACCTAAAGTCGGTGTGAATGATAAAATCAAGAAAAGTGGGGAAAGAAATGGCTACTAAGTGGATAAAAAATAAAATGTCTCTGATAAAATATAATACGTTACTTAGATTTGCTTGTTTTCTCATTTTGTCTCTAATAGTTGAGAACTAAAGATGATGTCAATTACAGGCCGATCTCATCTTTTTAAGGCTTCCGTCACACGGTTCAATTTAATGCACGATATCGTTTAAGTGATCTGCTTTTTGATTGCTTAAGCGATATCGTTTGTGCATCGCTACGTGCGATCAAGCGATTTTACAATGTAAAATCGCTTGATCGTTACATCGCAGATATGGGAGCCGGAGCTCATATCAAGCGATCATCGCTTGTTCAATCTGCTTCATCGTGGTGCAGAGCCTATGCTGGGAGATGGTATCTATGGTAAACGTCGGGTTACTAAGCGCCGCGCGGCGCCTAGTAACCCGATGTGTACCATAGTTACCAGCGATCTCGCTGCTCCACATCGCTGGTGAGTCTGTCTGTGTGACAGCTCAACAGCGATGTGAATGATATTGTTAGTGATCGCGCGTGCACATGATCGCTAACAATATCGCGCACGATATTGATGAGTGTGACGGCCGCCTAAGTGGAAGAACTTGCACATTTGGTGGCTGACTAAGGGTGGCTTAGTGTGGGTGGCTTACAAGGGTGGCTTAAGGGTGGCTTACAAGCAAATCTAAGTAACGTATTATATTTTATCAGAGATTTTATCAGAGATCAGAGATAACAATTTATGCAAAATTTGTGAAAAATGTGACCGTAACCATTTACATTATGTTATTGACATTACAATAGCCCAGTTCTGGCGAGCCCAAAAGGTAACTGAAGGCAAATGAGTTTTTATGGGAAATCCTGAAGGAATTTACAAGGGTTGGTGTTTGTTGGGCACCTGTGGGTATGGGATTTACTGGGTATCTGTAAAGGGGTGATATATGATGTTATGGAATTATTTCAGAAACTGCCGTGCTAATTAAGAATTCAAGTGTGTGGCAAAGTAGTTTGTGTATAACGCTATATAACTTTCACGATTCTATACCTAATTTTCTATTTTTAATGTTTTGGGGCGATGTAATTGAGCCCTTCTACAATTTTATAACAGTTCAAAAACAAGCTGTTTCACAGATCCCCATTCTCATATGCACATGTATCTGTTTCAGTGATGTACCATATTTTTCCTCTTGCCTGTTTACAGATATGTAGCAGTGGTGCATTCTTCTACCGTGGGTCAACGACGGAGTGTGCGTTGTACATGGATAGTAACTGGCTGTGTTTGGCTGTGTTCCCTTCTCCTCAGTACACCGGCTCTCCTCTACTCTGGTGTCCGATGGGGCGATGGTGTGGCCCTGTGCGTATTGGATCTTCCTGGTGCTCCGCCATCCCTTTACTGGTACACACTTATGCACAGCCTCCTGACATTTCTACTACCTTTGTCAGTCATAGTAGTACTGTACTCCCTCACACTTCACCACCTCTCACGAGTCATGAGAAGAGTCCAGAGGGCACCGTCTCAGCGCAGCCGGAGGGTTACACGTATGGCTCTGGCTATTGTGGCCGCATTTCTATTCTGCTGGGCTCCTTTCCATGCTGTGCAGCTTGTTAATCTGTTCTCCACTGGACCTCCATCAAGCTCTACTTTCTACCTCAATCAAGCTGCTATTTGCCTAGGATATGCTCACAGCTGTGTCAGTCCACTGCTGGTTATCTGCTGTACTGAGGGCTTCCGAGAACGTCTCCCGCATGCACGGTGAGTACTTTTAATATTTTCCTATGAATAAAGAGCATGCAACATGACCAGGAATCAATGTCAAGCCATAAGGCCATCTACCTACATTCTGTTTTGGAGGTGCATAATTAGCAGATCTCTTTAAGGAGAACTTCATGTGTATAGTCTTTGAGTGTGCTCCAACTCCAGACTTCAGGACCCACCAATATGCATATTTTCAGGATTTCCTTAGTATTGCACAGATGATGGAATTGTCACCTGTGCAGGTGATGAAATTGTGTTACTTTTGACATTTTTTCACTAGTTTAAGCAAAGTCTGCCAAAGTTGCCAAAACTAGGGTGGTCCAGCGGAACAATGGGGCACGGTGATGCCGACTCACCTAATTGATGAAGAGCTGTAATGTGCCTTACTCCACAAATATTTCTACAGTCATTAACTGGAGTAATATTTGTGGCAAGGCACACTAAGGCACATGCCACTTTTCAGACAAGTCTAATTCATTGCACGGTTTATTGACTCGTGATTCAGGTGCCTCAGACTTTAACATGCCCCCTCAACAATAACACTGCTCTTGATGAATTGAGGCTATAGTTTTCTATGATATTCTTATGTGGAGCACTAAGGACTGGGCCAGTAGTCATGATCACTGTGGTGGTGCCCAGTGCTGTGGCCCTGGCTCACATTGAAAAGGGAAGGTAAAAATGGAGAACTAAAAATAATAAAGAAATAAATAAAGTTTGTGACACCAGTTGGGATAATCAACCAGGCAGGAGATCCCTGGAAGATAGATGGAGTGGCATTGTAAATGTTAAACCCTTCCCAACTAGGGCTGGCTCCCAAAGGATGATGAAGGAAGTAGTGGTAATGATGAGATGCAGAGAGAAAAGAGGCACACAAAGTCAATCTCTTTGCTTTACCTTTTACTGAAGTTGCTCAAGCAGGTCCAGGTCATACAAGCACCACTAGGCATGTGAACCGGCCAGTCCGGGAAGAACTGTAGTCCGCTCTGCTGGGTGAGTATAGCGTCCTATCCACTGACTTGTCCTTGTTGTACATTTCTAAGTGCCTTTGAGCTGTCCTTAACTCCCTCTTATTTGCTGTGGGTTACCTCTATCAAGGTACAGTGTTGTGCAAATTAATTGGGACAAAGCAAAACTTTACTGGTTTATCTTGCATTAGCTTTACTATTTCTGATAAGTGTTTTATTAGTTCTTGGTGTTGTTTTCCTTTTTCTTCCACATTTCCCTTTTTGTTTTGGAGAAAACGATCCAGTTTCATTGTGTGTGCGAATTATTCTTGAAACGGTAGATTTTCCAATACCAACGGTGGAAGCGATTTCCCTTACAGTCAGACTTGTATGTTCATTAAGAGTAATAATTATAGACCTTTTCCGTGGAGTAACATCTATTTTTACAGGGGGGCCGCTAGCTGTTATATTCTGACTAAAACTAGTCAAACTACATTTTGTTACTCAAGGTTGTACACTCAAACCTGTTCAAAGCAGTTAAAACTGGTTTGAATCACTGACTGGTAACAAACTTACAATTTTACTTAAAAAAATGCTTTGTCCCAATTAATTTGCACAGCACTGTAGGTAATGTGGGCCCTGCAAGTCACCATCCATGCTCTGCTCAGAGCAGTTGTTTGGCTCTCTGTATTACTGATGCATCGGAACGTTCCATTTAAGTAGCTAGTGGGTATAAAACACACCAGCCTCCAGTTTCTGTCACTAGACCTTGGAAGCCTAGTAACCTAGGGCCGAGAACCCTGCCTTGTAGCTGGTCCCTCTGGAATATTTCCCAGCTCCCTCCAGACAGAACCTCTCCTGTTGCTAACTCAGCATTACTATCCTAACCCCTCCCCAGAACTTTTAGTGTCCAGCCTCCTGGTTAAAGTTCATGCTGTGCTGAATGCTTCAGACTTCCAGCAGATGGAGCTCCAATTCTTCTCAAACATGGCATTGCAAATAATTATGAAGAAATACCATCTATGGCAGCCAGGCCGCAGGGGCGCCAGACGTACCTATTAGTTGTCCTCCATCCTGAGCGATTACTATACTGAAGGTAAAGATCAGAAAAAAAGTGCAGATTACAACTTCTCACATAAAAGTCTTTGTCTGTCTGTAAGTTTGTCCCCGAAATAGACTTAGAGGACACTGACTACAGCGTAGTCAGACCTTGGTATTTCTTGATTGGCCAGATTGTAAAAACAAAACCTCTTTCCATGCTCATGTGCAGTCATTGATGCGGCTGCCATCTTTGCACATCTGGTCATGGGCATTAGCGGATAAGGTGCAGCGGTGGCCATATCCTACCCCCAGGCTTTACTTTAGGAAGAGACATGGCCATGGATCTTATTAGAATTGTATCGGGGGTCTGGGAGTAAGACCCACAGGCAGGTGGGATGCATGGGGGGGCCAAGACTCCCTTTGCATAGGTCTGGAGAGATCGGGCGCCGCTCCACATGGCAGAGATCTGGGCTGCGGACCCCGGCTTCACAGCACAGGGACCCGGGTGAAGGACCTCATCTCCAATGCACACAGGGTGAGCGGCATGCACATGCAGTGGGTTCCTGCTGAACTGATACAGTGTGCCAAATCACTTTCACAGCAGCGGATTCAGCACCTTGTATCAGTGCATTCTGGACCGCTATGTGCAGAGGGAGTGGTGACATTAGGGGCAGGGGCGGGCTGTAGAAGCCCTGGGGGTAGCCAAGAATAGTGTACAGTGGGGAGGGGGCGGGCTGTAGGAACCCTGGGGATGGCTAAGACTAGTGTACAATGTGGAGGGGGTGGGCTGTAGGAGCCCTGGGGGCAACTGGCAATACTGGGAATGGGGGAGGGGACATGTTTGTAGTGGAGTAGGTGGAAACGACAAGTTTCCATTTATATGCACAAACACGCCCCCTAGACGTTCTCCTCCAGCCACAAATATGTGTTATCTAGGAAACCCTGCAAAATGTTGATAGCAAGTATATTGCAAATTGTCAACATTTTGTAGCCTAGATACACATATGATTTATAGCAAAAGCCCGGACAACCCCTTCAAGGCAGCGCTCACTCTAGGCAAGAATCAAGCTAAGGGGCAGTGCAACCCATGCTATCTGAGAAGGTGGAATGGTGAATGGATCTCTGATTTATTTGAATAAATTAAGCCTTGTTTTAATTTTTTTTCTTTGCTGGACAGGAAAAGTGCTAAAATCTGTTGTTATGGCTTAATTTTTATAGATCCTAAGTCCCTTATATGACAGTAAGCGCAGTTTGACTGGAGTTTTGGGGTAGGCACACTTCCTTTAATAAGAACCAGTTCTTCCTCCAGGATAGAATTATGAAGCATCTTTCTTATCCCCTCTATGTTGTGATGTTCCTTGTTATTCTTCCTAGATATGTATTAGTTTATTGATTTCTAAATGGAACCCATTGCAGTTGTGACCATTGGTGATGAGCGAGCACTATAGGGCTATGTTTGTACCGTCACTGCGGGCTATGTACCATCACTGAAGGCCATATTCAGGATGGGGGCCTATGTACCATCACTGGAGGCTATGTACCGTCACTGGGGGATATGTGCCATCACTGGGGGCCATACCCAGCAAGGGGGGTCTTGTAACAAGATAGGGGGGTATATATATACCAGGATGGGGGATATATATACAAGGATGAAGGTCATATATACTGATTGTAAGACGGACACTGGCATTACAAGATAGACCCCATTTAACATTAACATTTTTTTTCTCTTTTCCTTCACCAACTTTGGGGGTGCGTCTTATAATCTATTGCATCTTATAAAGTGAAAAATACAGTAATAAAAAAAAAAAGTGTGGGGTCCCCTCATTTTTGATAAACAGCCAAGGTAAAGCAGACAGCTGCAGCCCACAACCCGTTGAACTTCATTTGAATGAAACGATCATCATCCATCCCTTCTTCGCCCTGCCATCTCCCTCCCCTCACTGTCGGCCCAACAGCCCCTACCTGTTTGATGAAGCACAGTATTTGAAATAAATTGAAAACCATACTGTTGGCGAGTGCGGCCGTTTCTTCCATATTACTTTTTATTGATTGCTTATCCCTAGACTAGGCCATTAATATCTTATCGGTGGAGGTGTGACTGTGGCACCCCAGAGGTTCCAGTTGCCACAGAAATACTACACCTCAGCCAGAGGTGTGGTACCCCACCTTTGGGTAAGGAGGGGACACTACTCGAGACCAAACACCCACATCCAACACCACACCACCCAGGTTCTGGGGTTCGGGCGGACCCTGTTCAGGGAGGGCCCCATCTCAGGCTGGAAGGGGAAACGGGTAGTGTGGGTGGAGGAAGTAGAAAAGGGGAGCATGAAGAAGTAGAAAGAAGGACAACAACGAGAGAGGATGCCAGGATGTGACGGACGTAGGAGGACGTAGAGAGTTGGAGAAACAACATGGTCATGAGAAGATGTGTGTCACTGAGGTCCTGGGGACTGTGGCCGGTTGGAGGTCATCCCAGGACAAGGAAAGGAACAAACTGACGGAGAAGCCAGTGGGGGGCTCTAAGAGGGACAGAAGAGGTTCCAGGGGCGCAGGAAGTGAGGAATCCACCCGTGGCACCCGTATCTTAGCTGATGGAGCACAGCTGATGGGGGTAGGGAATAGGAAGCTGTTTACCTCAACACTCATAGGATTCCCAGGCACCTGGAACAGTGGCTGGCTCCACCAATCAGTTCAGAAGAAAAAAGGTATTTTCCAGGGCCACTGGACCATACTGACAGCGACTTTTTTAGAACATATTAAAAACACTTACATCCCGCCGGCGGGATGTAAGTGTTTTTAATATGTTCTAATAAAGTCGCTGTCAGTATGGTCCAGTGGCCCTGGAAAATACCTTTTTTCTTCTTAGCTGATGGAGACCAGGGTTGGCTGGAGGGACTGGGCCACAGAGGGGGATCCAGTCCAGACTGGTGGAGTATCTGAAGGACTCACCTAGCACACCGGGGACTGAGGTATCTTCAAGTGCCACGGTCCAACTCCACACTTATTGATGGAAAGGGCAGCTGTGTAGGGTCGATGGGACCAGGACGATATCACCCACCAGGACCCGAGGCTGCCGGCTCGAGACACTGAGTGTGAGGCATGGGGCAGGAGGGTGAAAGCCAGCAATGGAAGTCGACCCAGGAAGGAACCTAAGTAGGGGTCCGGGTAAAGTGTCACCAAGTTACTCGAGAGTTGGCTGGAGCCCTAACCCGGAGAATACAGCACCCCGTGGATTGCTGGAGACACCTTGAACAGTGAGTAAAAACCTAAAGACTGCACCCTGCTGTGTCTTCCAAGTGATTTACCATGCCCTCAGTCCTGCACCCTACTGTTCCCTACCCCTTGAATAGACTGTATCAACTGCCCTGGGGTCCTCCGCTCTACCCATGGAGAGCGACGCCATCTTAGCTGCAATACCAACAGCCCCAGAGGATCTGCACTGCAGCGTCGGTTATCCATCCTTAATTGCCGAACACCACCGGCGGCGTCACGTTAGATCCCATACGTCAATCCAATATAAAGTAGTCCCATTTATTGACACCGTCAGAGCCACGGAAGCGGGTCACAGCCCCGTGACCTTCCCAGAGAACTGCCTTATCCAGTTCTGAGTACCCCATGGTCCTGGGTGGGCGCGTCACGACACCCGGCACCTCCGCCAATCAACTGTTACCAGCTGCCTGGAAGTCACAAATACTGCCTGAACACAGCAGCTCCATCAAAACTACAGTTCCTGCGGCCGGGTACTAGAGATCCACCCAACATTCACTTGAATAGGAAGTGGATCTGGTCTACCTGGCTGTGGTCACTGTAGAAATAATGGAGCTGTTGTGTCCCTGCAGCATCTGAGAACTCCCTCCCGCCGCCGATAACCGCAGATCGACACCTGGCCGCACCTCCACGATCTCAAGGATAGGCCATCATAAAAAAGTACTGGGCAACCTCTTCAAAAATACATTTCCAACTGGAAAAACAAAACAATGTTCTAAGATAAGATACTTCTAAATTGTTATAATATAATGTAAATCCAATGATCAGACAGACATGTCAGGAGCGGTGACAGGTCTTCTTTAAATAATTGAGAATCAGAAACCATACCAGTCATATAAGGATACAAGAACACAAATAAGGGTATGTTCAGCTGTGCCTCCCCAGGTTAGGCCTCCTGTATGTTCCCAGCTGTGTGGATGCAGTTATTTACTACTACAATGTATGTCTTACATTTTGTATACAGCTTTTCTTCTGTTGAATGCCATAAGTATGGATCTAGTCTTCAGTAGAACCATTGTTTCTCTGAATATATATCCCCTAACATAGCATGTTACCAAGCCACATGGAATGACATGGCTGTCCAGATATCGATAAATGAAGCCTTATAATCTGATTGCAGCAACATGGATATGTAGCAGCTCTACTTATAGACATCGCGCTTCTATTACAATCTTATTTAGAGGGGTTGTATCTTCTTCATTAATGAGTAAAATTGCAAAGTACTTGTAAAAACAAGCAACATTGCAATTTACCTTTAATTAAAATCCGGACCATTCTCAAATACAGGGAGAGTTTTTATTTTATTTTATAGTTGACTGCTCATTGCCTTCGTTATCAGCCACCCTGCAGTCTCAGAGTGTCTAGTTACCTAGGGAAGGAGTATGTATGGCCCACAAGCTCTATATTGTAGTGTCGGAAGCATCGCTCTCAATCTGGGCCAGAAATCTGGATATGCCCAGCTCCAGTGCCCCTGCTCTTTACCCATGCTGCAGAGATTTAGGACCATCAAAACAATAATGCCACTTGTCTGTGCTGTATTTGTATTTGTATTTCAAACTCAGGTACTGTCTCATCTTTGTTCTTCAGGAGTCCACTGCTCTCTGGGCTCACCAGCCTCCTGTTTGCCTGGTGGCAATCTGCAGCAGAAAGAAGCAATGAGGAAGTTGGATGGAGTCTTTTACCTTTACTTTCAAAATAGTAGTCACAGGTCCAGCTTACTGTTCACAGGGTGCCAAGGTCTGGCCAGTGCTGGCACAATCAGCTCCTCTGCTGGAGTAGTTGTACGGCCTTCCTGCTGCTTGTTCCCAGTTCACTACTCCCTGTAACTCCACTAACTTCTCCTGAGTCTCTGTGGGTTAATTCCAGCCAGGCACATGGCTCAGGCTCTGTGAATGACCATATCCGCCAGTCCTCTAGCTCTTCATTGCCACTAAGCCCTGGACAGGTCTACAACAGTGCAGGTTCACTACCTCCAGGTTTACTGTCAGTCATAAAGACCTGCCAGCTTGGGGTCTTGGTATCCCTCCTGCAGCTCGTGCTCTGCACAGCCCAAAGGCTATCTCCAGACTCACTAACTGCTCTTGCATAATCCCCTCTATCCTAACTCCTCCATCTAACCCAACCAGAGTCTGTCACAGCCCCAAACAGGCCTCTTGTGACTAGCCCCCTTGTTAGAGTTCAGATGTATTGGACGTGTGGAGATCCAGCAGAGGAAACACCCAATTCTCTCCAGACATGGCATTACCTTAGATGGACTCTAATATCACTGTGGTAGCCAGACCGCAGGGGTGCCACAAACACATTATGAACACTGTTACATCATATAAATAGAGACATCTCTCACGCGTCTGGAGGAAGGCGCCCTAGAGTGGACCCACTGGGCTGTGGTACCGAACTCCCCTGGGTGAGCTGGTCCTAGTTGATCCAACCCCTATACAGGGATTGTCAGGGGCAAGCCCAGGGGGTCTAAATACCACAGCTGTTGGTACCAGAGGTGCGGCTCATAGGGTTAACCTAACAGAGGTATGGCAGAGGAGGACCGGAGGTACCAGAGCCCGATGTATGGGCAGTACGGAGGACTGGAAGAATTACCCACTAGTGAAAGAGAGCACAAGGAGAGCCTGACTAACAACCAGATATGCACAAGGCAACTAACACAATAATCAGGCGCCTCCCAGCAGTGGAGGCGGCCTGATATACCGGCGGATAGACAGCTATTGGCCAAGGGGAGTGTCAGGCTGAGCCGTGCCATCCCCTAGATTCACAGGTGAGGAGTGCGGCCGCGCCCAATGCACAGCTCATTACACTGTCCATTGTAGTGTGCGAACCCCGGTGACGTCTCCGAAACACCGCATGCCTGGACGCCAGATGCCCAGAACGCAGCGTCAGGGAAGGTGAGCGGGGAAGAGGTGCCAGGGGACCTAACAACATTACATAATATACAAAGATGCATGACACAGTTCACACTAACACAGTGCAATCCGATTGGTGTCTTCAGGGCAGGAGTATCCTGGTCAGTGGCGTAACTTCAGGTCCAGGGGCCCCGATGCAAAAGCTCCAACGGGGCCCCCAATTATTGGAAATCTTTAATAGTATTAGTCTTTTTCTATAGGCCAAAAGGACTTTTGGGGCCCCCTAGGCTGCAGGGCCCAGGTGCGATCACAACCCCTGTACCTATTGTAGTTACGCCCCTGATCCTGGTATAGTCCTCTCCCCTTACAGACCGACTGGAGCAGCGGCGATAGAAGATGAAGCTGCCAGAAGGTGAGTATAATACAGGGTTCAGGGGGTTTAGATTTAAAGCACCACTTTAGTGGTAAAATAAAAAAAAACACTAGAGTGCTGCTTTGAACTGCATTGTTTGATTGATTGTAAAATACAAAGATGAATTTCAGCAGGTCCACAGCTTCCATGGTAACCTACGGCACTCGGCAATTATATCACACGGGAGTGGTGGGGTGAAAAAACAAAACCCCTTCCAGATCAAACCACCTTTAAGGAGTGTGTCATCAGAAAATGATCTATTGTTTGCATGACGTTTACGTGTTACATGTATTTTTTTTATTTAGCAATGCATTTTTTTCACATTATGATTTTTTTAGATAATAACCTTGTAATTTTCACACTGGCCAATGGGGCTAATTTAGATTCATATTTCCTCTTGTTTTACGGAGGGTTTACAGCACTTTCCTTATCATCAAAGACAAGAGTACAATACCTGATAACTGTAATGCTGCTAGCATCTGCAGAGTACTTTGAGTTCGATCCATAAACAGCGACCCAACATGTGATGTACATATATGTCACACATCTAGAAGGGGGTCAATCTGGATTTTGTGCTAAATATATTGTTTAGAAAGTTTTGGTTACGTTTTTTCCCCATCACAATCTATACTGAAAAAAATTAAAATCTTGCCATTTTCATGCTATCTACTAGGGCTATTTTAGACTTAATACTTCTTGTTTGTAGAAGACATTTTAGGAGTCTCATTATCATCACAAGAAGGATTACAATGACTGATAAGGTAAAAAATGTGTGTACGGTGTAGATAGAAAAATATATATTGGAATCTGAGAGTCCTCATTGGTTGATACCTTTTAATGGCGAACTAAAAGTAGCTATGTTTACCATCTTTTCAGTTAGCCATTAAAAGGTATCAACCACTGAGGACTCTCAGATTCCAATGACTGATAACACCTTTGTCAAGCATCTGTATTCCAGCTTTTCAGTCTGTGCTCTGTGGTTGACTTTTCTGTCCGCCAAGTTACAGTGGATACACATTTTTGGGTATTTAGTTCCTCTTATCCTTGCTTTAGTTCTATTAGGATAACAAATGTATTCATGTAATTGTTTGTCTGCCCAATCACCTTTTGTGGGTGGCTTTCAATACTTTCCCTCTGCTGTTATTTCCTGCTGGCGATATTTTCATTTGGATTTTCTGCTCTGTTACTTGTTGCTTGTGATGGATCACACTCAGTGGGTATCTTCAGGCACTTTATTGCATGAGGTTTTCACGGCCATTCCACAAGTCTCTTGTCCTCTTCCTCCACAAGTGAACCAACAAGTTCCAACATCACTGTAATACACACATACAAGAAGTGAGACCCCTAGGCGCCATACTGCATATCACATATTGCTACATCCTTTCTCTTTTAACTGGAGGAACAATGAAAAATATTAAAACATAATGGTTAACATGACCAAGTTAGAAACAATTAAAATAAGTACAGTTAGATGTAATCCTTGAGGTGCCCAGGCTTTCTGATTATTCTGCCAGCTCTAGTAACATAAGAAGTGTCACGGTCTGCATCTTGTAGATCTTCAGATTATGATTATATGCCTTTTGACATTGCCTGTCTCTGACCACAATAGTCACCCTGATGGTCAGCAGTCACTGTTGGTACTTGGCTTGGGTGTCAGAAGACTGTTCAAAAGATCATGAATCATCTCGTTCTTATGTTTTCATCAGAATTCTCCGAGTTTTCCTTAGCCTTCTTCCTCTGTTACAATTTCGTAGGACTGAGGTCCTAGTTTCTGGATAACGCTAGGCCTTAGGTGGAGGTGTTTCTATGATCCAGTATAGACAGATGAACATCAATATCTGCCTGTCTTGCTTTCTGCATGGGTCTTTTGGCCGTTTTTACTGCTGACTTGCTTTTCCATTACTCTGAGGATATCTTGGAGAAGACATCTGATGTTCACATTCTCATATCTTGCTGAAGGTTTTAAACTCTTCCAAAGTAAACTGAGGAGCATTGTCAGAGAAAACGATATCCTAAATGCTATACCTGACAAAATGGGCCTTGAGTTTTTAATCACTGTTCTCGCCCTTGTGTCCTGCAACAACTCAACCTCCCAGAAGTTAGAAAAATGGTCCACAGTAATCAAGTATTCTTTGTCATTCCATGTGAACAAGTCTGTGGCTGCTTTCACATCAGCATTTCTTGGCATTCGCGCAGATCTGGAATTTTGCCGCATCTGCCGCCTAACGGAACACTTGCAGCAAGACTGCATTCAGCCTACTTCAGAGGTCCCCAACTCCAGTCCTCAAAGCCCACCAACAGTGCAGGCTCTCAGGATTTTCTTTGCATTTGACAGTCGGAATCGTCTCCTTGGCAGGAGATTAAATTACCAACTGTCAAATGCTGAGGAAATCATGAGAACCTGCACTGATGGTGGGCTTTGATGACTGGAGTTGGAAACCTCTAGCCTAATTCATCACCTATGGGATTTGTGGACATGTGTGGCACTTGCGGTTTTGCACGTGCAGCACTTGCGGCGAGTTTTGTACGTTGTCGCAAGTGCCGGATTGGCTGGATCACAGCAAAACCGCAAGTGCCGCACATGTACGCAAGTCCCGTAGGGAATGCATTAGATCGAACTAAGTCTTGCCGCAAGTGTTCCAGCAACCGGCAGATCAGGCAAAACCGCTAGATCTGCCGCGAATGCTGAGAAACGCTGATGTGAAAGTAGCCTAACAGATGTTAAAATCATATGTCTGAAGTCGTAACAGTATGCGCTGTAGTCTCTTTGGGGCATTTAGTAGTGGTTTCTTCTAATGTAATCCAAAGTTTGTGATCTGACCTCACTGTTTCCCATTGACCATAGGTTTACTGGTGAAACTTCTTTATCTAAATACCACAGCCAGTAGTTCCTTCTCAATCTGAGTTTATTCCTGCTGTGTTGTTGTTAGGGCTGTTGCAAATTTGATTTGCTGTTTATTCTGCATTAATGTGGCTCCAAGACCTTTTCCTAAGCATCACATTGTACCACCACTTCTCAATCTGGATTGAAATACTGTAGGGTTGCTACAATAGCCTTCTTTACTGAGCAGAAAGCATTTTCCTGGTTGCTGTCTATTCCATAAGCACATTTTGTGGGTTAGCTATCTCAGTGACTCACACATGTCTGACAGATGCCAGCAAAATTTGGAGAGACAATTTACCATGGCCAGAAATCGTTGTACTCCACAAACATCAGTAGGGGTAGGCAAACCTTGTATTGCTCTCACCTTTTGAAGATCCACTTTTACACCTTTTAAGGTCAGAAGATGTCCAATATAAGCAAATTCTGTGATTTTCATTTTGAATTTGTAAAAGTTCAGCTTTCTTTGTGTTGCTCTGTATCTATCCAAAAATGGCATCATCTTCTGATCATGATCCTTAATTGCAGATTCCATATTTTCACCTACTATTAGGATATCATCTGCTATTGTTTTTACTCCAGGAAGACCTTCCAAAGCCTGCATTAGTTTCTGCTGGAACACCTCTGAAGCAGGTGTTATTCCCATGGGCATTCTCAGCCATTTAGGCTGGCTTCACATTAGCGTTTGTGTGTGCATGCTGATGGCATGCAGACACAAACGCTGTCAAAAGCAGTGTTGAAATGATGTGTCCGCAGCGGATAATGTCCGCCTGCGGACACATCACTAGGGAGCCCGGCAGCCAATCGGCGCTGTCCGGGGGCGGGCCGGAGGAGGAGTTCAGCGCCGGAGATCTCCTCCTCCCCGCCGCCGGACATGTCGGCGGGGAGAACAGCTGATTTGACAGCTGTTTGAATCTTCCCGCGCCGACACCGAGAGGAGATGTCGGCGCGGGAAGATTCAAACAGCTGTCACATCAGCTGTTCTCCCCGCCGACATCGCTAGCAGATTACAGGCGGCGGGGAGGAGGAGGACAGCAGAGGCTGAGCTGATCTCCCGGTGGCCGTCGGTGAGCTCCTGTGACATCACCGGCGGCCACCGGGAGATTTTTCAATGGGTCCGCAGCGTTCTCCTGCGCTGTCAAGCGCAGAACACTGCAGACCCATTGAAGCCAATGCATTTTTTGTGCGCTTGGGGACGCTTGCTGATTTTCCAAGGTCCCCAAACGCACAAAAAAACCCAACATGTTGCGTCCCGGGTGCGGATGCTGGACACCGGAAGCAGCAGATATCGTCCGCATCCGCACCCGAACGCAGCAAACGCAGGCACCATGCGTTCCTATGTTAAACATAGGAACGCAGTGCGCATGCGTTTGACTGCGTATGGGAACGCAGCAATATACTGCCTTCCCATACGCAAATGTGAAGCCAGCCTTATAGAGTTCAAATGGAGAAGAAAATGTTGTCAATGAAATTGATTCTTCCGCTAGTTCCACATGCCAGAATCCATTTTTTACATCACACACACAAAATATTTTAGCCTTTGATAGATCTGGTAGAACATCATCTAATATTGGCATTGGGTAATGATTTCTTTTCAGCACCTTGTTGAGTGGCTTTGGATCAATGCATTTTCTTAACTTGTCTGATCGTGTCTGCACTGTGACCAAACTGCTGATCCAATCTGTGCTCTTATGGACTGGTGCTATCATACCTCTTCTCTGTAAATCTTGCAGTTCTACTTTCAGTGGTTGCATTAAAGCTACAGGTACTCTTCTTATAAGTAATCTGGTATGGCCCCTTTACACGCAGCTACAGGTAATAGGTTTTCCACAGGTAACTTACTGGTTGCAGTGAAATCATGGAGACATGGTTCTATCTTGTTGCTGTGTACAAACGGAACTATGTCTCCATGATTTCACTGCAACCAGTAAGTTACCTGTGGAAAACCTGTCACCTGTAGCTGCGTGTAAAGGGGCCAGTAGGCTACACGGTGTTATTCATTTCTAGCCTATTTTTACCATCAAAACATCCATTACCTTCAAATAAATCAGTATGCGCAATTCTGGAAAATCCAAACTGCAGTCTGTGTTTAGTTTGGGATTTTGTATGTCCTGGGAAACTTCGACAGACATAATGTTCTGAGACTGTACTGTTGTTAAGTCCATTGTCTGAACAGCTTTTACTCTTAATAATGGTACATGGTTACCACCACGCAGCATGGTAAATTGAACTCGATAACTCTTTCTGTTACATGGGTTCCGTATTTTGAGCTTACATGTCCCCGTCAGTTTCAGAACACTTTTGTTGTACATCACCAGTACCTTGTCAGTTGGCTCAATGTAAACCTGTTTGTTCAGCACAGCCCATGGAATTACATTGCAGCTTTCTCCACAAACCAGCTGAAATCTAATGGGCTTCTCATCCAACAAGAAAGTTGCATGAAGCGGTATGACATTCTTGACTTCTTGCTGCCAGACTACATTCGATGCACCCCCTGGCTATGGGGTACTCGGGAACCGGGCCAGCGCTGTCTCACTGGGTGTTATGGTAGTCGTGACTCGATCCCATGGCCTGGGATCAGTCCAAAAAGGGGTTATTTACAGGGATTCGTCGTGACGCTACGCGGAGTGTTGTGGCAAATGGAGCCACCGCTGCCTGGTTGCAGCTGGGGATGGTGACTAAGGGGCAGCTGAGATGGCAAGCCCTCTCCAGGTAGGACTGGGGGTCCCCAGGGCAGGAGTAATAGTCTATGATGGACCTGGTGAGCGATCGTGTGCAGTTCACTTACTTTAAGGCTACGTTCACACATTTGCGTATTTTGCTGCGCTTTTTTGGGCGTGCTTTTTGCTGCGTTTTTCGGCCACGCAAAAAAGCGCAGCAAAATACGCAGGGGCTTTCACACACTGCTCTTTCTTCCCCCCAGAAAGCGCAGTGATGTCACAGAGGGGAGGAAGAATCCTGCTTCCTCCTCCCCTCTGTGACATGTGTGACCGCCCCATTAGATTCCACAGTGTGTTAATACACACTGTGAAATCTACATTAAACAGAGGCAAGTTAATGAAAAATAAAAAACAATCAATACTTCACCTCTCCGACGCCTTCTCCCGGTGTGCGATCTCCGATTCCAAGTGAGCTCTCTTCTGACAGGACCTGTGATGACGTCAGAGGGGGGGCGTTCCCGGGGCGGTCCCATCGCTGATTGGCTGCTCGCGGTCACAGTGCCCGGGAACGCCCCCCCTCTGACATCACCACAGGTCTTGTCAGAAGAGATCTGACTAGAACCGGGGATCGCACAGCGGGAGAAGGCTTCGGAAGGTAAGTATTGATTCTTTTTTATTTTTCACACACTTGCTTTTGTTTAATTTAGATTTCACAGTGTGTATTAACACACTGTGGAATCTAATGGGCGGCCACAGCTGTCACAGAGGGGAGGAGGAAGCTGGATTCTTCCTCCCCTCTGGGAGAATACGCAGAAGAAGCTGCGTAAACAATTGACATATCAATTGTTTACGGAGCTGCGTTTTCTCCCGGAAAACGCACTGCGTATTATTGCGCAATGTCTGCACTGCAAAGTGAATTTCCCATTCACTTTGCAGGCAGACAAAAGGCACATTGCGTATTTTGAAAAGCGCGCGTAAAAAAATGCGGCAAAATACGCAATGTGTGAACGTAGCCTAAAGCTGCAGCTCTCCAGCCAGTGTACAGGGATGACAGTCTGTGGCTCCTCAGGTGTGACTTTTCTGCGACGCTGCAAGTAAACAGTCTCAGGCAAGTGTGAGCTTACTGGGTACTTTACTTTAGATCTTTCGAGGACAACAGTTCACAGTTTACAGTTCTTTCCAGTTACAGTTCACACAATTTAAACTTTGGGTATGTGTGAGTTTTTTCCTGTGGTTTCTGCAGCAGAAAACCATTGGTTTTATGGTAATTTATGCTAATTTGTTCCTGCGGTTTTGATTCCCAGCAAAACCAATGTATTTCACAGAAACGCTGTGCACACACATTGGTTTTGCAAGTGTCAAGAACTGTCAAATACCTGCGTTTTTGATGCGGATGGGAAAGAATTGACTTGTTAATTATTTTCCTGCGTTTTTGCTAAAATCAATGGAAAAAACGCAGCTAAAAAAACGCAGTAAAAAAGCACAAAAAATGCACATAAAACGCGCAAAAAACGCAGACAAGATCATACCTAATCTCCTGTCAAGGACTCTAGAATCCTCAGGTTTTGCTGCGTTCAGGACTGCTTAAAAAACGTCCTGTGGGCACATACCCTTACTCATTCCCCCTCCTGAAGGACCTGGGACCGCTTTACACAGCCGACACTTGCAAACAGGACCTGCGGTGACATACTTCCGGCTTAGTCCGATCACGTGACACCCAGGGCCATATTATCCATTAAGCACTGGAGGGCGGGAGGTTGTGGGGGGCGGCGCCATCATTAAGATTTAAAAAAAAAAATTAGAAAGAATTTTTTTTACCCCCTCACTAAGTAATTAAACCGATGTACACCTGATGCAGGACCTGTGATGATGTCACACACATGTGACTCGGGTGGGCGGAGCCGAGTTTTGCCGGCAAGAGGAGTTCTAATCTTAGGAGCTGGAACTGAATACAGAACGTACATTGGGGGGCTGTACAGAGGGCATGGAGGGGTGTGCAGAGGGCATGGGGGTATGCAGAGGGCATGGGGGGTGTGCAGAGGGCATGGATGAGTGCGCAGAGGGCATGTGGAGGTGTGCAGAAGGCATGGGGGGGTGCAGAGGACATGGATGGGGTGTGCAGAGGACGTGGATGGGGTGTGCAAAGGGCATGTGGAGTGTGCAGAGGGCATTAGGGGGTGCAGAGGGCATGTAGGGCTGTGCAGAGGGCATGGGGGGCTGTGCAGAGGGCATGGAGGGGTGTACAGAGGGCATGGAGGATGAAAGCTGTGCTGGGGGATGGAGGGTGCAGGCTGTGCAGTTGGCATGGGGGGTGCACGTTGTGCAGGTGGCAATGAGGGTGCATCCTGTGAAGGGGGCATGGAGGGTGCAGCCTGTGCAGGAGGGCATGGGGGGCTGTGCAGAAGGAATGGGGGGCTGTGCAGAGGGCATGGGGGGGCTGCGCAGAGGACATGGAGGATGAAAGCTGTGCAGGGAGCATGAAGGGGCAGGCTGTGCAGGGGGCATGGAGGGGTGCAGGCTGTGCAGGTGGCATGAGGGGTGCACGCTGTGCAGGGGGCATGTAGGGTGCTGGCTGTGCAGGGGGCCTGGAGGGTGCAGGCTGTGCAGGGGGCATGGAGGGTGCAGGCTGTGCAAGGGGATGAAGGATGCATGGTATGCAGGGGGTCACTTTTTGGGGAAGGAGCACAGTGGGCAAGTATTTATTCAATTGCACAGTGTGTGTGGATATTTTTTATTTAGGTATAATAGTAATGACTGCGTTATTTTTAAGGGAATCATGTTGGCATGTGCTACAAAAGACCAGAAAAAGGGATGTCTACAGAGACGATCTGTGGATGTCCAAAGTCCTCATGGCATGTGGTCAAGAGAGAGATGAAAATAAAGATGATTCCTATCAGAGAAGATTTCCTCCAATAAATTCTGGATTCTATGTCTGAACAATTGCTGCCTACTGGTTGTATGGAGCCAATCAGCAGTAATTTAATAGCCTGTGACTGCATGTTTGTTAATCCACATAGCATGTGCACCCCACCGTGCGTTGTTCAGATTCTCCTATACTTTGTAATGTTAAATACAGACAGAACATGGATGGGACAGATGGATGCCATCCGTGTGCTGTATATGTTTTTGTCCAGACCTATAGACTTGTCTTGGCCCTTCTCATCCTTGATACAGTAAAAAAGAAAAAGAAAAAACGGACATATGTCTTGAGTTTTAGACGGACAAATAAGCCTGTTGAATCCTTGAAGAACATGGACATCTGAATGGGACTTTAGTCTAACTTGGCAGTAGGGAGCGTAACCACTTATAGTGCTTAGGGCAGCGTGAACGCCAAATATGGCCCTGGTGACACCACCAGGAAGTGACGCGGGAGCAGCAGCGTTAGCAGCCGGCAGACCCCAGAGACCAGACCATAGAGGATCACACTTTATAGGCAGGGGTGCACAACCCTTTTTGGTGAGTGGCCAACTGGCCCCTTGTTCTAACCTAATAACATCAGGTTCTTTCACATGCGCTCCCTCTCTCTTTCTTTGCATATTATTCTTTTGGTCACAGTGTTTATCAAATGCCTGCACAATATCTACTAGTACGAGGCTGTTTTTGTCTGGGAGTAAGATCTGGGCTATTTCTCTGCCTTTTGTCCCAATTTAGTAATAAAACACTTTTTGTTTGTCATCACTGGGGGCCACTGTTAGATCCACATACAGAGTAAAACTCTTCTGTCTGCTATAGATTACAAGAAGTGACATCCAGTTACTGAGGTAGTTTCAGACCAGTCTCCATTTTTCAGCAATGATCGATAATCTGTATTTACAGTTGCTGTGATATTCTGTACAGTCCTAGTCTCACACAAGCTCTGAGGCTTTGCCGGTGTGTCACACAAAGGTTCGGTGCCCAGCTGCCACCAAGTTCTGTTAGTTGTTGTGTGGCACCCCGCGGTCCGGTTGCCACGATAGCGTCGTCTTCCCCCGGGGGACCATGCTGTGTTTGGAAGCAAGGGAGGGTACCCACACCAGATAAACCACACACACAACACCTTCCCAACACCAGCCCAGAAGGGGAAGCTTGGAAACCTGACCTAAGGGGAGGCCCCCTCCTATAAATTCAGGTCTGGGGGCGAGGTTAGGCAGTTCAGTTCCTAGGAGGACTGTGAAGAGGTCCCGTGGACTGGAGCAGAGTAGGCTCATCCTGGGATGGAGACTAGCCAGTGTGAGGGACCCGTAGGAGAGGATCTGAGGAAGTGGAGAATTAGGTCTGGGGAGTGGAGCCAATGCCGGTTCGCCCCAGTACCGAGCGCAGGACGGAAACCAGACGGAGTCAGAAGTTGTGAGGGACTCTAGGTCCAGCAGCCAACACCGGAGGACGGGAGATTCCAAGTTGCTCGCCCACAACGAGGCCCAGGAGACACAGTTGCTCCAGAGAGCTCAGGGAGAAGTAGCCACCGGAGAGTAACACATGAAGAGCTCAAGCCGCCTGTCATACGGGCCAGATACAGCACACAGGAAAAGAGAGGGTCGCAGCATAGCTACAGGCAGCCAGGACCCGCCAAGAGCAGTGCAGTAGGGAGGCCTCAGAACTCCCCAGGTGTGGAGTAACCCCAACTTGCTCCCAGGCTCTGGACCCCCGACACCTCTTTTGAACAGTACCCTGGATGAACCTGCTACTCCCTTCAGTAAAGGTAATGGAGACTACTACCCCTGTGTCTGTCGGTTATTCCTTACGCTAAGTCCTGGATCCCCAACGACCTGTCACCTTCATATACTCCAACAGTTGCCCTGGGGACCCGCTCCTCCCGTGGGAGCTGTACCATCACAGCTGCAACTCCATCATCCCCAGCGGCCCTTACCGACCACCTTACACGGTTTATATTTCTGTTCTTTTTTACCCCTTTTTCAATTTCCCTTTTTACTGACCGCCCGACAGGGGATCACGGACCGGTTCATGCCACTGTGACAGCATCCCACAGCCCCGACGAAGTCGAGAGGGCCCGGTTCCAAGTACCCCATGGTCCCTGCTGGGGCAAGTCAGTTGCTTGTGATGGAACACACTCAGTGGGTATGCTCAGTCACTTTATTGCATGTGGTGGTATCCACCTTTACACATGTCTCTGCCCTCTTCCTCCACAAGTGAACCAACAAGTTCCAACATCCTTTTATAGTATATAACATACTGCTACATGTCCAGCCATACTGTCTTATAATAATAATATTTATTCATTTATATAGCGCTATTAATTCCATAGCACTTTACATAAATTTTTTTTGTTTATGCTGGTTAGTGGAAGACCAGCTTGGTTTCGTCTTTCCTCTGTTTGTCTGTTTGTTGCTTGAAAGTATGTGGCATATTAAGCCCCCGTCACACATAACGAGATCATTAGCGAGATCTCGCTAACGATCTCGCTAAGTGTGACACTTAGCAGCGATCAGGCCCCTGCTGTGAGGTCGCTGATCGTTACAAAGTGCTCTGGGTAATTTTTTCATCGTTGCTCTCCCGCTGGTCAGCACGCATCGCTGCGTGTGGCAGAGAGAGACCAGCGATCAGCGATCTCACAGGCTGGTAACCATGGTAAACACTGGGTATCTAGGCAGCGTGTGCTGCCTAGATACCCGGTGTTTATCATGGTTACCAGCGCTAAGCAGGGAGGGCGCTGGTAACTATGGTAAACACCGAGTATCCAGGCAGCGCGCGCTGCCTAGATACCTGGTGTTTATCATAGTTACCAGCGTCCTCCCTGCTTACAGGCAGCACTAAGCAGGGAGGATGCTGGTAACTATGATAAACACCGGGTGTCTAGGCAGCACCCGCTGCCTGGATACCCACTGTTTATCATAGTTACCAGCGATGTGGAGGTGGCTCCCTGGTACTGGGGAGATCTGCCTGTTTGACAGCTCCCCAGCGACCAGGTAACGACGCACCAGCGATCCCTACAGGATCGTTATTGTTGTTGGGATCGCTGGTGCGTCGTTCTGTGTGACATGAGCTTTAGTTAGGAGTTTATACCTTATTTTCTATTTTGCATTTCGTTGTTTGTTTTACTCACTCTGGGGTCACTTTCTATCTTAGCACACCTATACTTCTCATGGTACCTTCACACGCCACAATATCGCCTGGGAATCCTAAAGGCGATACGTCGCCCTGGAGCACTCGCCGTGAAATTGCCTCACAGTTGCGGCGTGTGATTGGGGAATTTCGCGGCGATAAATCGCCTGTCACCTGATTCCTGAGCACTGCTCTGAAATCAGCCGCAATCATGAAGGCGATATTTCCTTGTTGTGGCGTGTGATAGGGCGATAATGATGGAATCAGCATCGCCTATGATTTCCCGTAGGCGTGCCACAGCGTGCTGTAGTCCGCGCCCCGTGTGAACTGATTGGGGTGAGCTACTGTGTTCCCATTGGCTGTCAATTGACACCGCACCATATTTGATGAGCTGTCCGTCCAGCACCACACAATGGCAATGGCAGGGGCGTATCTAGGGGGGTGCAGCCGGATCCTTTGCCCCGGGCGCAACTCAGAGGGGGGCGCCGGCGGCACCCCCCCTCCCAACCAAGGCTGCAGGGGCAGCGGGGCTGAACACTGACAGCACCCCCCCTACCTCCCTCCAGCTCCTCACCTACTCTGGGGGGGGCACCAAAATAGATCTTTGCCCCGGGCGCCATGAAGCCTAGTTACACCACTGGGCAATGGCGTCATGTATTAGCCACCCTTCCAGAGCAGGCTGACCAATCGGAACGCTGTTGCATTGTCCAATGAGAGCGTAAGGGGTGCGGTGTAAACCACTGCGGCACGCCTATCTCTTTGCTGCACTGAACATGTACGTCCACATTGACTTTGAGATTGCGGCGTGTGAACTGGGGATGGGATTAGGCAGGATTGCTTCCGCTGTATGTGAGGCGATTTCCGAAGCGACACATCGCCTTTCAGGGCGCAATTGCGGCGTGTAATGCCACCATCGGCGATCTGAGGCGAGCATGAAAAACGTGCACACGCACATTAGATCGCCTCATATTACCAGGCGATATTGTGGCGTGTGAAGGTACCATTAGGTAACTTGCACTCTAATCTGCCCTTCGGTTCTTTACAACTGTCTCTGTGTCGAGACTCCTAAACGAGGCTCCACAGACTTTATTTGCATATTCGTAATTCCCAGGGGGCAATGTGCCTAGGAATTCACTGTGTTGAGCACTTAGCCAGCTGCCTGCAGTGTTTTCTTGGACTGGTCTCCCTGAGATCAGTGATTGCTTTGTGTTGCCTTCGGTTCTTTACGAGGAACCTGAAGTGCTCAACGGCTGATCAAGCAGAATAGATCCATGCTGCCATCTTTTACTCTATGGTTAGAGCTATACCAGCTCACGCAAGAACCATTAGGGACTGCGGGGTCAGGATCTATAGTCTGTACATGAAATGACAGGGTCAGTTGCAGTTTTTAGTGTTTTGCCTATTTCCCATGTGAGTTGCTACTCAACCATAACATTATCTCTAGCACACTCCATTTTTGAGTGCTCAGAAGCCATCACTGGCGCTTGTGGATGCTCTGGCAAAGAAATTACAGTCTTTGTCCTTGGAGGTGGCAGACATTAAGTGACTCGCCCAAGTGGCGGCCGTGGGGTACTCAGAGCTGGGCCTCTCTCGATGTCCTCGAGCGTCTGGGGGCTGTCACGGTGGCGTGACCCGATCCGTGGCCACCCGGGATGGGCGGTCAGCAAAAAAGGAGAAAAGAGTTTTTGGGTTTAAAGGGATTTGAGGGAAGGTGGTTGTCGTGACGTTACTCGTGGTATGCAGTCGTTGGTGACCGCTGCTGCAGACCGGGACCTCTGGGGATGATGGGATGAAAGCAGTGATGGTATCGCTCCCCACGGGTGAAGCGGGGTCCCAAGGGCATCCGGAGTAAGGGGGAATATTGGGGTGCTGCAGAGCCAGCAGGGCCAAGCTGGCTGTGGAGCAGGATCAGGGCTTCTCCCAGGCAGGCTTCTGCTGCTTGTGCAGCGTGGCAGTCTACCGCTCCTTAGGCAGGAAAGAAACAGTCTGACACAATGCTGAGTTCCAAACCCAGTTTATTGTGCTTGCTTCACATGCAACACAAGTTACAGCTTAAGTACATAGTCCTAAGCAACCAGGATGGCTTGTCCAGTAAACCCCTTTCGTGTGCCTTGCCTCAAGGGCCTCTCTTCCTCAGCGCTGCCTGTTCTCCTCCTTCCTGCACGCGCCTCCACACACAGAGCCCCAATCCAGCAGCCACGAGCCTTCATGGGGCGACTTACTGTGACCCCTTGGCCCTCGTACTGTTGCCTTCTCGGCGTATGTGTCGGGAGTTGGCCACAGCTCCTCAAGTTCTCATGGCCACCAGTTCTATGATTGGAGTGTGGAGTCTCCTCGCCTCCTTCAGGGCCGGGTCCCTGGTTCTCGCCCAGCCCCTCTGTTTCACTTCAGATTTGGGCGCATGGGTGGATCACTCCCTGCCTGTGCCCCTAGGGCTCCCTCTTTCTCCTCGTGGCCCTTTCTATCTGTCTTGTCCTAAGCTGACCTCCTCCGAAGACTGACCTCTACTTCCTGTGGTGTTTTCCCTATGTTCCTTTCTCTGACCACTTCCTGCTCCCTGTCCACTCACCACCTTTCCCCCTCCATCCCACTGGATGCCAGAGCCGTCCCACTGCCTGGGTTCACCCGCTATCCCTGGGACCGGGTGTGTTTGGTGTGTTTGCAGGTGATCAGACTTACCAAACCTGGTTGACGCAGACATGAATACTACCCCCGGGTGTGGGTGCATTACCCCTTAGTGACGTCCAGAGCGCAGGGGTGCCACATTAAGCAGCAACAACAGCACGTGTCATCCACTGCTACAGATGTATTACCTCACTACTACAGAGGTTTTACAGAGTGCTTTCAAAAGGGACAAACGTACATTTTCCATCTTTGTTCATATGAATTGTATTTTCGTCTCTGCCCTGCCTCATCTGGAGAAGAGTCAACGTCCGGATATTATTCTGTCATTGCTCTATAGAGATCCTCATCCTTGGTCATTTTCTCTGTCCAAGAGTTCTCCAGTTATTTCTCATTTGATGCCTTTTTCTCTGCTCTGGAGCTCATTTATGATGACCTCGATAAAGTTGCTGACTCCATGATACCCAGGTTGGTTCAGGGAAATCGTAAAGTAGAGGATGTCTGCTCTCAGTTCAGATGCTGAGCACTGGAAACCTCCTAGAATGACCCAGCTCTCCGCAGTCAATTCTGCCAAGGTCTTTCTAGTCAGATACGAGATGTGATAGTTTATAGTCCCTCACCATTGTGCTTAGAAGAAGCTATGTCAATGGCAGTGCATTTGGACAAACATCTTAAGGATAAGAGCACATTTGAAGGTGTTTCAGTGATTTCTTGCTCTCATTCTAGTGAGTCTGGGGAACCTATGAAAATCAGAGCCTGTAGAGAGTCCAATGAGAGAATTGATCCTGAAGCACCTGGTCACTTCTAGAAGTCTTTACAGTGGTCGAACAGATTATGTAATGGTTCAGTGTTTCAGATACAATAATGAATTTCTTAAGGAGAAAGAAAAAAATCACTAATATGCAAGTACATTGATTCTGAAGCTTTCCAGATGGACCCTGTTAAAGTACAAGACGTTCTTGATTAGGTACAACCTACTAATCTTAAAGCTTTACAGAGGTTCTTAGGTATTGCTAATTATTACAATAAATTCATTAAAGGGATTATCTGGGATTTAGAAAAAAAAAATGTGCCTAAGCACTAACAATCAGGTAGCTGCCACCTATCTACCTGTTGTGTGCAGCACCATTCACCACCATTCATCCCCGCCTACAGAGTGGCCACAGACTGCTCCTGCTAGGGACAGCATGGTGGGGTAAACTGAGCAGAGGTGGCTTTTTTGCTCTGTGAAGGGGCGGGAAAGCCAGTCTCCTACTGATTGACAGTCAGCTCCCTGCTGCCTGATTGGGGGAGCCAGCTGTCAATCAGCTTGACATCAGCTCTGATGCCCGTTGATGTGATGTCAGCGGAAGTGGCAAAATCGCTGACAGAAGCGGTCTCAGACCTACCTGCCTGTTAGTGCTTAGGCAGGTTTTTTTTTTTTTTATAAATCCCAGATAACCCCTTTAAGAACTTCTCTGTCGTAGTCAAATATCATACTAATATGACTAAGAAGACTGACTGCTCTCTAAACAGCTTTTTTCTACACCTCCAGTCCTCAATCAACCCAATGTTGATTTTCCTTTTGCGGTGGAGGTAGATGCCTCTTCTATAGGGATGGGCACCATTCTTTCAGAGAAGAAGGACTGTTACTTTCATCCTTGTGCTTTTTTTTCTCGGAAATTCTCACAAGCTGTGTCCAACTAAGATAAATGAGGATCGGGAACTCTTGGCTGTTAAGAGAGCTTTCAGTCCAGTCAAAATTTTTAGTGAAGTGGTGGTGGTAGATGTTGTGGGCATTGATCTCAGACAGTGCATTGTTGAGGCTCAGGTTGGTGCACTGGAAAGCTTTCCACCTGGCAAGCTGTTTATGTGCTCCTTGATTCAGACTGAGCTTCTTAACAAGGTGTATAACTGTGTTGGCTGGGTATCCTGGTTCTACTGCCACCTGGAGAGCTGTTTCCAGGTTCTTGGTGGCATAGTACTCGAAAGGATGTTGATGAGTATTTCCAGGTTCTTGGTGGCATAGTACTCGAAAGGATGTTGATGAGTATGTCAGTAAGTGCAGAGTTTGTGCCAAGTCTAAAGCCTCTTGCCAGGCCATGGCAGGGTTTCTAGTATCTAGCAGAGTTACATTTCGACCGTGAACTCATTTTTCCATGGATTTCGTCACGGATTTTCCTAGGGGTAATATTGTAGAATGGGTGGTGGTGCACCGTTTCAGCAGATGGTTCACTTCGCTCCTCTACCAAAATTGCCTATGGTTAAGAGTTAGTTTACCTACATTATCTCTCACATCGTTAAGTTACATGGTGTTCCTAAAAACATTATTTCTGATAGAGGGGTTCAGTTTAAGGCTACCTTTGGCTCTAGGAATTAAGCTTTTGTTCGCTTCAGGTTAGCATCCATCCGTGATTTCACTGCAACCAGAGATCTGCGAACAATCTTTGCACAATTATCTGTGTGTGTGACTGAGGGTGCTTTCACATAACGATTTTCGCATTTCCGATGCTGTCCGAAAAAAATCGGACAGCATCGGACCGATTTTCGGACCCCATGTATCTCTATGGGGATCGGACCGAATCGGATGTGCACTAAATGCCATCCGATTTGGTCCGATCCGATTCTGTCCGATTTTATTATCGGTGCTAAAATCTGAGCCTGCTCCGATTTTAGCACCGAAAATAAAATCTGACAGATTCGGATCGGACCAAATCGGATGGCATTTAGTGCACATCCGATTAGGTCCGATCCCTATAACATGGGGCCCTATGGAGAAGGGTCCGAGGAAACATCTATGTCTCCTCGGACCCCGTTTTACTGTACTGAGCATGCTCAGTACAGTAAAACTGCTCCTAACTAGGAGCACAAGTGTTAAAAAAAAAAAATAAAGGTTATTCTCACCTCCCCCCGAGCCCCCGCCGTCTTCCGCCATCTTCCTCTAGGTTCCCGGTGGCTCTCGCAGGCTGCCGGTGTCAGCAGAGGTGTACCTCTGCTGTTCAGGACCTGCGGTGATGTCACAGTCATGTGACCGCGGGTTCACCATGGTGAACCCGCGGTCACGTGACTGTGACATCACCGCAGGTCCTGTGTACAGCAGAGGTACACCTCTGCTGACACCGGCAGCCTGCGAGAGCCACCGGGAACCTAGAGGAAGATGGCGGAAGACGGCGGGGGCTCGGGGGGAGGTGAGAATAAACTTCTTTTTTTTTTTTCTTTTTTTGCAGCCCGGCGCCGATTTTATGCCGGCATCAGAAGGGAGCCGATGCTGTCCGATTTATATCGGACAGCATCGGCTCCCTGAAAATCGGTATGTGAAAGTAGCCTGAGCCTTTAGACTAATGATAACGCAGAGAAAAGGAACCAAGAATTAGATCAATATTTAAGATGTTTTGTTTCTTCTAATCAAGAGGAATGGGTGGATTTTCTTCCTCTTGTTGAGTTCTCTCTCAATAACCGCATCTCTACTGCTACCTCCCTTTTTTTGTTGTGGAGGTTTTCATCCAGTTTTTGGAAATGTTTCTTCTTTCTGCAGTCCCATAAGGAGAAAGATATTCTCCTTTCTTGAGTAAGATCTGGAGATAGGTGATCGGACCAAGAGAACGGAGAAGCGTGTATGTAGGAGGGCCCTGTCTTTGAGATAGGAGATTTTGTGTGGCTATCTGTAAAAAATGATCTAAAAGGTCAATCAAAGAAATTTGCTCCTACATTTGTTGATCCGTTTAAGATAATTCAAATTATTAACCCCTTTCACAACCAATGAGGTGTAGTTATGTCATTGGTTGTGTTCCTCCCTTTAATGTGAGCTCACGTGCTTAGCCCACATCTTTCCCCTCATATGTCGGCTGATCTGATCAGCTGACATGTGCAGCTAACAGGCACAGGTGGGCTGGAGATCTGCCTATGCCTATTAACTAGTTAGATCGTGCTGAGAAAAACTCTGACAGAGTGATCTAACACATAGGGAGTGTGTTACTCCCTGCACCCCTCGGCAGTCCCGTGACGTGACTACGGGCCACCAATGGGTTGTCAAGACAGCGAGGGATCAGATGATGACCCCTGCTAGCTGAGCGCTGACGTTCATGGCTCTGTACAGCACAAGAGATCAGAATGTGCTGGCTTCAAGTCCTCAAAAGGGACTAGTAAAAACAGAAAAAAACGGAAAAAAGTCTTTAAAAGTATGACAAAAAAAACAAACAAAAAAGTTCAAATCACCCACCTTTTGCCTCATTAAAAATAAAAGAATTTTAAAAAAATACACATATTTAGTATTGCAGTGTTCAGAAATGTCCGATCTATTAACATATAAAATAAATTAATCCGATCGATAAACTGTGTAACAGAAAGAAATAGCTAAACGCCAAAATTACGTGGTTTTGGTCGCTACAACATTGCAATAAAATGCAATAACAGGTGATCAAAACATGGTATCTACATTCAAATAGTATAATTAAAAACGTCAGTTTGGGACACAAAAAATAAGTCCTCCCACAGCCCCAGATCCTGAAAAATAAGAACATTACGTGTCTCGAAAAATGGTGAGAAAAATGCAATTTTAGGGGGTCAATTTCCAGAGTTTTTTTACCACTTAAATACTGTATATTTCACTTTATAAGGTGCACCCCAAATTTGGTGAAGGAAAAGAGAAAAAATAAATGTTTAATCTTAAATGGGGTATGGCTTATAATGCCAGTGTCTGTCTTACAATCATTATATGAGTCTCACATCCTAGTACATAGTCCTCCTATCCTGGTACATGGTCCTCTATCCTGGTACATGGCCCCCCATCCTGGTACAAGGCCCCCATCCTGGTACATGCCTCCCATCCTAGATATGGCCTCCTTATCCTGGTATAAGGCCCCCCATCCTGCATATGGTCCCCATCCTGGGTATGGCTCCCATCCTGGATATGCCCCCCTTATCCTAGTACATGGCCCCTCATCCTGCATATATCCCCCCAATCCTGCATATGGCCCCCCTATCCTGGATATGGCCCCTGTATGCACGTACATGGACCCCCCCATCCGGCATATGGCCTTCTTATCCTGGTTCAAGCCAGCCCCAACCTGCATATGGCCCCCTTATCCTGGATATGGCCCCCTCATCCTGATTCATGCCCCCCATCCTGCATATGGCCCCCTCATCCTGATTCATGCCCCCCATCCTGCATATGCCTCCTTATCCTAGTACATGGCCCCCCATCCTGGTACATGGCCCCCTTCCATTGGCATAAAGGACACAGCTCTCTCCTGGATCTCCTCCTATCTTTCTGACCGTTCTTTCAGTGTATCATTTGCTGGCTCCACTTCCACCCCTCTTCCTCTCACTATTGGGGTCCCCCAGGGTTCAGTCCTTGGCCCTCTTCTCTCTCTACACAGCCCCGATTGGACACACCATCAGCAGATTTGGCTTCCAGTACAATCTTTATGCTGATGACACACAATTATACACTTCAGCCCTTGACCTTACCCCTGCAGTATTAAAGAACACCAATGACTGTCTAGCTGCAATCTCCAACATCATGTCCGCTCTCTATTTGAAAGTAAACCTTTCCAAAACTGAACTCCTTCTGCTCCCACCCACCACTAACCTACCTAAATCTGACATCTCTCTCTTAGTTTGCGGCACCATGATAACGCCTAGGCAGCAGGCTCGCTGTCTGCGTGTTTTGTTTGACACCGATCTCTCCTTCTCCTCCCATATACAATCTCTCGTCTGCTGTTGTCGCTTACACCTGAAGAATATCTCTAGAGTCTGCCCCTTTCTCACCATGGAAACAACAAAAGCCCTCACAGTGGCCCTAATCCATTCCCGCCTTGACTACTGCAATTCTCTATTAAGTGGCCTCCCCCTCACTAGACTTTCTTCTCTCCAGTTCATCCTTAATGCAGCAGCCAGGATCACCCATTTGGCCAATCGTTACTCAGATGCCTCCGCTCTGTGCTAGTCATTGCACTGGCTGCCCGTAACACTACAGGATCAAATTCAAATTGCTTGTTCTCACCCACAAAGCTCTTCACAGTACAGCACCCACCTACATCTCCTCCCTCATCTCTGTCTATCACCCCACCCGTTCTCTACATTCTTCAAATGACCTTCGACTAATATCTGCACTAATCCGATCCTCCCACTCCCGGCTCCAAGACTTCTCCCGAGCTGCACCAATCCTCTGGAATGCTCTACCCCAAGAAATTAGGACTATCCACAACTTGCATGGCTTCAGACGATCCCTAAAAACACATCTTTTTAAGGCGTCCTATCATACTCCCTAATAGAAGTCCCTTGTACTGTAGATAATGAATGGGCTATCTCTCTTGACATTACTCTTCTACAAACTCCACCAAACCAAAAAGGTCTACACAGATTGTCTGATGACCATCCATGTAAGCTTATTTCTATGCCCCATTTCCTCAAGATGCCTGGACCATGAGTGCAATAAGCCCCTGTACCTTGTGCAACCCCTATCCCGTTGTAGATTGTAAGCTCTTTTGAGCAGGGTCACCTTCATTTCTTGCTTTATTTCTTGTATTTTCTTTTTTACATTGATTCTATGCGTATTGTTTTGTAGCCAATTTTTGTACTGTATTTGTTCTCCACTGTAATTACTGTATAGTATATTTTCTGTACTTTAACCACTGTATTGTAAAGCGCTGCAGAATATGTTGGCGCTATATAAATAAAGATTTATTATTATTATTATTATTCTGGATATGTCCCCTTATCCTGGCATATGCCCCCCCCACCTGCATATGGCCCCCTTATCCTGGTACATGGCCCCTCATCCTGCATATGGCCCCCCCATCATTCTATATGCCCCTCTGCTGGAGCGCACACTAAAATAATAAACACTATTATTTCACCCTCCATCGCTCCCTGCTCCCAGCTCAGCGGTGTCTTCCTGTGTCTGTGCCAGGCATCGGATCATGTGACCAGGGCACAAAGAGATGATGTCACTGTGCTGCACCGATCACATAATTGGATGCAGGACAAAGATACAGGAAGACCCTGCTGACATGGGAGCAGAAAGCGACGGAGGGTGAGTTAACAGCAATTATTATTTTAGTGTGTGCGCCAGCAGGGGAGCATGTCCAAGATGGGGGGCTGAGTGCAGGCTCATATAATATGCGGTGCTCCCCCCACCTCCCAGTGCTGGCTTTAGCACTTAAGTGATGGACAGGGGGATGTGGTGCATATTACATGAGCCTAATGAGGGGGCAATTGATCATGGGTCGCAGCTGCAGCCTGCGCCAGCCTCCTCCAGCCCCTGGACATCACTCCAAAGCTGCTACCACCCCCCACCCCTACAGCACAGCATGTAGATTCAGATTATAAAACGCACCCCCCCCCTCCACTTCCCCCAAAATTTGGGGAAACAAAAGTGTCTTTCATAATGCGAAAAATACGGCAATAAAAAACCTATATATGTTTGGTATCTACAAACCCGTACCGACCATGGGAATCATACTGTCAGGTCAGTTTTGCCACATAATGATCATGGTAAATAAAAAAAAAAAAATGTTGAAATGCACTTTTTTTTGCAATTTCACCACACTTGGAATTTTTTTTACCAGCTTTGCAGTATTCTATATGGCATGATGTCATTCAAAAATACAACCTTTCCCACAAAAAACAAAAAGGATCTTTGTGGGTCCAGTGCTGCATCATAAAAAGGGGGGGGGGGGGGGGGGGTTACTGTCTTCGAGTGTTATTATAAGACCAATTAGAGTAACAGTTGTATTCATTTATTCGTTTGTCAGCCCAATCACCTTTTGGGGGTGGCTTTAAATGCTTTTCCTCTACTGGTAGTTCCTGCTAGCGATATTCTCATTGAAATGTCTTGCCATACTTACGTTTAGTTATGACAGTCAGTGGATGATCAGCTAGGGCTCACTTATCTGCAGTTTTTCTTTACTCGGCACGTACCTTCTGTGTAAGAAAATATGGGGTATATTCTTTAGCAGTTTATACCTTATCTTCTTTTTTGTATTTCAATGTTTTTCTTACTCACTCTGGGATCACCTCTTATCTCAGCACACCTTCCCTTCTTTAGGTAAATTGCACTCTACTCTCACCTACAGGTTCTTTAGTAGGAACATGAATGCCTCAACAATCAATCTGGTAGAAAAGGTCCAAGTTATTATTATTATTTATTTATTATATAGCGCCATTAGGTTCCATGGCGCTTTACATGAGGATGAGGGAGACAAGAACAAGTACACTAAATCTAGGCGATCAGGACGTACAGGTACAGGAGGGGCAGGGACCCTGTCCACGAGGGCTCACAGTCTATGAGGGGTGGGTTAGGATACAGTAGGATGGGGGAATGTCAGGTATGGGGTGTTCGCCTGGGTCTCATGGCAGGTTGTAGGCTTGACGGAACAAGTGAGTCTTCAGGTGACACTTGAAGCTACTCAGGGTAGAAGAGTGTCTGACGTGTTCGGGTAGGGAGTTCCAGAGTAAGGCAGATGCCCGGGAGAAGTCCTGGACTCAGTTGTGCGAAGAGGTGATGAGGGGGGAGCAGAGGAGGAGTTCTTGGGAGGATCGGAGGTTGCGTGAGGGTAGGTATCGGGAGACCAGGTCGGAGATGTATGGTGGAGCCAGGTTGTGTATGGCTTTGTACGCCATGGTTAGTGTTTTGAATTGGGATCTCTTGGAGACGGGGAGCCAGTGAAAGGCTTGGCAGAGGGGGGAGACAGGGGAGTAGCGGGAGGACATATAGATGAGTCGGGCAGCGGAGTTGAGGATAGACTGGAGAGGTGTGAGGGAGTTAGCCGGGAGGCCATTGAGAAGGAGGTTGCAGTAGTTAAGGCGGGAGATGATAAGAGCATGGATGAGTGTTTTAGCGGTGTCGTGGGTGAGGAAGGAGCGGATCCGTGAGATGTTCTTGAGCTGGAGCCGGAGGGATGTGGTGAGTGCCTCGATGTGGGGTTTGAAGGATAGGGAGGAGTCAAGGATTACCCCGAGGCACTTGGCTTGGGGGACTGGGGAGAGGGCGCAGTCGTTGACGCAGATAGATAGGTTGGGAGGTGGGGTGGAATTTCTTGGGGGGAAGACTATGAATTCAGTTTTGTCCATGTTGAGTTTAAGGAAGCTAGCAGAGAAGAAGGATGAGATGGCGGAAAGGCATTGAGGGATTTTCGAGAGTAGGGAGGTGATGTCAGGGCCGGACAGGTAGATTTGGTTGTCGTCGGCGTAGAGGTGGTACTGGAGGCCATGGGACTCTATGAGTTGCCCTAGGCCGAGAGTGTAAATGGAGAAAAGTAGGGGTCCCAGGACCGAACCTTGGGGGACTCCGACAGAAAGGGGGTAGGGTGAGGAGGAGGTGTGGGAGTGGGAGACGCTGAAGGTCCGGTCCGCTAGGTATGAGGAGATCCAGGAGAGGGCAAGGTGGGTGATGCCAAGGGATTCCAGGATCCGGAGAAGAAGGGAGTGGTCAACCGTGTCGAAGGCGGCAGACAGGTCAAGGAGTAGCAGGATGGAGTAGTGGTGTTTGTTCTTGGCGGTCAGTAGGTCGTTGGTGACTTTGGTCAGGGCTGTTTCGGTGGAATGGAGGGGTCGGAAGCCAGACTGTAGGCGGTCGAAGTGGGAGCACGAGGAGAGGTGAGAGGACAGTTCGGAGTGGACGTGTTGTTCAAGTAGCTTAGAGGCGAATGGGAGAAGAGATATGGGGCGATAGTTAGAGACAGAGGTAGGGTCAAGTGAGGTTTTTTTTAGGATGGGCGTGATTAGGGCGTGTTTGAAGGCCGAGGGGAAGGTACCAGTGCTAAGTGAAAGGTTAAAGAGGTGGGTAAGGGCTGGGATGAAAATGGAGGTATGGTTGGGAATGAGGTGGGATGGGAGCGGGTCGTGGGCGCTGGTGGTGAGGTGTGATTTTGACAGGAGGGAGGAGAGTTGGTCTTCAGTTATGGGGGGGAAGTGGCTGATGGAGGAGGAGGGCAGTGTAGGTGGGAAGGGGAGGTGTGGGGATAGTGGACCGAAGCTGCTTCTGATCTTGTCGATCTTCTCCTTGAAGAAGGTCGCAAAGTCTTCAGCAGAGATGAGGGGAGAAGGGGGAGGAGCAGGTGGGCGAAGTAAGGAGTTGAAAGTTTTGAAGAGCTGTTTGGGGTTGCGGGACAGAGAGGTTATAAGGGATGAGAAGAACACTTGCTTGGCGGTAGCGAGTGCCGTCTTGAAGTCAGTGATGGATTGCGTGAACAGAGCAAAGTGCTCGGGGGTGTGAGACTTTTTCCATCTCCTCTCGGCGACTCTGGACGCCCGTCTCAGGTTTTTAGTGAGGGTGGTGTGCCAGGGTTGCCTGTTAATGTGTGGAGCATGGAGAGTGAGGGGGGCGGCTAGGTCGAGAGCGTTCGTTATGGTGGTGTTGTATAGGGTGGTGGCAATGTCAATGTCGTCAGCGCAGGGTAGGTTGGTGAGAGGGAGGAGTGATTCAGAGAATAAAGGAAGATCAAGATCTTTTAGGTTTCGGCGAGGGTGATCAAGTTTGCGGAGAGGGGGTAGTGTGGCAGGGGAGGAGAGGGCGGAGAAGGTCAAGAGATGGTGGTCGGACAGTATGAGTACCGAGGTTGTGAGGTTAGAGAGGGAGCAAAGGCGGGTAAAGATGAGGTCAAGCGTGTGGCCTTGTTCGTGGGTGGGAGAGGAGGACCATTGGGAGAGCCCTAGGGAATTGGTCAAGGAAAGAAGGTTGGAGGTGGCTGGGCGGGGAGTGTCAATGGAGATATTGAAGTCGCCCATGATGATGGAGGGGATGTCAGTGGAGAGGAAGTGAAGTAGCCAGGTGGTGAAGTGGTCAAGGAAGGAGGCGGTGGGTCCGAGGGGGCGGTAGATGATGGCTATTTGGAGGTTGCAGGGGGAGAAGATTCGGACTGAGTGGGCTTCGAAGGAGGGGACAGTGACGGATGGGGGCTGGGGGATGGGGCTGAAGGTGCAGGAGTTGGACAGCAGTATGCCGACTCCACCGCCGTGTTTGCCAGAGGGACGGGGGTTGTGGGACAGGCTGAGGCCGCCGTAGGATAGTGCAGCAGGGGAGGCCGTGTTGGAGGGGGTGAGCCAGGTCTCGGTGAGGCCAAGGAATGACAGTTTCCTGGAGATAAAGAGATCATGGATGTCGGGGAGTTTGTTGCACACTGAGCGGGCATTCCAGAGTGCGCCGGGTAGAGCGGTAGGTGGGGCATGGGTTGGGGGAATGGGTCTGATGTTGGTGGGGTTGCGAGAGCTAGTGGTGGTGAGGTTGCGAGGGTTGGCGGTGGGTCGCGGGATGAAGGTTGTTGTGGGGATGTTGCGGGGGTGGGCAGGATTGGGGGAGATGTCACCGGCAAGGAGGAGGAGTAGGCCGAGGGTTAGCAGGTGGGAGCATGAGAGCTTGCGAGGCGGGCGTGCTTGTTTGGTGATTGAGGATTGAAAGTGAATGAAAAGGTCGGTGAAGTGGGCGAGGTGGTTCGGCAGGATGGAGGGTGAGAGCAGTATTTTGTTGCTGGGAGGGGAGATAAGTGGGGGTAGTAGGAAGTGGAGAAGGATGGGAGTGAGAGTGAGGAGTAGCGGGAACATTGCATACGGAGAACAGGGAGTGAGTGTGGCAGCAGGGGTCAGAAGCAGAGTGGGGAAAGTTGTGGTAGTGGGTGAATGGTCATCAGTGGGGAGCGGTCATGGGATGAGGTGATGACCAGGGGATGAGATGTAAGGTGGGGGGTCGGATGGATGGGTCAGATGGGGAAGTTGGGGGATCAGTCGAGGCGGTCGGGGTTGACAGAGGCGATTGCTGGGTTGGCTGATGGAGCAGCCGTGGGACAGGTGAGGCATCCAGGGGTCAGTCCGGGGTGGGATGCCACCAAGGTATGAGCTACAGTCCAGGGGAGATGTGGATGGGGATGAGATCTAGCAGTCCTGGACAGGATGGTGGAGCCGAGGACAAGGTGATACAGCCAGTATGGGGAGAAATAGTAGTCAAGAGGAGGTCAGATGGCTGGTGAGGAAGGGTGGACTGATGACTAGTTCCTTACTTGTGGAAGGGATTGCAGGAGTTAATATGAGATGAAGTAGTAAGGGTGGTAGAGATTAGAATGGAAACATTGTGGGGGATTTATATTTCTTTACCTGCCAGTCTTTTCCAGTCCATTTCTAGTCTATTTCTAAGTATTGTACTTAGAAAATGTACTTTGAAAGATGTAGTTTGAAAGATACATGGATCAGACTAAAGTCTAGATCAGACTTATGCTTCAAAATATATCTGTAGCTGAATAGGTTTCAGGTGTTGATTACTGGCTGGGTGTGGATGGAGTGACTAGATGATGGGGGTTACACAGAGGTAATAAAACATGGGAAGGGGCTGGAGAACTAACTCTAGGTCATGCTACACTGATCATGAGGAATGGTGAAAAGCAGACACATGAAAGGTAAGAAAATATCAACATATATAGATATTATAAGCACAGTATCTAAGCAGTGAGATTTGCAAAGCTGGAGAGATGGAGAGATGGGTGGAAGTTCACAGAGCAAACCTGTGGAAAGAGGAAACAGCCCAATTAGATGATGATGATGATGATGATGATGATGATGATCATGAGGTTGATGATTCAGCAGATACAAATAGTGATGAATGGAATAATATGTCATAGATGTCTAGTCTATTTCTAAGTATTGTACTTAGAAGATGTACTTTGAAAGATGTAGTTTGAAAGATACATGGATCAGACTAAAGTCTAGATCAGAATTATGCTTCAAAATATATCTGTAGCTGAATAGGTTTCAGGTGTTGATTACTGGCTGGGTGTGGATGGAGTGACTAGATGATGGGGGTTACACAGAGGTAATAAAACATGGGAAGGGGCTGGAGAACTAACTCTAGGTCATGCTACACTGATCATGAGGAATGGTGAAAAGCAGACACATGAAAGGTAAGAAAATATCAACATATATAGATATTATAAGCACAGTATCTAAGCAGTGAGATTTGCAAAGCTGGAGAGATGGAGAGATGGGTGGAAGTTCACAGAGCGTACCTGTGGAAAGAGGAAACAGCCCAATTAGATGATGATGATGATGATGATGATCATGATGATGATCATGAGGTTGATGATTCAGCAGATACAAATAGTGATGAATGGAATAATATGTCATAGATGTCTAGTCTATTTCTAAGTATTGTACTTAGAAGATGTACTTTGAAAGATGTAGTTTGAAAGATACATGGATCAGACTAAAGTCTAGATCAGACTTATGCTTCAAAATATATCTGTAGCTGAATAGGTTTCAGGTGTTGATTACTGGCTGGGTGTGGATGGAGTGACTAGATGATGGGGGTTACACAGAGGTAATAAAACATGGGAAGGGGCTGGAGAACTAACTCTAGGTCATGCTACACTGATCATGAGGAATGGTGAAAAGCAGACACATGAAAGGTAAGAAAATATCAACATATATAGATATTATAAGCACAGTATCTAAGCAGTGAGATTTGCAAAGCTGGAGAGATGGAGAGATGGGTGGAAGTTCACAGAGCGTACCTAACACACATTATAAGCACAGTATCTAAGCAGTGAGATTTGCAAAGCTGGAGAGATGGAGAGATGGGTGGAAGTTCACAGAGCGTACCTAACACACATTGTTGCCATTGTTTCATCTGTGGTAGGGCTATTACAGCTCACGCAGGAATCATTAGGGACTGTGGGGTCAGGATCTCTATTCTGTACAGGAACCGGCAGGGTCGGTTACAGTTTTTAGTGTCTATTTCCCATGTGAGTTGCTACACAACCAAAACAACCTCTATACACAACTGATAGCACAGTATCCACCATTCATAATAGGCGATGTCACAGCTGACCTGCTCCCCCTCCATTTACAATGACTTTTCCATACTCTCACTAGATGCTTCAATAGAAAGATATGGCCTAGGTTTATTCTCTGCAGCTTATGTACATGGGAATTTCTTGAAACAGCAGGAAGTAAAAGTCTAAAAAAGCCCCAAAGGCCATTGCGAAAATTGCAACATTTAGAATTTTTAACTGTAGATTGTGATATAGGGAAAAATATTTCCAATAATGTTTAAAAGATACATTTAAAGTGAATCTGTCAGTAGGATAAGCAGTCTATATGAGGTCCTCAGTTTTGATAGCCTTAAAGGTGTGGCATCGCGCGCCGTCGCTACTTTGATACTGCACCAGCAGTCGGAGGGTGACCTGGTGTTTCATCGCACCCATGCTGCAAGACTGAGTCCTCATGACTCCACTACACACCACCCTACGGGCTCAGCCACCACAACATCAATTTATTTATCAATTAAACTTTTGCGAGAAGAGTGTATATTTAGCATACACTTGTCTGATGTGCGCTGTTGTATTAATTGCCTCCTTTCTAATTACAGTTGTTGCCGATTCCTTTTCCGCCACTGGGCTGGGTTTTGGCCGATCGCAACCTTGCCGAACAATGGTCCAAGCTCTGCCATCAATAGTCCTCCTATAGATGGATATTGTGCTCCTCAACACCGGAGGAGGACTATTCACCTGGAGACCCCACCATGCTCTATCACTGAAAACACCAGGATCAGTCTTGGAATACAGGATGAAAGCAGCATCTTATAATATCTGCTGTAATTAAGTATTATTTGAATGATAATGGTGATGGAAGTGTTAGCTGTGCCACAGTGATATCCAAGTAAACATTTCCTATGTCAGGTTTAGTACAACTTGTGACTGTTGGACAAACTACAACGTCGAGCATCGTTGACAACCTACAAGTATCAAAACACACTGGAAGTTGTAGTTTGGCACCAATCTTAGAGTCCCTGTTTGGAAATCACTGTGTTAAAGCTCTTATGCTTGGTTAACAGTCTACTATTTTCCAAATGAGGTGTTGTAGTAGCGGTATATTTTATGTACAGAGATCTATAACGGCACAATCATTATTCATAGACTTAGCTTAAACATGAACACTACCTTGTTCAGATAGATAGGATGGGCAGGGCACATATTTGCACTAAGGCTTTGTTCACATGAGTACTGATTGATTTTGACAGCTAAAACGAGTATTAAAATAGGAAGAGTGAGAAAGGAAATTCTGGCTTCTACAAAAGATTTCTGTCTTCAATGAGCTCCGATCAATTATATAAAAAGTTAATTGGTGCTCACTAAAAGGGAATGCATCATCAGAAAATGACCTATTCTTCAACCCCTTCATGAACAGGACTTTTATCATTTTTGCACCCTTTTTCCTTCCTTCTCCCAAAAGCTGTAACTTTTTTTTTTCAATGACACAGCAATATAATATTTTTTTTTTGAGCAGGCGTGAGGGTGAGTTGTAGTTTTCAATGACACCATTTTACTGTACGATGTAATGGAAAAAAAGAAAAAAATGGCAAGTTTCAAAATACCCCCCGTAACATTGTATTTTGGGTTTGCTATCTTGGCATTGTGTTGCAAAAATAATCTGGCAACATGATTCAGAAATTTGGAAAAAAAAAAGATGGGTTTGCTATTTTATGAGACCTGTTACTTTATCTTCCCACAATGAGCTTTTGGTGCATTTATGATGTTGCGTCAAAAATGCTAAGGCGGCACCGATCTGGCAAGCCCCATTCATTCTCCATGGGGCTTGCGGTTGGGTGCAGCAAGTGTGGTATTGCCGAATCCAGCAGATCTGGCACTCCTTTCTCCTCTGTCCTCTTTCTCTTCCTTTCTTGCCTCTCTTTCCTCTCCTTCTCCCCTCTCCTTCTCTCCTCTCCTTCTCTCCCCTCTCCTTCTCTCCCCTCTCCTTCTCTCCCCTCTCCTGACAAGGATTTCACTGTTTCAACTATCTGGAAGTGAAAGAAAGGCAGAAAAAGTGCAGCAAAAACACAACATTTACACATGCAAAAACGCAATGCAATGAGCAAAAAAGCATTGCAGATTTTGGTGCATTTTTCTGAGTATGCAGATTTGGTGCTGAAAATGTCTGCAGCGTGGGCACATGGCCTAAGACCAGCGGACCAGCGTTCTATTGTTACATCCCACACACTGAAAAAAAAATTAAGCTTTTGTGAGGTCATGTTCTCCTTCTGCTGTTTTGCTGCTATTGGGCACTTCATACAGGGACACACTGAAAAACTACAGCGAGACAGAATAAAAAAAGTTTACTCCACTCTGCAGCCACTATTAATTACTTTGTGTGTCCAGTTTAGCATAAAAAATTTGGTGAAAGGTCCTCGTTAAATGTATTTTAATATTTTTTTTTTCCGCATTAGTCTGGTTTCATACTGCAGTTTTTTCCCTGATCAGGTTCCATCAGGTTTGTGTGTCAAAACCAGGAGTGTCTCCAAAACCCAGAACAGGCGTCAATCTTTCAATTATAGTTTGTCTCTGCAAGTTCCTCTCCTGGTTTTGACACACAAACCTGATCGAACCTGATCAGGGAAAAAACGGCAGTGTGAAACCAGCCTTATCAGAAGTCTCATTATCTTCACAGTCAGGATTTTATGACAGTAAACACCTCTACACACATCTGATAGGATCCATTAATCACGATAAGTGAGTTTAGAATAGCCCAAGTGAAATGTAAGAATTGCAAGATGTCTATAAAAAATAAAAGAATTGTGATATGAAAGAATAAGAAAAACAAAAACATATATTTAATGTACAACCTCAGTGTAAACAGTGGGCCATTTTCTGATGACACATTCTTTTTGAGGTCCTTTTACAAAGGCTGATGAAACCGTAAGAGGATGAATGAATTAATTAATCATCAATCAATCACTGCATGCATTTTGTCAGCAGCATGTATTTTATTTACATGGGAGATGACCAGCTGCCAATAATGTTTTTAAGGCATGGATAAACCATGTGATCAGCTGAAGAACGAGAGTTTTAGTCATCCTTCAGGAGATCATCTCCATATATGTAATGGCCAATGATTGGGAATGAGCATTGTTAAGATTACTTTCTCATCCATCTATTGGCACGTGCCATGTATTGGTAGAAAAGAATCAAATCTGTACAATGTGAACAAGGCCTAAAGTTTCCAGTCTAATCTGGAGATGAATGTTTAGGTCCGTTATCTTCTAGGACTAATAAAACAAACTGCAGGAAATGCTGCACCTCATTTTAAAAGCAACATGCATCACAGGTGTTGGCCTAAGAGGATATATTGATGACAGACATTTGTGCAATGTCCTTAAAGGGACTCTGTCATCAGGTTTTTGCCATTCCATCTGACGGCAGCATAATGTAGAGATCCTGATTCCAGCGATGTGTCACTTACTGAGCTCCTTGCTGTCATTTTGATAAAATTACTGTTTTCTCTGCTGTAGATTTGGCAGCTCCAACATATGACTGGGCAAAATTGACTAGTCCTCTAATGATAATCTCCAGCTGATTTAACAGTGATTTTATCAAAACTACAATGAGCAGCTCAATAAGTGATACATCGTTAGAATCAGTACATTATGCTGCTCTCAGATGAGATGGCAAAATCCTGGTGACAGAGTCCCTTTAAAATGCACTACATTTTCTTGACACTTTACATATAACAGAGATTGCCAGTTTCTGGCTTCTATACCCTTTTAGCTTTTGCTAGTCTTAAAGGGGTTGTCCTGTGTAAACAAATTATATTGGGTCTATCTAAAGAGAACGGATTGGCAGATTAGGGAAATTTTATTCCTGATAGAGGTATTTTGTCCCTGTTACAAGATGGTGCGGCAGGTTGGACACCAAACATTGCTTAATACATTCCCGATACGGCCGCCATAAAAATGCAGAGCACACGTCCCTTCAGCCCCATAGGGAATAAATGGAGCATAGGTTGAGGATACGAACTACTGTGCCATTCTTAGACCCCTTTCACATCAGCGGTAATCGCTGATCGCGGCAGTTGCGTTTTTTTTCACCGCATAATGGCTGCACTTGCGGTTCACTTGCGGCAAGTCCCATGTAATGTCTATGGGGCTTGTGGTAAGTGTGCGGCAGGTGCGGCAAGTGCGGTTTCGGCACTTGCAGCCGCGAGAAAACCACGGCTGACCGCGGTTTTTTCGTGGCCGCATCTGCCGCAAGTGCCAGAACCGCAACTGTACCGCAGTTGCCGCACCTGCCACAAGCCCCATAGACACTGCATGGGGCTTGCCGCAGGTGAACCGCAAGTGCAGCCGTTATGCGGTAATCGCGGCAGTTGCGTTTTTTTCACCGCAACTGCCGCAATCAGCGATTACCGCTGATGTGCAAGCAGCCTTACTGGGAAAAAAGGTTACCATTCTGCTGAGCAATGGGACTTCCACTGATCAACATCCTGTGGATAGGTGGATAGGTGATAACTTGTTTTTATTTAACAATTCTTTTTGTAGCACAATTAGGGTCAAGGAATCCTCATTTTCTATATATGGGGTCTTAGAGCTGGCATGCCATTTATTATTCTCAGGACACATCATAAATATCTGTCACCAGACGATCCCTTTAAAGCTCACCTGCCATTTTCAGTAAACTATATATGCACAAAAAAATCTAACTAAGGCGGCCGTCACACGCTGAGATATCTCTAGCGATATTGTAAGCGATCACGTGCACGCGCAATCGCTTACAATATCGCTCACATCGCTGGTGAGATGTCACACAGACACTCACCAGCGATGTGGAGCCGCGATCTCGCTGGTAACTATGGTACACATCGGGTTACTAGGCGCCGCGCGTCGCTTAGTTACCCGACGTGTACCATAGTTACCATCTCCCAGCATAGGCTCTGCCGCTGGGAGATCGTTCATCGTGGTGTTATACACCACGATGAAGCAGATCGTTAAATCGTACATCGCTAGATGTGAGGTCCGGACCTCAGATCAGCGATGTCACGATCAAGCGATTTCACATCGTAAATCGCTTGATTACATGCAACGATTTCTTGCCCGATATCGCTTAAGCGATCAAAAAGGAGATCGCTTAAACGATATCGGGCAAGAAATCGTTGCGTGTGACGGCCGCCTTAGTCCATTAACCTCCTGTGCCTCATTGTTTAGACAGAATCTGCTGTTCCTCTTGGTTCCCTGACAAAAATGAGTATAATGATAATAGTTTGTACCTCCATTGCCATTTTTCAGTACAAAGATCAAAGGCTAAACTACCAGGATATCCAGATGTAAAGAGTCATACCATGGTAACGGGGTCTGTCTGACAACTTTACAGATGTTGTTTTTTTCAATGCAATGTGTTTAAAGTTAAAGCAAATGGCAGACAGTGTTAATTAAAGATATTCTACTGCTCTGCGTGTCTATCCCAATGTAGCCCTATGTGTATACGTGGTAAAAAAAACAATCAACAAACTTCTTGTTCTTTACAACTGCCCTCTATGATTTGCCAACAAATCAAATGTACATTTACATCTATAGAACAGATGGAAGTGAGATTTTCTGCAGGATCAGACTACACAGGGTTGTTCGTTGTCTGTTACCATGGAGATGTGGAACTCACAGGCACTAAAGTCAATGTGCTCAGGCTCAGTTGTGTCACTCTGCCATATGGCAAACATTCTACACACGTATGACCTTGTGCTAGTGCCCAGGAGACAGAACAAGAGACTTTTAGGGTACAACTGGGAACCAAGAGGATGTTGGCTTAACCTAAACGGTATCTATAATGTTGCTGCAGTAAAACATACTGTATCAGTTCAGTCATGCATAATGTTCACACCTCTCCAAAATTTTACTGATGCTGAAAACTTTAAAAAATATGCAACCCATATGGAGCTTTATAAAGCAGTCGTTTTTTTTTTTATTCAAATTTCCTACCTTAAACACAGCTTAGTTGGCAATGTGAATATATTCATTGACACCTGACAAAATTAGTGTCAGGAACAGGCGCTATTTGTTACAGTGCAGAAACCTGTTATAATGTGCAGATAACACACACAAATGAAACTATGTACTCTGTTTAGTAGTCTTGATCAGTAGGAATCAGGGTGTTAAGCAGTGGCACGAGTCATAGGGCCGCTTTACACACACCAACTTCTGTGACCAACTTCTGAACAGATCTCTGGTTGCAGTGAAATCATGGACACATTGTTCCATTTGTACACAGCCACAAAATGGAGCAATGTGCCCATGATTTCACTGCAACCAGAGATCTGTTCAGAAGTTGGACACAGAAGTTGGTGTGTGTAAAGCGGCCCTTACGGTACTGTCACACGCGGCAATTTTGCAAGCAATTTCACTGGCAATTTGCTGGTTGCAGTGAAATCATGGACACATGGTTCCATTTCTACACGGCAACAAAACAGAACCATGTATCCATGATTTCACTGCAACCAGCAAATTGCCAGTGAAATTGCTTGCAAAATTCCCGCGTGTGACGGTACCTTTAGAGTGCTTTCACATTGCAATTTTTTCCTGTCCGTGGGGATCCTATTTTTTGCAGGACCCCACGGACAGGATCGCATATGGCATCCTGGTGCCATTGCTGTGTACGGGTCCGTGATTTTCACGTACCCCGACACAGAAAGGGCACTTTCACTTCCACAATGTATATATATACATTGCGGAAGCGAAATAAAGTAAAAGAAGGGTTAAAAATAAATAAAAATTCATGGTCACGTCTCTGGCGTGTCCTCCGATGCCTGCATGTAGCTCCCGACAGCAGGACCTGGCTGGGCGGAGGAAGCCGATCAGCTGATTGGTCACATAACTGGCATCAGTTGAGCGGTTTAAACCCTGCGCCCACCAAAAACGATCGGCGGGCGGGTCACATGACCAGATCAGCTGAGTGGTTTAAATCTCCCACCCGCCGATCGGTTTTGGTGGGTGCGTGGTTTAAACCACTCAGCTGATGCCGGTTATGTGACAAATCAGCTGATCGGCTTGCTCCGCCCAGCCAGGTCCTTGTTGGGAGCTACATGGAGGCATCAGGGGACATGCCAGAGAAGTGAGCATAAATTTTTTTTATTCTTAACCCTTCTTCTACTGAATTTCACTTCCGCAATGTATATACATTGCGGAAGTGAAATTAGATGGTACAGAGCAGTTTTAGTGTACTGAACATGCTCAGTACACTAAAATCGGATCTAAGAAACGATCCTGTGTTTTCTCGGACCCGCGCTCCATAGGCCCCCATGTTAAAGGCCGCGGATCGGATCAGATCTGATTTGGTCCATTTTGGTCCGCTGTGCCCAAAATCGGAGCAGTCTCTGATTTTGGGTACAGCAAAAAATTGGACAGAATCAGATCCGACACAAATCGGATAACATTAAAGGCAAATCCGATGTGATCCAATGCCCATAGGGACACATGGGGGCTAAAACGGATCCGTGGCTGTCCGTCTTACAACGAACAGCCACAGATCCACAAAAATCACAATGTGAAATCACCCTATGGGCCCTGATGCAAAACTTGGACGCAAACCCAGACGTGCATGTTAGTCAAATGTATTGGCTCCTGTAATGTCTTCCATCTTAGTCCTGATACAGTAATAATGTCCCCCCATCCAGTTATAATGTCTAATATCCTCACCTCTTTCCTGGAAATGTCCCCATCATAGCCCCTTTCTTTGCTAATGTCACCAATCCTGTAATAATGTTCCCTATCCTCTTATAATGTCCTGCCCCCCCAACTTCTAATAATGTCCTCATCCTGTACTAATATGCCCTGTCCTGGCCCTTATCCTGAAATAGTGTCCCCTATTCTGTTATAACATCCAGTTTCCTGGCCTCATCCTGTAATAATGTTTCCCATCCTGGCCCCTTTCTTTTTTAATGTGCCCCATCCTGTTATAATGACCCCTATACTTGCTTACATCTATTACGGTAATAATATTCTCTGTCCTGACCCTCATCCTGAAGTAATGCCCCCAAACTGTTATAATGTCCAAATGTCCTGGCCCCATTCTATAATGTCCTCCATCCTGGCACTTTTCTTTAATATTGTCCCCCATCCTGTAATAATGTCCCCTATCCTTGTCCCCATCTAGAAATAATCTCAACCATCCAGTAATAATGCCCAATGTGCTGGTTCCATCCTGTAAAAACGACCACTATCCCGTTATAATGTTCCCTATCCTGACTCCATCTTGTTATACTGTCCCCCATCCTGTAATAATGTCCCCCACCTTTGCTCCATCCTGTAATAATGTCCCCCTACCTGGCGCTCTTCTCCAACACATTTAAAAAACAAACAAAACAATTCTTCTTACCTGTCTATGCTCCCAGGGCGTGAAGTCTCCATAGCTACTGCAGGAGGGTGGGTGGCACATGGCAGTGACAAAAATGTGCAGCCTGTGACTGGTATGCCTACATCAGCTGCCGGCCTCTGATTGATTCATGGCCTGTACAGCTAATCTAGTGCAGAAAGTCATTGGCTCTCTGTGCCATAACACATTTCAGCTGCATGTGCACCCAAGGAAAACAGCGTTGATGTCAGTGACCCCCTTCTTGCCAGGCCCGTTCACGTGCTCTGTGATCACGATCGTTACTCCCCTGGTCCGGAGACTGATCTCAAGGAAAAGCAAATTGCTTTATTGAATAAATAGAAAATGCTCGAGGATAGGCTGAATAGTTCTGCCCATGTCTTGAGAAATTGGTGGAATCTCAGCACCCACATTCCCACCGATCAACACGACATACTGTATGATGGGTACAAATACAATATAACATATATAATCCACGAAACTTAATGGGTAACTACATTTTTTATACTTTTATACTTTAAGGTAAACTTAAGCTGATAGAATGTTATTTTTCCTTTATTTTATAGACTGTATCAGCTTTGCTATTGTAAAATCTTTTTTTTATTATTATTATGATTATTATTATATTTTAAAGGATTAATTGGGAGGCTAAATTATTATTATTATTATATACTTACTTATATAGCGGCATTGGTTCCATGGCGCTTTACATGTGTAGGGGCAGACGAGAGCAAGAAGGTAAAATAACGACAATTAAATCATACAGGTACAGTAGGGCAGAGGATCCTGTCCACGAGGGCTCAATTATTATTATTTATTACTAATAAATCAATTACGGTGATTAAAAAAACTAAAATATAAAGTAGACATTTATAGAGGTCAAACAGAACCACAATATACAATATACAATATATTACATCTCCAATTCTCAAACAGTTTTAGCCTGAACCCTGGTGTTAAACTCCTCAGAATGTTGCTACATTTTTGCACAACACCTCGTAATGAATTTGGTGCATCTTAATGAATCGGGGGCCTAAATATCTAATGATAGTCGTATCAATAGTGACAGGCATTGGTTTACTAAATTATAACTGTTTGCAAAAAGACTATGAAGGTCGAGTGCTCCATGGCCATATGCTGCCACATCAAGTATAGGTGAGAGTATATTCTGTTTAAGCAAAAACTGGTATAATATATTATGTGCTCGCATCGTATATTGAAGGTCATTTCATTCTGTATTACAGGTCATAATAATGCTTTGTAATAATACTGTAGACGTGATCTGTTATCACAGGGTCAACTCTAATCCAGTATTGTGTGAAGGTCGAAAGGCACAGATCCTACCGGCAAAGCCTTGTTTTATTAGTATTTTGTAGAATTTGCTGCTGGTGCCAAGTGATACAAATTTAAAGCTCTGTTCACATTGACTTCATGGTTTTTGTGTTTAGAGGCCATCCTGGACTCCTTACATGCGAGACACTAGTGGTGCCCAGTGAACACCATTGACTATAATGGAGCAATGCAGTGGAGTAACTTGAAGCTCATGGGTCACGATGCAAAAGCTCCAACAGGGCTCACAGTTATTGCAAATCTTTAATAGCTGCCGACTCCAACATAAATGTGAACACAGCCTAAAAAGTACTAGTGTGAACAAAGCTTTACTGCATATATATTTTACAATCCTACTACACAATCCTATAAGTTCATATTGTTGTTTACAGGCTGATGGATCTCTAATGATGTCCTGAATTGTGCTCAGTGCCATAATGACAGCCACATCATTAGTTCACACCATAATGGAGCTCCTGCTAAAAGTCAGTTATGTATGCCGCAATCATACATCTAAATACAAGATGGAGCAGTAATAGGTAACCTCTACAGTAATGAGTAGCTTTGTAGGGTTCTTACTAGAGATGAGCGAACCTGTTTGGGGACGGCGTTCAGGGAATTCCAGTCTTCAAAGTGCTGGAGCCCTGAATGCCATGGTCCGGTACGCTGGGTGGTCAGGCCCGTGCAAGCTGCTTGCTGTGTGTGATCGAGGAGATGATAGAGTCAAGCTCAGTCCACCACTGTTATGGTGCTATGGAGAAAAGAGGAATTACGGAATGTTTCCATACACAACATTTTGGCTCCAACGTGAACTTTCATCAAGATTGTAATCTATAGACAGATATACAAAAAAAAAAACTAATAAACTGTGCCCTTTCACACTGGCATATTTGTCCGGATCTGGACAAAAAAATGCGTCTGCCACATGTGCCACCTAACGGCCGCACTTGCGGCGCAACCCATGCATTGTCTATGGGGTTTGCGGCATAACTATGGTTCTGACACTTGCGGCCGTGAATAAAAACGCTGCTGACTGCATTTTTTTTTGCGGTTGCAACTACTGCAAGTGCTGGAATCGCGGCTATACCGCACTTGCCACACCTGCCGCTGTGCAACAGTGACCCGCTGTGTACCTTGGATACCAGCCGGTGAGCGGAGAAGGCTGGTAACCAAGGTATACATCGGGTATCTAGGCAGCGCGCGCTGCGTAGATACCCGCAGTTTACGTTGGAGACCAGCCTGCTCCCGCTTACCGCAGCCTGGCAGCGGGAGCAAGACATCGTGGAAACGATATTTAAATCATTTCCACGATGTCTCTGGTCCATTGATTGCTGGTGAGTCTGCCTGTGTGACAGCTCATCAGCCATCTGAACGATTTTGTTAGCGATCGCGCGTGCATGTGATCACTAACAATATCGTTCTTCACATTGATGCGTGTGATGGCATCTTAAATGTTTATATTCCATTCATGTCTGTTGGACTGACTGAGTGCTGGACTCGGTTACCTATACCAGTTCCACTGACACTTGATGGAGCAACAATGATCATTAATGGTGAATGACCATGCCACGCCATTCAACTCCACAAAATTAAGGAAGAATGGATGTATAGAGACCTAAAGCAATTTACAGTTATCATTTACATTATTGATTGGCGACAAATATCAATCAAGGAAAAACGGCTTTAAAAGGTGTATTCAGATAGAGAGGTGACCACTTCTACATCGGTTGGGGTTAGACAGTTAGGACCCCTGCGCTAACTAGAATGTGGCACTTTTATCCCCATTGGATTAGAGTGCCTGTATGCATGCTCGACTGGCTCTTCACTCAATTTCTATAGAAAGCTGAACACAGCACTCCAACAGTCCCATAGAGAATGAATGCTGCCATAACTATTATATTCTTATGGGTGTTGGTTGGGGTCCCAGTGGTCAGACATCCACAGAGCTAAAAACTATACTCAGGATGGATAACTTCTTCCTGCCAGAATTCCCCTTTAAGGCATCCTAAAGCTAGCCCCTGCTGGGAATCTCCTTCAATAACCCAAAGCACAAAGAAGCTACTAATAGCATCTCCGTGGAGCAAGGCTGTGAATCAATGCCAATGAGAACCATGTAATGCTTAATTTCCTCTGTGCTGTTAGGGAATTAAACACTTGCTGATGGGTCCCCCTGCAGATTACACCTGATCACTAGAGGTCTCAGCAGGAAACGAGAAATACCTGCCGCTCACAATGTATTAAAGGGATAGGGATAAAGAAGAGATGTGAATGTATGAGATCATATGTGCACAGTAAAAGAAGCCATTTTGCCTTACCAACCACCTACACAAGTTCTGTGCATCAATTTGGAAACTTTTTCTCATTGTGCTCTGTGGAAATTATTTTGTTGCTGTGTGTTTCGAAATAAAAAGATGAGATTTTTCTATTATACTGCTTTTAAGTCTGCAAATTATTTTGTCCTCCTATATTACAAGGCCACCTCTGTTTAGATCAGGGGTGGGGTGATGTTTGGTGTTAATGATCTTTCTTGTTTCTCACAGCTCGGTCATATGTTTTGTAAAGCATATACATCACATAGGTGACGCTAGGACTGCTGTATATACATTACATAGAAGACACTGGGACTGTTGTATATACATTTCATAGGAGACACTGCCATATTTACAACACATTACAGATGCTGGTATTACTGTATAGACATCACATAGGAGACGCTGGGACTGCTGTATATATATATCCCATTGCAGACGCTGGGACTGCTGTATATATTTGACATATGAGACGCTGGGACTGCTGTATATACATCACATAGGGGATGCTGGGACTGCTGTATATACATCACATAGGGGATGCTGGGGATGCTGTATATACATGACATAGAAAAGCTGGGGGCATTTACACCATGTTCCAAATTATTATGCAAATGTTCTTTTTCTCTGATTTTCCTAAATGGTCGGTGCAAATGACAGTCAGTGTAATAAAAGTCATCACCCGTTAGAGTATACATCGAATTTTAGTTTAGAAACCTCCCAATGAGACAGTATAATCTTCAAAATAAAAAAAAACTCTAAATGCACTGTTCCAAATTATTAGGCACAGTAGAGTTTCTAAACATTTGATCGATGTTTGAAAGAACTGAAAATACTCATTTGTTGAATTTGCAGCATTAGGAGGTCACATTCACTGAAATAAAAAGCTTTTTAACTCCAAAACATCCTAACAGTTATGTTACATGTTAACATAGGAACACCTTTACAATTCTTGCATCCATTGAACTTGTGAGTTTCTGGAGAGTTTCTGCTTGTATTTCTTTGCATGATGTCAGAATAGCCTCCCAGAGCTGCTGTTTTGATGTGAACTGCCTCCCACCCTCATAGATCGTTTGCTTGATTATACTCCAAAGGTTCTCTATAGGGTTGAGGTCAGGGAAAGATGGTGGCCATACCATGAGTTTATCTCCTTTTATGCCCTTAGCAGCCAATGACACAGAGGTATTCTTTGCAGCATGAGATGATGCATTGTCATGCATGAAGATGATTTTGCTCCTGAAGGCACATTTTTGCTTCTTGTACCATGGAAGAAGGTTCTCAGTCAGAAACTCTATATACTTTGCAGAGGTAATTTTCATACCTTCAGGAACCTTAACCCCTTCCCGACCTATGACGTTATAGAGACGTCATGAAAGTCGTTGCGGTCCCGACCTATGACGTCTCTATAATGTCATGGGTTGTTTGCGCTCCTGCAGCTCCGGTGACCGGGTCAGTGACAAGTCACCAGAGCTGCAAGATCACAAGGACACATACTTTAGCCCGGGGAGGTGGCTTAGCCCCCCCATGGCTAAACCCGCTCTGATTGGCAGTTGAAGTTGAAACTGCCAATCAGAGCAAGTAACCCCTCCAGGTCTGATTGGAGCTCTCCAATCAGATCTGAAGGGTCGGCTTGGCATGTGCCCTCTCCCTCCTTAGCCCCCTCCCGCTCCAGGACTCATCAGCCCCCCCCCCCCGATCGCTTTCCTCACCCTCCACCCGGCGGGAGCATTCATCCGCTGACGGGCTGCACCCGCCGGTCAGTTTCCTCGGTCCTCTCCTGATGCGATCATGGAGGGGGCTGAGGAAGCTGACACCCCCTCGGGCCCCCCTCCACCTCTGTGCCCCGGGCCCCCCCCCCTCACCTCCTGGCGGGCTGCACCCGTCGGCCAGCCTCCTCTGCTCCGGTGTGGGCCCCTCCTCCTCTCCCGGGCCCCTCCTCCTTACCGGTGGATCGTGAGTGAGGAAAGTATGAATGAATAGATGGATGGGTGCATACATGGATGGATGGATGAGTGGGTGCATGCATGGGTGGATGGATGGGTGCATGGATGTGTGCTTGAGTGGATGTGTGCATGGATGGATGTGTGCATGTGCGCACGTGGGCATGCATGGATGGATGTGTGCATGCATGGATGTGTGCGTGCATGGATGCATGTGTGTGTGCATTAGTGGATGTGCGCATGCGTGGATGGGTGCATGGATGGATGTGTGCGTGTGCATGGATATGTGTATGTGTGCATGCATGTGTGCGTACATGGATGGATGTTGCATGGATGGATGTGTGCGTGCATGGATGGATGTGTGTGCAAGGATGGATGCGTGTGTGCGTGGATGGATGTGTGCATGGATGAATGTGTGCATGGATGGATATGTGTGTGCATGCGTAAATGGGTGCATGGGTGGATGATAGTTGGATAGATGGATGCATGGGTGGATGGATGGGTGCAACAAGGGATCAAGAAAGTGTCCTCTTGTTGTAGTCTCTGGGATCATAGTCGTTGTGCACTGTATGACAGATCATTGCCTTACAGTGCACCATAACTCTGACCCGAGACTGTAGGAAGAGGATACTTGATCCCTTGCTGCAGTCTCTGGATTGAGCAGAGGCGATCGAGCGTCGTGGGACCTTCATTGTGGGCTACGTCGGAGGGGATCGCGTGTCGGGGACCTTCGTTGTGGACTACGTCAGATCTTTATAATAATGATGGAGTCCGAATTTTGTTTGTGTTTTTTTTTTCACATAAAAAGATTTTTCTCTGTGTGGTGTATTTTTTGACTATTTACCAGAGATTCCTAAATGCCGGGTCTAACATTGGCCCGACATAATGAATCTCGAGCTTAGTGCCAGCTGCCAATAAAAAGCTGGCATTAACCCCTTTATTACCCAGTTTGCCACCGGCACCAGAGCAACTGGAATAGCCTGGGTACAGAGCCAGGAAATGGCGCTTCAATAAATGCGCCATTTTCTGGGGCAGCTGCGGGCTGCAATTCGCAGCATGGGGGGCCCAGAACACTTGGGCCTCTCCAAGCTGAGGATTCCAGCCCCCAGCTGCCTAGTTGTACCTGGCTGGGCCAAAAATATGGCGGAACCCCACGTCATTTTTTTTTTCTAGAATTAGTTCCAGAAATAAAAGAAATGGGCTTCGCTGTATATTTGGTTGCCAGCCAGGTACAACGAGGCAGCTGGGGGATGGTGGCAGTCCATAGCTGCCAAGTTGTACCTGGCTGGACCAAAAATATGGCGGAGCCCCATGTCATTTTTTTGTTCTAAAATCAGTTTTAGAAATTAAAAAAAAGGCCTTCGCTGTATTTTTGGTTGCCAGCCAGGTACAACTTGTCAGCTAGGGGGCTGAAATCCTCAGCGTGGAGAGACCCAAACATGGGCCCCCACACTGCAAATTGCAACCCACAGCCACCACAGAAAATAGTGCATTCATTAGCATCTACCAGTTGCCCTTGTGCTGGTGGCACACGGGTTCTCCGTACGTGATATGGTGTCCGCTAATAATTTCAATGGAAAATTAGCCCCAATTGCTAGCGGAAACCATTTTGCGTATGGAGAGCCCCTCCCTGTGTGCCTGAATATTGGAGCTCCCCCGCAAGTGACCCCATTTTGGAAACTAGACCCCCTAAGGAACATATCTAGATGCATAGTGAGCACTTTGAACCCCCAGATGTTTCACAAATTGATCTGTAATAATGAAAAAGTACCGTAACTTTTTTTCACAAAAATTTTCTTTCAGCCTAACTTTTTTCATTTTCATATGGGCAACAGGATAAAATGGATCCTAAAATTTGTTGGCCAATTTCTTCTGAGTACACCGATACCTCATATGTGGTCATAAATCACTGTTTGGGCGCACGGCAGGGCTCAGAAGGGAAGGAGCGCAATTTGACTTTTTGAATGGAAAATTAGCTCCAAAAGTCAAATTGCGCTCCTTCACTTCTGAGCCCTGCCGTGCGCCCAAACAGTGGTTTATAACCACATATGAGGTATCGGTGTACTCAGAAGAAATTGCCCAACAAATTTTAGGATCAATTTTATCCTGTTGCCAATGTGAAAATGAAAGAATTGAGGCTAAAAGAACATTTTTGTTAGAAAAATTAAAATGTCAATTTTTTCCTTCTACGTTGCTTTAGTTCCTGTGGAGCACCTGAAGGGTTAAAACTTTTCTTGAATGTAGTTTTAAGTAGCTTGAGGGGTGCAGTTTTTGGAATGGTGTCACTTTTGGGTGTTTTCTGTCATGTAAACCCCTCAAAGGGACTTAAATGTGACGTGGTCACTAAAAACAATGGTTTTGTAAATTTTGCTGGAAAAATGAAAAATTGCTGATGAACTTTGAACCCTTATAACTTCTGAACAAAAATTTTTTTTTCCAAAATTGTGCTGATGTAAAGTAGACATGTGGGAAATGTTATTTATTAACTATGTTGTGTCAGATAACTCTCTGGTTTAGCAGAATAAAAATTCATAATTTGAAAATTGCAAAATTGTATAAAATTTTGCCAATTTTTTTATTTTTTCACAAATAAACGCAAAAATTATCAACCTAAATTTAATACTAACATGAAGCCCAATATGTCGCGAAAAAACAATCTCATAATCACTAGGATCCGTTGAAGCGTTCCAGAGTTATTACCTCATAAAGGGACACTGGTCAGAATTGCCAAAAGTGCCTCGGTCTTTAGCGTCAAAATAGGCTGGGTCCTGAAGGGGTTAAAGAGGCCTACCAGCTGTTTCCCAATGATTCCGGCCCAAAACATGACTCCTCAACCTCATTGCGGAGGTCGCAGCCATGTTGGGACATGGTGGCATCCACCAACCATCCACTACTCCATCCATCTGGACCATCCAGGGTTGCTCGGCACTCATCAGTAAATAAGACTGTTTGAAAATTAGTCTTCATGTATATGGCCTTGTTCACACATACCTGCGTTTTTGGCACTGTCTGCATTTTTTTGCAGTTTTTCAAAAACGCAGATGCGTTAACGCATGGTACATTTAAGTGTACATGCATTTTTTAGCTACACTTGCGTTTTTTTCCCCCATTCCAAAAAACGCTGCATGTAGCGTTTTTTGGGTGCTGTAAAAAAAACGCATGCGTTTTTTTAACATGGGGCCCTATGGGAAACGCATGCATTTCTAAATGGCACATATAGGCACCCTGCGTTAACGCATGCGTTTTTGCATGCGTTTTTGGTGAAAAAAATGACTAAGTCCAAAAACTTCAAAAACACTTTCAGACCCCCAGAGTACACTATTTGGCAATCTTAGAAAAACTGATCAGTTCTTCTAAATGCTAAAAAAACGCATAGATGTGTGTGAACAAGGCCGATCTGGACCCACTGCAACTGTTTCTGCTTGTGAGCACTGTTTAGGGGTGGCCGAATAGTAGGTTTATGCACCACAGCAAGCTTTTGAAGGATCCTACACCTTGAGGTTCGAGGGACTCCAGAGGCACCAGCAGCTTCAAATATCTGTTTGTTGGTGTGTAAGGCCTTTTTAGCAGCTGGTCTTTTGATCCGATGAACTTGCCTGGCAGAAACCTTCCTCATTCTGCCTTTATCTGCATGAACACGTCTGTGCTCAGAATCAGCCACAAATCTCTTCACAATACGATGATCACACTTACGTTTTCATGCAATATCTAATGTTTTCATCCCTTGTCCAAGGCATTGAACTATTTGAAGCTTTTCGGCAGCGGAGAGATACTTTTTCTTTCCCATGTTACTTGAAAACTGCAGCCTGCATAATATTGTGGAACACCCAGTTTTCCTTTTATTGGGCTCACCTGCCAAACTAATTTTCAACGGTATCTGAGATTGATTTCAGTGATCTAAAGAATCCTGAGACACAATACCATCAATGGGTTTCATTGAAAAAATAAAAGAAAAAACCCTATGACACTTAAAACCAATTTACATTATAATTTGGAACATGGTGTACATTACATAAGAGATACTGGGACTGCTTTATATACATCACATAGAAGATAATTGGGCATATATGTGGTGCACCTAGGGTCCGGTTGCCACAGTGATATTGCCTCCTTCACCAGGGGTGATGTCATACTTGGGAGCAGAAGGAGATCCCCACGCGAGGTAACCCCATATATGCATTCACCAGTCCTGACTCTGGGCCAAAATGGGGAGATCTACGCCCGAATTCAGGGGAGCTGCCCTGGTTCTTGCAAGAGGAGGGGTTAGGAGTAGAAAAATGCGGGAAGGGGGAGGAAGTAGACAGTTAGTTAGTCTGAGAGGAACACCAAGAGAGATGGAGCTCTAGGGGAGGCTAGTGCTCTGGCCTAATGGGACCGGTGGGTAGGTGAGCCGAAGAAACCCCAGCCAGAGGGACCCTGAACCTGCAACCGCCTTTGAGGTCATTCTCAGGAGAGCTGGTTGCAAGAGGGGACCGGCCCCAATCTGAAAACAACACTGTAAGATTTAATCAGGAAACCAGCGACCACTGGGCTTTATGTGCAGTCGTCAACTACTGTGGACAATGCGCAGAACGGTGGCTAGACCTAGGGTCAGAGGACGTGTCGACCATCGCTCGACAGGGCCTGCAGCCATCAGCCTGGGACACTGTAGCCCTAAGGCTCAGCGCATGAGTGGCGAGTAAACCAGCGCAGGGAAGGGCAACCTGGAGAGGCATACAGAAGAGGGTCTATGTGGAGTAGACCTGGATTGCCTGGGAGTTGTCTGGACTGTTGACTTGGAGGACACAGTACCCGGCTGGGTTGTTTTGCACAAGCTTCAAGTAAAGGTAAAGAACTGCACCTTCCATGTCCTCCTGTTATTTCCCATGCCCTCCTTGCCGCTTCCTGCACCCTAACCAACAACCAACATCATCCCTATAGACTCTCATACCAACCCTGGGCTCTCGCTCCATCTGTGGGGAGCGTTACCATCCCGGCTGCCACTCCATCTGCTCAAGAGGTCCAAAACAGCAGCTCTGGTCACCCATGACCAGGTACCATAGGTGGCGTCACGAAAAAGACTCTATTCCCCTATAACTATCCCCTTTACATGCTCGATCAGAGCCACTACCACCGGGACCGCCACCGTGACATCCCCCTGACTGATCCCAGATGGTCGAGTATCCTGGTCCTTGCGACCGTTGCATATACATCACAGGAAACATCGGGGCCTCAATATATTTATCCCATAGGAGACACTGGGGAATATACATCACATGAGGCACTGGGGTATATATATCACAGAAGACACTAGGGCTGCAGTATATATACACATCACAAGAAACACTGGGGCTGCAATATATACAGGGTGGGCCATTTATATGGATACACCCAAATAATATAGGATTGGTTGGTGATATCAACTCCTGGTTGTGGCACATTAGTTTTCCCCCTCCCATGTACTAATGTGCCACAAACAGGAAGTTGATATCACCAACCGTTCCCATTTTATTAAGGTGTATCTATATAAATGGCCCACCCTGTACAGTGCGTTGTCAAAGTATTCGGCCCCCTTGAACCTTTCAACCTTTTGCCACATTTCAGGCTTCAAAGATAAAGATATAAATTCTAATATTTTTGTGAAGAATCAACAACAAGTGGGACACAATCGTGAAGTGGAACGAAATTTATTGCATATTTTAAACTTTTTTAACAAATAAAAAACTGAAAAGTGGGGCGTGCAATATTATTCGGCCCCTTTACTTTCAGTGCAGCAAACTCACTCCAGAAGTTCAGTGAGGATCTCTGAATGATCCAATGTTGTCCTAAATGACTGGTAATGACAAATAGAATCCACCTGTGTGTAATCAAGTCTCCGTATAAATGCACCTGCTCTGTGATAGTCTCAGGGTTCTGTTTCAAGTGCAGAGAGCATCGTGAAGACCAAGGAACACACCAGGCAGGTCTGAGAAACTGTTGTGGCAAAGTTTAAAGCCAGATTTGGATACAAAAAGACTTCCCAAGCTTTAAACATCTCAAGGAGCACTGTGCAAGTAATCATATCGTAATGGAAGGAGTATCAGACCACTGCAAATCTACCAAGACCCGGCCGTCCCTCTAAACTTTCATCTCGAACAAGGAGAAGACTGATCAGAGATGCAGCCAAAAGGCCCATGATCACTCTAGAGGAACTGCAGAGATCTACAGCTGAGGTGGGAGCGTCTGTCCATAGGACAACAATCAGTCGTACACTGCACAAATCTGGCCTTTATGGAACAGTGGCAAGAAGAAAGCCATTTCTCATGATATCCATAAAAAGTCTCGTTTGAAGTTTGCCACAATCCACCTGGGAGACACCAAACATGTGGAATAAGGGGCTCTGGTCAAATGAAACCAAAATCGAACCTTTTGACCACAATGCAAAACGCTATGTTTGGCGTAAAAGCAACACAGCTCATCACCCTCAAAACACCATCCCCACTGTCAAACATGGTGGTGGCTGCATCATGGCTTGGGGCTGCTTTTCTTCAGCAGGGACAGGGAAGATGGTTAAAATTGATGGGAAGATGGACGGAGCCAAATACAGGACCATTCTGGAAGAAAACCTGTAGAAGTCTGCAAAAGACCTGAGACTGGGACGGAGATTTATCTTCCAACAAGACAATGATCCCAAACATAAAGCACAATTTTAATGGAATGATTCAAAAATAAACGTATCCAGGTGTTAGAATGGCCAAGTCACATCCAGACCTGAATCCAATCGAGAATCTGTGGAAAGAGCTGAAAACTGCTGATCACAAACGCTCTCCATCCAACCTCACTGAGCTCCAGCTGTTTTGTAAGGAAGAATGGGCAAGAATTTCAGTCTCTCGATGTGCAAAACTGATAGAGACATCCCCCAAGAGACTGCAGCTGTAATCGCAGCAAAAGGTGGCGCTACAGAGTTTTAACTCAAGGGGCCAAATAATATTGCACGCCACACTTTTCAGTTTTTTATTTGTTAAAAAAGTTTAAAATATCCAATAAATTTCGTTCCACTTCACGATTGTGTCCCACTTGTTGTTGATTCTTCACAATAAAATTATAATTTATATCTTTATGTTTGAAGCCTGAAATGTGGCAAAAGGTTGAAAAGTTCAAGGGGGCCGAATACTTTCACAAGGCACTGTCCATTACAGGAAACACTGGGCCTATGCATCACAGGAGACGCTGGGGCATAGACATAACAGGAGACACCAGAGGCATATGCGTCACAGGAGGGAGCTTGGGCATATACATCACTGGGGAGGGCTGGGGCATATATATGACTGGGGAGGGTTTGGGGAATATATATCACTGAACAGAGCTGGGAAACTGGGAAGAGCTGGGGTCATATATATCACTGAGGCTGGTGGCATATACATCACTGGAGAGGCTGGGGCATATATAGCACCTCGGAGGGCTAAAGTCATATACAGTACTGAAGTAGTATACATCCCTGTGTAGGGATGGATTGGGGACATATACAGCACCGGGAAAGGTGGGGTCATATACATTTCTGTGGGGGGTCGGGATCATATTCATCACTAGGGAGGACTGGGGGCATATACATCAGTGGGGAGAGCTGGGGGCACATACATCACTTGGGAGGGCGGTAGGCATATACAGCACTGGTGAGGGTGGGGGCATATGCATCACTATTGAGGGCTTGGGTCATATACATCACTGGGGTCATATACATTACTGGGGAGGGCTTGGGGTATATGCAGAACGGGGTGCAGAGATGCGAACATCACTGGGGGCACATACAGCAGTGTAGATAGTGAGGCTGCCACTGCTCTTTTCACCTGTGGGACGGAAGCAAATCGTTGGCTATCTCTGCCCACAAAAGTACTAACCTGTGTGAGGATGTTAGAAACAAATGAGTCCTGCACACAGAGAACAAGTCTGTAAGAACATGTTCACACCGCCAACATATTTGGAGACAAAAAGCTAAATGCGACCAAAAACAACAGTACACTGCAGTAAAAGTATTAAATGCAAGTGCAGTATAAAAAATAGTGTAACAAATACAGGGTACTTAGTCTATCCGTTTTTTTGCGCAAAAAAAGTTATATCAAGCAAAAAAACGGATAGACTAAGTACCCTGTATTTGTTACACTATTTTTTATACTGCACTTGCATTTAATACTTTTACTGCAGTGTACTGTTGTTTTTGGTCGCATTTAGCTTTTTGTCTCCAAATATGTTGGCGGTGTGAACATGTTCTTACAGACTTGTTCTCTGTGTGCAGGACTCATTTGTTTCTAATTAAGTTGCCTCTTGCTTTGCAAGAGATGGAGTCTCCGCCCCTCTCTGGGCCCTGCACACATAGAGCCCCGTCGCCTTCAGTCCATCTCAGACACAGGTCTTGCTGGCTCCTGCTCACTGGTAAGTATACACACTAGTCAGGTTTTTTAATACAACAGTTAGGACCGCGTCAGAGATGGGTACACTTTGAAGTTAGTGACGTGGCTTGATATAACTTTTTTTGCGCAAAAAAACGGATAGACTAAGTACCCTGTATTTGTTACACTATTTTTTATACTGCACTTGCATTTAATACTTTTACTGCAGTGTACTGTTGTTTTTGGTCGCATTTAGCTTTTTGTCTCCAAATATGTTGGCGGTGTGAACATGTTCTTACAGACGTGTTCTCTGTGTGCAGGACTCATTTGTTTCTAATTAAGTTGCCTCTTGCTTTGCAAGAGATGGAGTCTCCGCCCCTCTCTGGGCCCTGCACACATAGAGCCCCGTCGCCTTCAGTCCATCTCAGACACAGGTCTTGCTGGCTCCTGCTCACTGGTAAGTATACACACTAGTCAGGTTTTTTAATACAACAGTTAGGACCGCGTCAGAGATGGGTACACTTTGAAGTTAGTGACGTGGCTTGATATAACTTTTTTTGCGCAAAAAAACGGATAGACTAAGTACCCTGTATTTGTTACACTATTTTTTATACTGCACTTGCATTTAATACTTTTACTGCAGTGTACTGTTGTTTTTGGTCGCATTTAGCTTTTTGTCTCCAAATATGTTGGCGGTGTGAACATGTTCTTACAGACTTGTTCTCTGTGTGCAGGACTCATTTGTTTCTAATTAAGTTGCCTCTTGCTTTGCAAGAGATGGAGTCTCCGCCCCTCTCTGGGCCCTGCACACATAGAGCCCCGTCGCCTTCAGTCCATCTCAGACACAGGTCTTGCTGGCTCCTGCTCACTGGTAAGTATACACACTAGTCAGGTTTTTTAATACAACAGTTAGGACCGCGTCAGAGATGGGTACACTTTGAAGTTAGTGACGTGGCTTGATATAACTTTTTTTGCGCTAAAAAACGGATAGACTAAGTACCCTGTATTTGTTACACTATTTTTTATACTGCACTTGCATTTAATACTTTTACTGCAGTGTACTGTTGTTTTTGGTCGCATTTAGCTTTTTGTCTCCAAATATGTTGGCGGTGTGAACATGTTCTTACAGACGTGTTCTCTGTGTGCAGGACTCATTTGTTTCTAATTAAGTTGCCTCTTGCTTTGCAAGAGATGGAGTCTCCGCCCCTCTCTGGGCCCTGCACACATAGAGCCCCGTCGCCTTCAGTCCATCTCAGACACAGGTCTTGCTGGCTCCTGCTCACTGGTAAGTATACACACTAGTCAGGTTTTTTAATACAACAGTTAGGACCGCGTCAGAGATGGGTACACTTTGAAGTTAGTGACGTGGCTTGATATAACTTTTTTTGCGCAAAAAAACGGATAGACTAAGTACCCTGTATTTCTTACACTATTTTTTATACTGCACTTGCATTTAATACTTTTACTGCAGTGTACTGTTGTTTTTGGTCGCATTTAGCTTTTTGTCTCCAGTGTGAGGATGTGATGCTTCAATTCATGTGCAGCATTCAGCAGTGAACACTGTGTGCATGTGCTCACAGTACAAGTCGGAAGGTACAATTCGAGTGGGAATCTGCCTGGAGGCCACAAAAAAGGTCCCACCCCATGTTTAGATAGAAGACGTTTAGGGATACTGCCATAGATTGCCAAGTACAGCACTTGGCTTTTACCGGCAGACCATTCAAAAATGAATGGATCAAAGCCGATCATGTACAGTGATAGATAAATGACTTCTTGCAGTACGGATTCATCTGAAGCCAACAGGTGTTTAGTTTTGCCGGCAATGAGACAAAAGTCTAAAGCTGTCGTCTAACAGTCATCAAGCTGCTGCCTGACAAATGTTATATCACAAGGCTTTTTTTTTACCCTTAAAAAACAAAGGAGCCACTCAGATACATTCGGCTATTTCTTATTCGTTAAAATCTATTTGCGTAATTCATTTCTCAGAATGTTAGTTATTATACACAAGATACTTGAAGCAAAGACAATATCTTGCACTATCTCCCTCTGCATATACCTACTTATCAAACACCCAGATGTTTTTTTCGCGGCCGCACCTGCCGCAAGTGCCAAAACCGCACCTGCCGCACCTGCCGCAAGCCCGCATATACATTGTATGGGGCTTGCCGCAACTGTGCCGCAACTGTGCCGCAAGTGCAGCCGGTATGCGGTAATCGCGGCAGATGCGGTTTTTTCACTGCATCTGCCGCGATTTAAAAAAAACGCTAGTGTAAAAGTACCCTAACACAAGTTCTGAGGTGACAGTCACCTCCCAGAAACAGGTGATAATTAGCGATGAGCAAGTAGCAAAATATTCGTAATCGCTATACTCGTAACACGTACTTTGTAAAATTCGCAAGATGGGGACATATATACCAGGATTGGGGACATATATCAGGATGGGACAAAGGGGACATACAAGATCAGGAACATAAACTATGATGGGGGAACCATATGCCTGGATGCGCCCAGAATGGGGACATATATACCAGGATAGCTCCTGGAAGGGTGTACATATATACCAGGATGGGGATATACAGAATATAACAGGATGGGAGACATATATAGAAAGATGCACCCATGATGGGGGAGGGATATATACCAGGGTGACATATGCCAGGATGAGGAACACAAAATGAGTGACTTATATACCAGGCTGTGGAACATATGTATCAGGATGGGAATCATATGTACCAGGATGGGGGACATATATACCAGGACTGGGGACAAAAATACTAGCATGGGGATATATATTCCAGAATGGGTGACTTACATTCCAGGATGGGAAACATATACCAGGATGTGGTACATATATACCAGGATAAGCCTACAATAGGTGACTTATATACCAGGATGAGGGACATATATACAAGCATAGGAGACATATATACTAGTATGGGAGTCATATAAACCAGGAAGGAGGACATATATACCAGGAAGGGGGACATATATACCAGGATGAGGGACATATATTCAGAATGTGCCCAGGATTAAGGACTTATATACCAGAATGACAGACATATATTTGATATTTAGAAAGGGACAAGGATAGGGGGCATTAGTTTATAATGGGGGGAAGACAACACTTGTGTCTTTACAGTATGAAGGTTTGTGTGAGGTCTATAATACTGTGCAAAGGGCTGTGTTGGGGGCCATTATTCTGTTTAGAGAGCTAGTTGGAACCATTATACAAGGTGAAGAGTTGTGGGAGTCCATTATACTGCATGGAGGGTTGTGTGGGGGTCACAGTTGAGGATCATACTATGTTGCGGTCATCTTAGGGTAGTTGAAGGAGAGTAAAGTAGAGTCATCATATTGGGGGGGGGAGCAATGAGAACTTCTGCTATAAGGCCCCATGATTTCTATGTATGCCCCTGTCTGAGAGCTTTCCCCTTTTTTTGATAGGTACCTTGATGTTTCAGGCATATTTCCAACCTTCAGTCGTTTTAGCTATATGGTAATAGAATAATGGCCAAACCACACAAAAAAAACCTGGCTACACTTCTAATGCCTGTAATAACACCCAGAGCCGGCATTCTACCGGCATACTTGGGTGGTTATCTATTTGTGCAGTTTTTCTAATCCCCTACGTTTTCAGAGTATTTTATAAGCTTTTAACTCTATGATATTTTTAATACCACTAGTAATAAAAATAACACTAATAAAAATAAAGGCAAAAACAGCAGCGCCATCTACAGGCTACATACAATATTACAGCTTTTCTGCACGGTATAAAATACATTTCATATGAATATTTTGGCATAGAATTAAGTTCTTATTCATTTTTTGCTATCCATCAGGTCATAAAAGATCTGTCCGGTCCATCATGGAGCGGATGCAGATGGTAATTTTGTCGACTTTTATCTGACTTATTAAAGGGAACCTGTCACCTGGATCTAGCCGTCTCTCCTATCACTAGCTGTCCCTGCACCTTCCTAGCTGTTCCCTTACCATCCCTCTCTGAGTGAAAGGGGCCCTATAACGATTTAGAAAAATGAATTCGAACTAACATATGGTCCCCATGTAGGAGACTGGAAAGGCGGGCTCTGGGCTCCATGAATCCCTCCTTGTGGTGTCCAAACACGCCCCGCTGGGCGTCATCCTTCTTGCTGCTTTGTTGCCTCCATTTGGAATCTCTCGCCCTCTCATCCAGTGGAATGCCCAGACCGGAACTTCATATCCAGCCCGATGCATTATGGGCCTGATCTCGTGATCGGCCCGGCTTCAATATGCGCATTGCGCATGCGCGGAGCCGGGCGATCACGTGATTGTAATCACTGCATGTCAAATGTGTGTTTGCTGCAATGACCCCCATTGCAATATCAGCCTGACTCACAGAAGCTAATGGCAATATTCCATCTCTGCATTTATTGTAAAGTTTCCTGTGACATCTGTATGCATTATATTGCTTTTGTGGCGCCCCTGTGTACAGGAGGCCACAGAAGGGAACTGCAGCCAGGCAGGTAGGACAACAGTAAACACTACACCCTCACAGCCCACATCCCCACGCATAGAAGGGGTCGCATCCAGCCCTGAGGTTAGAGACTATATGAGACCAGAGGGGTGGTGGATGAGGAGTGGGTTGGGCACACCAGAAGGTCAGGTGACTGACAGTATATAGAGAGGGGGAGGAGTGAAGGAAGTTAGTAAGCCATGGTGCTGAGCAGCAAAGACCTAAGAGTAGGCTGAAGTGGCTGAGATAAAAAGACAGTAAGACACACACGTCCTGGAAGAGCCTAAGCTGAGGAGCGCAGACCCGTACTGAGCCAATGCGAGCCAGATGGGGGGGAAAGCCCGTCCGAGATGCTGAAACCACCAGGAGTGTGACAGACAGAGAAGGGACGGTGCAACCCGTGCCCTAGACAGCAGCTGAAGCTACTAACAGCGGGTGGAAAAGCCCTCCTAGATACCGAAGGAAACAGAGGAAGGAGCCTGGCAGAGCCTCATGCTAGAGGACTGTTGGAGGCTGGGCTAAGGCAGAGTGTCAGCTCTGAAGGGGACCGACGATTTACCCGGTATCCCCAGATTCACTGACGGGGAGCTTCAGTTTCAGGCTGGAGTTCCTAACCCAAAGGACAGGCAGCTCAGTGACGCACTAGGACTCACAGAAGCCCGAGTCACCACTATACTGTCCAGTGTCCGCACACCCCCGTGTAAGACGGAGAAAGAGTAATAGCCCGGAAAGGTACATTTAAAGACTGTGTGAGGGGTCACAAGGAGAGAGGAGCCTGGCTGCAGGAGAGAAGGGAACCCGGAAAGGGAGAATGCAACCGAATGTTAAGAGCTGTGTAAAGAACTGCAACTAACTTGTAAGCTGACTGAAAGAACTGAGTAAAGCTTTGGAAACCCTGCATTGCCTCCTGCCTGCGTCTATCTGCAGACCCTTTCTCCCATACAGGCTTGCACCAGAAAGACTACAACCTGCGGAGCCACAGCTTGTCAGCACCAGCCCTGGAGAGAGAGATCCCTGCAGCCTGTGAAGTAAGTGTGCTACAACAGCCTCACACACACACCAGATACTTTAACTCCTTACTGCCCCGGGGGATACAGTTCTCCCCACTGGAACTATACCACCTCCGCTGCCCTCACATCACCCCCGGAGGTTCTGCAGCAGCGGCGGCCCCCATTACTGGCCGCACCAAGTGGGTGGCGTCACCCGTGACATATCCCTTGTAAATAATTCCCCTTTTATTGTGCTGAGCCAGGGACACGGTCCGGACCAGGCCACCAGTGACATCCTCAGCAGCAGAACGGTCCGGCACCGAGTACCCCACGTCCCTTGGGGCTCCACAACCTGGCGTCACGAACAGGATATACCCGGTCCAAAAGAATTGGACCTTGTGCGCCAAAAGAACTGTTTCTGGACTTTTCCCGCCAAAATCTGACCCTAATGGCGGCCATAAGGGACTAGCGCCATGTGCAAGGGGGGCATTCCTAAGACTCCCATCGTGGGCCGGTCCGGTCCACGGCGCGAAAAGAAGGTCCCGCCCTGGCTCTCCTTAACTCCGGGAGAGCCAGCAGTCACTCTCAAAGAAGAGCCGCCGCCCCTAGACCCTCCTACCAAAGAGCTGGCGCGAACTGAGAAGGAAATCGTCATCAGGAGGGGGCGGAGCAGGCAACCGGAAAAGAAGGAATCGCCATTCCAGGACACGAGGACGAAAGCGGAGGACGCACAGAAGAACGCTGCAGACGAAAGCCCAAGTGTGATCCCGGAGGGCCCACAGATTGTTTTAGTGGAGGAACCCGGCCAGGGAAAGACCATTTGCGAACCAGCAGAGATGGCTGAAGGCGAAGAAGAGCGTCCCTATGTCCTAGACACCCGGAGGGGTGTATTGCGGCGGCTGCCCCCAAGGATGACACGGGTTCAAGAAGCAAATCGGACCCGGATTCAAATCGACATCGGCCGCCCGAACTATGAAGTTCAGTTGCAGCGACCCGGCTGGGTCGAGGAGCCGCACGGACGTGCAGAGAGTGAGGCCGAAGGCCGTACGGCCATATTGGTGGATGTGACTACCCCGCCGCCTATAGTGAATAAGACTTGGAGAGACGTTGACCCGCTCGGAGCCTTATCGGAGGGGTTTCTGAAGCTGCCGGAGCCCCTGATACCAGCGCCTAAGACGATAGAGGTAAAGGGAGAGCAACTCCGTTGCTGGTGGGAATGGGACAAAGACTGCGATGATATGATGGGCTTTGTGGGAGACCCTGCAGGCGAAGTAGGCCCCGTAGAGGTAGTCACCAGGAATGAATACCTGCGGAGATGCAGTAAGAGATGGGACCAGGAGGAAGAGAAAAGGCAAGAGCAAAAGCGAGAATTAGTCGCCCTGACCCAGTACTTAAAAACTGTTGCGAGGCGAGACAAGAGTGTTACCGGATCCCAAAGGCATGAGGGCAGGATCGTAAAAGTTAAGCCTGAGGAGGGATACGCCTTTGCCCGCGAGGAAGGAATAGACTGTGACATTTTTATCAACCGCCGTGATGTTGAATTGCACTTGCCAGAGAAACACCCGGACAGGGAAGTGCAGGTTGGAGAGTGGATCTCGTATGTTCTTGTCCGAGGAGCTAGAGGCCCGTATGGCATTAGGGTGCATAGACTATGTTTAGATGCTAGTTATGATGACATGCCTGCATTAGAGGAAACTAAACCAGAAATACCACCGGACCCAATCATGAACCCGGGTCCTACTACAGACTTAGTACCTGCTACTGAGACCGCTCCAGTAAAGAGCACCGCAGACATTGCAACGCAGACTCCGGAGAGTTACCTGCTCATTCAGGCCCTGCAAGAACTTAAGATGTTCCCCAGGAAGAAAGGACTAACAACACTTCCGTGGAAGGCCAAGATGGAAGAAAAGAAGGAGTGAACACGGGTCCTTAAAGTACAGATGAAGCAAGAAGACTTGTAAGTGTGAATGAACACTGTTCCTTATTGCTCCCCCAACCTTACCTGAGTGAATGCTAGCATTCCCCTGTCTGTCTTATGTGTTTTACCTGAACATTTAATATCATAGACAATGACATGATAAAAACTCTCCCTGTAAATAGTTGAGCACACTTGTGTGCTCCCCTTTGGTTTTAAGACCAGCTGCACGCGAGATTGTGCAAGTGACTGTTTTGAATCCAGAACTTTGAAGCTGCTTTTTGAGCATTTTTGCACTTTTTGAGAATTTTTGAAAGTTTTAGCACTTTTTGAAAAGAAGAGAATTTTATACTTTTATACAAAGTAATGTTGATAATGTCTTTTACAGAGAAAAGAGGGTAATGATGAGTATAGATACACATGCACATGTTTATAGTTAATGCAACGTTCCAAGAATCGTGCCTCCCGGATGGGAAGAAACCAAGAATCCTTAATGTTTACTGTTATATAATATAAAAATGTTTTCAGGGTAACCAATGTCAAGTCGCGCGCGGACGCGCTGTTTAACTCCGGGAGAATGTGGCGCCCCTGCGTACAGGAGGCCACAGAAGGGAACTGCAGCCAGGCAGGTAGCACAACAGTAAACACTACACCCTCACAGCCCACATCCCACGCATAGAAGGGGTCGCATCCAGCCCTGAGGTTAGAGACTATATGAGACCAGAGGGGTGTTGGATGAGGAGTGGGTTGGGCACACCAGAAGGTCAGGTGACTGACAGTATATAGAGAGGGGGAGGAGTGAAGGAAGTTAGTAAGCCATGGTGCTGAGCAGCAAAGACATAAGAGTAGGCTGAAGTGGCTGAGATAAAAAGACAGAAAGACACACACGTCCTGGAAGAGCCTAAGCTGAGGAGCGCAGACCCGTACTGAGCCAATGCGAGCCAGATGGGGGGGAAAGCCCGTCCGAGATGCTGAAACCACCAGGAGTGTGACAGACAGAGAAGGGACGGTGCAACCCGTGCCCTAGACAGCAGCTGAAGCTACTAACAGCGGGTGGAAAAGCCCTCCTAGATACCGAAGGAAACAGAGGAAGGAGCCTGGCAGAGCCTCATGCTAGAGGACTGTTGGAGGCTGGGCTAAGGCAGAGTGTCAGCTCTGAAGGGGACAGACGATTTACCCGGTATCCCCAGATTCACTGACGGGGAGCTTCAGTTTCAGGCTGGAGTTCCTAACCCAAAGGACAGGCAGCTCAGTGACGCACTAGGACTCACAGAAGCCCGAGTCACCGCTATACTGTCCAGTGTCCGCACACCCCCGTGTAAGACGGAGAAAGAGTAATAGCCCGGAAAGGTACATTTAAAGACTGTGTGAGGGGTCACAAGGAGAGAGGAGCCTGGCTGCAGGAGAGAAGGGAACCCGGAAAGGGAGAATGCAACCGAATGTTAAGAGCTGTGTAAAGAACTGCAACTAACTTGTAAGCTGACTGAAAGAACTGAGTAAAGCTTTGGAAACCCTGCATTGCCTCCTGCCTGCGTCTATCTGCAGACTCTTTCTCCCATACAGGCTTGCACCAGAAAGACTACAACCTGCGGAGCCACAGCTTGTCAGCACCAGCCCTGGAGAGAGAGATCCCTGCAGCCTGTGAAGTAAGTGTGCTACAACAGCCTCACACACACACCAGAGACTTTAACTCCTTTCTGCCCCGGGGGATACAGTTCTCCCCACTGGAACTATACCACCTCCGCTGCCCTCACATCACCCCCGGAGGTTCTGCAGCAGCGGCGGCCCCCATTACTGGCCGCACCAAGTGGGTGGCGTCACCCGTGACTTATCCCTTGTAAATAATTCCCCTTTTATTGTGCTGAGCCAGGGACACGGTCCGGACCAGGCCACCAGTGACATCCCCAGCAGCAGAACGGTCCGGCACCGAGTACCCCACGTCCCTTGGGGCTCCACACTTTTCTCACCAGTATATGACTATTTCCCACTTTGTAAATGTTATCTTGTTGGAGGTGTGAGAGTCTGGAGCCAGTTTTGCCTAATGTCTGATCTGTGGCCTTTCATCATCTACCTCTCCCCTGCTGTTCTGTGTAGTTGTTAATTACCTGAAGCCATGTGACTTCCCACGATCCACCTCACCTGATTCTGTAGTGTTTTCTATAAATTTAGTTAATTATTAAGGAGTACACATGTGGGGGGTCGGACACGTGTGGCATCTCATGCAAAGTGGCATTGAATGCTAAGAGGCTTGCAGTTACATCATGGCAGTTAGTCAGGGAGGGAGTCAGGTAAGCCACTCTCTTTTTTTTTTCTTCCACCCCCCCCCCCACTACCATGTCCTTAACTTCAATGTCTATTGTTCTATGTGCCTTAGCAATTTACCTTCACCACCACCCCCCCCACCAACAACCTTCATCCACATAAGCTCCTCTCTCCTTCCCTCTACTCTACTTTAGTGAGCTCCCATACTCTCTTCACCATACTGAATAATCTCAGACCACCATGCTCCAGGGCGTTGCATCAGAAACAAAGTCACAATTACAACAACTATTTCCCTTTCCTCTTTTTACTGCTGCTCCTGTCGGGTAATGTCTCTCCAAATCCTGGTCCACCCTCCACCAACTACAACCCCACTCCCACCACACATAGAAACCATGCTAACCTTATAAACATTACTTGCACACCTTCACCTCCCTCTTTTAATTGCGCTCTCTGGAATCCATGGTCTGTATGCAATAAGCTTCCCTTCATTCATAACTATTTCCTCACTAACTCCTTTAACCTGCTGGCCCTCACAGAAACCTGGATCCAGGATTCAGACACTGCTTCCCCTGCTGCTATCTCCTACGGTGGTTTACACTTCTCCCATTCCCCAAGACCTGGGAACAGACATGGTGGTGGAGATGGCTTACTCCTGTCCCCACAATGTACTTTCCAAGTCATCCCCCCAGCTCCATCACTCTCATTCCCCTCTTTTGAGGGCCACACCATTAGGCTCTTCTATCATTCCTCGATCATTTCTCCGCGTGGCTGACACATTTTATGTCCTCAAAATTACCAACCCTTATTCTGGGACACTTTAACATTCCCATAAACAGCCCCATCTCCTCATCTGCATCCCAGCTCCTATCTCTAACCACGTCTCTTGGCCTCTCTCAGCTCTCAACCTTGGACACACACAAGGATGGTAATACCCTTGACCTGATCTTTGTCCGGCTCTGCTCAACCTCTTCCACAGATAATTCAACTCTTCCTCTCTTTGACTTGATGAAGTGGCAGATTTAAAACCACGAAACGCGTAGGCAAATAAACCAGAACCTGATTAACCCTGTAGTGGACTGGAAGTTTCTTGAGGTCAGCGCAGACTACAAAGCCCAGCTTTTTCTTCGGTGGAAATCATTTCTCTTTGACCACAACATTCTCTCCTTTCTGCTCATAAACCCTCACCCACCCCAGCAGAGTCAGATCTATCACACATTCAGATATCTACAGGTCATTAACACTCATCCATTCAGAGTCTCTACACCAGGGGTCTCAAACTCGCGGCCCGCGGGCCGCATGCGGCCCCTGGGGCTTCCCTGTGCGGCCCCCGGCACCTTGGACAATTGACCATGCTGACCGTGGTCCAGTGCATGGGGCCGCCGCGGTCTCTGCTATAATATTACTTCCGGCCGCTGCCCGCTTCACTCCGACGCTCTCTCTGCCCCTCTGTAAGTTCAATGCAAGCCGTCAGCCAATGAGAGGCCCGCAGGTGACGTCATACACCGAGGTCACCTGCGGGCCTCTCATTGGCTGACTGCGGCTTGCATTGAACTGGAACATCAGCAGAGCGAGCGGCAGAGTGAAGCAGGCGGAAGTAAGATTATAGCAGAGACCGCGGTCAGCACGGGACCGCGGTCAGCATGGTTAACATAGCAAAAGTGTGTGTGTGTTAATGTGAGTGTTAATGTGTGTGTTAATGTGTGTGTTAATGTGTGTGTTAATGTGTGTGTTAATGTGAGTGTCAATGTGAGTGTCAATGTGAGTGTTAATGTGTGTCTTAATGTGAGTGTTAATGTGAGTGTTAATGTGTGTTAATGTAAGTGTTAATGTGAGTGTTAATGTGTGTCTTAATGTGAGTGTTAATGTGAGTGTTAATGTGTGTTAATGTGAGTGTTAATGTGTGTGTTAATGTGAGTGTTAATGTGAGTGCTTGTGAGCCTGCCTGTGTGCCTGCCTGTTAGCCTGCCTGTGTGCCTGCCTGTGAGCCTGCCTGTGTGCCTGCCTGTGAGCCTGCCTGCCTGTGTGCCTGCCTTTGTGCCTGCCTTTGTGCCTGCCTGTGAGCCTGCCTGTGAGCCTGCCTGTGTGCCTGCCTGTGAGCCTGCCTGCCTGTGTGCCTGCCTGTGAGCCTGCCTGTGAGACTGCCTGTGTGCCTGCCTGTGTGCCTGCCTGTGAGCCTGCCTGCCTGTGTGCCTGCCTGTGAGCCTGCCTGTGAGCCTGCCTGTGTGCCTGCCTGTGAGCCTGCCTGCCTGTGTGCCTGCCTTTGTGCCTGCCTGTGAGCCTGCCTGTGTGCCTGCCTGTGAGCCTGCCTGCCTGTGTGCCTGCCTGTGAGACTGCCTGTGAGACTGCCTGCCTGTGTGCCTGCCTGCCTGTGTGCCTGCCTGTGAGCCTGCCTGTGTGCCTGCCTGTGAGCCTGCCTGCCTGTGTGCCTGCCTGTGAGCCTGCCTGTGTGCCTGCCTGTGAGACTGCCTGTGAGCCTGCCTGCCTGTGTGCCTGCCTGTGAGACTGCCTGTGTGCCTGCCTGTTAGCCTGCCTGCCTGTGTGCCTGCCTGTGTGCCTGCCTGTGAGCCTGCCTGTGTGCCTGCCTGTGAGCGTGCCTGCGAGTTTGTACAGAAGTGTGAGATTATAACAGAAGCACAAGAGCACAGGAGGCACACGTTTAATCACCTTTAATATACCACAACGCGTTTCCTTGGCGGTCCGCCGTCTTCATCAGGTGGATTTACGTGATGAAGACATCGGACCGCCGTGGAAACGCATTGTGGTTTATTAAAGGTAATTAAACGTGTGCCTCCTGTGCTCTTGCGCTTCTGTTATAATCTCACACTTCTGTACAAATATCATATCCCCATCCTAGGGTTGCAGCAGGAGCAGCTGTGAACCAGAGTCTCCGCTAACAGAATCCAAAGGACCTGCGGTGACGTAACCGAGAACGTCACAGGGGCAGGTGATCGGCTGCTCGAGTCAACTGACTGGAAGAAGGAGCTGCTCGTGGAGGAAACCCCGACCGCTGGAGTCCGGAGCCATCCACTGCGATACGCCGAGGGTGTGCAGGGTTGCAGAACCTCCAAAGGTGAGATGCGAACCCCCCATATCTGTTATTGTCGCCCCCACTAGACCACCAGGTACCGCTCATCGGTTGTGGTCCCCCCCCCCTTTTGTTCCACATGAGTGAGTGTGAGTGAGTGTGAGTGTGTGTGATAAGAATCCAGACCAGGTTGGGGACATCAGTAAAAAAGGGGTCCAGCATAGGGGACATTACTGCACTATGGGGGTGAGGATGGTGACATCACTACAAAAGGCACCAGAATGTGGACATTACTACACTGTGGGGGCCAGGATGGGGGACATTACTACAAAAGGGGACCAGCATGGAGGACATTATTACAAAAGGGGACCAGCATGGGGAACATTACTGCAAAAGGGGACCAGGTTGGGGATATTAGTACAAGAGGGGGACCAGGATGGGACATTACAACAAGAAAGGGACCAAGATGGGGACATTACTACAAGAGAGGGGTCAGGATTTTGACATTACTACATTGAGCAAAAAAAATCTGGTATTACTAAAAATGTCACTTAGGCTGCTTTCACATCACGTTTTTGCGCTGTTCGCGGCAGTTGCGGTGAAAAAAACGCAACTGCCGTGATTACCGCATAACGGCCGCGATCGTGGCACACTTGCGGCAAGCCCCATACAATGTCTATGGGGCTTGCGGTAAGTGTGCGGCAGGTGCGGTTTCGGCACTTGCGGCAGGTGCGGGCGCGAAAAAACCGCGGTATGCAGCATTTTTTTTTGCAGCCGCAAGTGCTGAAACCGCACTTGCTGCACACTTACCGCAAGCCCCATAGACATTGTATGGGGCTTGCCGCAAGTGTGCCACGATCGCGGCCGTTATGCTGTAATCATGGTAGTTGCGTTTATTTCACCGCAACTGCCGCGATCAGCATTTACCGCTGATGTGAAAGCACCCTTAGTCCTACAAGCAATGCGGCCCCCCAATATCAATATTTTTCTATGTGCGGCCCACCAACCCAGCCGAGTTTGAGACCCCTGCTCTACACTCATCACTTTCCCCAATCTCCTCATTCTCCTGTCCCGATCTGGCAGTAAATCACTTAAATGACTCTCTCAGAAGCTCCCTGGAACAAGTAGCACCCCTCATCCTCAGAACCTCCAAACACAGAGTTAAACAGTCCTGGCTCACGTCACAAACTCAATTCCTCCAGCGATGCTCTAGGAGTGCTGAACGTCTATGGAGGAAAACCCGAACTCCAGAAAACTTCATTCACTATAAATTTATGCTGAGAACTTACAACTCTGCCCTTCACCTCGCCAAACAGACCTACATCACTAGCCTGATCTACTCTGACACCTTTCACTCCCTCCTCAGTCCTAAAGTGCAGGCCCCTATCACTGACCTCTGTGCTGATGATCTGGCCTCTTACTTTATGGAGAAAATAGACAACATCCGTCAGGAAATTAACTCCCAACCTCAAATTGGTATTACTCCTTCCTCTCCCCACATTTCCTCCGGCTCACTCTCCACATTCGATCCAGTCACAGAAGAAGAAGTCTCCGGGCTCCTCTCTTCCTCTCGTCCCACCACATGCACTGCTGATCCCATCCCCTCACACCTACTCCAGTCTCTCCCTCCGGTGGTCACCTTTCACCTAACCAAAATCTTCAAACTCTCCCTCTCTTCTGGCATCTTCCCCTCCTCCTTCAAACACTCAATCATTACACCATTATTAAAGAAAACGTTCTCTCAACCCATCCTGCACAAACAACTACAGACCAGTCTCCAATCTCCCCTTCATCTCTAAACTCCTTGAGTGCCAGATTTACTCCCGCCTTACTCATTACCTCTCCACTCACTCTCTCCTAGACCCATTACAGTCTGGCTTCCGCCCCCTACATTCTACAGAAACTGCCCTCACCAAAGTGGCCAACGACCTTCTGACAGCAAAACGTAATGGTGACCACTTTCTGCTTATTCTTCTTGATCTCTCTGCAGCCTTTGACACTGTTGACCATCATCTCCTACTCTCCATGCTGCACTCCATCAGCATCAAGGACACAGCTCTCTTCTGGTTCTCTTCCTATCTTTCTGACCGCTCTTTCAGTGTATCATTTGTTGGCTCCACTTCCTCCCCTCTTCCTCTCGCTATTGGGGTCCATCAGGGTTCAGTCCTTGGACCTCTTCTCCTCTCTCTCTACACGGCCCCAATCGGACAGACCATCAGCAGATTTGGCTTTCAGTACCATCTTTATGCTGATGACACACAACTAAACACTTCATCCCCTGACCTTACTCCCGCTCTAATAAAGAACACCAATGACTGTCTAACCGCAGTTTCCAATATCATGTCTGCTCTCTATCTGAAACTCAACCTTTCCAAAACTGAATTTCTTCTGCTCCCGCCCTTTACTAACCTCCCTAAACCTGACATCTCTCTCTCAGTATGCGGCACCACAATAACGCCTAGTCAGCAGGCTCGCTGTCTGGGTGTTATGTTTGACTCTGATCTTTCCTTCACCCCATATATACAATCCCTCGTCCGTTCTAGCCGCTTGCACCTGAAGAACATCTCTAGCATTCGTGCCTTTCTCACCCTTAAAACCACAAAAACCCTCACTGTGGCCCTGACTCACTCCCGCCTTGACTATTGTATTGTATTGATTTGAGAGCATGTTCTCAAATCTGCGATCAACATTCCAACTATTTATCGTAGTCGTATCTCAATGTCATACGCAACGACATCCTCACGATGACCCGTGATGTGTGAGCGATATCGTTAAGGATATCGTGCCATGTAACGGGGCCTTAAGTGAGATTTCTTATCAATCTCTCCTTTACTCCTCCTCCTCTGTGGGTCTTGCTTTGGGGACTTTGGCTGGAGGAGATGTTGTAGATCTCTTTCACAGGTGACTATTACCATTCATTTATATTTTTGCACGATTGTACATGTTTGTGTCCTGCTAACTGGTTGCAAAGTGTGGGGTTGGGATAATCCTCACACACTGTGGCTGTCACGGACAGACAGTACATGTTTCCCAAGGCTGTGTTTAAGAAAGCAGTTCCAGGCGTACTTCGAATGTCAGTAACTGATACAGCCCCATAGTGTGCTAATGCTGAGTACTTGGACTATTCAACCCCCCCATAGTTATACTTCAGTGCAGCTGTCTGCACTTTACCCTCTTAAGTTTGGTACGCATAGGCTTAGGCTTGTTTTTGGCAAATATATGACCACAGCCGCAGGTGCCAAGAAAAATAAAGCTGCTTCTGTGCCTCCACCCCTATGTCTTATCTCACAGGTAGACAGCACTTATTTGACATTTGGGATGCGGAAGGTGGCTGTGTAGACTGTAATTTGTACTACAGAAAGAGTTGACAGTGAAACCGAGGGTGAAAGGGCTGAGCTAGATAATGGCGCATCAATGTATCAATACCAGAGAAGCTGAAAGCAAGGGATTAAACATGAGAGGGTCGGAGGGAGGGGTTGACAGGTCCTACGAGGAGCTTCTAAAGAGTCAACGTTAGAGACTCCCCAGGGTTCTGTAGTGACCACTGGAAACACGGCTCGACAAGTTTGATTGAATGTAAAACAGAGAAATGGGGAACAGAAGTGGCGTCACTTGCAGCTCTTGGGACCCGATGCAAAAGCTCCAACAGGGTCCCCAATAATTGCAAATTCTTAATAGCAAAATTCTTTTTCTATAGGCCAAAGGGACCTTAGAGGCCCCCTAGGCTCCAGGGCCCAGGTACAATTGCAACCTCTCCACCTGATGTAGTTACATCCCTGGAGTGGAGAATGGTGAATCAGGTGCATTTAAGCAAACTAGCAGTACATCTAATGCACCTGTCAGACTAGACCCAATTAAAATCACCATCATACTAGGAGAAGATGACGTATGGTTTTGCTCAGTACATTAAAATTTGTATGTACCTGCCATAACCCCAACCCCAACTAGACAGACATGACTGTAGTGCTAAAGATTTGTGGAGCCGAGGATTATCGCTTATTTATGGGTACAAAGGGTTGGACAGCAGATAACCAAGTAAATCCTAAAGACATCTGACAAGAGTGAGATATATACAGGTCTGAGGAAAATTGGGTAAAGATAAACAGATACATACGAAAAAAGAACGAAGGTGTTGATGGGTGCTTTTTCCAGCTGAAAGAGATATTTGGCAATCATAGTGGGATTCAACCCTCAGCTGAGCAAGCAAATGACTCTATATGAACAAAAATTAAAATCTGCCTTCCTCAGGGATAAATCCAACCCATCAGCAGCTTCACTACTAAGCACATAGTCACACCGCACAGATAGACGGACGGCAACCTTAGATTATATTAGCCATGTGGAACTACAGCTACTTACAGTGCCTTGTGAAAGTATTTGGCCCCTTTGAACTTTTCAACATTTTGCCACATTTCAGGCTTCAAACATAAAGATATAAATTCTAATTTTTTTGTGACGAATCAACAACAAGTGGGACACAATCGTGAACTGGAACAAAATTTATTGGATATTTAAATTTTTTTTAACAATTAGAAAACTGAAAAGTGGGGCGTGCAATATTATTTACTCTTTACTTTCAGTGCAGCAAACTCACTCTAGAAGTTCAGTGAGGATCTCTGAATGATCCAATGTTGTCCTAAATGACTGGTAATGATATATAGAATCCACCTGTGTGTAATCAAGTCTCCGTATAAATGCACCTGCTCTGTGATAGTCTCTCGGTTCTGTTTTAAGTGCAGAGAGCATCATGAAGACCAAGGAACACACCAGGCAGGTCAAAGATACTATTGTGGCGAAGTTTAAAGCCGGATTTGGATACAAAAAGATTTCCCAAGTTTTAAATATCTCAAGCGATCATATTGAAATGGAAGGAGTATCAGACCACTGCAAATCTACCAAGACCCGGCCGTCCCTCTAAATTTTCATCTCGAACAAGGAGAAGACTGATCAGAGATGCAGCCAAAAGGCCCATGATCACTCTGGATGAACTGCAGAGATCTACAGCCGAGGTGGGAGATTCTGTCCATAGGACAACAATCAATCGTACACTGCACAAATCTGGCCTTTATGGAAGAGTGGCAAGAAGAAAGACATTTCTCAAAGATATCCATAAAAAGTCTCGTTTGAAGTTTGCTTTTCTTCAGCAGAGACAGAGAAGATGGTTAAAATTGATGTTCACACTGGTCTGTGAGTGCTGTGCAGTTTTTTTCGTTATATATTACATAGAGTTGCAGATACTCTGCTGCAAATTGCACCCTCATCGTAGACAGGTGATGGAGGGTATAGATGGTGTCCGCCCACTTAGTAGTGGGGTAGGGTGGACAAGGAGGACTTGGGTGTCAGCGTAGGACTCGTCGTGCCTGAAGTCACTTTGTCGCAGTCGATGAGCAAACAGACCTTGGCCAATGTTTGTACTAAGAACTTCAGAATTAAAAGATAAGATTTTGAGTTTTTTCAGAAAAACGTAAGTTTTTAAACTTTTTTCTCAACCACATGGCTTATAGCATTATGCAACATTGGTGGTAGCTGTGTGCTGCAAGGAATTTTTTCTACTATATATATATATATATCTCTGTGTCCCTGCTTGCACCAGTTCACACTGGTCTGTGAGTGCTGTGCAGTTTTTTTCGTTATTTAGAGACTGTATATATAATATGGAGGCTGTGCTGAAGTATATATAATATTTGGAGGCTGTTGCTGGGCTGCCACATCCTCCAAATAATATATACAGCCTGGCACATCCTACAAATAATATATATATTGTGAGGTAGCAACTGGGGAACCCGCTTGCATAACGACAAAACACGTGTTTATAAGTTAACCAATGTCTACCCGTTTATTTTTCACATATTAATAACATAACCCGGGTAGCATGTTTGACACATATCACATTGATTATAAACACCATCCAGAAATACACCATACATTTACATATAACATTACATAACACTTATTGCACATGACATCTTATTGTAACCCGGTACCTGTAACCATCTCTCTGTCCCCATTGGAGCTCTACTAACAGCTCCCGTGGTGGCTACGGCCTCCGGCCTACTTACACTATACATCAATACATACGTTACATTACAACGATGACGCCTCCGGGTTCATAACAGGGATTGAGCAACCTGAGTACCGGGTATGTCATGTATCCCCAATGGGCTCCTTCCTGGACGTATCTCCACCTACGTCCTGGTCAGAGTCCACCTGGTTCAACCATGGTGTCCCCACTCTAGGAGCCCTTTTTAACCCCTGCTTCTGACCTTCGTTACATAAGCCTCAACGGGCCCTGTGGGTCCCAATGGCGGTACCAGCCTCCCGGCTTTAGTCACCCAGCATGATGATATACCATTAACCCGTAGTCAGGATTCCTGCCTGACCGGGACCTTACATACCATATGTAATCCATCATACAAACGTCCATGGATCACATACATTTCTTACCCCCGCTCACAGCCCATCATAACACATCCATGGACTGTGGCTCCTCCATGACCATAACAGGGACCTGGTCAACCGTAGAATCCGGGCTAACCATGCGTCACCGTGGCCTACTCACCACGGTACGGGCCACCAGTCGCCACCAAACCTCCATCTCATCTCATGGCAGGTCTCCAGGTCGACGACTGTACCCTGCTCTGAGTAGCACCCTAACGGATCAGCCATGGTTACCCTTCTAGGAGCCTTCGTGACCCCTGTCTCTGGCCACAGGCACACCCACACCATTAGAGGTCGTGGTTGAGGGACAGGTACCCTCTGCAAGCAGCAGGGCAAGCCTCCCTCTCGTCCCACATGGGACGGATCGCCTCCAATATCATCCATACTAGCTGGGTCACTCTCTCTCCCACAACATTATACGTGGCTGTTACACATAGGCCATCGTCTCTCATTCAGGGCACTGTTACCTAAGCCCTTACATATGTCTACGGGTCCTTTACCGACTGCCTAGTCGGACCCAATGGCGGTTATGCCCGCATGGCATTAATCACACACAGCTCACTCCGTTACACGGGAACCGCTGTCTTACCGGGCACGGATCCGGGTCTCGCTACCTGGGTAACGGGTTGGCCAAGCCTCCCACAGGCTCCTTCCTGGACATGTTTCACCCCACGTCCAGTCCAGCGTCCAACAGGTCAGCCACGGCTTCCCCACCCCAGGTGCTGTCACGACCCTGGTCCTGGCTACCGGTATGGAGCTAGCATGCTCCCTTCACCATCTCAACATGGTGGTATGGACTCGCACTCCCAGTCCCTCACACAGACTGGCTCTGCTCGACTCTCTGGCTGGTAATCAGCCCACATGCTCTCAGGCTGATGTCTGGCTGAGAATGAATCTCTCAATCACTCAGCTGGCTGACTCTTATTGTGCCGGCCACACCCACACTGAGTCACCCAGCTGGGCTGCTATTCCTCCGGACACACCCACCTGGGCTGTCAGCAATCACTCATTACATCCCTTTCCTCAGGGCTCCTCGATCTCATGAGCCACTCATTAGTCACATTAAACCTTGTGTTCAAAGCTGGTTCACACAGCATTATCACAGTCAAACCGGCCAGTGTGAACAAGATCATACCCTGATCCTGCATGTGATGCGCCCCGGCCATGAGGATCATGCCGGCGGTGCCTCACAATATATAATAAAATAATAATATATACAGCACACAGCCTCTATATTTTACATATAAAGCCTGCAGCCTCTATATTATATATACAGCCCGGTAGTCTCCATATTATATGTACAGTCCAGCAGTCTCCATATTATGTATACAGCCCTGCACAGCCTCTATATATTATATATACAGCACACCCAGGAGCCTGTGTGTTATATATACACAGCCTGCAGCTTCTATATTCTATTAATGAATCATTGTCTGTGTTAAAGGGGCCCACTGAGACTTCTTCGCCCGGGTCCCAAAAAAACCTGGAGCCGGCCCTGTATATATATATATATATACACACATATACAACCCCTGGCAAAAATTATGGAATCCCCTGGCTCGGAGGATGTTCATTCAGTTGTTTAATGTAGAAAAAAAAGCAGATCACAGACATGGCACAAAACTAAAGTAATTTCAAATGGCAACTTTATGGCTTTAAGAAACACTAAAATAAATAAAGATAAAAATGTGGTAGTCAGTAAGGGTAACTTTTTTCAGACCGTGCAGAGGGAAAAAATTATGGAATCATTCAGTTATGAGGAAAAAAATATGGAATCACCCTGTAAATTTTCATTCCCACAACTAACACCTGCATCAAATAAGATCTGCTCGTTAGTCTGCATCTAAAAGAGTGATCACACCTTAGAGAGCTGTTGCATCAAATGTACTGACATGAATCATGGCTCCAACATGAGAGATGTGAATTGAAACAAAGGAGAGGATTATCAAACTCTTAAAAGAGGGTAAATCATCACGCAATGTTGCATAAGATGTTTGTTGTTTACAATCAGCTGTGTCTAAAATCTGGTCCAAATACAAACAACATGGGAAGGTTGTTAAAGGGAAACATATTGGTAGACCAAGGAAGGCATCAAAGGGTCAAGACCGGAAACTTAAAGCAATATGTCTCCAAAGCAGGAAATGCACAACAAAACAAATGAGGAACGAATGGGAGGAAACTGGAGTCAATGTCTGTGACTGAACTGTAAGAAACCGCCTAAAGGAAATAGGATTTACATACAGAAAAGCTAAACAAAAGCCATCATCAACACCTAAACAGAAAAAAACAAGGTTACAATGGGCGAAGGAAAAGCAATTGTGGACTGTGGATGACTGGATGAAAGTCATATTCAGTGATAAATCGCAATTCTGCATTGGGCAAGGTGATGATGTTGGAACTTTTGTTTGGTGTCGTTCCAATGAGATTTATAAAGATGACTGCCCGAAGAGAACATGCACATTTCCTCAGTTATTGATGATATGGGGCTGCATGTCAGGTAAAGGCATTGGGGAGATGGCTGTCATTACATCTTCAATAAATGCCCAAGTTTACATTGATATTTTGGACATTTTTCTTATACTATCAATTGAAAGGATGTTTGGGGATGATGAAATAATTTTTCAAGATGATAATGCATCATGCTATAGAGCAAAAACTGAAAACATTCCTTGAAAGAAGACACATAAGGTCGATGTCATGGCCTGCAAATAGTCCGGATCTCAATCCAATTGAAAATCTTTTGGAATTGAAAAAAATCATCCATGACAAGGCTCCAACCTGCAAAGCTCATCTGGCAACAACAATCAGAGAAAGTTGGAGCCAGATTGATGAAGAGTACTGTTTGTCACTCATTAAGTCCATGCCTCAGAGACTGCAAGCTGTTATTAAATCAGAGGTGGTGCAACATAATGCTAGTGATGCATTGAAGTGTTCTTTTGTGTGTTTGTTTTTCATGATTCCATAATTTTTTCCTTGAGTGATTCCATAATTTCTTCCCTCTGTTTGGTCTGAAAAAAATTACCCTTACTGACTACCACATTTTCTATCTTGATTTCTATTAGTGTTTCTTAAAGACATAAAGTTGCCATTTGAAATGACTTTAGTTTTGTGCCATGTCTGTGATCTGCTTTTTTCTACAACATTAAACAACTGATGGAACATCCTCTGAGTCAGGTGATTCTATAATTTTTGCCAGGGGTTGTATATACATATATAATAATAAGGAAGAAAGAACAGCACTCACCAGGTACAATGCAGCTCTTTATTCATCCTGAAGGCCACATCGATGCAGGGAGGGGAGTGGAGGCAGCGGACAACGGTTCGCCATTTCGCGGTGTCTTTTCTTCAGTTTTTGGATATATATATATAGACTTACAAAAATGTGCTGTCCTGTCAACGGCAGCTATTTTTGTACCCTCAAGTGATGGGTGTGCAAATATGGTGCCTGCAGGCGATACTGGCCCCTTGCACAATACTACCAGCGGTGTCACTGTCAGCCAAAAACAACAACACCCGAAACTAACCCCAAGAACCCGCGACGCACGGCCCACCACACACACCGCTGAATAAGGAACTGCACCTGCATGAACCTGGCGTGTACAGGCACAGTTCCTCAGACTGCCACCAACTTTGGACACCTGGGTGTCCAATGTTGGGGGCAACCTCAGTAACTGCACCTGCGCATGTCAATTTCATACAAGTGCAGTTCCTCACGCGGCTGCCATCTTTTTACACCATGGGGGAAGACAGCCAGCACAGAGCGAGGACAACGCATAAGGAGGACACAGAGATTGCACAGGATGGTATAGAGAGTACACAAGGAAAAGAGAGAACACAGGGGCAGAGAGAGCACACAGGGGAGTACAGAGAGAGCATACAGGGGGCACAGAGAGAGCACACAGGGGGATACAGAGAGCACGCATGAGGGAGCAGAGAGTGATGGGGGCGGTGCCGACCCGGTGCCACCTGAAATCGCTGCAACCCGCTACTGACACATCATCACTTGAGTAAGTCCACATGTGTATTCCCAGCGTGTATGCACAGCCACCACCATTATGAATACCTGGGTATACAAAGATGGCAGCGTGACCCGGTGCGTACATGCGCACTTAAATAATTTGAAGAGGAAAACACCGGGCACTAGTGGGTCTACACAGGTCTATTGATTAAACTCGAAAAAATCTCCAAGCAGTGGGAGGTGCTCCTGCCAGATACATGCTAGAAATATGGAAAGAGAAAAAAATGCCTGCACTCACCCATCAAAGATCTTCAAAGTGCAGTTTATTCCATGCAGGAATAGGGTTACAGTTGCAAGAAAATGATTTAGCAGTCTTGTAGAAGCGCTACTAAAGCTCAGGCACCAGGATGATGAGGTTTGTAAACAGCAATCTTTATTTTCCCCTCACAGCTCCACAACATGTTTCAACTGCTCAAGGCAGTCTTCCTCAGGTAGTGACACTACCTGAGGAAGACTCACTACCTGAGAAAGACTGCCTTGAGCAGTTGAAACATGTTGTGGAGCTGTGAGGGGAAAATAAAGATTGCTGATTATAAACCTCATCATCCTGGTGCCTGAGCTTTAGTAGCGCTTCTACAAGATCGCTAAATCATTTTCTTGCGAGCTTCTATTCCTCCTGAGGGATCAGCGGCTGGAGCAGCACAGCGAGGACACAGTGGTGAAGGACCTGGCGTTCCCTAGATAACAAGCAGTGACGCACATCCGGGATCGGCGCTACGTGACCGGAAAGGTCCTATACGGACAGCTGAGGACCAGTGAGGTCGAAGGAGCGGAGCGTGCACATTGCCGGGGGTCCCCCATATATCAGAGGCCATTACACCGGGTTGTGCAGGTCATGCACAACCCAAACAGGTGAGTGGCCACCTGTAATAACGCCATATTAACTTAGCTATAGTGATCCTACACATGCGCCCCTTCTCTCCCTTTTTTTCTTACATAGGGTTACAGTTGTGCAGGGAGGAGAGGTGGAGGGGGACTACAGGCGCTCCGTTTCGGGTATGTTACACTTCGACGGGTCTCTTTGCACTTACGCTCCCGCCATCTTTGGACACAGGGGGGCAAAGAAAGCGCAAAGGGGGGCAGACAGAGCGCACAGGAGAAGGGGTGAGTACTCAAGGGGGAGAGCGCAGAGGGGAGAAGACAGCATGGGGAAGAGAGACAGCATACAGGGGGAAGAGTGTTGCACCCAGGCTCTGGGGTACTCGGGTACCAGGCGAGAGAAGGTTAACTTTGTCACGGGGAATGGCGGCCACGCCTGATCCCGTGTCCTGGGCCTATCTTTAAAAGGGGGAATTATTTACAAGGATATATGTACAAGTTTGTACCACCTGCAGTACCTGGTGAGATGTCATCAGCGCCGCTACAGTCCTCCGGAGGCCAATGGTATTGCGGCCGAGATGGTATAGTCCTCCAAAGGCAGGACTGGAACCTCCGGGGCAGGAAATCTGTGGAATGAATGAGTTCATGCAAAGAAAGATGTAGCAGAGTCAAAAGTCACTTCACCGGGCACTTTACTAGAACTTTAGCAATATTGTTACAGTCCTCAGTGCAGTTAGTTGTTAAACAACAAGTGGCTACGGGTGGCTGCAAGCGGATCTCTGGTAGATAGACGGAACCCCCTTTATGTGCCTTTCTTGTTCCTTTTCTTCCCTGCTTCCCAGTAGCTGTGTGAAGCCTGACCTCATATAGAGTAATGCGGCCGTCACATGCTTCAATATCGATAGCGATATTATAGCATCCGTGCACGGCAATCGTAACAATATCGCTCAAAGAACGTTGTGCAGCTGTCACAAAACAGACTCACCAGCGATGTGACACGAGATGCTGAACTATGAACACATTGTTACTAGGTCGCGCGGCGCTTAGTGACCCGCGTTACCAAGATAATCTCCCAGCCTAGGTCTGCAGCTGGAGATCTTCATCGTGTGTCCACACCCCGATGAGGCGATTGATCAGAGTTTATCGCTTGTCTTTGCTTCCAGTGTGTGAGAATCTGACCTATATAATAGGCCGTCAACGACCTTAATACGATTGGTATTATTAGCGATCACGTGCACGCGCATCGATACACAATACGTCACATCGCTCGGTGAGCTGATCACACAGCAGATCACCACGATTGAAGCGGAATCGCTGGTTAAACTATGGAACAGATCGGGTACAGGCCGCGCGGCCTTAGTTGACCCGAGCGTTTCCATAGTCCATCTCCCCCTAGCTCGCCGTGGGTAATCGTTCTCGTGATTGTCACAACACGATGAGGCAGTTGATCAGAGTTTATGCTTTTGATAGAGCTCGTTCCAAATCTGCGTCTAACGATCACGATTTTACATGTAATCGCTTGGATTCAGCACGATGCACAAGAGTTATCGCCAAGCGATCAAAGCAGATCGCTTAGCGATAGTCGCTTTAAATTATAGCAGTGACGGCGCTAGTCCTGTACTCCTGCGTCTTCTTCCTTCCCCTTGCCACGTTGGAACCCTCTATTGAACAATGGCTCCGGACTTGTGGCTCTTTGCATAGTGCTGCAGCGGTGTCTTGTTCCCTCTAATGTCGCTTGGGAATCAGGCCGTCAGAGAACCCCCGTGTCGCGGATTTCTGAAGTCCTTAAAAGTTTATCACAATGCGCTCCGTACCGGTTTCCCCTTGAGCGAACTCCCTCCGGTTTCCTTGCTCCATTCTCTGATCTGAATCTGGGATCTATTCTCCTCGTCCTGGGTCCCTCAGCCGAGGAACCTCTTCTGTGCTGCAGGCTCCCTGCCTGGAACTCTCTTAACTTCTATACCCGAGGAAACGACCTTACAGTTTCCTGGGGGTGACTATTACCCTCCAGGTCCCTCCACTGCCTGATCAATGTGGGATGTGGGTTAGGGTTCCGCCTACCATCTGAACTACTTGCAGCTGGGGCGACTACATTCTTTAGGGCAGTACCTCTGTGGGACCCACATAATGGGCGCACAGACAAATGAGGAAGTGCACAGGGAAGACACTCAAAGAGAGATCATGAGGGGAGAAAACAGCATACAGGGGGAAACAGGTCAAAGGAGCGAGCACAGAGGGGAGAAGACAGCACAAGGAGAGAGAGAGTGGACAGGGGGGAGAGTGCATGGGGGGAGAAACAGTGGCTGTGCCCAGCACCACAGAGCCTACCCCAATTGTCACTTCACCACCCTCCTGATGCAATAGCATCAGGCTCACATATAGTTTTAGAAATAAAATGATAAAGGGAGTAGTGCTGATGCTGGAAAATATTATCAAAAAAACAGTTTCACTCAAAATGGGGAGGGGGGGAACAAAAGTATGCTAACAGCAAAAACTGAAATGTGAGTGTGCATTACTGCAATAAAAGAAACCTGAAAAACGTTTTTTTGAAATAAATGACATACTTTGCAAATAAAAACGGCCAAATCTTCTTGAGCCCAGTTACCACGACATGGTGTACCTCTCACCTGGGTCCTAACCTAGTTTTGTACCTCTCTTCGAGCAGCTGGGGGCCGTGCTCAGACAAAGGATGTGAATCCATGATACAAAATGTATGCATTGTCGGCATGACGCATGCTGTGGAGCCGGCCAGTACACCCAATACCCCCCACACTGCGCAGGATTGGAAATCAGGGGCGGACCTATCGCGGTGCAGCTGGTTCACCTGCACCAGGGCCCCGACCGGCTAGGGGGCCCCTCAGGCATCTGTAAGGGGGCCGCTCCACCTCCCTGCACAGGGGCCCGGAGACCGCTAGACAGGAGACAGATAGTGTGTCAGAGGGGAGGTGCAGATCCCTCCTGGGCTCCTCACCTGGGACTGCAACCCCCCCCCCACGCTCCTCACCTGGAACTGCACCAACCAATATCCACCTCCCCCCAAGCTCCTAACATGGGACTGCAACCCCTCCCCCCTCACCTGGGCTGGGACTGCAACAGGACAACCCCCCCCCTGCTCCTCACATGGGCTGGGACTGCAACAGCCCAGGTCCGCCACTGCTGGAAATGACGCGCCATGGTGTCATAACCGGAAGGAGGTGGATGGACTTCAAACGTGCAAGGGAATTAGGTTATTACACCCATCGGGGTGGGATAAGCATGGAGCAAGGAGAGACATGGACCTGGGGAGAGCGCCCAAACGTCTAGACGATGCCTCATAACAGGGGGAATTGTAAGTAATAAAAAGCGTTTTTTTAACCATTATACTACACATTTAGGTCAGGCAGGGACGGTTAGGGATGTAGTAGGAAGCTGCAGGGACAGGTAGTGATGGGTTTAGGGAACAGGTTCCCCTTTAAACAGCTGCAGGGCCACACCCTGAATATGAGGGGTAACCCCTCCTGCACTGCTGGTTAATATATAGAGATGAACAATCTCCAATGGAGACCCACAGGGGATATACCTCACCTGGGCCCAGTGACAGGGGGCTCTGTGTGGACCTGTCCCTGACTATGGTGAAGCCATGATGGACAGTGTGTGTATATACTTATGTACACATATATGTGATTAATAGTCATTTACACATCACACTGCACACCAAGCTAATTCACCATTCACCTCCCCCCTAAACTAACATTTATTAGATAAAGTGGCGAAGTATTACATTCTACCTTGTTTCCATAGCAACAGGCGCCATTTTGGAACCGGGCAAATCGCATACCTATGATAGCGACCGGAAGCGGAAGCGTGCTTCGACCCGGAAGTTGTTTGTACGGACACCGGAGAGTGAAAACAGTGGGTGACAGAGATCCCATGTGAGTTGTTTGTTGTGTAGTGGTCGCCGTGCTTGACCTCGGATATCGGCCATGTGTGAGCCTGTGCTGCCAGTGATTAGCGCTGTCTCCATGTGACAGGGGCCGGCGGGAGGGAGAGTGGACTAGGTGTCTCTGGCATCCAATCATATTCCAGATCTTATTCTCCCAGCTGATGTTAGACTATGTAAGCTGCCATCTGATTGGCTGATAACATGATCTAGTTTCTGTGTACTGGTGAGTACAATCCTTACTACATTTGCTGGGACTTTTAGTTCCCCAGTATCTTTAGAAGTAAAGGGTTTATACTTGTGACCCTTTTGTTGTCATATGGACACCTGTTCATCTATTAGAAGAGTTGGCAGCAGATGATATAACTTTGTGATGATGTGCCAGTACACTGCTGCAGTCATTTACCTCATGCTGTACACCGCTGCAACCAGTCACTTGTCTCATGTACACCGCTGCAGACAGTCACGTGCCTCATGCCGTACACCGCTGCAACCAGTCACTTGTCTCATGTACACCGCTGCAACCAGTCACTTGTCTCATGCTATACACCGCTGCAACCAGTCACTTGTCTCATTTACACCGCTGCAGACAGTCACGTGCCTCATGCCGTACACCGCTGCAGCCAGTCACTTTGCAGCAGTGTACTGGCATGAGACAAGTGACTGTCTGCCGCGGTGTACGGCATGAGGCAAGTTACTGGGTGCAGCAGTAAAAGGCACGATGAGGCAAGTGACTGCAGCAGTGTACTGGCATGAGACGTCACTTGCCTCATCGTGCCTTTTACTGCTGCACCCAGTAACTTGCCTCATGCCGTACACCGCGGCAGACAGTCACTTGCCTCATGCCATACACCGCTGCAACCAGTCACTAGCCTCATGAACACCGCTGCAGTCACTTGCCTCATGTACACCGCTGCAGACAGTCACATGCCTCATGCCGTACACTGCTGCAACCAGTCACTTGCCTCATGTACACTGCTGCAACCAGTCACTTGCCTCATGTCATACACTGCTGCAGACAGTCACTTGCCTCATGTACACCGCTGCAACCAGTCACTTGCCTCATGCCGTACACTGCTGCAGTCACTTGTCTCATGCCGTACACTGCTGCAGTCACTTGCCTCATGCCATACACCGCTGCAACCAGTCACTAGCCTCATATAGACATGTAGGTAGGTACGGCACAAGAAGGATCACCAAATCCCACGCTTATATAATCAATGCAAAGGGAAGGAAAAGATAGCATGTAGAATGGACCGGGATCAAGCCAATTAATATATCTCAATAAATTTTATTATCCATAGAAAAAACAGTACACACATGTGCAATGACAAACATTTAAAAACAATTAAAAGAGCAGACAAGCTGCTAACATCAAGACTGGCTGCAATGAACAGGATGCACTAAATGACATAATGAACAGTGGAATCACAGAGAAAAAAAAAAAAAAAAATCTATCAAATCTGTTTCCAGAGCAGACATGTAATCAATAATCAATAGCACTGATAGACAGGCCTGTATCTGGATTAAGCAGGTGGGTGAACCCCCTACAAATTCGTATACATCTTAGAAGACAGACAGGTTGGTCATCAATCATCAAAAAATGCATCAAATAAACTGGAAAAGACATGTGAAACCAAGGAAGGAGCAAAAAAGCAACTAATGTGCATTGGTGACCCCTCTGACCCCTGAGGAAGCCCCCAGTTTAGAGGGGCGACACGCGTTGGGTGAGGGTCCTTTGGTCCTGACTGGCTGCAAATATATACCCCTTAGTGGGCAATGATGGTAATTTTACAGGGCACCTTTGACAACAATGCACATTAGTTGCTTTTTTGCTCCTTCCTTGGTTTCACATGTCTTTTCCAGTTTATTTGATGCATTTTTTGATGATTGATGACCAACCTGTCTGTCTTCTAAGGGGGCCGTCACACGGTGAGATATCTTGCCCGATATCGTTTAAGCGATCTCCTTTTTGATCGCTTAAGCGATATCGGGCAAGATATCGTTGCATGTAATCAAGCGATTTACGATGGTAAATCGCTTGATCGTGACATCGCTGATCTGAGGTTCGGTTCTCAGATCTAGCGATGAACGATGCAACGATCTGCATCATCGTGGTGTATAACACCACGATGATCCATCTCCCAGCGACCGCGCCTATGCTGGGAGATGGTAACTATGGTACACGTCGGGTAACTAAGCGACGCGCGGCGCCTAGTAACCCGATGTGTACCATAGTAACGAGCGAGATCGCTGCTCCACATCGCTGGTGAGTCTGTCTGTGTGACATCTCACCAGCGATGTGAGCGATATTGTAAGCGATCGCGCGTGCACGTGATCGCTTACAATATCGCTAAAGATGTCGCAGCGTGTGACGGCCCCCTAAGATGTATACGAATTTGTAGGGGGTTCACCCACCTGCTTAATCCAGATACAGGCCTGTCTATCAGTGCTATTGATTATTGATTATATGTCTGCTCTGGAAACAGATTTGATAGATTTTTTTTTTTTTTTTTTTTTTTTTTTTTTTTTCCTCTGTGATTCCACTGTTCATTATGTCATTTAGTGCATCCTGTTCATTGCAGCCAGTCTTGATGTTAGCAGCTTGTCTGCTCTTTTAATTGTTTTTAAATGTTTGTCATTGCACATGTGTGTACTGTTTTTTCTATGGATAATAAAATTTATTGAGATATATTAATTGGCTTGATCCCGGTCCATTCTACACGCTATCTTTTCCTTCCCTTTGCAGTCACTAGCCTCATGCCATACACCGCTGCAGACAGTCACTTGCCTCATGTACACCACTGCAACGAGTCACTTGCCTCATGTCATACACTGCTGCAGACAGTCACTTACCTCATGTACACCACTGCAACCAGTCACTTGCCTCATGTCATACACTGCTGCAGACAGTCACTTGCCTCATGCCGTACACCGCTGCAGACAGTCACTTGTCTCATGCCGTACACCGCTGCAGACAGTCACTTGTCTCATGCCGTATACCGCTGCAGACAGTCACTTGTCTCATGCCGTACACTGCTGCAGACAGTCACTTGTCTCATGCCGTACATTGCTGTAGTCACTTGCCTCATGCCGTACACCGCTGCAACCAGTCACTTGCCTCATGCCGTACACACGCTGCAACCAGTCACTTGTCTCATGCCGTACACCGCGGCAGACAGTCACTTGCCTCATGTACACCGCTGCAACCAGTCACTTGCCTCATGTCATACACTGCTGCAGACAGTCACTTGCCTCATGCCGTACACCGCTGCAGATAGTCACTTGCCTCATGTACACCGCTGCAACCAGTCACTTGCCTCATGTACACCGCTGCAACCAGTCACTTGCCTCATGTACACCGCTGCAACCAGTCACTTGCCTCATGTACACCGCTGCAACCAGTCACTTGCCTCATGTACACCGCTGCAACCAGTCACTTGCCTCATGTCATACACTGCTGCAGACAGTCACTTGCCTCATGTACACCGCTGCAGTCACTTGCCTCATGCAGTACACCATTGCAGACAGTCACTTGTCTCATGCCGTACACCGCTGCAGCCAGTCAGTTGCCCCATGCCGTACACCGCTGCAACCAGTCACTTGTCTCATGCCGTACACTGCTGCAGTCACTTGCCTCATGCCGTACACTGCTGCAGACAGTCACTTGTCTCATGCCGTACACTGCTGTAGTCACTTGCCTCATGCCGTACACCGCTGCAACCAGTCACTTGCCTCATGCCGTACACCGCTGCAACCAGTCACTTGTCTCATGCCGTACACTGCTGCAGTCACTTGCCTCATGCCGCTTACTGCTGCACCCAGTCACTTGCTTCATGCCGTACACCGCGGCAGACAGTCACTTGCCTCATGTCATACTCTGCTGCAACCAGTCACTAGCCTCATGCCATACACCGCTGCAGACAGTCACTTGCCTCATGTACACCGCTGCAACCAGTCACTTGCCTCATGTCATACACTGCTGCAGACAGTCACTTGCCTCATGTACACCGCTGCAGTCACTTGCCTCATGCAGTACATCATTGCAGACAGTCACTTGTCTCATGCCGTACACCGCTGCAGCCAGTCAGTTGCCCCATGCCGTACACCGCTGCAGCCAGTCAGTTGCCCCATGCCATACACCGCTGCAGCCAGTCAGTTGCCTAATGCTGTACACCGCTGCAGCTAGTCAGTTGCCTCATGCAGTACACCGCCTCATGCCGTACACTGCTGCAACCGGTCACTTGTCTCATGCCGTACACCGCTGCAACCGGTCACTTGTCTCATGCCGTACACCACTGCAGCCAGTCATTTACCTCATGCCGTACACCGTTGCAGCCAGTCAGTTGCCTCATGCCGTACACCGCTGCAACCAGTCACTTGTCTCATGCCCTACACCACTGCAGCCAGTCATTTACCTCATGTCGTACACCGTGGCAACCAGTCACGTGCCTAATGCCGTACACCGCTTCAACCAGTTACTCGCCTCATACCGTACACCGCTGCAACCACCGCTGTAGCGGTCCTGTGGATGTGGACTCAGATTTGGGAGGTTCATCACATGAGCAATCAGATTTTATTCCTTTATCTTTTGTTTTTGTATAGGTTGTCTGGTCTTTTGATAAGTCTCGCTGCCTAGACTGGGAGAAGGGGGTCACATGACCACAGATCCGCGGTTTTCATACTTCTAATCACATTTTGACTTCACTTTTGCGGCTGCTCCCGATGCAAATGATATTACAAGCCATTCCAAAAATGCTTTTTAGTGACATTTTATTTAACCTGGCATATTTGTGATAGTCGTTTCAGTCTTACAATAGACCTTTATCAGTATGACGTGCTGTAGAGATGAGCTGCCTGGAGGGATGGTGCGGTTTGTGACAATGGTGGAGGGCGCCATCAGAAGGTCTATCACAAATATGCTAGTTTCAATAAAAATTCACTAAAACTAAATAATGGAATGCCTGAAATATCGTTTGTTATTCGGATTCGGGGACTACTGGAGCAGGAAGTGCCATATGTTTCATCACAGCTCCAAATGCAAGTGAATTGGGTGAGACGGAGCATGTCAAGTCCGAATGTGGCTGGACAAATGTAAATCGTCTACTTGTGGTGATGTAACCACCGGCAACAGAAGAGAAGATGATATATGGACCTCTGGTATGAGGGGACCTATAATAGAGGAAGAAAGAGTAGAAAGTGGGAAAGAAAGAATAGGGAAAAAAGGGAACCGGGAGACTCACAGAGCCCAAGTCCAATCTAAAGGGGCATCAACATGACTCGCATTGGAGGAAATGGTACAGACTAATTTCAGGTCAATCATGTAGATCAGGGGAGGGGAAGTCGAGGTCTTGAGAGCCGCACACAGTGCAGGTTTTCAGGATTTCCTTAGCATTGCGCAGATGTTGGAATCACCAGTGCAGGTGATTATATTATCACCTGTGCAATACTAAGGAAATCCGGAAAACATGACCTGTTGGCGGCTCTTGAGGCCTGGAGCTCCCTACCCCTGCTGTAGACAAGAGGTCTAACTGCTGCCTGAATCAGACACCGGCTCTGTCTTTTCAGCCAGGTGAGTTTTACCTAAAATATGTTTCAGAGAATCCATACACGTAAGAGACGGCATGGAATATGCCGCACAGGAGACTAGTCCAAGAGGCAGGACCCTGACTGCTTCTCTCTCGTTACCAGGACTGTAAGTCTAGGAATGTGGGGCTTACAGAAGCAGTTAGGGACCGGTCTCTTGGACTAGTCTCTCATTTGGCCCTGTTCATATTGTGATCATACCTGCTGGGGAGCATACACGTTCAGGAATTATGTGCCCTATACTGACATATCCGTCCACTATAGGGATTCATTGTATAGTAATTTATTTTTCCTGCCTGGTGTACATTGCTTTGCAGTGGCCCCCTGTATAGGTAAAGCCAGTCTACAGAGCTTTTCTATACTGTTATATTATCAGGCACATACTGGCCAGACAGAGTGAAAAGCTCGCAATGTCTATTGCAGGCTCCGTGCATGGGTGCAGGGGCTCGTAGCCTAAACCACACCTGGCTGATGTGATGGCTTCAGTGTCTTATGGGGACGTCACACGCGTCAATGTCGCCAGCGATCTGATCGCTGGAGACATTTAAGGCTGATCGCTGGTGAGCTGTCACACAGGCAGACTCACCAGCGATCAGTACCACCGAGAACGCTACTAACCATGTAAACAAGCGGGTAACTAAGCACCGTGCGGCGTTAGTTACCCGCTGTTTACCATGGATACCAGCTCCCAGCACTTGCTGAGAGGCGTTGGGAGCTGGCTTCTCGCTCGTCTCTCGGTGTCGCATGCAGCGATGCTGCGTGTCCACCGGGCGACCATCGCCAGGCTTTAGAGCAGGTTCTAAAACCTGGCGACCATCAACCAGCGATTTATCACTGGTTGATGCGCCCTGTTACACACGTCAATATCGCTGCAACGTCATGTGCAGCAGCGATATTGCAAGCGATATTGACGCATGTGACGTCCCCATTACACGCAGACTTGACTCCCTTTACATATCGATAGTCCTATTTTAATTAACCCCTTCCTGCCCAAAATATGGGCGGCACGGTGGCTTAGTGGTTAGCACTGAAGCCTTGCAGCTCTGAGTTCCCACCAAGGGCAACATCTGCATGGAGTTTGTATGTTCTCCCCGTGTTTGTGTGGGTTTCCTCAACGTTCTCCGGTTTCCTCCCACACTTGAAAGACATACCGATAGGATGTTAAGATTATGAGCCCCAATGGGGACAGTGTTGCAAATGTATGTAAAGCGCTATGGAATCAATAGCGCTATAAAAATGAATAAATATTATTACATTATATCCTATTTTGTGACTTTCCACAAATGGATGTATCGGTATATCCTGGTGTTTGTGCGATCTCATGAGCTGTGCATGCGACAACGCTGCCAGGAATTCGGCTTAAGTGCTACCCATGGCTGAGGAGCCAATAAGCCAAACCACCGACTCCTCAACTTCTCTTAACTCCGACTCCCTCATACACGACTCATATTTAAGTGATACATTTATTATGGTACAATGTGAACATCAGGCTTTTAATCATTATTATGATACAACAATCAAGATATTTAGATAGAACATAATAATAATTCATAATAATAATAATATTCAGCACCTTCTGCATTGAACTACTGGACCCAATTCATTATATATTTTAGGAGTTGGAGTCAGTGTCCCTTTTATATTGACTCCTCAGCTCCAATTCTGACTCCACCGCCCTGGTGTTAGCCGAGCTCCAGCCTTCACAATCATGGCTGTAAAAAAAAAAAAAAATTGCAAAGTTTAAAGCTTCTATACATTACTCACTGCAACCAGCAAATTGCCTGTTAAATTGCCTAGCAATATTGCTGTGTGTGTGACGGTACCTTGAGTCACATGTTTCCAAACGACTTGGATTGTGCATCGCTGTTCGCAAGTTGCATATGACACATTTGCTGTTGACTTTGATGCAGATCGCAGGCGATAAGCGCTCTAAAATAGTCGCACAATAGCAAGTCGCAGAGATGTTTTTGTCGCATGACATGTCATCTTATGACCCCATCCTAAAGGTTGTGTAAGGGCCACACACACATTGGATCTACTGTGGTTGCATCGGACAGACCCACAAATGGCATCATCTCCTGTGGAAGGTCAATACTGACATTTTTACTTTTTCTCCATTCTTTTTTCCTTTCATTGCCTGGACCCAGTATCACATGAAAATAAGTAGAATAATATGTTGCTAGTGTAGAGATCGATACATCCAAAGAAAAGATAGTGCCAGCCGCCCTCGGCTTTCTTTGGTAATGTCAGTACATTACGGGCAGCAGGCGAGGAGGAGCTAGCCCCTTTACCTTTTTTATCCCCCATGTTGCAGTGGAGGGTAGGCCACTGGCAGGTGCCCATCACTTTAATTTCTTGTGACGCGATTTCTGCTCCTTCGCTCAATAGACTAAGAGAAAAAGAAAACTTTTGGCATCAAAACGATCATGAAAGGGTTAAAGTGGCACCGATTACACCCATGGGCTCCATTTACGTGGATCTCTCCAGACTGAGCTCTTTGTTGTGTTTCATTGCAGGCTGCAGTGATGGAGCCAGAGCTATCAGACCGCTACGACCACGCGCTGCTGGGGATCCTGCAACATGTGGGGAACATCCAGGACTTTTTAAATGTTTACTTTGGATTCTTGTACCGGAAGACAGACTTTTACCGACTGCTTTTAAGCCCTCAGGACCGTATGGGATTCCCCCCAGGTACTGCACAAAACATGGTGCAGCAGGTGAGTAGACGGTTATTAATGTGCGCGCCGACCTACACTCATGGCCAAAAGTGTTGGCACCTTGAAATTGTTGCAGAAAATGAATGAAATTAATAAAAGATGAACATCACCAAGAAATGATTGCCGTTACACGTTTTGTTATACACGTTTTTTTTTTTCCTTTTTGTGTGTATTGGAACAACACAATAAGAAAATAGGAAAAAAAGAGCAAATTGGACATAACTTGACGCAAAACTCCAGCCTCCTCCTTTCTGGCTGCAGGATATAAGTTTTCTAAGTGTATTTACTCGGGGTACAGGGCGGCTCAAGTGCTGGGGGACCCCTTGCCTGGAAGCTGCAGACATGCTGCATCCAGTGCTGTAATTAGATCACCATGCCTGGTTTGGTGACAGGTCCTCTTTAAGGATAGGCGCTAACTCTTAGGTAGGTATATCGAATAAAATAAATTACCAGATTTGTCTGTTCAACCCTTTTTTTGGAATGTTTATTTAAAAAGCAAATTAATTTGATCCTATTATTACATTATTATTTGATACTACCTAGTACGTGTACAATCTCTTGTTTTATTCACTATGCACCAATTCAGGTAAATTCAGAAAAAGCATTTATTGGGGTATTACACTAGATACCATAGACTTCTAAGGGTAAGTGCACACTTACCCGGCGGTTTCGTCGGCGGCAGCTTGCGGAACCCGCCAGGAAGCTCCGGCGCCGTCCACCGGCTTCCTGGCGGGTATGTGCGGCGGGAGCCGGGCGGTATCCGGCGGCTGCCCAGCGGGTTCTCGGCGGCGATTCTGCAGCGGCTGGAAGCAGCACATGATTCTGCTTGCAGCCGCTGCAGAACCGCCGTTTTTTAGAACATGGTCATTCTTTGCTAACCCGCTGGGAAACCTGCGGGTTAGCAACGGATGACGCTGGGTAACCGCCGGTGTGTGCACAGCCTTGGGCTGTTTACATTAGTTTTAATGTTAATCCAAACGCCGGTTTGGATTAACATAAATTAACATAAAACTAATGTAAACAAAACGGCGGTTTACACAGGTAAACCGCCGAAAACCCGGCCAGTGTGCACTTACCCTTAGGTATATATTTTTATTGATTGGCACTTTAAGTGCATTTTTTAATAAAGATTTTTAATAGTGAGTTATACACGCACATTTTAAAGAACAACAGATTGTTCTATACTACCTGAATTGGTGCGTAGTGAATAAAACAAGAGATTGTACACATACTAGCTAGTATCAAATAATGTAATAATAGGATAACATTTATTTGCTTTTTAAATAAACATCCCAAAGAAAGGGTTGAACAGACGAATCTGGTAATATATTTTATTCGATACCTACCTAAGAGTTAGCGCCTATCCTTAACCACTTATCTAAATCACTAGGAATTATAAGATCTTTCCACAGGTGTCAATGGGATTTAGATCCGCACAATCCCGCACTTTGTTTCCAGCCATTTCTGGGTCTTCTTGAAGTATGTCTGCGGTAATTGGCCTGCTAGAAGACCCATGACCTAGGACACACAGCTGGTTTTCTGACTCTGGGCACTACACTATGACCCAAAATCCTTTGGTAATCTTCAGATTTCATGATACCTTGCACGCAGTCAATGCACCCAGTGTCAGAGGCAGCAAAACAACCCCAAAACATCTTTTAACCTCCACCATGTGTGACTGTAGGTACTGTGTTCTTTGTAGGCCTTATTTTGTTTTCAGTAAACAGTAGAATAATGTGATTTACCAAAAAGCTTTATTTTGGTCTCATTTGTCCACAAGACCCTTTCCTAGAAGGATTTGATTACTAATGTGCATTTTGGCAAAATGCAGTCTAGCTTTTCTGTCTTTGTGACAGCAGTGGGGTCCTCTTGAGCCTCCTCTCTAGTGTTTTATTTCATTCACATGTGGATGGATAGATCACACTGACACTGATGCCCCCTGAGCCTGCAGGACAGATTGATTTTTTTTTTTTTTTGGAACTTGAATGTGCTGATTATCCACAATCCGGACTATCCTGCGTTGCAATCTTTCATCAATTTTTCTCTTCCGTCCAAGGAGATTAGCTACAGTGGCATGGGTTGTAAACGTCTTATGTTGCGCACCATGGACAAAGGAACATCAAGATCTCTAGAGATTGTTGATATTATTCAACAGTTTGATTCTCAATTCCTCAGACAGTACTTTGTGTTCTCCATGCTTAGTATGGCACACACAGACACACAAAGATTGAGTCAACTTCCCCCCTTTTTATCTGGTTTCAGGTGTGATTTTCACATTGCCCACAGCTGTTTTTTGCCCCAGATGGGTGTGAACGAGCATCACAAGCTTAAAACAAAGTTGTTTATCCACAATTTTGGAAAGGTGACAACAATAGTTTTATCCCCATTTTTAGGTTTTGTGTGAAATTATGTCCAATTTGCCTTTTTTTCAGCTTTTTGTGTTGTTGCAATACACCCAAAGAAAATAAATATGTGTATAACAAATGTATAATTACAATAATTTACTGGGAGAAATACTTCATTTTCTAGAACTATTTCAAGGGTGCTAATACTTTTGACCATGACTGTATATGTAATCCTATTTGATGTAATATGGCAGCGCTGGTAAATGACACCTATCATCTATCAGGCCTTCAAAAGCTACGAGCGACTGGCAATGCAGGACCACGAGCAAAGGGTTCAGAATCTGCAGGAGAAGTTAAGAAAAAAAGAGGAAAGGTTGTCAGAGAGTAGCGACGCCCCAGGAGCAGCGGAAGAAGTGGTCCTAGAAGACTCAACAGAAGCAGTGCCGGTAAATCCGGAAGAGCCTAATGTGCCGGATCCACAAGAGCTCGCCCAGGCCAGTGGAGAGAACACGGAGCATGCCGCATCTGAACCCCAGTAAAGTACCACAATATATCCTATTATACCATGTTTCCATGTGGCCTGTATATATTCTTTGTATATATTCTTCTGTTCTGTATATACAGTATTTTTCAGTCCATAAGACATACCTAGGTTTTAGAAGAGGAAAATAGGGAAAAACATTTGCTAAAAGCTATGAGGGGAAGATGGCGCCCCAGGACCTGAGCGGTGTTTGTAAAGGACCGTATGAAAATGCCAGAAGGTGAGTATAAGAACCAGGGTTGGGGCTTACATTTAAAGCGCCACTCCAATGCTGAAGAAAAAACACTGGAGTAGTGCTTTAAGATCTCATAGGTGCCACTTATGCCACGTTAAGGACAACTATAACTCCCAGCATGTCCTATAGATCCTTTGGCATGCTGGAAGTTATAGTTCACCGCAGGGGTGGTAGAATGCTTGTCTCCACAGTACTCTATTAACTTATCTTACTTTTTACAATGTGTTAAATGTTTTCAGTCTGACCTGTTTCCAGTGCGGTGGCTACAGGACCTGCAGTGATGTAATAAAGAATCAGGGCACTGTGCCATCATGTGCTACTCCAGCCCTGTCGCTTCAGTACACAACTTCAGGTCCTATAGACGACTTTGTAGGACCTGTGGTGATATAATGAAGAGGCACAGCTGGAGCAGCACATGATAGCACAGTGCCCTCCCTCTTTATTACATCACCGCAGGTACTTCAGCAACCGCACTAAAAACAAGGAAGTCTCATCTATAGGATCTGCAGTGATATCATGAAGAGGCACGGCTGGAGCAACACATGACTGCACAGTGCCCTCCCTCTTTATTACATCACCGCAGGTCCTACAGCCACCGCACTAGAAACAAGGAAGTCTCATCTATAGGACCTGGAGTAATATAATGAAGAGGCAGGGCTGAAGCAGTACATGACAGCACAGTGCCCTCCCTGTTTATTACATCAACGCAGTCCCTGATGTATGGTAGATGAGCTCCTAAGGTATGCCCTGCTCCTTACAAATGATCTCCCCAGTCCGGCAGCTGGGGCAACCACGTGGGCCCACTTTTTAAAGTGAAGGAATGTTCTTTTGCTGCTCCCCAATCCTACTTCTAGGAGCTGAAGCCAGCACTGAGGGGTGGGTGTGGGGAGCCTTCCCAGAGCAGTGAATATTAAAGTACTTTAAACAATGAGACCACGTGGTTTCCCTTGCAGCCAGATTCCTGCAGTGGCAACCCTTTCCTGCCTCCTGTGATCCCAGTTCACCGCTGCCCCCCACCCCCACAGCAGTACCTAGTAAGTTCGGACTATAAGACACACCCCACACTTTCCTCCAACATTGTTTTTATGGGAAGAAACTGCACCTGAGCAAGGACACGATGTGAGCGGATCTATAAGACTGTGTTCACGCCACCAAATATCTAAACCACAGAAAAATCAGTATAACAAAACGTGTAAGTACACTGCTATAATAAAGTAATAATACTAAGCAAGTGCTGGTAAAAAAACAGTATAAAAAGCAGTGTACTTAGTTAATACGTTTTTGCAAAAAAATATATAAGCTGTTCTACCTCTTCACGTTGACCCTTATCAGAACGGTCCTATCTGACTAATTTAAAACCTGATCCTGTACGAATATACCTCTGGATGCTGGGTGAAGACAGGCCAGAGTCCAATATGGACACAGTGTAGCAGGCAGCACCTTATGTGCCTGGCTCAGAAAAGGAGGGGTGGGGCACTCCTTGTCTTGCTAAACAAGAATAAAAATTAGAAACTGCACCTGAACCAGGACACAATGTGAACGGATCTATAAGACTGCGTTCACACCACCAAATATCTAAACCACAGAAAAAACAGTCTTGGAACATGATTATCGGTTGCTACTGGAAAAATGCCCACAGCCATGAATACCCACAAGGTGACCCACAAGGGCAAAATTACAGTTTATGTAAGAGGGATAAGGCTGTATTTACACACGAAAACTTGGGAATATGGGCATAGTTCTCAGTTATTTCTGTGTTATTTGTGGTGTTACATAGGACTGCAGGTGATATCTACTACATTATCTGGACTCAGATAATAGTGATATCTGAGTACAGATAATGTAGTAGATGTCTTGAAATAAGGAAGACGGCACTCACCGGTCTGTTGCTGTGCTTTTATTCAGGGTGCAATATTCACATGGTGCAGGGAGGGGGGGGTGTATAGCTGAGGTGACGACGACACCGTTTCGCGCAGCGTGCGCTTCCACGGGTCACAAGCCTTGTGACCCGTGGAAGCGCACGCTGCTCGAAACGGTGCCGTCGTCACCTCAGCTATACACCCCCCCCTCCCTGCACCATGTGAATATTGCACCCTGAATAAAAGCACAGCAACAGACCGGTGAGTGCCGTCTTCCTTATTTCAAGACTATATTGTATGTTGCCTAGTGACGGGCACCACCTGGCCGAACACCGGTCGCTCCAGAGCGTTCTCCGATAAGCCGGCAGCATTGGTGCCCCTGTTCCTTCTGTGTTTTGAATGTAGTAGATGTCACCTGCAGTCTTAGGGGTATGCCACACACAGCGATATCGCTATGTGTGACATGTAGCAGCGATCAGGCCCCTGCTGTGAGATCGCTGATCGCTGCACATGGTTCAGGACCATTTTTTGGTCCTTGGTCTCCCGCTGGTCAGCACGCATCGCTGCTTGCGACAGCGAGAGACCAATGATCAGCGACCTCCCAGGCTGGTAACCATGGTAAGCATCGGGTAACTAAGCAGCACGCGCTGCCTACATACCCGGTGTTTATAATGGTTACTAGCGCTAAGCAGGTAGGACGCTAGTAACCATGATAAACATCGGGTAACTAAGCAGTGCGCACTGCCTGGATACCCGCTGTTTATCATAGTTACCAGTGGCCTTCCAGCGATGCGGAGGTGGCTCCCTGGTCCCTGGAACATCGCTGCGTGTAACAACACCCTTATGTAACACTACAGCTAACAAAGTAATCACTCTCTGAGTACAGATATTGTAGTAGATGTGACTTCCAGTCCTATGTAACACCATAGATAACACCGTGATATCTCAGAGTAGAAATAATGTAGTAGATGTCACATGCAGTCCTATGTAACACCACAGATAACACAGTGATATCTTGAAGTGCAGAGAATTTTCATCTTTACATTATTTGGAGGGGAATTGTGTCAAAAGCAGCAATTTGTTGCTTCCATTCTTATTTGATTACAGTGTTCACTCCATGACTTGTCATTTGAGAGCTTGGGCTCTTATAGATAACTAGCTGTAGTACCCAGCTACGCCCGGGTTAATAAATAACTGATGTTAGCTATAACAAAATAGAATTTGAATATGTCATATTACTGACCTGTAGGAAAATAGAAGCTGAGCTGTGATTGATTGCTATAGGCAGCCTGATAAATCTCCAGCCAACAGTAAACTCTCCCCCCGGCCGGGCAGTATATGTTACCTCACACATACACATAATAGACGGCTCATGTGACTGACATCTGCCTTAATTCCCTATATGGCACATGTGTTGAACATTGGCTGTTTTTAATCAGATGGTTATGTTTGGAAATTAAAGATAGCACACATGTGAGGCGAGTTGTGTGAGGTGATTTGTGCACATCTGTGTCTGTCTGTGTGTTGTGTGTCTCTGTGGGTGAGTGCATGTGTCCTTATAGGGTGTGTATGTGTATGTGTCCCTGTGGGGGGGTCTGTGTGGTGTGTGTGTGTCTGTGTTGTGTGTGTCTCTTTGTGGTGTGTGTGTCCCTGTGGGGTGAGTGCATGCGTCGCTATAGGGGGTGTGTGTGTGTGTGTGTGTGTCTCTGTGTTGTGCGTGTCTCTGTGTTGTGCGTGTCTCTGTGTTGTGTGTGTTCTCTGTGTTGTGTGTGTCTCTGTGGTGTGTGTGTCTCTGTGGTGTGTGTGTCTCTTTGTGGTGTGTGTGTGTTTGTTCGGGTGCGTGGTGAGTATCCCATGTTGGGGCTGCACATTAGCGACTATACCCTTGCTGTTACTCTGTGTGCGTGTGGTGTGTATACATGTCCCCGTGCGTGGTGAATATCTAATGTTGGGGCCCCACCTTAGTGACTATATGCTGGTATGTGCTGTTAGTCTTTGGCGCTATCATTAAGCCCCTCTCATTCACAACTGTCAACTGGTAACTGTCATTTTTTCCTCATTATGTAGATAGTGGCAAAATTGTTTGGTGAATTGGAATGCGCGGGATTAAAATTCACCTCACAACATAGCCTACGACGCTCCCGGGGTCCAGACGTGTGACTGTGCAAAATTTTGTGGCTATAGCTGACAGCTGTCGATTTACTCCACACTTTTCCATTCACTTTTTCCCCATTATATAGATAGGGGCAAAATTGTTGGTGAACTGGAACGCGCAGGGTTAAAATTTCGCCTTACAACATAGCCTATGACGCTCCCGGGGTCCAGACGTGTGACTGTGCAAAATTTTGTGGCTGTAGTTGCGATGGTGTAGATGCCAATCCCGGACACACACACACACACACACACACACACACACACACACACACACACACACACACACACACACACACGTTCAGCTTTATATATTAGATAACAAAAACTATTTCAAAGGGGAAAAAGGGTGGCAATTCCAATTATTTACTTTTTTTTTTCCTCTAGTTATAGCGTTCTATAGACCAACACGTGACGTGCTGTGTACATGTACACAGATGTCTGGAAGGGGTTAAAGTTCAGGTCACATTTGGTGAACAGACATTTCTATATCGGGTCCTTTATAATCCTCCGCAGGTGACAGTAGGAGGGGAGTAATTGAGCACTTAAAGGGATCCTGTCACCCCAAAACGCCTCCTAAGCTATTAAAACATGTCCCTGCAGCCTCCCATCAGTAATCCCACACTCCTTTTTGCTAATAAATGCATCCAGTGAAAGTGAAGAAAAACATTATATCACTTACTCATTAGTGATGATAATGAGTAGTGGCTATTCTTTAGTCACCCAGGCGGGCCCATGTCGTCATGATAGCACGCCTTAATAGGCGTGATCTGCAAGGCATAATGTTATCAGCGCCTCCCAGCGCTCCTCAGCGCTGGCGAGGCTGTAATGGTGCTCTAATGATGCGAATCGCGTCATTTCTGGCAGCGGGTGACGTCAGTTCACCCACGCCGCTCTGCGGGCTTCAAGCCCCGCACTGCGCATGCGGCGTGGGTGTACGGACGTCACCAGATACCGGAAATGACGCGATTCGCGTCATTAGAGCCCCATTACAGCCTCGCCAGCGCTAATGAGCAAGTTATATAATGTTTTTCTTCACTTTCACTGGATGCATTTATTAGCAAAAAGGAGTGTGGGATTACTGATGAGAGGCTGCAGGGACATGTTTTAATAGCTTAGGAGGCGTTTTGGGGGTGACAGGATCCCTTTAACCTGCTGTTCATAGTCTCATCCACAATCCGTCAATTCTTGGGTTACACTTTGTAAAATTACCTGCAATAAAATCTACAACATAATCCTTATGTAACAGGTGGAGATTTAGTTGCGGATCCGCGATGGATGCGAGGCGTTTGCTCTATCACTTGTGAACATTTAGTCATTGCTGTAAGTGTTGGCACCTTGAAATTGTTCCAGAAAATGTATTTCTCCCAGATAATTATTACAATTAGGCCGGCTTCATACTACCGTCTTTCGGTATCCATGTGAATCCAGCTGAAACTGGATACATCCACATCCGTTTTTGGCACCATTGACTTTCAGTGGGGCCGCAGGCACTTGCGGGTGCATCTAGTTCTGTACGGTTACCCTGATCCAGGTGATCACTGTTTTTCCACTGAGACCAAAACACATTTTATAGGGATTTCGGTGACTTTTTCAAAACCGTATACACCCAGATCTGGGGCAGTGCAGGTTCAATTATAATGGGGCTCTATGGAATCTGGATCCGGATGCCATATCCATATTTTTGGACTGAGCATGCCCAGAACCCAGGTTTAAATCACACATCCCCTAGGGGGTTTGGGAATTACAACCAGATCCAGCTACAAAATGAACACAACCTGATGCATCTGGATGCTCATGCAGCAGTATTATCACTGATCCATGATTACACCGGTGCGGGTGCATCCATTTGCATCATGATAAACAATTGTGGGGGATTCTGGTTTTACCCAGATTCCAAAAACGGTAATGTGATGACCCCTTTGCACATACTTTGTTAGGCTGGTTTCACATTACCGTTTTTGGAACCCGGGGGAATGTGGGTAATACCTGCATCTCCGCCAGAATCCCCCGCAGTTGTTTATCATGATGCAAATGGATGCACCCGCACCGGTATAATCATAGCTCAGTGATAATGCTGATGCATGAGCATCCCATTGCATCAGGTTGTGTACCTTTTATAGCTGGATCCAGTTGAAAATGACAAGCCCCGTAGTAGGTGTGTCACTCAAAACTGGGTTCTGGGCATGCTCTGTTATAAAACCTGAATTCGACATCCAGATCCAGCTGGATCCAGAGTCCGCCGCATCCGGGTTCCTTAGAGAACCATTGTAATTGAACCTGCATTGCCCCAGACCTGGATTCCATAGAGTACCATTGTAATTGAACCTGCATTGCCCCAGACCTGGATTCCATAGAGTACCATTGTAATTGAACCTGCATTGCCCCAGATCCGGATTCCATAGAGTACCATTGTAATTGAACCTGCATTGCCCCAGATCCGGATTCCATAGAGTACCATTGTAATTGAACCTGCATTGCCCCAGATCCGGATTCCATAGAGTACCTTTGTAATTGAACCTGTAGCGCCCCGGATCAGGTGTTCTCGGTTTTGAAACAGTCAACAAAATAACTACAAAATGTGTTTTTGGTCTCAGTGAAAAAACTGAACCCCCAGATTAGGGGGAACCATTCAAAACTGGATGCACCCGCAAGTGCCTGCAGCCCCATTGAAAGTCAATGGATCCGAAAACAGATGCGGGTGCATCCAATTTAAGCCGGATTCATATGGATACCAAAAACCGGTATTGTGAAACCAGCCTTATACACGTTTATTTCGTTTGTGTGTATTGGAACAACACTAAAAAAAGAAAAGAAGGCAAATAGCACATAACTTCACACAAAACCCCCAAAATGTGCCGGATAGAATTGTTGGCCCCCTCACCTTAATATTTGGATTTACCCTTTGGAATAAATACCTGCAATCAATCTCTTCCTGTAACGTCCACAAGCTTCTTCTCACCTGGAATCTTGGCCTCCTTTTTATAATCTGCTCCAGGTCCCTCATATGTGATGGCATCTACTCCCAACAGTAATTATAAGATCTCTCCACAGGTGATCAATGGGATTTAGATCCGGACTCATTGCTTTCACTTCAGAACTCTCCAGGGCTTTGTTACCATCCATTTCTGGGGCTTCTTGAAGAACCTTGAGATTGTTCATCACTTCATCAATGTTGGTTTTCAAGTCCTCAGACAGTTCTCTTTGTGTTCTCCATACTTCGTGTGGCACATACAGACACACAGTGCAAAGATTGAGTCAACTTCTCCCTTTTTATCGGGTTCCATGTGTGATTTTTATATTGCCCGCACCTGTTACTTGCCACAGGTCAGTGAGAACGAGCATCACATGCTTGAAACAAAGTTATTTACCCACAATTTTGGAAAGGTGGCAACAATTTTGTCCGACCCAATTTTGAGGTTTAGTGTCAAATTCTGTCTAATTTGCCTTTCTTTCTCAATTTTTGTGTTGCTCCAGTACACAGAAAGGAAATAAACATGTGTATGACAAAACGTGTGTAATTGCGACAATTATTTGGGAGAAACACTTCATTTTATGGAACGATTTCAAGGGTGCTAACACTTTTGGCCATGACTGCACCTCTCGATTTTCCTTTATACTGAGGTAGCTCGTACACAAGAGGCATCTTCCTTACCAGTTCGTTAGTGGCCCACATTCATCAAAAAACAACATTTTTCACTTGACCGTAACAGGTTCTTTGGGAAACTATAAGAATTTTCAAAAACCTACCACACCACAGAACAATGTTCACTCTCATAGTCACTAAAGGCCGCTTTACACGTCGCGATATCGCAATGCAACTACAATAAAAAGTCATGTGGTACGGGCGTTGCGGTTGATATCGTTCGTGTGTTGTTTCGTATAAATGAGCAATGCGACGCAAGAACAATGCAAAAACTATATCGTTTGTGAATTGTGCATGCTCTTCAACCGAGCAATATTGGCTTGACGATCTGGCAGGATCGTGCTGTTTGACAGCGCAACTACGATTTGGAGCGCAACTTCCCCTATACACTACAATGTTAATTGGTCGTTCCCTGAGTTGCTCAAACGCAGTGTGCAAGAGGGGCGTACCACATCGTAGTTGCGTTGCCTGCCGATATCTCCCTGTGTAACTGCTCCTATGCGATCTTGGACAAGTGCCAAAAATGTGTGCGCTCCCGTGAAATTGTATGCAATATGGGAACGATATTGCGACGTGTAAAGCGGCCTTTACAGTCAGGAGATTCCAACAGAGGCTACAGGCGGGTAATCACTCTGCAAGTGTAACACATATTGGCATGGATATCACATACCCAGTGATGGTAAATCAAGCACAATAATGGGCCCTATGAGCATAATAAACCTTAGTGCACATATCATGCACAGCGGTGTCAGCCTCAGTCACCTACACAGAGTCCCGCCACGTAGAGTGCCCCCTACGTCCGTTTCGCCGCCGCTTGTTCACGGGGACTGGTTACAATTGCAATTTCAGGGTTTTTTATAACCGCCGCCAGCCATAATAATGCCACCTGATGCAGCGCAAACGTAATTTCCGCCAGAAAAAACACACACACGGGGGAATTACAAGTGTCAGGACGTCTCCATGATGTTGTACCTGCGCATGCGCAGTAACCCTGTTTCTTGTTTCCACCGCTAGAGCAATGTGACTGAATGCAAAACACATCATCAGCGGCCATTTTTTAAAAGACCAAAATCATTATAAAATTAGATATTGAATTGGGTCACTATTTAGTTTTAAGGGACGTTCAAAAGGGCTGTCCATTTTAATATGAGCAAGTGCAGCATTATCCATTCAAACTTTGATGCTACTCCTACACACCAGTTAAAATCTCATGCTTCTATAAATAAGATTACATTGGTGATGAGAATACATAAGTGATATAATATATATATATATAATACATGATTGTCATGTGAGAATACATACTGTAGTGATTAAACATAAGTTAGGACACAGAGCAGCTGTGATAAGTGAAAACACACACACACACATTCTCCCATATACAGTTATACATGGTGTGTTATCCACACTCCCCATATATAATATTACATCTCCCCCAATTACTTTTTTCATGCAATTGCACATAAAATCCACTATCCACATGGTATCAGCCGAATTCCTTCCATCTGATTAGATTTTCAATAAAATCCAATATTATATCTTCCATGATATATGGTCCAAAAGCATGCGCTTTTCCATATTAGGCTCCAGTGTATATTACGTTATCAAGTTCTCCAGAAAAAATTCAAATATACAAGCAATATTTAAAATCACATTTTGACCCCAGGCACACACAGTCACATGTCAAGACCCATATATAGCCCCAGCACAGGAGGAAGAAACAGCCAACGGCTCTCTATAAGAAAGGGGCGTAACTAATCATTTCATTAAGCCCCTTTGGGGCAAGAGTCTCAAGTTTGACCATCCACCTACACTCCTCTTGTGCCAGTGTTATGGCCAAATAACCCCCCCCCCTTCCCCCCCGATGCCGCCCTGAACTCAATCAATTCCTTTTATAAGCAATCCTTTGGGATTACACTCGTGAAACAGCCTGCAATGTTTGGGCAACGTTTTTAGTGTATTAATATCAATGTCTTTAGCGGCCCCCTCCATATCACGAACATGTTGACGTGCTCTCACGCGTAATTGTCTAGTGGTTAGACCAATGTAGATCTTCCCACAGGGACAAAACGCGTGGTAAATGACACGGGTAGTGCTACAACTAATGTATTTTTTGATCTTGTATATTTCATCACCTGAGGACCGGAACTCTTTTGCACGTCTTATGTTACCTTGAGTGCAAGCTAGACAATCGCCACAGGGGTAACACCCTATTAGTTGTCCTCTCCCCAAAGAATTTGTTTCCTTTAAGGACATAATGGCTTGCACTCAAAATATCTCACAGATTCCTATCTCTACGGGAAGTTTGGGCATGGGTTGTGTCGGAAGATGTCTTGCCAACACTGAATCAGTAAATAACACTGACCAATGCTTACTCAGAATCAGTGCTTTTTTTGTGGGGGTACATACCGGTACGCCGTACCGGAAAATCTGAAGATCGGCAGTACATACCGGTACTGCGTACCAGAAAATCTAAATTGCAGGCAGCACTGACCTGCTGTGTCACTCACAGGCTGTGTGTAGTACAGTTTCCCTCAGCGCCGGAGGACCTGCGATGATGTCACATACATGTGACTCAGGTGGGCGGAGTTTTGCCCAGAAGGAAAGAAGATGGAGGAGGACGACTAATGCAGGCTGCAGTGCAGGGTATGTGACAACAGCACTGACAGACTGTCCGTGACAGTGACTGTGATGAGTGCAGAGGGCGGCAGGCTGTGCAGGGGGAGAGGATGCAGGGGGGATAGAGATCAGGACAGGCAGGGTATGGAGACATTGAGCAAGAGGGATGGAGGATGGAGAGATCAGGGGGATCGAGGATGGAAGGAGCAGATGGATGGAGGATGAATTGAAAGGACTCGGAGCAGGGGGATGGAGAGACCAGGGGGATGAAGAATGGAGGGAGCAGGAGGATGGAGGGAACAGGGGGATGAAGGATGAAAGGAGCAGGGGAATAGAGGATGGAGAGACCAGGGCGATGGAGGATGGAGGAGGAGCAGGGGGATGGAGGATGGAAGGGGCAGGAGGATGGAGGGAACAGGAGGATGCCTAGGTAAGTCGAAAACCATAATTTTGTTTGTACAGTATTAGCATTTTTTGTTTACTTCACCTTTGAAAATCTGAATTACATAGCGCTTTGGATTGAAATTGGCATATAGGCCACAGAAGTGAATGACGAGACGTAGGGCTGCACCCCTCCCCACTTCTCAAGCTCGGCCGGCGCCTGACAGCAACCCCCCCCTCCTGCTCTCGCCTTGGGTATGCGTATCAGGAAATATTTTTGTTCAAAAAAAGCACTGCTCAGAATTGACTTAATGTCCTAACATTGGGAGTTAAAAGTTGAGATATACCTGATTTAACCAATTTCAGTGGCCTTGATCTTGGGTTGAAATAACAATTGTTCCTTCCTCATTTTTTTGGCCTTCGCATATCCCTGTTTTATACAACGATTGCTGAATCCCCTGGAAGCGAACCTATCCCGCAGATCACCGGCTTGTTTCTCAAATCTGGTGTCACTTGAGCATATACGTCTCACTCGTAAGAAACTGACCGGCTGGGATAGATTTAATAGTACTGTTTGCATGTGCTGACGTGGCATGGAGGAGGGAGTTCACGGCTGTACTCTTACAATACACATCTGTTTGAATTTCGCCGTCTTCCCCAACCTCCAAAGCCACGTCCAGAAAGGTCATGTATTTTTTGTGTGCCTGATAGGTCAACCTGATGTTTAAGTCGTTCTTGTTGAGAGCATCCATGAAATAATCCAAGTCAGATCTGGCCCCCTGCCATATAAATAACAGGTCGTCAATGTACCTATACCAACACAGGATGCTCTCAACACCCGCAACGTCTCCAACTGCCCAAAAAATAAATTGGCATAAGATGGGGCACAAGCTGCCCCCATAGCTGTCCCCCGTTTTTGCACATTGAAGCGGTCATTGAACACGAAGACGTTGTGGGTCAGAACGTACTCCAGTAATTCCTCAATCAGAGCACACAAACTATTTTCCCAGCCGGTCATTCCTAGGAAGAGATTCACTGCCTCAATCCCATCCACGTGCGCGATACAGGTATACAGAGACTCGACATCAGCTGTCACCTGCCACATGTCGTCAGTCAAAGTTATTCCTTCTAATTCAGTTAGTATATCGGTGGTATCGCGCACGTAGGATGGGAGTGTGACAACCAGTTTCTTTAGGTAATGCTCGATAAATATGCATGAAGGTTTACATAAACCTCCGTTACCCGAGATGATGGAGCGTCCAGGAGGACTGTTAAGGTCTTTATGCACCTTAGGTGTAAGATAAAAAGTAGTGTATGTGTGGTAGTTTTAATAGTGTTTTATTAGCAGGACATTGTCACTACAGGACTAGGTCTCATGTGCAGACCAGTCCATGAAATCTGTGTAACCAGCCCCCACCACTGATTGGCAACTTTCTGACAGTGCATGTACACAGGGGTGTGGACGGGGTTATACACAGCTCAGCATTCATAGCACTGCTATATCTACAGCAGAGAAAATAGGGCTTCTATTAAAACTGCACCAATTAGTTCAGTAAGTGACATATCACTGGAATCAGGCTCTCTGCCCCTACACATGCTGATCTCAGATGACATAGCAAAAACCTGCTGACTGTCGATAGATATTGACTTGCAGTGTAGCTGTTTATGGTTGGCATTGGTTTTCTTCCTTTTAAAGATCTTCTCAGGGGTCATGGCCTGTAAAATTTTCTACACCATCTTAATCTCTGCAAAGAGAACCAGTACCTTTCAAGAGCAATCAAGATGTTGATTTGATGGCAAAGTTTTTGTCAGAGTGCTGCTAAAAAATATTTTGATCGTGACAAGAGCAACATATTTGCTGCAAAAATGTTTCTTTTAATGTATCAACCATGCTGACTTCCTTCTTGTATAGCATCGGGGGGCTGTTCTTAAAGGGGTTGTCCAGCCTAAACTGATAATTCTGCAGCTTCTCTGTGACTGCAGACTTATCAATCCTCCTAGTGCCTACACTGTGCACTCCGAGGATCCGCTGGTTTCTAAACCAGAAATGGAGTGCAATTATGCAATATGCATGTTCCCGACAACAACACAACTAGTGGGTGTGGCCTCACTCAATACAAGTGTATGGATTGGGCGTGTCTGACTAGTGGGCGTGACCTTGTTCAATATTGGTGTATGGAAAGGGCGTGTCAGACTAGTAGGGGTGGGTTTGCTCCATACATTTGTATTAAGTGAGGCAATGCCAACTAGTCAGGTTCTGCCGGGACCATGCGTACCACGTAACTCCAGTCCATTCCTTACTTAGAAACCTGCAAATCCTCACAGAGCACAGTGCAGGCACATGGAGGATTGATACTTATGCAGTCACATAGAGAGACTGCAGAATTATCAATTTAGACCAGACAACCCAGGTCCTTTGGAAGTGCATTGAGCTGTAGGTTGGATTGCTGCTAAATCTTCTTCCTTAGCACTTACGCTCCGGTCACACTCGCTAACGGAAGTAAGTTTGTGACTTCTGATTCAGTGACTTTGGATTCAGGGAGTTTAGAAGGGAGGAATTACTGAATTGCTTTTGTATTTTAATACTTTACATTTCTTTTTACTTCAAATTCCTGTCTGGTGCAATCTCCATTAGGAAATGTGCTCTATTATTGACAATGCCCTCCATTGTACATCTTGCCACATGTATGCATTCCTTGAACAGCCGGTCGAGGGTGCATACTGCTGTGTGAGATATGAGCACGTTGACCATTTGGAAGCCGAGATACTGGATCTAAATGAGCAGCTGGCAACACTGAGATCCATAGACAATATGGAAAGGAGTCTGCTGCTCACTGAACAGCTGCTCACTGGGATAGATGTGGGGGAGGATGGTAGCATGGAGCTGCAGGACAGTGAGGCAGCTAGCTGGGTGACAGTTAGAAGGCAGGGATAGCACTGCTGCAGCAAGGCATGTCCTCTAAAGCCGGAGGAGTGTCAGCTCCAGTAAGGAGGAAAACGAGAGCAGAGCAGGCCAGGCAGGTACTGGTAGTGGGGGACTCAATTATAAGGGGAACAGATAGGGCAATCTGTCACAAAGACAGGGATCGTCGAGCAGTGTGCTGCCTACCTGGCGCTCGAGTCCGGCACATCGCTGATCGGGGTGACAGATTACTGGGAGGGGCTGGTGAGGACCCAGCGGTCATGGTGCACATTGGCACAAATGATAGTTACAGGTAGGTGGAAGGTCCTTAAAGATGATTTCAGGGAATTAGGCTGCAAGCTTAAGGCAAGGACCTCCAAGTTGGTGTTTTCTGAAATACTGCCTGTACCACGTGCCACACCAGAGAGGCAAAGGGAGATTAGGGAGATAAATAAGTGGCTCAGGAATTGGTGTAGGAAGGGGAAAAAAAAATTAATAAATTACTGATAGGGGTTTGTTACACATCTCTGAAAAAAATGGAAGCGGCAGAGAATATCCTCATAAAGCAAATAGATGAAGCAGCGACTCAGAGAGAAGTCATTATTATGGGGGACTTCAACTACCCTGAAATACATTGGGGACAGAAACCTGCAGTTCCAGCAAAGGTAATAGGTTTTTGACAATTATGAGAGACAATTACCTTTCACAACTGGTTCAGGACCCAACAAGAAGGGGGGCACTGCTGGACCTAATATTAACCAACAGGCCAGACTGCATATCAAATATACGGGTTGGAGGTCACTTGGGTAATAGTGATCACAAAATAATAAGTTTTCAAGTATCCTTTAATAAGACGTGTAGTAGAGGGCTACAAGGACACAACTTCAGGAAGGCAAATTTCCAATGGTTGGGAGATAATCTTAGTGCAATTAAGACTGAGGGGTCTGCAATACCAAGACAGGTTATTACACTTGGGGTCAATCAGGTTGGAAAACTGAAGGCTTAGGAGAGATTTTAATACAATGTACAAGCAAAAATGAGGGTACAGTACAGAGACCTTTCTAATGATCTCTTTACTCTTAGGCCTGAGACTGGGACAAGGGGGCATCCTCTACGTCTGGAGGAAAGAAGGTTTAATGATAATCACAGACATGGATTCTTTACTGTAAGAGCAGTGAGACTATGGAACTCTCTGCCACATGATGCTGTAATGAGGGAGTCACTACTAACATTTAAGAAGGGACTAGATGCCTTTCTTAAAAACTATAATATTACCGGTTATATATACTAGATTCTTTGATAGGACGTTGATCCAGGGAATTAGTCTGATTGCCGTATCTGGAGTCTGGAAGGAATTTGTTTCCCCAATGTGGGGCTTAGTGTTGCCACATGGTTTTTTTTTGCCTTCCTCTGGATCAACATGTTAGGCTATGGGTTGAACTAGATGGACTTAGTCTTCCTTCAACCTTTAAATTCCCAATTACAGACAGACTTGATTATGGATCTGCGTTATGAGTAGTGATGAGCGAGTAGCGAAATATTCACACTCGCTATACTCATAACGAGTAGTTTGTAATACTCGCAATATTCATCTGAATAGCGAGTCCAATTAGTGAAAGGCTCTGCCCACACACATCCGGCTACAGATGAATCTTTCCGGGACAGGGCGGAGGGTGGGCTTTTTTGCGTTTCTTCTGCATACAACACCTTGCTGTGCTCCCCAGAGACCCTAACATTCAATCTGCTCTCACTGGGGTGCAGTGTACTGAAGCGAGTTGCAATATGTGTCAGATCGATAACAATTGACACATCACTCACGAGCACCGTTCTATCCGTGCAAGCAACGAATAGTAATGATTACACTTGCTCAACCCTAGTTATGAGCTGTCCCCTAATAAAAAGGTTATATGTGCATGTGGGATAGCCAAGGCAGAAGATGAACCCTACACACCGACTTTCCATAAAATTCTTCTTTATTTCGTAAATATCACAAACACATTGTGGTGTGGATGTGCAGTTGGTCTATCTCAGTTATCCCTGCTATCTCTGCCAGTCATCATATACCCTGCTGGCACAGTTTGCTGGCCAAAAGAAGAAATGGAAACTGCAGATGTGAAGATCCAGAAGCTCCTTACAATGTATAGAGGTCTCCACCCCAAGTTTAACACCCAAAGATTATATACCAAAAGAAAGGAGGGTAGTCAAGGCTTGATAGGCCTCCAAGCTACCATCATGGATGAAACAAGGAGACACCAAAAGATGAGATGCTGAGGGAGTGCCTAAGGCAGCAACAATAACAGCCCTGGAAAGAAGAAAAGGAACATGAAGTGCCATGGCAAGACAATCCACTGCATGGGGTGTACCATCTACAGATAATGGAGATGGCTGACATGGAGAAATCCTACCAATAGCTGGAGAAAGCTGGACTCCAGGACAGCACAGAGACACTAATCATAGCGGCAGAAGGGCGGGTGCTAAGTACCAGATCCATTGAATCGGGTCTACCACACAAGACAAGACCCAAGGTGCAGACTATGTAAAGAAACCTCGGAAACTGTCCAACACATAATGCAGGAATAGCGTACATCGAGCGCCACAACCAAGTAGCGAGAGTTGTATATAGGAACATCTGTACAGTGTATGGGCTATGTCCCCCTAAGTCCAGATGGGAGACCCCAGAAAAAGTGATGGAGAATGAAACAGCTAAAGTCCTGTGGGACGTCAAGTTCCAGACAGATGAGCAGGTGTTGGCTAATTAAGCAGATATTGTGATCGTAGACAAAGGTCAGAAGACAGCAATGATAATAGATGTGGCAGAAAGAAGGAATATGAGAAGGCGGAGAAACACAAGGCCTCAAAGAACTGAAGAAGCTGTGGAAGGTGAAGGTAACAGTGAAGTCGGAGCAGTGACCCCTAAGATGGAAAAATGGTTGCAACAGATCCCAGGAGCAACATCTGAACTCTGTCCAGAAAAGTACAGGGAACAACTAAGATCCTGCATAGAATCCTCAACCTCCCAACGAGAATGAGGAAGGACAAATAACCACAGGGGTGAGAAGGCAGCATATATAATTAACCCATGAGCTCTATGGCTTTGTACTGTACACTATATGGAAAAGCCAGAGAGATATTTGCAGTCTTAGCTGTTTAGTGTGCAGTGATGTAGTGTTTTAATATATGAAAGACCTGAGTCCAGGGAGAAAGGTGAATTATTTTATGTCCGTTCATTAGAGAATAATGACTGTACTAAAAAGCAGGAAAACATCCATACAGATAACACGTTACGGAGAAGGTATACCAGAATCAATATGTTCCAAGACACCTTATATCTGCAGCAAGTATATTGTATTCATTTTAAAAGTGTCCGAGTCACCAGAAAGTGACCGATTGTCCAGTACTTGTGAATCCTCACATTGCTCGCTCTGTATACTCTTATATCCTGTGATCCCCGGCTGCAGTGTCTGTATACTCTTATATCCTGTGATCCTCGGCTGCAGTGTCTGTATACTCTTATATCCTGTGATCCCCGGCTGTAATGTCTGTATACTCTTATATCCTGTGATCCCCGGCTGCAGTGTCTGTATACTCTTATATCCTGTGATCCTCGGCTGCAGTGTCTGTATACTCTTATATCCTGTGATCCCCGGCTGCAGTGTTTGTATACTCTTAAATTCTGTGATCTCCGGCTGTAATGTCTGTATACTCTTCTATTCTGTGATCCCCGACTGTAATGTCTGTATACTCTTATATTCTGTGATCCCTAGCTGTAATGTCTGTATACTCTTCTATTCTGTGATCCCCGGCTGTAATGTCTGTATACTCTTGCATTATAGCCGGGGATTACAGAATATATGTACTCTCTTATATTCTGTGATCCACCGGCTATAATGTCTGTATACTCTTATATTCTGTGATCCCCGGCTGTAATGTCTGTATACTCTTATATCCTGTGATCCCCGGCTGCAATGTCTGTATACTCTTATATCCTGTGATCCCCGGCTGCAGTGTCTGTATATTCTTATATCCTGTGATCCCTAGCTGTAATGTCTGTATACTCTTATATTCTGTGATCCCCGGCTGTAATGTCTGTATACTCTTATATCCTGTGATCCCTAGCTGTAATGTCTGTATACTCTTATATTCTGTGATCCCTGGCTGTAATGTCTGTATACTCTTAATATTCTTTGATCTCTGGCTGTACTGTCTGTATACTCTTATATTCTGTGATGCCGGGCTGTAATGTCTATATACTCTTATATTCTGTTAATCCCGACTGTAATGTCTGTATACTCTTATATTCTGTGACCCCCAGCTGTAATGTCTGTATACTCTCATATTCTGTGATCTTCGGCTTTAAAGTAACATAGTAACATAGTTTTTAAGGTTGAAGGAAGACTTTAAGTCCATCTAGTTCAACCCATAGCCTAACATGTTGATCCAGAGGAAGGCAAAAATAAACCCATGTGGCAACACTAAGCTCCACATTGGGGGAAAAATTCCTTCCTGACTCCAGATATGGCAATCAGACTAGTTCCCTGGATCAACACCCTATCAAAGAATCTAGTATGTATAACTGGTAATATTATAGTTTTCAAGAAAGGCATCCAAGCCCTTCTTAAATGTTAGCAGTGACTCCCTCATTACAACATTATATGGCAGAGAGTTCCATAGTCTCACTGCTCTTACAGTAAAGAATATACGTCTGTGATTATGATTAAACCTTCTTTCCTCCAGACGTAGAGGATGCCCCCTTGTCCCAGTCTCAGGCCTAAGAGTAAAGAGATCATTAGAAAGTTCTCTGTACTGTCCCCTCATATATTTATACATTATTATAAGATCACCCCTAAGCCTTCGTTTTTTCCAAGCAAAATAACCCCAAGTTTAATAACCTGTCTTGGTATACAGTCTGCTGTATACTCTTATATTCTGTGATCCCTCGGCTGTAATATCTGTATACTCTTATATCCTGTGGTCCCCGGCTGCAGTGTCTGTATACTCTTATATCCTGTGATCCCCAGCTGTAATGTCTATATACTCTTCTATTTTGTGATCCCTGGCTGTAATGTCTGTATACTTTTATATTCTTTGATCTCTGGCTGTACTGTCTGTATACTCTTATATTCTGTCATCCCGGCTGTAATGTCTATATACTCTTCTATTCTGTGATCCCTAGCTGTAATGTCTGTATACTCTTATATTCTGTGATCCCCAGCTGTAATGTCTGTATACTCTTATATTCTTTGATCTCTGGCTGTACTGTCTATATACTCTTATATTCTGTGATCCTCGGCTGCAGTGTCTGTATACTCTTATATCCTGTGATCCCCGGCTGCAGTGTTTGTATACTCTTATATCCTGTGACCCCCGGCTGTAATGTCTGTATACTCTTTTATTCTGTGATCCCAGGCTGTAATGTCTGTATACTCTTATATTCTGTGATCCTCGGCTGCAGTGTCTGTATACTCTTATATCCTGTGATCCCCAGCTGTAATGTGTATGTACTCTTCTATTCTGTGATCCCTGGCTGTATTGTCTGTATACTCTTTTATTCTGTGATCCTCGGCTGTAATGTCTGTATACTCTTATATTCTGTGATCCCTGCCTATAATGTCTGTATACTCTTATATACTGTGATCCCTAGCTGTAATGTCTGTATACTCTTATATTCTGTGATCCCCGGCTGTAATGTCTGTATACTCATATTCTGTGATCTCAGGCTGTAATGTCTGTATACTCTTTTATATTGGGTGATCCTCGGCTGTAATGTCTGTATACTTTATATTCTGTAATCCCCAGCTGTAATGTCTGTATACTCTTATATTCTGTGATCCCCGGCTGTAATGTCTGTATACTCTTATATTCTGTGATCCTCGGCTGTAATGTCTGTATACTCATATATCCTGTGATCCCCACCTGTAATGTCTGTATACTCTTATATTCTGTGATCCTCGGCTGTAATGTCTGCATACTCTTATATTTTGTGATCCCCGGCTGTAATGTTTGTATACTCTTATATTCTGTGATCCCCGGCTGTAATGTCTGTATACTCTTATATTCTGTGATTCTCGGCTGTAATGTCTGTATACTCTTATATTCTGTGATCCCTGGCTGTAATGTCTGTATACTCTTATATTCTGTGATCCCTGGCTGTAATGTCTGTATACTCTTATATTCTGTGATCCTCACCTGTAATGATGTCTGTATACTCTTACCCCCCAGCCCAGGAGCTGTTCCTGCATGGTCGCACACATACATTACACAGGGTTACATTTATAGGAATATCTCAAGACTGAAACTTTTTATTTTTTTAAAACATCCAATTGTGGAATTTATTTTTATTCTAAGGTTTATTAATTAAAGTGTAAAGTTGTTTGTGACACAATCCCTTTAAATGTTTGGCCATGTTAAAAGTGTGTTGCGCTCCTGTACTTGGTTTGAACAGTCTTTCTGTGCTGACAGAATCCCTTTAATGGGAATCTGTTAGCGGGTTTTTGCTGTGTAACCTGAGAACAGCATTATGTGGGGGCTGAGACGCTGATTCCAGCAATGTGACACTTGCAGTTCTACTTGCTGTCATTTTTTTAATGCTCCTGTTTTCTCTGCTGCAGATCTTGCAGAGCCCAGATTGCTGAGCCCTGTATACCCCATCCACACCACCTATGGACAGATTTCTGAGTGTACTGTACCCTGACAGAAAGCTGCCAATCAGTGGTGGCATCGAAGATGACTAGGAATCACATGATAACTAGTTTTCAGTGATAATCTCCTTCTGATAAAACACTGATTTTATTGAACCAGCAGCATGCAACCTATTATGCGACACATCACTGGAATCAGGGTCTCTGCCGCTGTCCGATTACACGGCAAAATCCTACTGGCAGATTCCCTATAATATAGTTAGTCCTCCCAGCAATGCAGAGACAGAGAGCTGGGATCTGCACTGCAAGATGTTACTTGCAAAGAGGAAATTGAAGTAATCTCCTACTGCTAAATAAAAGTTGTTGCTCTTGTTGGTAGCTGCCATCTACATACTTATATTTTTACTTTATTGTCCCGGGTTGGCTCTTAAGATGCAAATACACAGATGAAAGTCCAAATCTGCCCATTTCAGTGGGACCAAGCAGGTTTTTAATGTGTGAATCTATCCCAACCCTTCTTCCCCCAACAGCATATAATGGGGACATAATGATTGGGCATGCTGGATCTCCACATGTCCAGTCCTGGCAATGGCGTATTCTTCTGTGTCCATTGATATGACTAGGGTAGGGTATAGAGGTCAGTGAGGCGTTTGTCCTTGTATCTTTGACCTGTTCATGTCTCTAATTTTCTTTTTCGTTTGCCATCAGGGGCCAAGAAAACTTCCAGATGGACTCGGACAGCTACAACGGCGCGGTGAGGGAGAACTACACGTGGTCACAGGACTACTCTGACCTGGAAATCAAAGTGCCGGTGCCGAAAGATGTGGTGAAAGGCAGACAGGTGACTTGTGCTCTGCAGTCTCCTATGTCTGAGGCTGACGAGCGCCCACGGCTCCCAGTAGAGGGTGATACAGACTAATGCAATAACCAGACAGAACATTGCTCTAGCAGACACAAAGGGTTTTCAGGAGTCTAAGTGGTTTTTATTCATCTGTAGATGTGAACCAGCACACGTCTCACAAAAACCTTCAGATCCTGCTGGTATCGCATTGTCTTGTGTAATAGAGCCGTATGGCATTGGAAGAGCCACCGTGCCAATCATTTATAGGAGTGATCACCAGCCCCTGTGCCGGATACCTGAGCGACTTGTCAGCCGGAGACCTCACACATGGACTGGTCAATGAAGACCGATCCTTCCGTGAGGAGTTAACCATTTTTTGTGCCTTAAAGGAGTTGTCTAATACTTGCCGAAATTGGGGAAAAGGGGAGGTGAGGCTGCTAGAAACAAAATAGGAATTACTTGTTAAAGCCGCGGTCGCCCCATTACTGCTTCCCAGGGCTGCAGTGGCGTCCTGTCTGTAACCCATTACTGGCAGGAAAACTGCTCCGGGCCACTGCGGCCTATCCATAGGTGCCACAGCCCAGCATTATACAAGTCACATCACTGCCCTATATATAAGGAGGCAGCGCTGGAGCGGATGGCGCTATAATGGGGAAGCGGTGATTGTTATGTTAGTGCATCACCTCCCTTTGGCCCAATATTGTGCGATCTCGGACAACCCCTTTAATGAGAGCAGCCATAACATATCTGTTTTATTTTTCATTTGTGTGGTTTCTTGAGGACCTTATATGATGCAGATTGTTGTGGGTTTTTGCTCCTTTTTATATTTAATATTTTTATATCATACTTATTTATTTCCACTTGTAACTCACTACAATTCTTCTGTACATTAATACATTTTTCACGGTCAATTCTTAGGCTAAGTTCAGACATAGCATTTGTGCTCCGGTTTTTATTGATCCATTTTTTTTTAGTTTCTGCACCTCTTTTTGCAAGAAAAGCATCACAAACCAATCGTCCGTTTGTGCTGCTGTTTTGCTCCGTTTTTGGGGGATACAGACAGACAGAACTCTTATGGTAGAGCCAGGCTCACCACCGTATGGGTGCTCAAGGGAAAAATGAGCAAACTCCAGTATATAGTACCCTGGCACACCGTTCAGGTCAATAAGGAAAACTGGAGGATTCCAATTTATAGGTGCAAATGAGATATCCTTTATTATCACACTTATTCAGAAACTCGTCCAACATTTAGGCTGGTTCAGCCTTTATCAAGGATCTGATTATATGGAGAATTAAAGGGAACCTGTCACCAGGTTTTTGCAACCTAATCTGAGAATAGCATAATATAGGACCCGAGATCCTGATTCCAGCGATGTGTCACTTACTGGGCTGCTCAGTGTAGTTTTCATAAAATCACTGTTAAAACAGCTGAAGATTATCATTAGCAGTCTACTTGGCCTGCTGCCAAGTGGACTGGTATATTCACAGACTGCTAAATCTGCAACAGAGAAAACAGTAATTTTATCAAAATTACAGCAAGCAGCTCAGTAAATGACACATCGCTGGAATCAGGGTCTCTGTCTCTACATTATGCTGCTCTCAGATGGGATGGCAAAAACCAGGTGACAGATTCTCTTTAAGCAAAAATACAACAAGGTATAAAGTCAAAAGATAATCCAGAACTTAACAGGTAACACATCAGGTGATCTGTATATCCTCGGATTGGCACGAATGTGATGTCCATGTAATAGTGGCGATGGTGCACGTCATGTCTATATACAGGTGAATTCGTAACAGGGTGGGATAAGGTTAGTGACAAATCGGTGGAGTTCAAATCTGGAGGTGCTAAGAACACAAGAGAAAAACTAATGAAGCTATGGACCTTTAGCGTACGTTTTATGGAATTAGAAGCAAGGAAAAAGGAAAAACGAACATAATACCTAATCTGGTATGGGGATAGGGTACCATGCATCGAGTTAGGATTCAGTATGTGAAAGTAGGAATAAAAAGGATAAAATAATTAACCAGTATGTACTCTAGCACACTACAAGGAGTGTGCTAACATGATGTTGTATCCTCTATATGTCTAAGGAAGGGAATTGAAACCAGGTAGGGAGTTGACAAAAGATATTCATCATGCTTAACAGCCAAGGTGTAAAACGTAGGAGTATGCTCCTGATGCAATAGTGCCTGTTAATATAGCCATACTCTGTATCTACCTTTGTAAGCTCAGAGGATAAGATACTGAACGATTGTGTCCAGGGTTAAACCTGTGGCTGCTGTGTTTGGTACAGTCAACCTATAGGTCATATCAATTGACTGGAAAAGAAGTGGGGAATAAAAAAAGTGCTAAAATAAAATTCTTAAGTGGAAACTTATGTGAAGAACTTTACATCAGAAGGTACCTGTATGAGATATAGATTATAATTCCCGGCATCTGGTATCAGGTAAGGTTTAGTTATCTAAAGGGAAAAAAGAACAGATGAAGCTAAGACTCTCTCACCAAGTGGAGATATAGGCTATACATACAGGAAATGGTGTAACGGAGAAGCGTTCCAGGTGTGAGATTAAAAATACAAGATGTGTCCTAAAGATTAGTGGGGCTTCAATCTTAAAGGCTGGTGTCACAGCGCGTGGATTGTCTTATCGGGCTAGTGACGGGTTTGGCGGTGTGCACAATGTCGTATGTGACTCCCGGTTTTAAGGAAGAGGGGGCGGGAGCTGTAAACATCACTTCCGGCCTGTGGACCGCACGGAAGCGAAGGGGTACATACTCTGTGGTAACGGTGACTTTATTGAGACAAGCTGAGTGACAACTTCATGATGGTGCAGTGGAGGCTTCAAAATACATCAGTATTGCATCTAAAATAGAGAAAACCGATGTTAGTAACGGTATATAGAACATTCACTTGATAAAGTAAGCAATATGTGATGACCTTGATTCTAACGGACTAAATGTTATACTTTGTTCATCAGGTATTATGCAAGTATGCAACACTAAAGATACCAAAGTATGCTGGGCATGCTCAGGATATTAGAATTCGACTCTAAGTATATGGTGATTTTATAAATCATGTGATATAGCTGTCGTGGGAATGAATTATCTCATTATGTATACTATACAGCTATCAAGGGTAGAATGATAGCATAATTGTTTCTTCATGACATATTTGACTTCATGTTAGTGGTAAATTGAGGATGATGTTTTCTGCATTTCTTTGGCCAAAGAGAGTGTTTACACGAAGTGACAGTTCAAAGCCATGACGGGTGTAGCCGTCATTGGTCATTAAGGGGTTAATATTAGGACCATGGTTATTTATCAGAATAAATAAATATTCATTTCTATATCACATGATTATATAAGCAATCACCAGTGATCATACACGTAATGAGGTTCAATAAAAAGTTTTGTGTTCGCGATTCAACCCTAGGGGTTCAAGTGTTTTTAGCGTATAAATCCAGTAGGCCTCTCGTTCTTTGAGCCTCTGGATCCAATTACTACCCTTCATGATGGGGGTACACTCTCAATTACCTGAAACCGTAACTGAGAGATACTGTGATTCTGATGTATGAATGTATGTATTCTGATGTATGTATGATGTATGATATGGGATTAGTAATAGTTTGCTTATACTGGATGGTCGACTTGTGCTTGCTTATTCTATCACGTATGTGTTGAATAGTTTCACCAGCATATACGGATCCACATGGGCATTTGATTAAATAAATCGCAAAAGTAGAGTCACAAGTATAGAACCCCCAGATTGGAAATTGTTTACCTGTCTTAAGAGGAGAAAAAAAGTATTTTTAATCACGATGTGGTAGGTTGTGACAAAGGGAATCCTCGTACTTGAATTGGAAGTACCGTAATACTTTGTCCATGTTTATTCGTCCTGGAGGCAAACTCTTTGGGATATCCTCGTTCCATAAATTTGGACGTCATTTCTTCGTGACGTGTGTCACTGCAAACTGGGTCAGAGACGATTCTGTCTATACGAACATGTTGTGAGATCGGTAAAGAAGTCTTCATGTGACAAGGATGGCAACTTCTATAATGCTAAAGGCTGTTCCTGTCGGTAGAATTTACAAAAAGGTCTGTTGAAAGTGCATCGGTAGTGTCAACCATGACCATCGTGTCAAGAAAGTTGTCACCCCATCCCCTCTATGTTGGGGTCCTTCAAGGCTCTGTCCTGGGACCCCTTCTTTTTTCCATGTATACCCTTGGCCAAGGACAACTCATAAAGTCCCATGGATTCCACCTGTACACTGATGACACTCAGATCTATCTCTCTGGCCCAGACGTCACCTCTCTGCTGTCCAGAATCACGGAGTGTCTATCAACCATATCCTCCTCTTTCTCCTCTCGCTTCCTTAAACTAAATGTAGACAAAACTGAACTCCTCATCTTTCACCCATCTTGCATACCTCCCTTACCTGATCTATCTATCACAATAAATTATATCACACTTTGCCCTGTACCTGAAGTCTGCTCCCTCGGAGTGATCCTTCACTCTGCCTTATCCTTCAGACCACACATTCAAGCTCTCACCACCTCCTGCCGCCTCAAACTCAAAAATATTTCTAGAATCCGTCCCTTCCTCAACCCTCAATCTACTAAACTACTAGTGCATGCCCTCATTCCGTCTTGAGTACTGCAACCTCCTCCTCTGTGTCCTCCCTGCCAACACTCTTGCACCTCTCTAATCTGTCCTTAACTTTGCTGCCCGACTAATCCACCTCTCTCCTCGCTGCTCCTCCACGTCTACCCTTTGCAAATCCCTCCACTGGCTCACAATTCACCAGTGGAGGGATTCCAATTCAAACTACTAACATTAACTTACAAAGCCATCCACAATCTTTCCCCTCCCCCCATATATCTCTGAACTATTCTCCCGATATCATCTAACTCGTAATATTCGATCCTTCCAAGACCTCATCCTTTCCTCCACACTTGTACGTTCCTCATCTAACCGCCTCCATCTAACCGACTTCACCTCAGATTCTCCCATCCTCTGGAATTCTGCACCTCAAAACGTCTAACTGTCCTCCACACTCGGAACCTTCAAACAGAACCTGAAAACCCATCTCTTCACAACAGTCTACAGCCTGCAATGACCATGGTGCCTCCTCACCACCACTGGACCTGGCGCTCCACCACCATTGGAACCGGCACTCCACCACCACCCGAGCAGACCCAACCTACTGTTCCCCTTCCCATTGCCCTGTATAAAGTAAACCCGCAAGGGCAGGGTCCTCTCTCTCCCCTCTGTATCGGTCTGTCACTGTTAGTTTGTTTATTGTATTTTTAACTTGTTTGTATGAAACCCCTTCTCATGTACAGCACCATGGATTCAATGGTGCTCTTTAACTAAATAATAATAATTTGTCTTGCATCTTGATGAATGGTTAACATCAGATTATGTACAAAGGAGTTGATATCCTGATGAAAACTTTGAAGTTGATCCAGCTTGCCATGCCAAATGATAAAAATGTCATAGATGTAGCGGGACCACACAAAGGCATACGCTGATGCAAGTGGATGATTATATAAGTGGTCATGTTCGAACATACTGATGAAGATATTCACATATGGAGGCATGACGTTGGACCCCATCGCAGTCCCTTGTTTCTGGACGAAGGTGTCTTGAAAAAGGAAATAATTCTGTTCAAGCACTATGGTGAGTAATTGAATACAGAACTCCTTTTGAAGGGTAGTGAAACAATCGTGGAGATCGAGGAACTAACAGCTTCGACTCCTAGGGAATGGTCAATGTTGTTGTAGAAACTGTTGACATCCATGGTGACGAGAAGACAATCTGAATAGATCTGCTTCAGCTCCTTAATAATAGTGAAAAAGTCGCTAGTGTCCTTTATGATACTAAACCTGGTACGAATGGACTAAGAATCATGTCCAAGGTAATTCTAAGGGGGTTGCCACGATCTGGTGACCCGGTGGTCTCATTAGGTTTTTATGCACTTTTGGTAACATGTAAAACACCAGGGTCACTAGATGTTTTTTCACAAGATATTCCGTGAGTTTATGATCAATAGAAAGGTAATGTTCAACGAGATTTTTGATCAAGATCGGGATGTCTGGAGATGGATTCCTTGATTACTGACCTAGGTATTCGTATCGGATAGTTGAGAGTTAATCTCGTTGAGATAGTACGCTTTGTCCATCACTACGATAGCTCCTCTGTCAGCTGGCTTAATCGCTATGGTTTTATTAGTCTGAAGGAATTTAATGGCCCTCAACTCATCAGGAGTAAAATTATATTGTATTTGGTAATTTCTTAGTAAATCTCTTAAAATTGTCTTAATTTATCCTTTACTTAGATGTGTTCACACACTGTATCCTAACTCACTGCCTGGTACGCCATCCCTATACCGGATTAAGTATTATGTTAGTTTTTTCTTGCTTCTAATTCCATGAAACATAAGCCGATGGTCCATAGCTTTATTAGTTTATCTCTCTTGTGTTCTTAGCACCTCCTGATTTAGACTCCACCTAGACTGTCACTAACCTTATCCCACCGTATTACGAATTCACCTGTATATAGACGTGACGTGCACTAATTATCATCACTATTACATTGATATCACATTCGTGTGCCTGATCGTGCAATCTGAAGATACAGATCACCTGATCTGTTAACTGTTATGTTTAGAATTGTCTATTGACTTCATACCTCATTCTGTATTTTTGTTTAATTATCCATGTAATCAGATCCTTGATAATGGCCGAACCAGCCAAACGTTGGACGAGTTTCTGAATAAGTGTGATAATTAATAATATGTCTCTTTTGCACCTATAAATTGGAATAATAAAAAAAAGAAGTCAGCGCTGTCTGTGGTTAGCACGCAACAGCTGGTCTGGCAGTGTGGGGGTCAGATCCAATAATGTCCGGACCTGGTCTGCCTTTAGCTGCGCTTGCCTTTCTGGCGCCATGGAGTAGTTCAGAAATGCTTCAGGTACGTGTGCATTTAATGTAGTCCTGCTTTTAATGCATTTAGGAGGCCGTAGTGACACAGCGTATATAGAAAACATAGAGTAGGACTGCCCCATCTGAGGATGCCATGATGTGGCAGGGTGGCTCAAAGAATTGATCAATTGTTTGCTAAATGTCTCAGTATAAAGTACAGTTAGAAATTATGTGCATAAGGTACTTTTTGAATTGCGTGCTAACCATAGGCAGTGCTGATTTCTTGGCTTTTTTATAAATTGGAATCCTCCATTTTTTATTATTGACTCTAACTTGAACTGTGTGCTAGGGTTCTCGTATACTGTATAGACAGACAGAGACACACACTTTCTTACCCTCCCTGGGGCTCCCTCATTGAGTCCAGGTGATGTCTTCCTCCCGGGCATCAGAGGACCTGTGGGTAGTATGTAAGGTTCTTCCAGGACCTTTGCAATATCAGTATTGTACAGACTACCCACAGATCCTACCAATGCCCGGGAGGAAAACATCACTGGGAAGGGTAAGTAATTGGATGTTAGTGATGCAGAAAGCGCAATAATTGACACTTATTATTTTCTGTATGCGCTTTCTGCACCACTAACGCAGCAGTCAAAACACACAGGGTATGAACAGCACATTGACAATCCCATTCACTTTGCTGCAGACGCAGTGACTCCTCCGTTTTTGGTGCAGTGTTTAAAAAGAAACGCAGCACCCAAAAGGTCAACAACATCCAGTGTGAGCTTGGCCTTAAGGTGCATTTACACCTTGAGATGCTTGATTCCCAATAATCGTGCAGTGCACACAGGCTTCCAATCACCCGATAAACTAGCAAAATGCTCATGATGTTTTGGTTTGCCAAAAAGATCATTGTTCTCAGCAGCACATCACCCTGTATAAACAGGACCAATGCTGCAGAATACAACGGCCGCCTATGTGCACTGAACGATGTATTACTGATTCTTTTGGGTGCTTATTATCATGCCGTCTACCTGGCTAAAAGGCTACTAAACAGAGCACAATCAATAAATATGTGTCAATCCGTGGTCGCTCAATGTCACAGATTGCATAATGTAAAATCTCCTTTTGTGTCCCTGAGTGTGCACAATACAATGCTGTAGAATAAGGCATACAATGACTAGTATAAAGGTGTATTGGCATAATTGAAGGGTTAAAGTAAAACTTCACATTTAGAGCCAGTCTTATTGGTATATTGCATTTTCATCCATTTTTGGATTCAAAGCCCCCTGTAAAAGTCTGCATGTTATAGCCGGGCTGTTTTATAGTCATTTCTAGTTAGTTAGTCTCTGAGTACCTGGTGCTGTCATGTCCCGGTCACTCTATGGCACTGGGCTTTATACTGTCCGAGACAGAGAAAATATTCAAATAGAAATCTAGCGCCACCTATTGGACATAACAATCCTAAAAATCAATATTGACCCATCAAGGGTGCATCTTTACGATCAGGATACGCAGTGTTTTGAACGCAGCGTCTTTGCGCTGTGTCCAAAACGCTGCGTCGTACAGTACTAGGCATAGTGGATAGGATTTCAAGAAATCCCATCCTCACTATGCGTAACCCGCCCGCAGCTTCTTTGGAGCTGCGGTGCAGGTTGCCGTGAGTCCGCTCCTCCGCAGCATGTTCATTTCATGCTGCGGAGTCAGAAGCGGCTCCCATCGGGTAACTGCAGGGAGAAACCGCCCTGCCCCCGCCGCACGCGGTGAGTACAGGGCGGCTGCGGTCTCCCTGCGGCCACCTGCGGCTTCACTCAGGTTCGGAGGAGCTGCGTCCAACACGCAGCTCCTCCGGACCGTGTGCACACACCCTAACAAATCTTGCCACTTGACTTGGGATACGAAGCCAAATTAAAAACTCCTTTGCAAACACATATTTCAGGGTGTTTGCCCCTCATCAGTGTATTGGAATATGGAAAGTGCAGTGTAAGGAGACTTGGGTCATGCAATGCAACTCTGGAAATTTAAATATGCAAATATCCTCTTCAGGGAACAGGAGTTCTAGTGCCACCTATTGGAGGTAGCAGTCCTGAGAGCCAATAACGAGCCTTGGAACATGACTTAGGATAGTCTCAACACTCTCAATATGGAGAAACGTTACCCCTTATGTGGAAAAGACACATGTTTCGGGGTGCTTGCCCCTTATCAGTGTAAATCGGGTGGTCTGGTTTGGCTGGGTGAGAGGCCTCTGACGTGGGTCTTAGGGGTAAGGTTTCTCCTTGTGGAAAGTGCCAAAACAGTGTAAGGAGACTTATGTTCCATACAATGCTCCTTTGGGAATTTAAATATGCAAATATCCTCTTCAGAGAGAAAAAGGACAGGAGTTCTAGAGCCACCAATTGGAGGTAGCAATTCTAAAAGTCAGTAAGGAGCCTTGCCACATGACTTAGGATCAGTTTTAGCACTCTTCACAAGGAGAAACATTACCCCTTAGGTTGAAGGCACACTGTGACTCGTACGAGTGCAATGCGAGTGAAACTCGCATTGCACTCGGACCAGTATCAGTAAATGATACTGGTCAAATAAGTGCGATTTGAACGCACTTAACTCTCATTGCGAGGGAAATGTGAATTCAACCGCAGCATTCTGCGATTGGACACGATTTCCTCGTGCGAGTGGCTATGAAAGTCTCTGAGTGCGAGGAAACCCAGACAGCACATCTCTCCTGTGAGCTGTTCTCCCTACACAGGAAAGCCCGATAGCTATATATTTAGAGATAAAGATCTGTAGATATAATGGCTATGTCGGGCTTTCTGCTGCTATGACAGCAGCATTTTTAAAATTTCCCAGGGTTAACCCGTATATTAACCCATCTGCAGCATCTGTGCAGCATGTCAACCGGGAGCCGGCAGACGTGGTTAATAAGCTGGTTATGTTGCCTTAGCTCCATGCTTCTGTCCTGCCAGGTTGTGTCCGATTTTGTCCAGATTCCCTGAACACAAACTGACAGGACAGAATGTGTCCGAAGTTGTTATTTATTTAGTTAAAAGCCGGCAATTTCAGCACTTCTGTGCTGAGCTGAAATTACTGGCGGCTGCAGTTCAGCTGGGTGCTGACCGTGGTTCTGAAGCTCCACAGCAAGCAATCTGAACAGCTTCAGCACAACGGTCAGCACTCAGCTTTAATGTCTAGGACCCTGGAGAGCTCCTGAACTGAACCTGCCAGTGATTTCAGCTCAGCACAGAAGTGCTGAAATTGCCGGCTTTTAACTAAATAAATAATTAACACCTTCGGACACCTTCTGTCCTGTCAGTTTGTGTCCATGGAGTCTGAACAAAATCGGACACAACCTGGCAGAAGCATGGGGTTAAGCCGACATAATCAGCTTATTAACTGCATATGCTGGCTCCCAGCTGACATGCAGCACAGAAGCTGCAGATGGGGTTAGTATGCCGGTTATCCCCGGGAAATTTAAAAAACGCTGCTGTCAAAGCAGCAGAAAACCAAAATAGCTATTATATCTACAGATCTTTATCTCTAGATATTTAGCTATCGGGCTTTCCTTTGTCAGATGTTTCACCCGCGCAAGAAAGCCCATGTTACGCTCGCACCACCACACGGAATACACTTGCATCACTGTCATGCATCAACAACGCTCCATTTTTTATGCATGACCGTGTGTCTCCACCCTTACATAGAGAAAACACTTAAATAAACCTGCCTATTATCAACATCTAATCTATATTACAAGGTATTCCTTGTGTTTTATCATTGTTTTGACACTAAATTATTGAGGGATAAGTTACTGCTTAAAGGAGTATCCCAACACCGATTTATAGGACTCTCCACTGTAAATGTTGTTTCCATTGTCAGATAACAGAACTAGGACAGGTGACTCTTCAAACTGTTGATTGGTGCTTCGATTGACTGATAATTCGGTCAATAGTTAAGTTCTATGACTTCTATGATCTTTTTGTTCTCCCGAAGAATAGTAGAGTTGAAAGTGGACCTCCTCCTGGGTTATCTGGTCCAGCGCTCTGCTCAAAGCAGGATTCACTAAATCATCCCAGACAGATGTCTGTCCAGCCTCTTTGTGAAGTTTGCCGGCCAGTCACCATTCTGATCGCTCTTCTCTGAACTTGCTCCATTTTGTTGATGTCTTTTGGTGCCCAGAACTGGACACAGTATCCAGATGAAGTCTGACCAAAGAGGAGTAGAGGGGGATAATGACATCACATGATCTTGACCACTGTTTCCCAAACTCCAATCCTCATGGCCCCAAACTGGACATGTTTTCATGATTTCCTTAGGATTGGACAGGTAATGGAATCATTATCAAGGCATCACCTGTGCAAAACTAAGGAAATCCTGAAAACATAACCTGTTGGGGGCCGTGAGGACTGGAGTTTGGGAAACACTGATCTAGACTGTATGCTTAATACATGCCAGGATTTTGTTTGCCTTTTTTGCTGCTGCATCACAATGGTGACTCCTGTTCAGTCTGTGATCTATTAGTATACCCAAGTCTTTTTCACACATGCTGTTGCTTAGCCCTGTTCCTCCTGTTCTGTATATGTTTTTTTAATTGTTCTTTCCCAGATGTAGGACTTTGCATTTTTCCCTATTATAAACCATTCTGTTAGTTGCTGCTGACTGTTCATGTTTAGCTAGGTCTCTGTGAATCCTCTCTCTCTAATATTAATTATCCCTCCTTGTGTCATCAGCAAATATAATCAGTTTACCCTCAATTGCTTCATACAAATCACATGAGTCCCCACATGAGACGTTCTTCCAACTGGGTGTGCACCCATTTATGACCACCTTTGGGTTGGCAGTACAAAATTGAGCATGCCCAATCGATATCTCCCCCGACAATCTGTTGGCCGGTGCCCCATACACATTAAGAGTGTATTGATATCTGCAGCCGATATAGTCAAACATGTAAGGGGGTCTTTATGAGTCCATGGTCACTAATCAGTTCCTAGCCCCAGCCTCTAGTTACTTCTATGAATAATTTAGTAATGTTTCTTCTTATGTGCTATGAGACGAGATAGCAGTAAGTAAACAGAGCGGACATCTGGTGTCTTGTTAATTATGTCCCTTCTAATGCATACAACACTGGAATTCTTCCCATATTACATTTTACATAGAACTGGAGATATGCTAGAAGGGATAGCTAATACTAGAGAAGAGAGAATCAGGATTCAGAAAGATCTAAATAAACTAACAGTGGGCAGCAATTTACAGAATCTTACCAAATAATCATCCTGTACCATCCATCAACAACTTCCGTCCAGTTGTCCACCCATCACGTGCTGGTGGCAACCATATTTGCACACCCAAGTGATGGGCGTGCAAATATGGCCCCCGCTGGCGGTACTGTCGCATTGCGCAATACCTGAAAACGATGACACCCGATACCAGTGTCAGGAATCCTCACCCGCAGCCGCCGCACACACGTACTCGGTAACTGCGTGTATCCAGCGTGCGCTGGCGCTGTTACTCACACCTTATGGGAAGGGGGGTTGAGCGCAGAGGCGGTCAGCCACAGCGCACAAGGAGGCATAGACAGCGCATTGGGTGGGGAAAAGAGAGAGCGCACTGGGGAACAGGGAGAATGAACAGAGGGCCAGCTACTTAGTTACCCTGTTCAGTCTGTCACTTACGGCGTCCGGATTTCCTGTTATTGCACGCTTCCGACATATTTGTACACCCAAGTGATGGGTGAGCAAATATGGTGCCAACTGGTGGTACTGGCACATTGCGCAGGAGTGCCACAGCTGCCTGCAACCACCGCTACCCAAAACCACCGCCACCTGAAAAAGCAGCCTCCGTACCTCGAAGCCACCACCAACACCTCACCACCTGAGTAAGGGTGCATGCAAAATACTCTGCGCAAATGCGCACTTACTTAAGCGGCCGCCATCTTTGGACACCTGGGTATACAAAGATGGCGGCGGTGTGACCCGGTGCATGCATGTGCACTTTTGCCGCCATCTTTGAAGACCAATGGGATGAGAGAGCACAAGGAGGAGAGACTAGCGCACGGGGGGAGGGGGCAGAGACAAGCACACAGGGGGCCAGAGATTGCACAGGGGGCCATCTACATAGTTGAGCTGTCTAGTCTGTCACTTCCGGCATTCTGATGTCCTACTATCACGCGCTGCCGCCATAGTTGCACAGCTAAGTGATGAGTGTGCACCCACTGGCAGTACTGGCACATTGCTCAGTATAAATAGCCACCCGTAATCAGTGCTACCCAAAACTGCCGCCACCTGAAATCACAGGCGCCGTCCCTTGAAGCTACAGCTGACACATACCTGGCACAGATGCGCACTTACACAGGCAGTCGCTATCTTTGGACATCACACAGGGGAGCACGCATAAGGGGAGCAAGCACGCAGGGAGAGCACAGGAAGAAGACTGGTCACAAGGCGGAGAGTGCACAGTGGGGGAGAGACAGCCCAAAGGGGGAAACACAAATCAAAGGAGAGAGCACAAAAGGGAGGAGACTGCACAGGGGGGAGAGAGAGCAGACAGGGGGAGAGACAGCTGCCGCCCCCAGCACCACAGACCCTGCCCACATCTACCCAGGAGGCCCCTTCCAACTCTACCATTCTATGATTCTATGCTATAATCCCAGGAGCATAGACTGGGAGTCCATGCACAATCACTTGGGATGTGGGGGCAACATAGGAAAAGGCCATCTGGGGATCCTGCCTTCAGCTGGAGCTGTTGTACAGAGCTTTGTCCGCACGTGTAATACCGCAATTCCTTGGTTAACGAGGGCAATCCAATAGACGACCTCCGGCAGCGGCAGGGACATACATCCCAAGCTTGTGCTCCCTTCTCTTGTGAACAGCCTGCCTTCTGCTGACAGATTCACAGGACAGGCAGAGCCATGTTTTTTTCTCTTTGTATTATTAGATGGATCCTGTTCATAAATTCCAATGATAAAACTTCTGGAATTATTGTGTATGCAGCTTCTTAATATAGAAGCATCACATTGCCAATCTGCACCCTACGCTTTTAACCCTTGGAGATCCCTAGCGAAGGAATATATTATGTAACAGAAAGTAGGAAGTATCAGATGTCGGAAAAGACAGTGATACTTGATGAAGCAGTGTGGTTCGCCATCTGTAGGCTGCACATTGAGGCTCGTCAGCGGGCTGAGCCAGAGAGGGATATGCTACTAATCTTCCCAATTATATCATTTGTGTGCACCACTATAGACTCCAACAATCAGATGTTTGCTTTACTTTTCATTTTTATTGTATATTTGACTTCAGGTCCTCGATATCTCTGTTGCCATTTTGCATCCAATGATGTATTCTTTAAACATTAGGGTTACGGGGTTGTCCACATACTATATTTTATTTCACAGCTAGGTCCTCATTGGTCCTTACAATAACACTATTACTCTCCTAACCAAACTTTGCTCTTTTTCTGCACCTCTGATGACCCCTGCCAGGTTCTTCACTTACTCCTCTACTAGGGATTATCATGTGACAAATACAGGCACTGATTGGCCGCAGTGGTGATGTGATGTTCGAGCTGGAAGAGACAGTCCCATTGTAATGTCTCCTAATTAGCAGCACTGCTGGAGCCAGAGACCACTGATTGTCTGCCGCAGTCACGTGACGTACCCCGCCGGCAGAGGAAGCACGGACACGGGATGTCACGTGACTTCTGCAGCCAATCAGTGATCCTTGGCTGCCATAGTCATGTGACTTTATCTCCCGGGAAAGGAAGCGAGGAGACCAGTGGGGGACATGGGAAGGGGTGCACATTTACAGGGTAGTGGAGTTGGAGTTGGTGTACATTTTTGTAGAGTTGGAGTCAGAGGTTTGGCTTACCGACTCCCCTCAGCTCTGGTGCAGAATTTTAGGACCACCAGGGGCCCATTTGTAAAATAAACGTAGTAATGGACAAACGTTTAATATAGTAATGATATGCCCTCAACACTTACTTCTCTATACCCCCCCAGGTGTCAGTGGACCTGCGCACCACATGTATCCGAGTGGCAGTCCGAGACGGCCAAGGCGAGCGCGTCCTGATGGATGGAAACTTAACTCACAAAATAAATGCGGAGACCTCCCTGTGGAGCCTGGAACCTGGGAAATGTATCTCGGTAATAACATAGATGATGGTGGGAATCCTCGGCGTTGCAAGTTATAGATCCGCTCGGCTTATTGTGCTGTGTGTCCCTGTACCAGGTTCAAGACTCACTTATTACTTTCTCATGGAATTTTCTGTACTGGTTGACACTAAGAACAAAGCCTATTCATCTAAAAGGGAATAAGCTGTAGTGGGGAGCAAGCTGACCATGACATTGTCATCAAACATGTCATTACCTTTAGTATGGTGCCTCCTGATGTTCATGTCCACCTAATGAGCGGAGTGCTGGTGGTCGCACATGCTCAGTCACCCTCCTCGGAGGAAGTGACAATGTGCTCACTGCAGGGCAGCCAAGAGATGTAACCACCTGCCCTGTATCTTAGGAAAGGGGCAGATGTAGCACAGATACAAAGGTAGAAAAGAATCCACCACGACTAATCCAGAGGTAAAAATAAAATCAGCGCCGGAATTTTTTCTACTTTTGTATCCATTTTGCTGCATCGCACCAGCTTTCATGGAAGTATAGGGAAGTATCCATTACCTATCATTATAGCTTTATATATATATATAGCATTATAGCATTATATACTATCTAAAGATGACTCCTTCTACAGGAAAAGTAAGAAGGTATTATATTAGCTGCCAGAGGGGGAAGGAGACAGATTCTGCCCATGTTACAGGCCCAGTAGCACAGATTCACACAGCAGCAACAAGGGGATACATGGTAACAACAAGTTCTGAAATTGTCATTTTTTTATATTAGAAACTAAACAAGGTACTTTGTCAGCCTTTAAGGATGTCTGGTGTCAGTATCATTCTTGGGATAATCGTTTGACCTGCCTCTAGTGCCAAGTTTTCACATTGTGTTCTTCTGTGCTTGTGGAGTAGATGGTCACCTAAAGCTTCGGAGGTCCCTCTGATATATATTATGGGCAGTTCTGTTTCTGCCCCTTTAGCATGTTGTGATGACCACTTTGCTCTCGCAGGTCACACAGTATTCCACCGGTGGGAATATCGTGGAATTACACATTAAATCAATAATTTCACACCTTGGTTTCTCCCCCAGATCAGTCTGAGTAAATGTGGGGAATACTGGTGGAACGCCGTATTAGAGGGCGAGGAGCAAATCGACATAGACAAGATCAACAAGGAGCGCAGCATGGCTACCGTGGATGATGATGAACATGCTGTGCTGGACAGGCTCACCTTTGACTATCACCAAAAGCTACAAGGAAAGCCACAGAGCCATGAGCTGGTACGTCATAGCACTACATATTTGATTGCTCTTATTCACTATAGTTTATCACTGTGTTACTGTTTATGGGCTTTAGCCTACACAGTACACTGGATAACGACTCCAGGTTTCTAAAGGGGAACAAAATTGTAGACCTTGATTTGACTTCTTCCATCTCCAAAGGTGGCCATACATGATAGATGACGTCAGCTGAACCCCTGTACTTGGTTGCAAATACTTGACCTTGTAACGAGTGTGAAGTTGTTTTAACTTAAGAGAGGAGGAAACATCGATTTTTAATATTCTAGATTGGGATGAGCAATTCAGTTTGCTTCCCTAACCTGGCACCCAGTCTAGACCCCTTTGGCACAAGGTCCCCACCTCTGTGTCCTGCATTTATAGCTGCCCCTATGGCTTACTAGACCTTCCAACACTGTGATGGCACAATGTACTGAATTTCAGATTTCATAGCATTCTAGACTGTGTATTGCTTCTCTAGGTCAATTTCACATTCAGGAACCTTGGAAAGCTGAATGGCAATTACTCTGGGAATTATAAGTGCAGCCACTTGTATGGCTGTGATAGGAGCAGACCCTTTATATTGTTGACCACATCTTGCTACCCTATTCTTGTTTCCTTACAGAAAGTCCATGACATGCTCAAGAAAGGATGGGACGCTGACGGCTCGCCGTTCAAGGGGCAGGCGTTTGACCCTTCCATGTTCAACATCTCTCCAGGTGCCGTGCAGTTCTGACACAGGAGCACCATCCAGTGCGTCCCTCCTGCGCTCAACGTTTACACGGTCACTCCTGGGTGATCGCGGCCTTTCTCCATCATTACAATACACTTCCACAAATAGCGGTGTATTTACATGCTTATTTATAATCGGTTTGATCTGGAGTTTTTATTGTAATTCTGTGGAACATTTTTTCTTTTCCTTTTGTATTTCAAACTGGTGCAAATTATCTGTCCAGGTTTCCACTCTGATGACATTTCCAGCAGGGACATTAGTAAGACGGAGGCGGTCGTATTAATCAGAACATGGTTTGTAATAGTTTTCAGGTCACCCAGGAAATTGAGGAACAGTTACTTAAAAATCCAAATAAAGCCAAATGTACACAGCATTAGGGAGCCTGTCAGAACAAAAAAACAGTCATTTCCTGCAGACATAAAGGTGATCTGCAGGTAAGTGCTATCTAAAACATGCCACAGTATGGAAAATAAAAGTAAACCCTCCCTACAGCTACTCACTGTTCATTATCGGGGTGGCGATCAGTCCCCTGTCACCTCTCGCAACTTGATGGACATGCTGTGCACACACTGTTGGGCAGGGGCAGAGATATCACTGCCCCTGCCCAACAGTATCAGCCCCCCCCCCAGCGCTGACGGATCACCCCTCCAGCGCTGACGGATCAGCCCCCCCCCCAGCGCTGACGGATCACCCCCTCCAGCGCTGACGGATCACCCCCTCCAGCGCTGACGGATCACCCCCTCCAGCGCTGACGGATCACCCCCTCCAGCGCTGACGGATCACCCCCTCCACGCTGACGGATCACCCCCTCCACGCTGACGGATCACCCCCTCCAGCGCTGACGGATCACCCCCTCCAGCGCTGACGGATCACCCACTCCAGCGCTGACGGATCACTCCCCCCACCCCCCAGCGCTGACGGATCACTCCCACCCCCCCCCCTCCCCCAGCGCTGACGTATCACCGCCCCGTTTACTGAAAGTGAGCAGCTGCAGAGCAAACATGACTTCATTTTCTACCTGTAGCCGCACTTCCAAGTAAACTTCTGAGTATATTTAACACTGGAATTTTTTGATCAGATCATGTTTTATTAAATCAATTCTTTCTCTTTTTATCCATTGTACATACATTGCAACAATTTCAAATAATACACAATCAATAAGAATGCAATACTAGTATTGAAAACAGGTTTGTTTTTTTTTCACCTGCAGATTATAAATAGCATGTTTTTCATGACCGCTTCCCTTTAACCTCTTGCTTTAATATGATGTTAATTTAAGCCTCCCATATGAGCCTATCTTCCTGTAATGTCCAAGTACACGCTATACTGCAATGGAAAGTGGGGAACCCTGGTCAAGCAGTCACGTGCCAGCTGTTATCGTTGTCTAACCTGCTAGGGAGAAAAATAGCAAAAAGCATGTGTGTTATGTTGGGCAACTGTTCAGTTTGCTTTGAATGTTTCATAGATTTACTTCTTTTGTTGGAAAGGAATATGTTTTCCCTTTGATACTTTACAATGTGTGCCTCCCTCCTAAAGCTAAAAGCTGGGTTTACACCACCCGATATGCAGCATAAAACAACCACCGGGCTGTAAATATTTACCGACCGGCGGTCGTTCAATAGGATGGTTTACACCTAGCAAAGCGCGCTGAGCGATCACTCAGAGCGGGTAAGGACCATTGTTCTATGTAGCTCAAGGTCTGTTTATACAGGACGATGTGCTGCCATGATTGATGATCGTTTGCACTGCACAAAAGATTATTTCACCCAAGGAACGTGCGTCGGGGCATCGTCAGTCTGCAAAATTATCCTGAAACAATTTCTACTTTATGGTAATCTTAGTTTTAAGGATGACGGTAGACTGAGTCCATCTAGTTCAGTGTTTCTCATCTCCAGTCCTCAGGAGCCACCAGCAAGTCATGTTTTTAGGATTTCCTTAGTATTGCACTGTTGGTGGCTCGTGAGGATTGGAGTTGGGAAACAATGACCTAGTTCAACCAAATCTTGGAGTGTAAATGGACCCTAAATTTGTGTTTTTTTTGTTTCTTGAGTGTACAAGTTTTCTTGATGTAGATTTGGCCATGGAGCAAAATTATACATGTCAATGCTGCAGATTTTACTATTTGGAAAGCAGATTGTAAACCTTGTGGCAAATCCACAACAAAAGTCGCCTGGAAGACGATACATTTTTGCAGTGGAAATGATGACGTGTGAATCTTGTCGAGTTGTCTATAAGCAGTAGGGTTGTATTAAGATTGATCCAGGAGGCGGAATATATTGGTAACACAGGTGCTACCAAATGTCACCATGTAGCGGAGACCTGACTTCAGTTTTATTCTTCTTATTTAATGAGTCTATGTTATGAGCGGCTACTGACCTCTCAATCCCGGCATGATTTGAAGATGAGGCACGTCTGGCGACCACCGTGTTCCTTCTCTCTCCACATATGGGTAAATCACTGGAGTATTTTTTTTGTTTTGCATAAAGCCGTTTACAGCCCATTTGGCCCTATGACGATGTTTGCTCATGATAACATTTCACATGTGATGAAAACTGGTGATGAGGATTATTACAATTGTACTAGAGGCTGCCATAATAAAAATGATATTGCAACCCTTGAGGTCTAAGCTCTGGGCCTTGTGTCGTTTTGTTTGGGTGTACAAGGTATTTTTTTCTCCCTGCTTTTCATTCTAGTTACCTTTAGGATTTATGGTCATATACCAGATTCATGTGGTACCCATGAACTGCTCTGAAAATTAGGTGCTCACTATTCTGACCTGTGAGACCATCAACACCAAATGTCTGTCTCCACAAAGGGACATAGTACCCCCATTAGGGTTGTCTCTGTTCTGGACTTAGCCTGCACCTCTGATTTTGTATAACTGTTCAGCAAGATCTTTTCTCATAAATTGGAACTAATGTGAAAAATATGGTGATCAGTAGTGATCTCATTAACATCGCTTCATATATTATAGTGCAGCCTTATATCCCTCCATATAGTAAAATACAGCCTCATGTCCCTCCATATAGAAAAATGCAGCCTTATGTCCCTCTATATAGTAAAATGAAGCCTTATATCCCTCCATATAGTAAAATGCAGCCTCATAACCCTCCATATAGAAAAATGCAGTATTATATCCTTCCATATAGTAAAATGCAGCCTCATAACCCTCCATATAGAAAAATGCAGTATTATATCCCTCCATATAGTAAAGTGCAGTATCATATCCTTCCATATATTATATATTCAGATATCCCTCCATATAGTAAAATGTACCCCCACTCCCATAGTCCTAAGGCAATCGTGTACTCAATGATTAAAATAAATCGGTACTCACCTCTCCTCGGTTCCCCCACACCGAGTACTGCCGAGATGCTCGGACTCGTCACTAATAAATATCGATCTGACACAATTACACAGCTCCCTTCAGTGCACACAGTGAGCTGGCACCTCACATAGAGCAGATTGATTGTTAGGATCCCTCTGGGGGGCACAGCAAGGTGTTATATGCTGCGGCGATTTAAAAAAGCCCACCCTCCTGCCCTTTCCCAAAAACACTCGTTTTATAACCGGAAGTATGTGGGCAGAGCCTGTCACTAATTGTCTTACATTGGGCTAGGTGCTCTGGCCGAGTACACGAGTATCTTGGGATGCTCGGCCAGAGCATCGAGTACTCGAGCATTTTAGTACTCGCTCATCTCTAGCTTTAAACCTAAGTCTCCTGCCCCGGTCTTATGCTCACCCTCCAATGTTTTCACCTTTCTTCAGCGTCGCTCTCACAGCACTATCTTGTGAATGTAATTTCTGACTTACTTGTCAAAAGTTACACCAGAAGCTCTCAATGCAAGTCTATGACAGGGGGTCTTATGGAGATGTATTGAGTTGTGACCTTTGGGGTGCTGCCGGCAAGTCACAAACTGGAGAAGACCAATGAAAGCTGTGGCTAAAACAGATGAAGAGGCCAGAGGGTGAATAGAAGACTGGGCAGGTGGCTTAGATTTAAAGCACCATTCCAATGGAGAAATTAAAAAAACTAATGCTGGGGTGGTGATTTAAAGCAGCTATCCATGAGTTTGCTTATATTTCCCTGTGGGGCTAAAGGTACCTTTACACGATGCCATATTGCATGCAATTTCACTGGCAATTTACTGGTTGCAGTGAAATCGTGGACACATTGTTACATTTGTACACGGAATCAAAATAGAACAATGTCTCCATGATTTCACTGCAACCAGCAAATTGCCAGTGAAATTGCACGCAATATTGCATCATGTAACGGTACCCTTATACGCTGCAATGTTGAAACAATATCACTAACGATCTCATGGGTGTGCGGTCGTTAGGACATCTTTTTGACATCGTTGGTGAGATGTCACACGTGTAGATATCGTACACGACGCACCAACGATGTAGCGAGCAGCTATCGTTCACACAACCCAGCGAACGATACTTGTTCATTGATGTGAATGGGCAAAGTCGTGAACGACATTGTTATCGCGGTGTCACACAGAACGATGCAGCAGGTTGGCTTATCGTGGATCGTCTGATTTGAGAACATTTTCTCAAATCTGCAATCAGCGATCCAACGATTTATCGTAATTGAATCTCGGAGTCACACGCAACGAAGTAGTAATGATGTCGCTTGAACAACTCCAAACCCGTGACATTTAAGCGATATTGTTACCGATCTTGTACCGTGTCAATGTCTGGTCCGCAGAGCAGTTTTTTTGTCATCCGCTCTATTCAGTTGATGGGGAGCCGGTTGTCAATCAGATGATGTCAGCAGTAAAGCCCTATTGACGGAGCAGACCGGAAGAGGTGCTCTGTTGACTTGGAATCAATTTAAGCAGCAAGAGCGGTCCGTGACCACACTTAGCCACCAGAGATCAGTGTCAGGCAGGTAGTTAGCAAGTACCTGCCTGTTACTTCTTAGCCCTATAAGGGAAAAATAAGTCACAGGTGACCTTTTAGCACAGTAATTACTAAGCATTTTCTAGATCTGAAGCCTTGGTTAATCCATCTGTATTCTCTTCCCAGTGTTGTCTCCAGCTTAAAGTGTATATCTGGGATTAAAAAAAATGTGCTTAAATACTAAGGGTACCTTTTATACGCCACAACTGTGGTGATAAAGATTGTTGGCGATATGTCGCCCTGGAACTATGGCCGCCAAATTCCCTCCTAATTGCGGCATGTATTTTGGGAATTTGGTGACGATATGTCACCTCGCTCCGGTCGCCTGATTTCATTGCGTGCTCTGAAATCAGGCGACATATCGCCACCAAATTCCCAAAATACATGCCGCAATTAGGAGGGAATTTGGCGGCCATAGTTCCAGGGCGACATATCGTCGACCATCTTATCCATGTTATACAAAAGATAGACATTAGTGATATGTACAAGTGCTGCAAATATGCAGGCGGTATACATAACATGAAAGTTTATTCCGTAGGGCATACTAATAGATCCTAAATAGCATAGCAGTCCTCTAGGGCCTGTTGGGAGCAATGGGATGGCAGATCTGGGAGCTTTATTAAGCCATTGGCACCCAGTGATTGTGATGCAAGGGGGCGATGGAGTGATTAAAGCAACAATTAACTTCCTTGAAAGCCAAGAAAAATAAAAAATCATGGCATCTAAGGCAGGTAAATGACTGGGAGGGTCTGATCCTGGCTTGTGTAATAGTGTATTACATAGCGGAGGCCAGGTGCAGCCTGTTCGGGGCTTATGTACCAATTTTGATGCAATATGTTTTCTACATAGTACAATGTCTTTTTCTGTAACTCCCACAGACCACAATGGTGAGAGCTGCACATACGTCATCTCCCCATGGTCTACACCTGTCCTGACAAATGGGAACCTAGAGGTGGAACCCCTGACATTCTTAAGATGTCTACATCCTTTCTGGTTTTGAGGCCTCAATATCATATTGTTCCATTCTTTAGGAGAATAAAGTTAATTGTAGATACGTATTTGAGACATACATGGCAAAGCAACAGCGTATGTCATAAATGTCTGATCGGGAAGGGCTTCACTTTTGGGATTCTTACAGTAACAAGTTCACAGAACATTAAAAACTCACCAGAAACAGCCATTAACTAACACAAGTCCAAATGCGCTATCAGGAAGCAGCAGGTCCACCATACTAAAGGCTAGGCAAATACCAGTAAGACAACCACTCTCAGCCTACCCATCATGGAGGGGGTGGATTTTGGTATTAGACATGCACACTTTTGTACCATAATCTGATAGGCTGAGAGTGGTTCTCATTGGTATTTTGTACTAGTTTGCCCACGCGGTCACACCTTTATCCTGATAGTACATTTGAACATGTGTTGGGTAATGGCTGTTTCTGGTGGATTACAGTAGTCCCATCAAGAGGACACAGTTAAACATTGACTCCTATTATGTATAGTAGAGAGAGTAGCACATATATGACTCTCTCTGAAAGGGAACATTTAATCAGGGCTCCCCACCCTTGTCCTGATATCTGTGAGTCCAGGAATAAAGCACCTACCTGTCAGATATTTAGGACACCATTTTTATGTATATTTTCACTGATGAGTTGCAGAGCTGCTGTCACACCGTGTCGGGCGAGCTTACTGACTCTTCCTTCAGAGAAAGACTGAAAGCTGGCGGCTTCGAGGGAAATAATGTTAACTGTTGGCCGGGCACCTTTCTAACGCTGTTAACTTGCACATTAGTAGCATTATCCGAGGAAGTAGGTTCACTTTAAGATTTACTTTCACTGGTACTAAGGACCTAGACCAACTTCTATTTTTCATATCCTACATCAAACGCTATAGTTGGCACAATGCAGTCAGACAGATAATGTTCTCCTGGCATTCACCAAATCCTATCCTTCAGATAGATAAGTGTCACTGCACAGAACATGTCTCCACTGCTCCCAATCTCCAGCAGTTGCGGCTTTACACCACTCCATCCTGATCATTGTGCTTAGTGATGTATGGCTGCAGTCATAAAGCTCCCAGGCGGACGCAGTGTTTGCGCAGATATTAATGCCGGAAAAGGATTGGAGCCAGAAGATCGTTGGGGACATTTCTGCCCTCTGCTCCAAGCACTCGGCACCTGCTCTGACATGTTACGTGGTCTTCGCCTTGTGGCTTAGTTGCTGTGGTTTCTTCCACTTTTCAGTAATATCACTCACAGGTGATCGGGGAGATTTAGGAGGAAGAAAAGTCATGAACGGACTTTTTACACCGGTGACTGCAATTACAAGATCACGCTTATACATGGGGATGAGGGTCCAGATGTTCTATACTCGGGACAATGGGACTGAAAGAAAAAGCTGAATTCAGTGACTAAGCCGTATGTCCCAATGGCCCATTAGTGTAGGGGGGTTGCAGTCACACCCGGGCCCTGGAGCTTAGGGGACCCCAAAAGTCCCTTTGGCCTATAGAAAAAGACTATTGCTATTAAGGATTTGCAATAATTGTGGGCCCCATTGGAGTTTTCGCATTGGGGCCCATGAGCTTCAAGTTACACCATTGAGTGTCTATGTCGGTGTTGATGTTCTTGTAAGAGACAATGTGCACACGGGCACACAGCTGTCTCCTGATGGTTGGAGCTGCATGTGACCCCATGCCGCAGACTGAGCCCCCCCTTAATTATGACATAAAGACAATGTCCCCTCCATCTCTCGGACGCTCTATAGACGGCTTAACCTCAGCAGTCTATTGTGTTTTATGATCAACCGCAAGGATTCCGCTAATTAAAGCGCATTAGTGAATGGCCCGTAATGCAATCCCCCCGGGTCCTGCCAGAGCAGAGTTACACTTTATTGAAGTAGAGAAGAAAAAAATCCTCGGTACATGTGATCACATAACCAACGCAGCTGGAAGTGTCTGTAATGCTTCCGACATAGTGACGGTTTGTTTCCTTAATCGATGAGTGTGACGGAGCTTCATGCATCATTTATATGGCGCTCTATGTTCACGGCTGCTGTTTATGTCTCCTTTATACGGTGCGGCACGTTCACCATCACAGATCCATAATTAGGCTGCATTATGTCATTTGCCTTCCCCACACTATTATATAACATTGGCTGAGTGCACCATGTAACTACATATAGCAACAGTTGGAATAGACGCTGCATAATGTATGTATTGTTTCTGAGGAGCGGATGGCACTTAGACATTTTATAGTGTTGGGGATTCTCCTACCTATATATACACAGCCTGGTGGGGGTGCACCGTCTGCAAATATTGGGGGGTGGGGGGAACCGCAGTATTACAAACCTGCCTGGTTGTTATGGGAACTGCTCACCCCCTCTGGTTGTGTGTTTTTGCACACTAAAGAGAAGGAGAGAACGACTCACGGCTGGGAAATGCCTTTCTTACGTATATTTCCAGGCATTAATACACTTGTGCATTTTTGCATATTTTGGAGTTGGATATACTGTTCAGCAATTTCTCTATATATGCAGCTGCAATCAAGGGTATTAACCCTCTCCTCCCCCTTATTGCAATTTACTTTACTAACATTTTCAAACTTTCTTATGTTTAAGATAAATCAATTATATAAGAACATTGTAAATAACTCTGCACAACTAATAAAACAAAGAATCGCCATTTTACTGACTAATGCAGTCTATGAATTCTTCCAGTCCGTTCTATCAAGAATCTGTTGCACTTGGTAGAGCACCTCTGGCTGTTATGACCTGTTGCAAATGTGATACAAAGCCAGACCCCAGCTTCTGGCAGCATTCCTGAGGGAGCTTAGACCGTTCCTTAAAGGTAGTAGTCAACAGGTCACTGAAATTCCCGTTTTTTGTTCTGCAACTCGATTCTTCATAATCAGCCAAAGAATTTCTATGAGGTTCAAATGTGACTTTGATACCCCCTCCAGACTTCTTTGGAAATTAATCCTTAGTGAATATTGGGGTATGCTTGGGATCATTGTTGGTTGGAAGGTCAATGACGGCCTCAGCCTTCTCACAGATGGCATCAAGTTTCTTTTATAGGCTTTTCTGATACTTGCTTGAATCCATATTGTCTTTCACAAACTGCGGGTATCCAGTGCCAGAGGAAGCAAAGCAGCCACAGGGCATCACCAAGCTTCTGCCACCACCATGCTTCACTGTAGACATCATGAAGCCACCGCCATATTTCACAGTAGGTGTCACCAAGCCACAACCATGCTTCCCTAGAGTCATCACTCAGCCTTGTTTCACTGTAGGAGTCATTGAGCAGCATGTTTCACAGTAGATGTCACCAAGCCACTGCTGTGCTTCATTGAAGTCATCGCCGAGCCACCACCTTATTTCACTGTAGGTGTCACCAAGCCACAACCATGCTTCACTAAGTCATCACTCAGCCATGTTTCACTGTAGAGTCACTGAGCAGCACGTTTCACAGTAGGTGTCACCAAGCCACTGCCATGCTTCATTGAAGTCATCGCCAAGCCACCACCTTTTTTCGCTGTAGGTGTCACCAAGCCACTGCCATGCTTCACTGTAGGAATTAGCAAGCCACCATCATGTTTAACAGTAGGTGTAACCAAGCCATTGTCATGCTTCACAGAGGTTATTACTGAGCTACTACCATGTTTCAGTGTAGACATCACTAAGCCACCACCGTGCTTCTTCACTGTAGGCATCACTACCATGTGTGATTGTAGGCATCACTGAGCCACTGCCATGCTTCTTCACTGCAGGTATTACTACCATGCTTAATTGTAGGCATCACCAAGCCACCACTATGCTTTATTGTATAGATCATTGAACTACTGCCATACCTCAGTGTAGTCATCACCCAGCCACCACCATGCTTCATTGTAGGGATCCCAGCACTACCTTATTTCACTGTAGGCATCACCAAGCCACTGCCATGCTTCACTGTAGGAATTATCAAGCCACCATCATAGTTTTACAGTAGGTGTAACCAAGCCATTGTCATGCTTCACAGAAGTAGTCACTGCCATGTTTCAGTGTAGACATCACTAAGCCACCACCATGCTTCTTCACTGTAGGCATCACTACCCTGTGTAATTGTAGGTCTCACCGAGCCACCACCATGCTTCTTCACTGCAGTATTACCAGCATGCTTAATTCTAGGCAACACAAAGCCACCACCATGCTTTATTGTACAGATGACGAGCTACTGCCATGCCTCACTGTAGGCATCACCGAGCCACCATAATGCTTCATTGTAGGGATCCCCGAGCCACCATCTTGCTTCAGTGTACATATCACGGGTCACAGCCATGCTTCATTCTTCTTCACACCAATGAGTTATAGGCCTTAAAAGTTCAAGTTTAGTTTTATCTCTTTTCAGAATAAAATCCCCAAACCTTTTAGGTTATTTCTATGGCTTTGAGCATATTGGAGCCAACCTTTCTTGTGTTTTTGAGTCATTAGAGGTTACGTCTTGCACTCTGGCTATGGAACTTTCAGTGTTAGCGTCTATTTTAGTGTGCTAACACAAACCTCAGTGTCTGCTGCCACCAAATGTTGCTGCAAGCCTTTTGCAGTCACTTGAGGGTTTCTGAGTACCTGTCCGCTCAGGAATCTGATGACAGCCGGTGATGGCGTCCTCTTTTTGCCACGTATAGGTAGTGTAGCCGATGTTCTTTTAATTTTGCATTTGTGAACTCTGCTTCTGCTGTAACTCTAGGGGCATTTGGTACCTTTGTATCGTTTATCCTTTTCCATTTTTTAACAGCACTGTGATCTCTTGTCTTAACCAAGAATATTAGTGAACTTGATGCCATTGCCATGAAGAATGAACTAAGATCCCTCAGGATGCTTCCTCGGAGCCAGTGTTTGGCTGTGTATTCGTTCTTGCGGCAGGTCATAACAGCCAGAGATGCTCTACTAAGTATTAAAGATGATTGCCATGAAGGGGTGAATAATTCAGACACTGGATCAATCAGCAAGAGTGGTATTTTGTGCTGAATTTAGAGAAACCATTTGTTATATCAATTGGATTGAGTTATTTGCATTGTTCTGGTGTAATTGGTTTATTGCAAGCAGTAGAAAATGTATACTTTTTTATAATAAACCCATTTTGCAATTTTTATTATAAATTTGATTGCACTGTGTAACCAAGATCAATTTAAGAGTTCATGTTCCTTGTCATTCATTCACTGCCAGTCTGCTAGTCTCACCATTTACGTCAGCCTGCACACAAGCGCAGCAAACTCTGTCCTTGGACTATTATTGGATTGTCCTACCCCAAAAAGAAAATGACTCTAATAAAAGAAGTATTTTAGTGAACTGAAGTATGTGTAGTTTTCAACTTTACAACCTTTTTTAGCGAACCTGTGGTACTTAAGATATCAGGATGTTTTGACGCTCGTAGTTCTAGAAAAGTATAGCCAACCTTGCATGGTAAAAGGGATCAAGAGTTGTGCTGAAAAACATCTATCAACGTATAATAAAAGACCTATCGAGTCTGTAAGTTTGTCCCAAAGACATTATGACAGGGGGGCTACACACCGTCTGGAACACTGGCCGCAGCGCAGGCATTCATTATCACCTGCACTTGGGTGGGTCTTCTCCGTCATACCCTTGGGGCAGACCCATCCTGCTGCTGCACTTCCTCCCACTTGTGTTCCACTCTGGAATGCAGGCTGACGCCGCAACTCCATAGTGTACAGGGGGAAAAAGACAGCGCACAGGGGTGAGTGAGACCGTACATAATGGGGTGAATGGACAGAGCACACAGGGAAAGGAGAGTGTACAGTGGTAAAACAAGCACAGAGAGTGAGTGCACAGGGGGAAAGACAGCACAAGGGGAGAGAGTGCACAGGGGGTAAAGACAGGACAAGGGGAGAGAAAGTGAGAGCATACAAGTGGATAGTGAGCAGCAGCAGTGCCTGCCAAGCCAGGGCCACCCCGTGCAGCAGTGGGCTCCCCCCGCCATCCTTGGTGGTGCTCCGGTTAGTAGTGGGAGTAGATGAACTTATATATAATCGCTCACGTCCTAGAATCACCAGATGTGATAGAATCGGACCTTCGTTTTGTAGTTAATATTTGCAGCCCATACTACACAACCATTGTATTACAGTTCTAGAACCTCTTTTCTTAGTACTCAACATTGCACTATATTTGTTATTCCTCCTGGAAATGTTTGGATAGCTTGATGTTACTGTTCCCCTCTACAGAGGGGCGTGTACCCACACAGACATCATTATTGGATACTTAGTGTTAGGGATACTGGTAACACTGAGTTTGGAATCTAATCATAAATTGGTAGGAATAATAACAGAGGAACAGCACACCATACAGAAAAATACAAATTAATAAAATAAGTGATTGTAAATAAATAAATGTGGAAAGAGAAAAAAATGATGCCACTCACCCGTCCTTGTGGATCCGTCAAAGAGTAACATACTCGAAATGGAGCACCCGTAGTCCCCCTCCGCCTTTCCTCCCTGCACAACTGTAACCCTATTCCTGCATGGAGTAAAAACTGCACAATGAATAACTTTGATGGGTGAATGCCATCATTTTTTTCTCTTTCCATATTTATAACGTGTAAGGGCCCTTTCACATCAGCGTTTTTTGAAATTCGCGGCAGATGCGTTTTTTTCACCGAAAAAACCCGCGGCTGACAGCATTTTTTTTCGCGGCCGCACCTGCCGCAAGTGCCAAAACCGCACTTGCCGCACCTGCCGCAAGTCCGCCTATACCTTGTATGGCGTTTACCGCAACCGCGCCGCAACCGTGCCGCAAGTGCAGCCGGTATGTGGTAATCGCGGCAGATGCGGTTTTTTCACCGCATCTGCCGCGATTTGAAAAAAACGCTTATGTGAAAGGGCCCTAACTGGCAAAAGCACCTCCCAATGTTTAGAGATTTTATGAGTCTAATCAATATACAGGTGTAGACCCACTAGTGCCCGGTGTTTTACTCTTCAAATTATTGTAAACTAGATGGTGGCCGGATTCTAACGCATAACGTATTCTAGAATATGTATGTAGTTGACATACTGTGACTGACAGAACTTGTTCAGTCAACGTGAGTGAACTACATATATATATATAGCAGCGCTATGGTATATGGTGGTACATTACAGTATATGTATAGCAGCACTATAGTATATGGCGGTTCATTACAGTACATGTATAGCAGCGCTATGGTATATGGCAGTACATTACAGCACATGTATAGCAGCATTATAGTATATGGCGGTACATTACAGTACATGTATAGCAGCGCTATGGTATATGGCGGAACATTACAGCACATGTATAGCAGCACTATAGTATATAGCGGTACATTACAGCACATGTATAGCAGCGCTATGGTATATGGCGGTACATTACAGCACATGTATAGCAGCACTAAAGTATATGGCGGTACATTACAGTACATGTACAGCAATGCTATAGTATATGGCGGTACATTATAGCACATGTATAGCAGCGCTATGGTATATAGCGGTACATTACAGCACTATGGTATATGGCGATACTCCGCTTCCCGTGGCCCCCCTGCTCCTCCTGGCCCCCGCTCCTCCACAGTAAAGGTAAAAATAAAAAAATTCTCAATGAGGATACTCACCTGTCCGCCGACTCATTCCACCTCCGTCTTCAAAGCCCTACAGGCCTTTAGGACCTGTCGTTGCCTGGGAAACCAATCAGCTGATCGGTCACATGACCGCTAACTGGTGCAGGATGGAGCCAGGGGGGGCAGGATGGAGGCGGGGGGGCAGGATGGATGCAGGAGGGCAGGATGGATGCGGGGGGGACAGGATGTAGCCGGGTGAGCAGGATGGAGGTGTGGGGGGGAAGCAGGATGGAGCCAGCAGGGCATGGAGCCAGGGGGCAGGATGGAGGCAGGGGGCAGGATGGAGCCGGCTGTGGGGCAGGATGGCAGGATGGAGCCGGCGGGGGGGCAGGATGGAGTCGGGGGAGCAGGATGGATGCGACGGGGCAGGATGGATGCGACGGGGCAGGATGGATGTGGAAGGGGCAGGATGGAGCTGGGGGAGCATGATGGAGCCGGGAAGGGGGGCAGGATGGAGCCAGGCACGGGGGCAGGATGGAGCCGGGGGGGGCAGGATGGAGCCGGGAAGGGGGGCAGAATGGAGCCAGGGGGGAGAGGATGGAGCCGGGGGGGCAGGATGGAGCGTGCGGGGCAGGATGGAGCGAGAGGGCCAGGATGGAGAGAGTGGGGCAGGACGGAGCGAGCGGGGCAGGATGGAGCTAGTGGGGCAGGACGGAGCGAGCGGGGCAGGACAGAGCCGGGGGGGGGCAGTATGGAGTCGGGAATGGGGGCAGGATGGAGCTGGGGGGGCAGGATGCTGCGGGGGTGGGCAGGATGGCTGCGGGGAGGGGCGGGTTCCCCCTCGCCCCCCTCCGTTCTCACCCGCAGTGTCGCACTGTGTACAACAACATGTGACAGGGCGGGCTGTGTGTGACGTCACATCAGCCCGCCGTGTCACATGGCAGCTGTGCAGGGAGAAGACGGGTGAGAACAGCGGGAGGCAAGGAGGGAGGCAGGGAGGTGAGGAGGGAGGCTGGGAGGCGAATAGGGAGGCAGCTGGTACCGGTGCCAGGGGTCGCCGCGGCCATACAAGTAGCCTGGCTACAGCTACTGTATAATCTTCTAATTTTGAATGTGCGCGGCTTTTTGCATACGCGGCGTTCAGTGGTTGCCACCGCTAGCGGCAGCCAATGAGCGCTGGCGCGTGATTTCGGCATCAGACAGACACAATTAGGAGATTATATAGTAGATAAATAAATGATAAAGCTTCTTTTATCCATTACAATACTAAAGCATGACCACAGCGCTCTGTTTATTGCATCATCGTGCCTTAAATCATCTGATCCTTGTCTTAAATTTACCCCCTTCATCCTTTTCCAGTGGTGCTCCGGTCCATATGAAGCGAAAAGCAACTTTTTGACAGTTCCATTGTTCATGGATCGCACAGGAGGTCACTATTAATACACCTCTATGAAAGCCTAGTTCTGGCCTTATTCTGGCTCTCATAGAGCCTATCTCTATTCCCTTTATACAATTGCTTTGGCAAAACTGAGATGTATTTGGTCCTGCCAATAAAGCTTCTTTGAATCTTTGAATCTTGAATCTTGATCTTAGAGATGCACTGGGAGGTTGTGATGTAACGTCTGACTTCCGGCCAGTCAGAAATTACAGTCATAAGATGGTGCCATGGGACCGGAACAAGATGGGTAAGACGTGAAGCCGCCAGAAGGGGAGTATTAAACAAGGGGGCGGGGAAGTTAGATTTAAAGAGCAACTACAGTGGTGAAAAAAAGTACTGGATGGAGCGGACTCATAGACTTACATTGCTACTTATCATTCATGACACTGATAAAAAATGGACGTCTCCTTGATCTCTGCATGGACACATGGGTCACAAAAGACCAACACAGGTTTTTGAACAGCCCTATAGATTATAATGGATATATGTTACATCCGTGAAAACCAGTGATAGAACACGTAGTTGAAAAACAGTTCTCAGAATGAGAAAAGAAAAGAAGCTCAAGAATAGAGGTAATATAGGGAATGCAAATCTTTACTAAATCAGACGTATCAGGTAAGATGGGGATTCAGAGTCTTTTCTGTCTTCATAAAGCAAATCTTACTATGAAATCTCAGTGCTGGGTCTCTGCCACCATCTTCTTGTGATTGGCAGCCGTGACGGATGTGCAGAAGGCATGTATGAATATACACCTCATTACAATATGAGTGACAGCAGAACATACTGTAAATACATATATATCTGTGTTCTGGAGTTGGCACTTGCAAATTGCTTTTTCTCCTACTAAAAATATTAAGGCCAAATATTAAAGCATACCTCCCAGCTCGATGAAAAATTGGGGGCTCCTAGCACTGGCGGACACAGACAGAAAAGGGCCCCTGTGAAAGAACAATATATGGGCCCTTTGGAGTCCAATAACTCATCAAAATGCACAATTTCAAGACGTTTTGGAGGTAGTAAGGGGCCCCCTCACCTCTTGGGCCCCTGTGCAGCCGCCCAGGTTGCACCAATGATATGTAAGAGGAAGAGGAGATCTCCCGAACTCCAAGAGGTTTTGTCAGTATTTGGTCAGTATTTTGCATCAATGTTTGTCTGCCAAATCCAGGAGTACAACTTACAGAGAAAAACTCTAAAATGAATAAATATCATTATTAGAATGTAAGATTGACCCCTGCTCTGTGTTTTGGAGACACTCATGGTTGTGCATACAAATACTAATCAAATAAAACCTTAAATGGCAAAATCCCCCTACCACCACTCCATTCACAAAGCATTACTGCCTGATTGTTTTCTGTGCGATGCTTTACAATGCTGCTCAGTAGACTCGGCCTTAGTGTCCAGAAACACATTCAGGGGCTGGAAATCAGTAAGGTCTGCAAAATACATTTTATCTGCAAGAAAGGTCCAGTATATGCTTTAAAAAAAACAAATTGGGCAGCATGCTTTGTCTGGAGTCTGAACATTTTTTATGTCTAGGAATTAAACATTTAGGCCTATACTCAGATCTTTATTTTGTGCTAATCTCCAGGGTCCCAGAGGTCAGACCCTCACTGATCAAACTTTAATGGCCTACCCTTTATATGGCAGTGGGGGATATCAGCAGCTGCCAGACACGTATTTATATTTTGTTTGCTTATGTAGCACCATCTATTTCCACATCATTTTACTACAGACACCATCATCACTATTCCCATTATAATATAAATTCCATATAAGTATGCCATTGGAAGGCTACAGCCTTATTTTTACAAAGAGCTGCCAGAGGAACAAGCAGGATTCAGAAAAGGCAGATGAACAAGAGATGTAATTGCTAACATTGGATGGATAATGGAAAAGGCCAAAGAAAACAACTCTAATTTTGCTTTATCGACTACAGCAAAGTGTTTGACTGTGTTGATCACCAGAATCTTTGGAATACTATGAAGGATATGGGTGTGCAAACCATCTGATCAGCCTTTACATCGACCAAAAAGCAACAGTCCAAACGAAAATGATGACACAGCATGGTTCAAAGTGAAGCGAGGCATCAGACAAGGCAGCATCTTGTCACCAATCCTCTTCAATGCATACACAAAAGCTATGTTCAGGAAGTCTGGACTTGCCAAAAAAGGAGAAAGAATCAAAATTGGTGGCCAAATCATCAACAAGCTAAGATACACAGATGATGCACACTGATAGCAACAAGCGTAGATGGAATGAAGGACTTATTACCGCTTGTCAAGATGGAAAGTTAGAACATGGGACTCCTACTCAACTCAAAGAAGACAAAGGTATTGACTAGTGCCAGGTACAACCGGGACACGTGAGATAGACGGCGACAAACTACAAGTGGTAAAACTTCAACCTACTCGGATCAATGATCACTCAAGATTCAGCAATGACACTGGAAGTGAATAGGAGAACAGTTATGAGAAAATCCACAATGAAGTCACTGTACAAGGCCTTCACATCAAGGAATATTTCACTGGGGAAGAAGACACACTCTGGTCTATACTGTAGTAACGTATGGAAGAAATGATAAAGAAACAAGACCGAAGAAGAATCAATGCCTTTGAAATGTGGAGCTGGAGAAGGATGTTATCAATACCATGGATGAAAAGAAGAACCAACAAACCAAGCCAGACATGTCACTTGAAGCAAGGATCATCAAGCTATGTCTTGCTTACTTTGGACACATCATAGAAGAGAGCAATTACTGGAGAAGGACATCATGGTAGAAAGAATAGAAAGAGCAAGGTGCAGAGGAAGACCAGCAACCCGATGGCTTCCTACTTGTGGATCCTGGTGGACCTATATGTGCAAGTGCAAGATCCATCTTCCTACAGAGTGTTCATCTATCAGGTCGCCATGGCTCGAGATCAAGCTGAATTCTGGTAAATAATAATACAGGAGTTGTTTGAGGACACTGGAGAACCTGGAGGAAGCCTGTGCACACACGGGGAGAACGTACAAACTCCTTGTAGATATTGTCCTTGGTGGGATTTAAATCCAGGACCCCAGTGTAGCAAGGCTGCAGATAAATGTCTCCCCTATTAGTAGACATAAGTAAGCACCTTAAGATGGGGAAGTCTCCAATGTGTATGAGGTTTACCGCATACCATCGGTCAACTACATCATGTTTTCCTCCCGTTCTTTCGTTTGGTTTTACTTAGTCCTTAAGTTAATTTTAGTCTGAAAGAGAAAAAAAGCTTGAATAAGGGCTTTGCCAGAGAAGAGCAGCTTATCTACCTCCCGTAGACACAAGCTTGTCATATCTAATGCTAAATCCGGCCATGATTGAACTTATCGCATTGAAAAGTTATCTGAGTGCAGGGTTGGGATATGAACAGATTGGTTTCATTTGTTTTCCTGAAGGTTTGAGAATGTCATTTCTTAAAGGGAAGATATTATAATATATTATGTAATTATGTAATGAAATAAATAATAATAATAATAATAATAATTCACGTACATCCCTTATTATAGTTACGTTTTAATTAGGGCAATCTGGATTACCACTTGGTGCTCGAAGCTCTGGGGGACCATGGTCAGATTGCCCTCATTATAATGTTTTGTGGGGCAACACTTACTCACCTTGCCCCCAATCCCCCCGGCGCAGATCTCTGGGCAGGGAGCTTCCCTGGGATTACACTAGCAGCAATACAGAATGGAAGCGGAACTCCAGGGAAGCTCCTGTCTGCAGCGCCATGACGTCATCATCCAGCGCTGGTACCGGTGCCAGCACTTACGTGTTGGAATCAAGAAGATAAGGATCCTGGTGGACTGGAGCAGAGCGCCGGAGAATCGCGTGTGAGGTTAATGTGCAGTTTTATTTATTTTGTTTAGATATGTATGGACTGTGTGGCAGTATATATGACTGATGTGGGGTCTCATACTGTATATCAAGGGTTATGTGAGGGTTCATACTGAATATAAGGGGCTATGTGGGGGCTCAGACTGTATATAGGGGGCTATTTGGGGCTCACAATAGCTATAGAGACCTTGTGGGGGCTCATACTATATATAAGCTATTCAGGACCTTAAATTGTATATAGTGGGTTATCTGGGGGCTCGTCCTGTATATAGTGGGCTATGTGGGGGCTCATATTGTATATAGGGACTTTGTGGGGGCTCGTACTGTATATAGGGATTTTGGGGGGGCTCATACTGTGCCTAGGGGAGGTGTCCGCATACTTAATTAGGCTCAATATTATGTGGTGCTATGAATATTACCATAAAACAATTATAATTAAATATATTTTTATTAAACTGAATTAATTTCAACTTATTGGTTAAGCCCTCCCCAATAGTCACAGTCTCTCATATTGCCTCCTGGAAAATTTATTTCCCACCTATGTTCTATAATGTGTACACATAGGTGGATTATAATTAAGACATTTTGGGCTATCACTCAGGGCCCAAGGCTGCACAGGGGCCTATGGCCAGATTGCCCTTACCATTGGCAGTGCACATCTCCAGGCCGGGAGCTTTTCTGGAGCCTCACTGCCAGTAATATAGAATAGCAGCACAGCTCCAGGAGAAATCTTATTGGCTCTTTTGCAATGTGGCGGTGTGATGATGTCATCAACTGATATGAGCTAGCATGTACGCAACAGCAACAAAAAGGGGATCCCTGGGAACTGAAGCAGAGTGCCTGGGGACTGGGAGGGCAACTATAAATGTGAAACACAGGGGCCAATATGTCAACGTGTTTTTGCCAGAAAACTGGAAAAAAATGACTTGAATAGGGGCAACATTTTTATGTAACATATAGTTGGGCACAAAATCTGCAACTTTGTTGCTTTCAGGCCAATTTGTGGCAGCTAGGCTAAAATGGGTGAAGTCGGGGAGCAGCCAGGATGGAGCATGGTTACATCCACCTGTCAAGATCAGGTGTTTCTTACGCTGGAAGTGTTACTCCAGTCCTGGAAAGGTGCAAGTGATCGCACGCCAAAGAGAAGATGCACCAATTGATTACTTGGCATGCGCTTCTTAATGAATTTGGCACATCCTACTCCAAAATGCCCCACTTTTCAGTTTGAGGTTGGATGGTCCTTTAAGCAGAATCTGTCATGATGTACAGTGCCTACAAGTAGTCTTCAACCCCCTGCAGATTTAGGTGGTTTGATAAGATGCAAATAAGTTAGAGCCTTCAAACTGCAAACGAGAGTAGGATTTATTAACAGAAGCATAAATCTTACAAACCAAAAAGTTATGTTGCTCAGTTGAATTTTAATACATTTTAAACATAAAAGTGTGGGTCAATTATTATTCAACCCCTAGGTTTAATATTTTGTGGAATAACCCTTGTTTGCAATTACAGCTAATAATCGTCTTTTATAAGACCTGATCAGGCCGGCACAGGTCTCTGGAGTTATCTTGGCCCACTCCTCCATGCAGATCTTCTCCAAGTTATCTAGGTTCTTTGGGTGTCTCATGTGGACTTTAATTTTGAGCTCCTTCCACAAGTTTTCAATTGGGTTAAGGTCAGGAGACTGACTAGGCCACTCCATCACCTTGATTTTTTCCCTCTTGAACCAGGCCTTGGTTTTCTTGGCTGTGTGCTTTGGGTCGTTGTCTTGTTGGAAGATGAAATTACGACCCATCTTAAGATCCTTGATGGAGGAGCGGAGGTTCTTGGCCAAAATCTCCAAGTAGGCCATGCTATCCATCTTCCCATGGATGCGGACCAGATGGCCAGGCCCCTTGGCTGAGAAACATCCCCACAGCATGATGCTGCCACCACCATGCTTGACTGTAGGGATGGTATTCTTGGGGTCGTATGCAGTGCCATCCAGTTTCCAAACGTCACGTGTGTGGTTGGCACCAAAGATCTCGATCTTGGTCTCATCAGACCATAGAACCTTGAACCAGTCTGTCTTAGAGTCCTCCAAGTGATCATGAGCAAACTGTAGACGAGCCTTGACATGACGCTTTGAAAGTAAAGGTACCTTACAGGCTCATCTGGAACGGAGACCATTGCGGTGGAGTACGTTACTTATGGTATTGACTGAAACCAATGTCCCCACTGCCATGAGATCTTCCCGGAGCTCCTTCCTTGTTGTCCTTGGGTTAGCCTTGACTCTTCGGACAAGCCTGGCCTCGGCATGGGAGGAAACTTTCAAAGGCTGTCCAGGCCGTGGAAGGCTAACAGTAGTTCCATAAGCCTTCCACTTCCGGATGATGCTCCCAACAGTGGAGACAGGTAGGCCCAACTCCTTGGAAAGAGTTTTGTACCCCTTGCCAGCCTTGTGACCCTCCACGATCTTGTCTCTGATGGCCTTGGAATGCTCCTTTGTCTTTCCCATGTTGACCATATATGAGTGCTGTTCACAAGTTTGGGGAGGGTCTTAAATAGTCATAAAAGGCTGGCAAAAGAGATAATTAATCCACACATGTGAAGCTCATTGTTCTTTGTGCCTGAACTACTTCTTAATACTTTAGGGGGACCAAACAGAATGCTGGTGGTTTGAGGGGTTGAATAATAAATGACCCTCTGAATTAACTTTTAACGCTTTAAAAAAAAAAAAAAAAAAAAAAAAATTTTTAAATCTTTTTGGCTGCAGTGCATTTCCCACTTCCAGGCTGATCTACAGTCCAAATGTCACAAGGCCAAGTTAATTCTGCATGTGTCAACCAGCTAACTCTGCAGGGGGTTGAAGACTACTTGTAGACACTGTACATGTAGCGTGATCTGAGGACAGCAGAAGCTGAAAATAATGAGAAATAGGATTGTTGGAAAAAATTCAGTATAGCTTAAATTTTATTTATTGAAATTTATTGAAATTGTATTTATTGAAATACTGAGTGTTTATGTTAATGAGTCCAGGGGGTGGTCCTACCAGTGATTGACAGATATCTTTGCATACAGTCATACAGGGAAGACTGTCAATTAGAGATGAGCGGAGCTGAGGACGTTCAGGTTCTGTGGATTCAGCCACACTTTATCTAAAGTTCTGTTTTGAACCAAAGCTTGACCCGAACCTCATTCGAAGTCACTGATTGGGTAGTTCAGCTCTTCACCCACATACCGCCAGCCATAAACAAAACATTTAAACATTTCCGGGGGGGCAGGGCGGAGATTTGTAGTTTTTTTTAATATAACAAACGCACTACGACCGATACCTCTGATTTTACAGCTAGTGTGCGCCGATCAAACACTGAAAGTGGCTCACATTGTGCCGAGCACCAAGTGTACCCGAGCACAGCGATAGGTCTCATTCACACCGAGCGTTTGTGCTCCGTTTTTGTTGACCCGTTTTGGAGTAGTTTCTGCAACAACCATGGATCCTCTTTTAGCAAAAAAGCATCACAAATGCATCATCTGTTAGTATTGCTTTTTTGCGCTGTTTCATGGGACACAGACACACAGACAGAGGCACACACACACTTTCTTACCCTCCACGACGATCCCACAGTGAACTCAGGAGATGTCGTCCTTCCGGGCACCGGCAGGACCTGTCAGTAGTACGAGCACTTACAGGACCTAGCACCATGTGACTCTCAGGCTGAGTCACATGAGCAGGTCCTGTTAGCACCGTACCCTCAGGTCCTGCTGATACCTAGAAGGAAGATATCGCCGGGGTATACCGTGGAATCGCCAGGGAAGGTACTGGTAAGTAATTGGATGTTAATGGTGCAGAAAGCACAGCAGAAAAACAGAGTAATCATTGACACTCATTATTTTTTGCATCACTAACGCAGCAGTCATAAACAATGACGTCTGGACAGCAAACTGAAACTCACCTTCATTTTGCTGCAGATGCAGTGACTGATCCCTTTTTGGTGCAGGTTAAAAAAAAATACAGCACCATATTCATCCAGTGTGAACATCGCCATAGTCGCTGTAATGCTTTGGATATGTAAAGCACCCAGACTCCAACCTCGAAGGTGATTGCTCATCTCAACAGTCAACCTCTAGTAGGACCCATACACTGGACTCATACAAACTCCAGGGATTTCAACATACAAAATGCAAGATTTACTAAAACATTTCCCAATAAACTGTCCATCAATCTGGTGCATCTATGCCCCACACCCAGAGGCATGTTCTGCAGTAAAGCCGTAACACTACACCGATGAGGATGGAGCGTATTGTGCGTATTATTTATTAGGACTCGCGCGGTTCCTGTAAGCACACGTGACCTTTTTATGACAGAGAGATCGTAAAACAGAATAGAAAATATTATGATAAAAATCACTATAATTTCATTAAACTGTTTTTTTTTTTGTTCCACTCAAGCTTTATATGCCTTAACACACATCTCCAATTTATCTCAATGTTTAAAGTCATTCATTAGCCTCAGCCTGGGATAATTGTAGCACGTTCCCGCTGCCTCGCAGCACAGACATTGTATGATTGTACTCCCACTCCCCTCCAGTCATATTGCCATGAATGCGATCCTTTACCGAGTGCTAAAAATAACAGAATGCCAGAAAACGGTTTTCTTTTTCTTTATGAGGACGGGTGGAATCAGGCGACCGCTGTGGTTGCACTGGACAGAAGAGCTGACACTTCTTCCCTGTAACTGTTGCATGTCATTTTTCCCCTCTCTGCGGCCTGAGTGATAATGGAAATCTCGCCCACCCCCTTCATAGCGGTGTCCATGGAAACACCCAATAGTAGCTGGAAGAGACAGCTTTCCATGCTGCGTGGTGCCGAAAGGAAGACAGACAGACTTATAAGACGCATCAAGCAGAAGAGATGGTTAAGTAATGAGGCAGAACTAGAAATACAGAGAATGACAATAGAAAAAAAAGCATAAAAACATATAAGCAAGGGCATACAGCACAACCGTGCACATTACTATGTACCGTCACAGCCCTGCGTGTTGTTTAGACTCCTGCATATCATCATTGGGATGGTAACCCTGAAGATGGCTGTCAATCAAACCCTCCCCACATTGCAGATCCACAGAGATCTGTTCTAGTCTTAGGCTTTTTTTCCACCTGCATTCTTACACATGTGCATACAGGGGTTTAACTACAACATGTGCAGGGGTTACAATTGCTCCCGGGCCCTGGAGCCGAGGGGGCCCCAATTGTCACGATGGTCTGTAATTACTTTGAAGACTTGTGACAGTTTTGGGACCTATGTCTCATTTCTGTATTGAGACTTCATATTAAACGTGTTTAGGAGTTAATGTCAATTTCTGTTGCTAGCATGCTAACTAGTTCTTTTACCAGGTGTGACTAATCTGTGATCACTCCCACCCATTTTATATGGTCACATGGTTCTGTGGCGCCCTGTGCCAGGAAGCCACAGGACCAACTAGTACATCAAGGGATTTCACATCCGGTTCCCACATACACACAACATCTTTCACTCCAGGCCTGTAGGGGGAGCACTATTGGTTGCTGTTAAGCCAGATTCCATATAAATACAGGGACAGGGGCGGAGTTAGCGAGAGTGTGCAGTCGCTAGGTGCAGGGCCGTATTTGGAGTTTCTGCTGCCCTAGGCACCGTCTGCGGCCGCCCCCCCCGCCACGGCTCCTCCCCCCATTGTGGCCCCTCCCCATCACGGCTCCTTCCCCTGTTGCAGCCCCTCCCCCCATCACGGACAATGTTCCCCCCCAGTCTCGGCCTTTCCCCCCCCCCAAGCTTCATGTAGCTTCTTCCCCCACATTTCATCATGTAGTACATATAAAAGGTTTGTCCAACCACACTACAGAGAGACATTCTGGTAGAATGTTTACATTGTGAGCCCCAATGGGGACAGTGTTGATGATGTATGTAAAATGCTGTGGAGTTCATAGTGTAATATAAGTGCAAAGGATATTATTCTTAATATTATGTCACATACCGGGATCTGAGGATCTTCTATTTCGAGGTCAGGGGCTCTCTGATGCCATGTTGCTGCCTGTCTCTCTGTCTTCCTCTTTTGACACTGCAGTGCGGTGGACAAGAGAGCATTAACTGGTTAATAACAAGAAGTATGGAGTGTGTACTGAGCCATAAACCCTCCCCATACCATGTCCAGCAGACATTGTAGGATTACTATATGGATTTTATTATTAGAGTACGGACACATTGGCGTGAAACTCGGATGAGTGCAATGTGTGATTTCATCGCATTGCACTCGGACCAATGTTAATCAATCTCTGAGAGCACACTGGCGAGTGTGCAGTGTACCACCATGTCCCCAGCTCCGTGCTGTACACAGTGTACCTCCATGTCCTCAGCTCCGTGCTGTACACAGTGTACCACCATGTCCTCAGCTCCGTGCTGTGCACAGTGTAAGACCATGTCCTCAGCTCCATGCTGTGCACAGACAGTGTAGCATCATGTCCTCAGCTCCGTGCTGTGCACAGTGTATCACCATGTCCCTAGCACCGTGCTGTGCACAGTGTACCACCATGTCCCCAGCTCCGTGCTGTGCAGTGTACCACCATGTCCGCAGCTCCGTGCTGTGTATAGACAGTGCACCACCACATCCTCAGCTCCGTGCTGTGCACAGACAGTGTAGTATCATGTCCTCAGCTCCGTGCTGTGCACAGACAGTGTACCACCATGTCCACAGCTCCGTGCTGTGCATACAGTGTACCACCATGTCCTTGGCTCCCTGCTGTGCACAGACAGTGTACCACCATGTCCTCAGCTCCGTGCTGTGCACAGACAGTGTACCATCATGTCCTCAGCTCTATGCTGGTGCTGTGCACAGTGTACCATCATGTCCTCAGCTCCGTGCTGTGCACAGACAGTGTACGGCACACTGTCTGTGCACAGCACGAAGCTGAGGACATGGTGGTACACTATGCACAGCACGGAGCTGGTGGTACACTGTCTGTGCACAGCACAGAGCTGAGGACATCCCAGAAGAGACAGACAGGCTACAGACGGGCGGCGGGACAACACTGGGCCCACCTGGAAGAACAACAACTCCCAGCACCCAACACACTGCCCAGAAATCATATAGGACAGGCAGGAGAACTACAACTCCCAGCATGCCACACCCTGCCAACACAGGAAGGTGGTGGCAGCTGCATGGAGGCAGACACACAGTGGCAGCCACAGCCCCAGTCCTCCTGCATCCCCGTTCTTATCTCCTCTGTTCCTCCTGCTGCTCCTATCCTCCTGCACCCCATCCTCCTCCCTCTATCCCTCCTGCGCCCTCTGTCCTCTGCACCCCTGTACTCCTCTCGCTGTCCCTCCTGCGCTCCTCTGTCCTCCTGCACCCCCGTCCTTGCTCCTCTGTCCTCCTGCACCCCCGTCCTGTTGCTCCTCTGTCCTCCTGCACCCTGTCCTGCTCTCCACTGTCCCTCCTGCTGCACCTCTGCACCCGCCTCCTCTTCCCTGTCCCTCCTGCTGCTGGCTGTCTCCTGCACCGTCCTCCTCTCCTGTCCCTCCTGCTACTCCTCTTGCACCCCCGTCCTCCTCTCCTTTGTCCCTCCTGCTGCTCCTCTGTCCTCCTGCACCCCTGTCCTCCTCTCCGCTGTCCCTCCTGCTGCTCCTCTGTCCTCCTGCACCCCCGTCCTGTTGCTCCTCTGTCCTCCTGCACCCCCGTCCTCCTCTCCTTGTCCTGCACCCCCGTCCTCCTCTCCTCTGTCCTCCTGCACCCGCCTCCTCCTCTTCTCTGTCCTTCTGCACCCCCGTCCTGCTCTCCTCCTGTCCCTCCTGCTGCTCCTCTCGCACCCTCGTCCTCCTCTCCTTTGTCCCTCCTGCTGCTCCTCTGTCCTCCTCTCCTTTGTCCCTCCTGCTGTTTCTCTGTCCTCCTGCACCCCTGTCCCTCCTCTCCTTCCTCCTGCACTCCCGTCCTCCTCTCCTCTGTCCTTCTGCACCCCCGTCCTCCTCTCCTCTGTCCTCCTCACCCCCGCCCTCCTCCTCTCTGTCCTCTCTCCGCCCCCCGTCTGCTCTCCTCTGTCCCTCCTCGCTTCTGCCTCTTGCACCCCCGCCTCCTCCTCTTCCTTTGTCCCTCCCTGCTGCTCCTCTGGTCCTCCTCTCCTTTGTCCCTCCTGCTGCTCCTCTGTCCTCCTGCACCCCTGTCCCTCCCTCTCCTCTGTCCTCCTGCACCCCGTCCTCCTCTCCTCTGTCTTCCTGCACCCACGTCCTTTTTCCCTCTCTCTGTCTTCCTGCACCCACGTCCTCCTCTACTCTGTCCTCCTGCACCCCGTCCTCCTCTCCTCTGACCTCCTGCACCCCCGTCCTTCTCTCCTCTGTCCTCCTGCACCCCCTCCGTCCTCCTCTTTCTCTGTCCTTCTGCACCCCCGTCCTGCTCTCCTCTGTCCCTCCTGCTGTTCCTCTTGCACCCCCGTCCTCCTCTCCTTTGTCCCTCCTGCTGCTCCTCTGTCCTCCTGCACCCCTGTCCTCCTCTCCTTTGTCCCTCCTGCTGCTCCTCTGTCCTCCTGCACCCGTCCTCCTCTCCGCTGTCCCTCTGCACCCCACAACTCACACACAGAGACATTACACACAGATACAACTCGCACACAGAGACACAACTCATAGAGACACAACTCACACACAGACACATCACACACAGACACAACTCACACAGAAGACACACACAACTCACACAGAAGACACACACAACTCACACAGAAGACACACACAACTCACACAGAAGACACATAACTCACATAGAAGACACATACAACTCACACACAGAAGACACAACTCACACACAGAAGACACAACTCACACACATAGACACACAACTCACACAGAAGACACATACAACTCACACAGAAGACAAATACAACTCACACAGAAGACACACAACTCACTCAAACACAGATAAAGACACACAACTCACACACACATTTTACAGATACCTCACACATACACTTCTTTCTGCTGCAGGAAGGGGCTACATATCCAGCTTCCCCTGCTCCCAGCAGCCGTCCCCAGGCAGCCCCTCCCCCACTCCCTCCTTCTCTCTGCCTGGACTGTGCACAGCACAGGCACAGCAGGAGGTCTGTCACCTTTTTACCCGGAGGTTGGAGCCGCTTCTCCTCATCCTCCAGGCTCCAGCACGTCTCTCCTCTAATCCTCTTCGTTCGTCGGCTCTCACTTCTTCCCGCGCAGTGCAGGAGGGCAAGAGCACGGGCCAATGAGAGGGCCTGATGACGACGAGGGAGGGAGGGGGCCGGGGGGCTGGTGTATGAGGGGGCGGGGCTTATGACCCGGCCAACACAGGCGGGGAAAAAAAAAAGGAAAAGACGCTGAGACGCCGCCCCCTATGAATGGCGCCGCCCTAGGCACGTGCCTACGAGTGCCTAATGGCAAATACGGCCCTGGCTAGGAGAACTGTGAAGATCAGCTCAGAGCCTAGTGAGCAAAACTGGTTACCGGAACTGTGTTAGGCCCGAAACTGGTGCACCGCCAGAGCCAGTGTGAGGTCCAGAGAGTGAGGACTGAAGGCAGAGGCGAGGAACAGTACAGCAGGGGCAGAGGAGCCATCCCAACCTAAGAGAACACCGGACACTGGAGTCCGAGTCTGCAAGGGAGAGATTAGCCCAGCAGAGAAAACCCCGGAACACCACGAGGCTTAGCTTCCCGGACACCCGCAGGACTCCCCATTTGAGAGCCAGGAGCCGCAGAGAGGTAGCGGTAGCCAAGTGAGAGCCCTCAGTGCAGCAACACAGGTGTGAGAGAGACACCAGAGAGCCTGGTTCCACACACACCAGACTTCAGGACAAGGGAGCAGGACAAGGAGGCCTATAACCCACTTAGAGTGGAAATCCCGGAGTGCATCCTTCAACCCTGGAAATGTACCTGCAAACCACCAGTAAAGGTACAGAAAAAGACTTTCTTGTGTGTGTGAACCCTGGCTGGCGTGAAACCAGTCCTGACCTCCTGTGTATCCACACCCGTGTTGCTGCACTGAGGGCTCTCTCTCTGGGCTAACCGCTATCTCCCCTGCGGTCCCTGGCTCTCAAATGTGGGTGCTGCTGGTGTCCGGGAAGCTAAACCTCCACGGTGTTCTGTATTCTCTGCTGGGATGGTCTCTCTCTCCCTGTGTGCAGACTCGGTCTCCAGTGACCGGTGTTCTGGTGGGGTGAGCCGGTATAGCTCCTCTGCCCTTGTCTGGAATGTTCCTCGCCTCTGCCTGTCGTCCTCACTCTGTGGACCTCACACTGGCGTCAGGCCTAGCACGGCTCCGGTAACCAGTTCTGCTCACTAGCTCTGAGCTGAACTTCACAGTTCTTCTAGTGACTGCACACTCTGGCTAATTCTGCCCCCAGCACCTGTATTTATAGGGAATATGGCTTAACAGCAACCAGTTGGTTTCCCCCTTCAGGCCTGGAGTGGAAGGTGTTGTGTGTATGTGACGCACACCAGGGGCCAGGGTTACTCCCGGTTTAGACAGGCGATTCTTCTCCTTCCTTGTCACGGGTGGACCGCGCCTGCCGGTAGTGGGGCCCGGTGTAGTGCAGATCAAAATTGAGGTCGTCTTACGGGAACAGATTAAAAAGGGGTTTTAATTTGTTTTCTTCGTGACGCCACCTATGAGTAGATTCGGTAAGGGCTACCGACGCTGCGGAACCTCCCGGGGTGATGGACAGCAGCAAGATGTTACGCTCCCCACAGGCTGAGCGGTGATCCCCGGGGGCTGGAGCTGCTCAAGATGTTGTGCGGCAGCTGCGGTTACCTTAAGTTCATGACGGACAGTTCATAAGGAGACACGGACACAGATAGTCTCTGCAACGGTTCTTTACTGTAACCAGCAGGCAGTACATGGCTTACAGTGGTTGAGTAGAAGACCGGGTGGACTTAGCAGTGATAGTGCTCCTCAGAGATCCGCAGTGTACCTCCTCTCTACCTCCTTAGTTTCTCTTGCCAGCGTCGCCCAGGAATACCAGGTCGGGTACGGGGAGGCTGCTTCAATGCCCTATCCATGATGTACGTTCTGGATTCTTTGGGGAGCCTTGGGTCCCTCGGTGGGTACACCGCTGGTTAGACGACTGGAAACTGGCTGGTGGTGGGGTGCTCCTATAAAGCTGCTCCTCCACGGGGCTGGTTCGCGTGGCAGAGGTGAACTGCTGCCAGCTTCGGTACCAGTGAACCGGCTGTGAGTTGTGGGCACGGGAGTCTTTTGGGAACCCGTGTAGCTATGCCCATTCCCGGTGGTTAAGGCCTCAGGTGCTGACACCCGACCGGTGACGGCCCAGGGGCCCGCACGGAGTGCGGAGCCCCCGCTCCACTCCAAGTTCTGTGTTCTAGGCTCTAGATCCCAGACTCTGTTCAGTTCTGTTCTGACTGTCTAGATTATTGTGTTCTCTTCACTACCCTAACACTCCACCCACCAGGACCTATGATTGGTCCCCTGTTCTAGGTGTTGTATGTTGGGTTGGATCTCTGAGTTAACTATTTCACTGCTTTGTCTAGAGAATATTGCGGCTGCAATACTCCCTTGTGACGCACTCGTTGCGGGGCGCCACACTCCCCCTTGGTTAAATCAGCTTGTCCCCAAGCGTCAAACTACTCACATTACAGAGGTTTTTGCATTTTTATACATATATGACACACTTTTATTAAAATAGAAAAACAGGTAAAGAAATGCTTTGATGTTATAAGCAAAGAAACAGGTAATCACTTTGTGCGGACCCGGCGGGCGGTCGACTGTACTTTAACTAGAGTCCAGGCTGTAGCCGCGAGATCACACAGTCAATGATTAACGGTAAACAGAGTCATTGATGAAAGTTCAAGTTTTTTAAAGTCACTGGCTCTGAGGGTGATGGCGTACCCGGATAGCAAACCACCCATCTGCACAAGCATAGCGCTCATAGGTGATAATATCGCCCCGGTATAGGTCGCGATCGGGATGTCCTCTTGGCAAGTTTGACTCAACGTCCCGGCGCCCCACAAACACCTCCTCATTCAAACCCACCTCCCAAGCGAACCCCCACCCGGTATGTAAGTTAAAGGTGGAAATTCTACCTTCACGGCGGAGTTCATCAGGCAGCGGCGGCTGGCGGCGAGCCTCGGCACGGGCCTCCATGTTGGCGCGTTCTCTGGCTTGCCACTCCTCTCGTCGTCTCTGGCGTACATCTCCGTCGTTACGGCTCGGGGTGTAAAGATGAGTAATGGAGCTGGTGGTTTGGCGGGAAGCTTGAACTTGGCGGGCTGTCTGTATCGGAACCCGGTGGAACGGCACAGGGGAAGGTGTCGGCAATGCACCCGACCAGTGTACCCGAGCTGTGTGCCCGGAAGGAAGTTCTTTGTTGTCTCCCCAAGCGAACCCGGTGTCGAAATCCTCAGCGGTGCTGTGGGTCTCGTCGTCATCCTCTCCGACCTCTTCCTCGATGACCACATCAGGCTGCTCGTTGATGAAAGACGTTAAAGCTTGTTCCGTTGTACAACGGGGCGGTGGTGCTGCGGATCCTTCCGTAGGGACGTCCTGTAGGGCTTCCAGGCTGCCTGCCTCTTCATCTGTTTCCGCAGGTAAAGGTGTTTCAATCCCGGTTACCAGGTAGGCCTCTGTGGTTGCAGAGGAGGCCTCCGGTTCTAGGGAGAAACAAGCGACAGTCTCGGTAGTGTGGAAACTAGTCGCGGGTTCCGCAGGTGGAACCTGGTAGAGATCGAGTTCTTCCATGGAGCGTGTTATGAGCTCCGGCTCAAGAACGGAATCGGTTGCGATGTTGGTCGCTGGAACGGGTCGAGTTGCGGCCTCCACCGGAATGACACAGTCTATTGGCTCAGGTGACGGAGCAGGACAGGTGGTAGGCGAGGGTGAGGCGGTCGAGAAGCTGGTGACGTCGTCTGGGCTTGGAGAAGCTGCACCCGGTCGGCTCTGCTGCATCGCATGGTGTAGTCGTCTGCCTAGGGTCGCGCTCCAGCTGCGAATCGTCCATTCCACTGTCTCTAGTAACCGCACCCGGAGGTCTTGTAGAGCCTCTAGCCAGAAGTCGGGGCTGCCGTCTATGGTAAGGGCAGGATCCGGACCCGGTTGGCTTATGGCTGCTCTGGCCTCCGCCTCGACCTCCCGCATCAGGTCTTGGAGTCTCATGCTGGCCATTCTTCTTTGGAGGGAAACCACACCCGATCAACCGGTAAGACGTTCTGGTTGAGCTGGTGAAGATGTCTTCTCTCTCTGTCGGTGTGTCTAGGTATGACACTCCCATCTCCTCTGGGCTTTTGTAGTCCAATCGTGGGAAAAGTCTTTGGGGTCCGCCCCCATGGTTGATTCGAGCAATCAGGGCGGACAAAGAGTTTGGCGCCTTTCGTCCTTAACCCTCCCACAGTGAGGGGGGGTTGACTCACTCCTGGGCTTCACGTGGCGGCTTCTTGTGGCGGGAACGCCATCTTGGGCGCCATCTTGACCCAATGGTGTAAAGGCGGGAAAGTTCTTTTAGGGACGAACAAAGTCCAATTGTAGACAATAAAGTCCAGTTTAAGCACAACATACCCGTTGGTAACGGGCCTGCTCGTATCCTGTTCGTGACGCCATTTTCTGACGCACACCAGGGGCCAGGGTTACTCCCGGTTTAGACAGGCGATTCTTCTCCTTCCTTGTCACGGGTGGACCGCGCCTGCCGGTAGTGGGGCCCGGTGTAGTGCAGATCAAAATTGAGGTCGTCTTACGGGAACAGATTAAAAAGGGGTTTTAATTTGTTTTCTTCGTGACGCCACCTATGAGTAGATTCGGTAAGGGCTACCGACGCTGCGGAACCTCCCGGGGTGATGGACAGCAGCAAGATGTTACGCTCCCCACAGGCTGAGCGGTGATCCCCGGGGGCTGGAGCTGCTCAAGATGTTGTGCGGCAGCTGCGGTTACCTTAAGTTCATGACGGACAGTTCATAAGGAGACACGGACACAGATAGTCTCTGCAACGGTTCTTTACTGTAACCAGCAGGCAGTACATGGCTTACAGTGGTTGAGTAGAAGACCGGGTGGACTTAGCAGTGATAGTGCTCCTCAGAGATCCGCAGTGTACCTCCTCTCTACCTCCTTAGTTTCTCTTGCCAGCGTCGCCCAGGAATACCAGGTCGGGTACGGGGAGGCTGCTTCAATGCCCTATCCATGATGTACGTTCTGGATTCTTTGGGGAGCCTTGGGTCCCTCGGTGGGTACACCGCTGGTTAGACGACTGGAAACTGGCTGGTGGTGGGGTGCTCCTATAAAGCTGCTCCTCCACGGGGCTGGTTCGCGTGGCAGAGGTGAACTGCTGCCAGCTTCGGTACCAGTGAACCGGCTGTGAGTTGTGGGCACGGGAGTCTTTTGGGAACCCGTGTAGCTATGCCCATTCCCGGTGGTTAAGGCCTCAGGTGCTGACACCCGACCGGTGACGGCCCAGGGGCCCGCACGGAGTGCGGAGCCCCCGCTCCACTCCAAGTTCTGTGTTCTAGGCTCTAGATCCCAGACTCTGTTCAGTTCTGTTCTGACTGTCTAGATTATTGTGTTCTCTTCACTACCCTAACACTCCACCCACCAGGACCTATGATTGGTCCCCTGTTCTAGGTGTTGTATGTTGGGTTGGATCTCTGAGTTAACTATTTCACTGCTTTGTCTAGAGAATATTGCGGCTGCAATACTCCCTTGTGACGCACTCGTTGCGGGGCGCCACATATGTGTCGGTCTCAGCTGTGGAAATCCCATTGAGAACTAGTTGCTTCTGTGGCTTACCTGTCACAGGGCGCCACATTCTCCCCTAGTTACCTTCAGTACTCCCAGACTGAACAAAGTTTTTCTTACATAACACATAAACAATAATAGATATTTACAGAGTCTCAAACTCAAAAATTTACAAAAACCATTGAAAAACGGGTAAAAATAGAAAAGCAGTACTTACGGCGCTAGTCCATCTGCTGCAGACTGTAAAAAGGTAAAGAAAGTAGTTTTTAGCCACCACTAGTCCTGTGGCTGTAGTCCATATTTAGATAAAGCGGAAAAATCCAGGGAAAAAAGGGTAAAGTCCATACAGTACAGTCTCTGCAGGCTTAAACATTCAACTGGTTATCACACTTTACACACAATTTTTATTGTGTTTCCAAAGTCTCCTATGATGATGACATGTTGGCAAAATCTGCATTATAGATATATTGTGATATCAGAACCAGTGAGAACCACAGGACATGACAAAGCTCTCTCCATCTACATAATGTATTTAATTCCAGATGGATTTTCCAAGCTGAAACATATTCCTGATCTTTTATTAGCATTGCTTTCTTCCTTCTTGGAGATGTCAGTAAGTTGTCAGAAAGCCAATATTTAGTTTTATTATAAGCTTATTCCTTAGTGACATTATTGAAGGGAAGAGTTCAACACTTGATCTTGTCAATCTTCTATTACGTGTCTATATGTATTTTTCGCTTTATAAGACGCACCGGATTATAAGACGCACCCCCACATTTGATGAAGGAAAAGAGGAAATAATCATTTTTAATGTTAAATGGGGTTCGCCTTATAATGTCAGTGTCCGTCTTACAATCAGTATATATGTCCTCCATCCTGGTATATATATCCTCCATGCTGGCACACATAGCCTTCATGTTGGCACTCTGTCCCCCCCATGTTGGTACACTGTCCCCCCCATGCTGGTACACTGTCCCCCCATGCTGGCACTGTCCACTCCCATGCTGGCACTGTCCCCCTCTGCTGGCACTGTCCCCCTCTGCTGGCACTGTCCCCCATGCTGCCACACACTTAAAATGATAAACGATCATACTCACCCCTCTTCTCACTCCCTGCCATCCGTGCTATCCCCGCTCTCTGTGCTGTGCCCAGGTATCCAGTCCTGTGAGCAGCGCGCAGGTGATGACATCACTCTGCAGTGACGCTCACAGGGCCCGGATGCCGGCAAAGACAGCAGGGATGGCGTGGACAGCAGGGAGCAAGGAGAGGGGTGAGTATGCTCATCCTCCCAGAGATAGTCAGTGCTTTCCAGTTTTCATTTCATGGAAAGCACTGACTATCCACACGGGACCGCAGCCGCTGGGCTGTGGACCTGCTCCTGTAATATGCGCTGCTCCCGCAGGTGTTTGACAGCGGGAAGCAGTGCGTATTACAGGAGATAATGAGCGGCCCCACATGACCACGAGGCTGAAGCTGCAGCCCATCCTGGCCTCCTGCCAGACCCTGAACACTGCTCCACAGCCCCCCTCTCCCACCACGCAACAGTGTTTCGCATTATAAGACACATCCCCCACTTTCCCCCAAAATGTGGGGGAAGAAAAGTGCGTCTTATAATGCGAAAAATACGGTAGATCCCAGAACATCAACTTCAAATCTTTGTATAATTTTTCTTGTTGTGAGATGTAAAGTCAAGGTGTAACTTTGTGGGGCAAAGGAACTGATGCTATTCTAAGGGGAATAACATTTTACGCCCTGTCCTATCCTCCACTCTTTTACTGATGCAGAATCCCGCTGTACTAGAATTAGGGTCCATATCCATACAGTGTTGGCCAAAAGTATAGACACCCCTGCAATTCTGTCAGATAATACTCAGTTTCTTCTGAAAATGATTGCAATCACAAATTCTTTGGTATTATTATCTTCATTTAATTTGTCTTCAATGAAAAAACACAAAAGAGAATGAAGCAAAAAGCAAAATATTGATAATTTCACACAAAACTCCAAAAATGGGCCAGACAAAAGTATTGGCACCCTCAGCCTAATACTTGGTTGTACAACCTTTAGCCAAAATATCTGCGCTCAATCGCTTCCGGTAACCATCAATGAGTTTCTTACAATGCTCTGCTGGAATTTTAGACCATTCTTCTTTGGCAAACTGCTCCAGGTCCCCGATATTTGAAGGGTGCCTTCTCCAAACTGCCATTTTTAGATCTCTCCACAGGTGTTCTATGGGATTCAGGTCTGGACTCATTGCTGGCCACCTTAGAAGTCTCCAGTGCTTTCTCTCAGACCATTTTCTAGTGCTTTTTGAAGTGTGTTTTGGGTCATTGTTCTGCTGGAAGAGCCATGACCTCTGAGGGAGACCCAGCTTTCTCACACTGGGCCCTACATTATGCTGCAAAATTTGTTGGTAGTCTTCAGACTTCATAAGGCCATGCACACAGTCAAGCAGTCCAGTGCCAGAGGCAGCAAAGCAACCCCAAAACATCAGGGAACCTCCGCCATGTTTGACTGTAGGCAGGGGTGAACCTAGCCTCTCTGCTGCCTGAGGCGAGCTGCAGAAGAGCGCCCCCCCCCCGCGTAAATTATTTTTTAATCAGAATAATTAAATCTGGTTCATACAGATCTATATCTTTCTTATCAAATGCTACATTAGTGGACATTTAAATTTAGAGAGATAGAAAAAAGTTGTCCGAATACAAGGATGTCATCACATGCACACACAAGAATCACACAGAAGATCCAGGATTAGGAGCATCAATGGCAATGGTGGCTTGGCGCAAGCTACAGACACACAATGACGACTGGCAGAGCTGTGGTCCTGTAGGCAGACACAGTCCTCCATCAGTATGTGCGGGGCACTGATGCGTGCTCAGCATGTGAGCCTGTATCAAAGGTAGGGATACAACTTTGATGTGTATGTAAATGTTCGTCATAGGTGTAAAGGGGTTAAATTACATTATACACATGTATACAGCACACACATACTGGACAACACATGCTCCTTACATACACATAATACAGTCACACAGACACTCATATCACACAAGTCCTTAGTACACACATGCTATATAACAGATACACAGCAGGTACACATGATATACACAGAACATGCATGCAGGAAGTGTATATACACACACATCAATATACTCAAAAGATATCTAAACATACACAGAGACAACCTACACACACAGGAACACAACTCACACAGACATGCAACTTACACACACATGCAACTCACACAAGGACACAACTCACACACAGAAGACACACAACTCACACATAGACAACTCACACAGAAGACACACACACAGACACAACTCATACACAGAAGACACACATACATACATACACCAGGCACACAACATACACAGAAGACACACATACACACAACTCACACACAGAAGACACACATACACACAGGCACACAACTCACACACAGAAGACACACATACACACAGGCACACATCTCTCACACACAGAAGACACACAACACACAGGCACACAACTACACACAGAAGACACACATACACACAACTCACAAGAAGACACACATACACACAGGCACACAACTCACACACAGAAGACACAACATACACACAACTCACACACAGAAGACACACATACACACAGGCACACAACTCACACACAGAAGACACATACAGACACACAACTCACACACAGAAGACGCATACAGACACAAACTCACACACAGAAGACACATACAGACACACAACTCACACACAGAAGACGCAATATACAGACACAACTCACACACAGACAAAACCACCATCTACAGATACCTCCACACACACTCGCACACAACTCCCCCAGAGGGACCTCCCCCCCCCACCCGCGACTGGACAGCAAGATCTCACACCAACTCGCTCACTCCAGAAGTCACTTCTGCCACTCACTCTCCCCCAGAGAGACACTGGCCAATCACCTTCACACTGAAGAACGTCATTGACCGAGGACACAGCACCCTATCTACACCACAGAAGACGCATACAGGCACCACTAACAGAAGCGGCCAGAACAGAACACAGACAGAGACATATTAGAGAGACCACACACTCACATCAGATTGATAGAGGCGGGCCCCGCAGATGCCGCCCCCATTTTATCAACAGGTGCCGCGCCTGAGGCAGTGTACTCAACTTGCCTCATGATAGCTGCGGCCCTGACTGTAGGGACCGTGTTCTTTTCCTTGAATGCCTCTATTTTTCTCCTGTAAACTCCATGTTGATGCCTTTGCCCAAAAAGAGAGAACATTCTTCCAAAACGTTTTAGGCTTTCTCAGGTAAGTTTTGGCAAACTCCAGCCTGCTTTTTGATGTCTCGGGGTAAGAAGTGGGGTCTTCCTGGGTATCCTACCATACAATGCCTTTTCATTTAGACGCCGATGGTTAGTACCTGTACACTGTTGTACCCTCGGACTGCAGGGCAGCTTGAACTTGTTTGGATGTTAGTCAAGGTTCTTTATCCACCATCTGCACAATCTTGCGTTGAAATCTCTTGTCAATTTTTCTTTTCCATCCACATCTAGGGAGGTTAGCCACAGTGCCATGGGCTTTAAACTTTTTGATGACACTGCGCACTGTAGACATAGGAACATTCAGGTCTTTGGAGATGGACTTGTAGCCTTGAGATTGCTCATGCTTCCTCACAATTTGGTTTCTCAAGTCGTCAGACAGTTCTTTGGTCTTCTTTCTTTTCTTCATGCTCAATGTGGTACACACAAGGACACAGGACAGAGGTTGAGTCAACTTTAATCCATGTCAACTGGCTGCAAGTGTGATTTAGTTATTGCCAGCACCTGTTAGGTGCCACAGGTAAAGTTACAGGTGCTGTTAATTACACAAATTCGAGAAGCATCACATGATTTTTCTAACAGTGCAATACTTTTGTCCACCTCCTTTTTATGTTTGGTGTGGAACTATATCCAATTTGGCTTTAGGACAATTCTTTTTATGTTTTTTTCATTGAAGACAAATTAAATGAAGATAATAATACCAAAGAATTTGTGATTGCAGTAATTTTCAGGAAGAAACTGAGTATTATCTGATAGAATTGCAGGGGTGTCAATACTTTTGGCCAACACTGTATGAGGTCACCTTGGACAGCTTGTAGGTATGTTAACCAAGTACCTCAATGTTTTATGTGTACAGCAATTGGAATTCATGTGTGGCGCCCCTGCGTAGCGGTCGCCACTAGATGGCGCAGCACCCATGATCGGTAAGATCCATGAGTCCAGTCACCCACAAACCACACCTCGATCCCAAGACTAGGGACTCTATGCCCAGCAACAGGAGGTGGGAGGAAATAAGTGGAGGGTGGGAAAGTTAGGGCAGGACATTAGGGGAGGAAACAAAAACCAAACAACACAAAGTTCAGTGAGCAGTCAGCCAAGTGACAAAGGAGAGTCAAGTTCAGTCAGAAGGAGAGGTGAGAACATCACATAGGACTGAAAGGACACGGACTCGGCGGCCTAAGCCACCATGAGGCTTGTCTGGGTCGCGGGCTGCAGACCGTAGAAACAGACAGAAGGAGTCCTAGGTATTCTCGAATTAGTGGGAATGCTGAGGGACTGGGGCCGAAGCCAGGGAGCTGACTCTGCTGAAGTGGCCAGGACTCTCTACGCTCCAACCACAAACACCGGCAGGGTGCGTGGTCTTTATGTCCCGCAACCCAATCTCCGGTGCAGCGAAAAGAAGGCCGCCGTACTAAGGGACCCGGCAGGTCGCCCATCAAAAAACCCGTGGCAGCTGGATTGTAGCTAGCTACGGACAGACCAGAGGTCCATGAAAGGAACACGAAAGTGGGTGATTCAGATGAGCCGTCCTGGCTGCTATGAACCTACCGGAGCCGCCACTGCACTGTGTTGTAACCAATCTGCTGAGAAAGTGAAGTAAAACGGGCTGAACCTCAGCACTGTGTGTGACTATGATTTCCATGCCTGAGGAGAGGAAGATTGATCCGCTGAGCCGGCAGCAGCCTGACGAGGGGATCACGGACCAGGTCACACCACCATGACATCCTGCAGCCCCAGACGACAACGAGAGGGCCCGGTTCTGAGTATCCCATGGTCCCTGCCAGGAGCGAGTCACATGCATTCATTAACGCAGTATGGTGACTCATAATGTATGTGCACATGTCTGTATATTGGCCTCATATATTTGTGCACATACATGTTAATCTACTTAAATAATTGCCTTGTGTCCAGATGTTCTCCCATCATGAGCCTCAGTAAGTGCACATGCGTATATCTGGCGGGCGCATGCACACTTACTGATGCAGCTGCCATCTTTGGACACCATACAAAGATGGCTGCGGCATGACTCGGCACGTGCTTGCGTACTTGCTCTGCTGACGTCTTTGGACACCTGGGTAAGCAAAGATGACTGCGGCATGACGCCGAGCATGCATACGCACTTACTCATGCTGCCATCATTAGACTTCAGAGAGCACAAGTATGAGAGTAGTGTAACTTGAAGCTCATGGGCCCCGATGCAAAAACCCAAACAGGCCCCCAATTATTGCAAATCTTTAATAGCATTAGTCTTTTTCTATAGGCCAAAGGGATTTTTGGGGCCCCCTAGACTCTAGGGCCCGGGTGCGATCGCAACCCCTGCACCTGTGGTAGTTACGCCCCTGGTGAGAGACAAAGCACAGGGATGCAAGCACACAGGAAGGAGAGTGTACAGGGGGGCAAAGACAGTGCACAGGGGATGACTGGTTGCAATTGAAGGGAACATGAATGCGGCCAAGTACAGAGATATCCTGGATGAAAACCTCTTCCAGAGTGCTCTGGACCTCCGACTTGGCTGAAGGTTCACCTTCCAACAAGACAATGACTCTAAGCACACAGCTAAAATGACAAAGGAGTGGCTTCAGAATAACTCTGTGACCATTCCTGACCGGCCCAGCCAGAGCCCTGACCTAAACCCAAAGGGATCCTGTCACCCCCCAAAACGCCTCATAAGCTATTAAAAGATGTCCCTAGAGCATATTATCACTTATCCTACACGCCTTTTTGCTCCTAAATGCATCTAGTGAAAATGTAGATAAACGTTATCAAACTCACTCATTAGGTATGGCATACCTCCCAACTTATGAATAACAGAAAAAGGGACAAAAGATGTGGCGCGCGCAGCGCGCCACGCAAATTTTAGTCACACCCCTAACCACGCCCAAGCCACACCCATTTACAAGTGACAAACATTCAACAGATGCCCTTATTAATATTAAACTTCTGATTATTGCATTTTTGCTGCATTTTTTTTCCTTTTCCAATTCATTTGATGCAATTTATAGCAATGAGGAAAGACGGCACTCACCGAAAGGTTACTTGCAGAAATGTCTTTAATCCAAGTGCGAAGGTTACATGGTGCAGGAGGGTTCAGCAGAGGGGGACGACGGTCCCCGTTTCACACTAAATGCTGTGAGCTGTGGACCTGTAGAAGCGCATTTAGCGTGAAACAGTGACCTCTGCTGAACCCTCCCTGCACCATGTAACCTTCGCACTTGGATTAAAGACATTTCTGCAAGTAACCTTTCGGCGAGTGCCGTCTTTCCTCATTGCTATAAATTGTTGCACTTGTGCTGAAGACTGAGCAACACCATTTGTTTTCCACATACACTAATTAGTGTGCCGCAAGCTGCAGCATTCCACCAGTGCCCGGTTTCCTCTCCTCACTCTTTATTTATTTATCAGTTGATGTGTTTTAGGCTGCGTTCACACATTTGCGTATTTTGTTGCGCTTTTTTGCGCGCGCGCTTTTTGCTGCATTTTTCAGCAAAAAAGTGCAACAAAATACGCAGGGGCTTTCACACAGTGCACTTTCTTTACCCCAGAAATCGCAGGTGTCGTCACAGAGGGGAGGAAGAATCCTGCTTCCTCCTCCCCGGTGTGACATGTGTGACAGCCCATTAGATTTCGCAGTGTATTAATATACACTGCAAAATGTAAATTAAACAAAGGCAAGTGTATGAAAAATAAAAAAGAATCAAATACTCACCTCTTAAACGCCTTTTCCTGGTGTCCTGTCCGGTAATGAGGCCAGGAGATGTGTGTTCTGCAGGACCTGACGTGATGTCAGAGGGGCTTTCCCGGCGCTGATTGGCCGCTCGCGGTCATGTGATATATATCACATGACCGCGAGCTGCCAATCTGCACCAGGAACGCCCCTCTGACATCACGTCAGGTCCTGCAGAACACACATCTCCTGGCCTCAAGGCGTTGGAGGGGTGAGGATTTGATTCTTTTTTATTTTTCATACACTTGCCTTTATTTAATTTACATTTCGCAGTGTATATTAATACACTGTGAAATCTAATGGGCGGTCACAGCTGTCACAGAGGAGAGGAGGAAGCAGGATTCTTCCTCCCCTCTGTGATGTCAGAGGGAGAAAACGCAGGAGCTCCTGGCAAAGAATTGACATCTCAATTCTTTACGCAGCTGTGTTTTCTCCCTGAAAAAGCACTGTGTATTTCTACGCATAGTCTGCACGGCAAAGTGAATTTCCCATTCACTTTGCTGGCAGACACAAAACACATTGCGTATTTTGAAAAGCGCACATAAAAAAGCGCGGCAAAATACGCAATGTGTGAACGCAGCC